>CM052706.1:56777641-56795412 GCA_028551405.1 Uromys caudimaculatus
GTTTGAGTGTGTGTATGTGTGTGAGAGTGTAAGAGTGTGTGTGTGTGTGTGTGTGTGTGTGTGTGTGTGTGTGTGTGTAGTCGAAATCCAAGGATGTTATAAACAAGCTATTATATAAAGACAGGCTGGAGTGCACTGTGCTCTAGAAAATGCAAACATAGAAAGTAGGCTTGGAAGGCTGGCCCCAAGGACACTGCTCCAGGTTGGAGTGACAGGCATTTCCCTGTCACTACCCAGCTAGCACACTCAGCACTTTCTGGGTCTCGTTCCCCCTTGTGCAACCTTGAATCCTTTCCCAGAGGAATTGTTTCGCCATCCTTGCCCCTTCAGACTTTCAGTTTAGAATCTGGTCTGGTCTGGTCTGGTCTGATCTTTAGAGACTATTTGCCGCACCCACTTCCCCCACACAGCTTTAGGGTCGCTGAGGCCCACACCGCAAGAGACAAAGACTTGAGCGAGTCAGAGATCTCCTAAACCTAGTCTTGTTGAAGATTCAAATCCAGAGCCAGGCATTGCGGTGCATGCTTATAACTCCTGCACCCAAGAGGCTCAAGGCAAGAGACTTGAGAGTTTGAGGCCAGATTGGGCTGCACTGCAAGGCTTTGTCTCAGAAAGAAAAAATCAAAATTAAAAAAGATCTCAGGGGGTGAGAGGGTGGTTCAGTCTGTCAAGTGCTTGCTACACAAACATGAGGACCTGAGTTCAATCCCCAGCACCTGCATAAAATCTAAATGCAAACTGAGAGTAGAAGCGCATATTTTTAATCCTAGTATTTGTGAGTAAACATGAAAACCCCTGGGCTCAATGTCCAGCCAGTCTAGTCTAGTAGGAGAGTGAGCCCCAGGTCAATGAGGCCTGTTTCAAATGAAAAATAAATGCAAATAAAATACAATGAGAGAAAATGGAAAAAATATCAAATTTAGGTTGGAACATAAAATGTTTTAATAAATTAATCAAAGTATCAAGTAACCAGTACCTAAGGGTGAAGGCAAAGCTACCTTTTGTCATCTATCTAACCCTGGTGGCAAGGCCAGAGAGCCCTAATGTGTGCAGGGCCCGGAGAAGGTATGCACACAGGTGAGCATCCTCAAGTCCAGCCACACTAGCTCCCTCCCACCCTGTATCTGTGCTGCTCCAGCTTGCAGCCCTCTGACTCCCCAATAACCATGGCCCGAGTTGCCTCTAAGTCCAGGGCTGCAGAGATGGGGACCATGGGCAGATTGGAGTTGAACCCCAAAAGACTAGCTTAAGCCTCAGAACTATTAGACCCATTAGATCAAGAATTCAAGAGCTCTAGAAAGAAGAGGCCACCAACTTAGAGTGTGCATGGCATCTTCTGGACTCCCTGCCCTCGGGGAGGGACACAGCCAGAGGTGGTCTTGAGTCCTGAGGCCCAAGCCTTGGGACAGTGCAGGACGGCATTCACGGAAGGACTCTTCCCCACCCACCTGTCTACACCCTACTCTCTACCATCGGCTCGCTGCCTGGGATAAGTATCCCAGACACACGGAGCTTCTCTTTTGAAATCAGCTCTGTCTGTCTTCATCCCCCTCTCCCCACAAGACTTGGAGAGAAGACCCACCCCACTAAGCTGCTGATTCCACATCTGACCAAGACACCAGGCCTACTTCCTGCCTGCATGGAGGAGGAAAACATAGATAGGAGATTGAGAAAAAAAACCCAAAACCCAACCAACCAACCAAACAACCAACCAAACAACCCAAACCCACACATGTACTTTGCTCAGTTTGACCTTGTCTCTGAGACAAAGCATTTCAGCACTGGTGGGAGTGGGATGCGGTGGTGGGTGCCTGACCTCAGGAAACCCAAACCAAACAGCCACGAAGTCCCATCAGCCTCCAAGCTCCAGACAAACAGGGTTTCCCTTCCTGTAGGCATGCTTCCAGGAGCTCTCTAGCAGAGAACACATTTTGTGTGTGTATCTATGTGCACATTTCTCTGTGTGCATATGTGCACATATGTGCTTGTCAGAGGTCAGCATCAGGTGTCTTCCCCAGTTGCTCTCCATTATTTCAAGATTGGAGCCGGGAGTTCACAGACACACCTAGGCTGGCTGCCAGTGATCTCCATGGCGCGTCCTGACTCCATCTCCTCAGAGCTGGGACTGCAGATGAATACCACTGTGTCCAGCTTTTAAGTGGTTTCCGGGGATACAAACACAAGTTCTCAGTCTTGTGGGGCAGGTACTTTACTGGCCGAGCCATCTCCCCAATCCCAGAATGGTATTTTAAAACAGATTACCCATTGAAATTGTTTGTCCTTATAAAAATATATGGTTCTCAAATTGAGAACCTTAAGTCGATTGGATTGATTTTTGGAGTCCTTTTCCTGTCTCCAAGTGAACAAGATTTCCATATTTACTCTTGTCAACTGACAGACAGACAGAACGTGAGGTGGAGGGTTTGGGGCTGCAGGGGTGAGGGTGGACATTAGAGCCCTTCCCACTCCTCCAGTCAGGTGTTATCACCAAAGAGTAGCAAGATGGTATTTAGTATGGGACCTTACACAAGTCAGTGCAACAAGCCCAGGCCAGCCTGGCAATGAATGGTGAAGAAATAAACTCAGAGGTGTCCCCGGGCTATGGATGGAATTAAATGAGATACAGCGCAGAAACGCCCATCAAGGTTCACTGCAGAGAAGACATCATCAAGGTTAATTGAATGGAAAGGTGTGAGAAAAGCAGAAGGAAGACTGGCAGTTTTCCTGGGTGGCAGAACAGTGCCCCACTTCCTGCTGGACTCGCCCACCACCTGAATCCCACCATTGATGCATTCCACCGCCTCTTCCCCTCCCCCACTCCCATCCCTACCCTTAGCCGGAAGCATTGATCCCAATTAAAATGCTAATTATCTCCAAGGGTTCTACTATTGAATTTTTTATTTTGCTAGTCTGTCATTGACCCCAGAGTATGAAAGAGGAGTCACAAAGCTTTAGATCCTAAGCGGAGAATGCAGAGGGTGGTTTGTCCCCAGCCACACCCATCTCTATGACCTTCTCTGTCCTTGTCACATGGCCCTCACTGTAGACAGGTTTTCTGGCCACTGTGGACCCATCCTACCATCACGGTCTTGTGCCCATGCCCTGAGTTGAGCCTAAGCAAAGACCATTGTCCCTCGTTCACCTCTCACTCAGGAAGACCTACTGACTCCTCTGGGCTCCAGTCGTCAAGGCTGTTATGGTCCTTCCTGTTCCTCCTCCACCTCTCACTCCTTCTCTCTTCTCTCCTTCCTCCCCACTAGCCTCACGCCCACACACTTGAACCCTCAACGCAGAGCGAAGCACGTGGCATGCTGCCGAAGCTGGTGGATGTTCACATGTGCCCAGCACCCCTGACTTCACAGTCTTCCATTGATAATACAGGCTATGGACACGGTGCAGTGTGGAAGAGGGTACATGGTCCTCGGTGATGGGATCACCATTATAGACCTGTGACAGTCACCCTTGTGTCTAAGACTGAGTTTCCTCCACCATAAAGCAGAGAATTGGTGTAAACAGTGGAGGTGTTGGTGGTTAAGAGCCAGAGATATCAGCTGCATCCTTTCGTTTCTCCTGTGATAGCAGATACTGATTGATTGACTCTAGAGTTACCCAGGAGACTTCCCGAGCACATCTGTGAGGGTGTTTCTAGGTCAGGTTAACCAAGGTAGGAAGAACCACTCTGAATATGGGGGTTACCATTCCATGAGCTGAGGATCCAGACTGAATAAGTTGGAGAAATAGAGCAAGTTGCAGCCTTCACCTCTACTCTTCCTGCTGGGGGTGCAATGTGCCTAGCTGTCTCCTGTTCCCGCACTCCACCGTCCCTCTGTGATGGACTGTGCCCTCAAGCTGCAACTGAAGCAAATCTTGAAGTTGCTTCTAGCCAGGCATTTGACCACCACCACCACAACAAAAAGATCCAATCCACCATCCTCCGTTGTTTTCCCAATAATGCTAAGGTGCACAGCTGTTAAGATTTTCATTGGGCAGTTGAGTAAACTGAGGCCTGAGAGGCATCAGGTTTACCCAAGTTCACGGGTCAGTGAAACCATCCTGTTGTTCTGCAAGCTTTTCGTCCTCCTGCTCTGGCTTTTGGGTTCCTGTCCCTCAGTGTCAATGGTGGGACAGAAGTGCCAGCTGAGAGGGAGATAAGAAAGGCTAGAGGGGCGTCATCCCTCTGACCCTGTTCTCTGTGCCCCTCAGCTCTGCTGGGGGCAATCATCTTAGGTTCTCTTGGTACCTCAGCTGATTTACACCAGAGCCCCTTTAGGAAGAAAGTGGATATTATCCCGGACGGGAGAAAGCCTGGACCCAGGATGAAATCAGCAGGGTAGAGAAACTGAGGTGAAAGAGGTTGTCTGGGGACCTACAGGACCTTTTTGTAAAGATCCTCCACATGCCTTAAGCAGGTGGAAGAGGAAAGAGAAAGATGTCATGGATGTTGGTCCCTTCCTACAGTTCTTCAGCATCTTGTCCCTGGCCTGAACAGAAAAGCTGGGCTCCCAGTGCAATCTGGTGGAGACTGGAGTGATCCCCTTGAGCAACACTGCTCCCTGCTCAGTTTCAGAGAAGTCAAATGTTCACTAGAGCGTTTAACTCTGGGCCTGTCCTGCGTGCAGCCAAGTTAGCCTCTTGCAATCTAGCCAGAGCAGCAAAACCATCTTATGACATGACCAACTATCCCCCAAAGAGGAAAACATAACTTCTTGAGAACTCCTAAGATAGATTAGGGGGAACCCCACTGAAAGGGAGTCCTGTCACATGCCTGGGATGGCCGCATACAGTAGGGAGCCCATCAGTTTATCCTAAGGCAAGGAGGCAGTCCAGGAAGTGGGACAGACAGGGCAGCAGACACCCTCGGGCCCTGATGACACGCTGTGTGCTCAGCTTAGACTCCCATGAGACACTCGGAAAGTAAATGTTCTGCTGCTCTAACCTCTTCAGCCAGCAGTGGGTCTCTCCAGCTCACCCACCCATGTGCATATTTCTCTGGAGATCCCCCTGAGGGTGAAGGAGATTTCGCAGACACCTGTCAGCCGCACCATCTCTGTGGAGGCTGCACACACATCTCTTTGGGGGTTGCAGGTTTAGCTTCAGCTTCAGAGCTATGCAAATCAAACCAAATCCCAACCCCCACGCGCAGACCATCCTGACTCAGATGATGGGGACTGAGTTGATTTGTTCGAGCAGTAAAGAAAACACCATGGCATGTGTGCCAGAGGAGGGCACAGATGCAAAGGTCATATGACAGCTATCGCAGAAGCAGGCTGACTCCTCCTAACAGGTACATAGGATTTCCAGGTCAACCAAATCAGCCATTAGTAAGCCACCTGGAACAGCCGGATCGAGCTGGCAGACATTCTTAAACCTTCACTGAAGATTAGTCAATGGAGCCCTTTAATTGATGTGTGCCCAAGTGCATGTCAAAACAGTATTCCCTTTTATGAGGGACCAGTTTGTCCGTAGTGTTCCCAGCCAGAGGCGTTGCACAAAGCCAGTCACCTCATGCTCATGCTTACCTAATTCCCGAGCCAAACACACTTGCCTATTCTGAGCTAGACCACACTTGATCATTACAGACAGCCACCAAATCCCTCTCCTCTCCTATTTCCGGATGGGAGGGGAGCAGCTGCTGGATCTGCACACCCTCCTCCTTAATATAAACACACCTCTGATTTCCTAACTATCTTTAGGGAATTCCTTCTCGGCGCCTATGTTTATTTATGAAGTGGGTTTGGAAATAGCAGGCACCGATGTCATTTCTTCGAGTTGGTTAGTTGAGGTCAGGCAGAGAGGCAGCAGGACAGCTGGGAAAGAAGGCGTGGGAAGTGAAAAGGAAGGGGGCCTCCTCACTCCAATCCAGGGGCTCCTCCCTGAGGCACCAGGCTTGGCTCTTTATCTGGACAAGCATCTCTGTCAAAGGATCCCAACCCCATCCCCATTACTGATTAGCTTACCTTTTGAATGGTTCATTTTGCTTTGGCTTCCAGGAAGCTCGGGGGTAAATCAGATGTTATTCTAGGCTCCTGAGGAATTCTTTCTCCTAATTGTCTAAATGGCTCGGAAAGAGCCTTTCTGAGAATTCATCCATTTATTGGTTGTTTTGTGTATGTTTTAATTAATATTATAAACAGTTTTGCATATGTTCAGGAAGTACATGTGAGGAAGAAACCAACCTGAAATTCACCCAGCATTCCCTTCTGTCACTACTAAAATAAAGGTTTGGGTTAGAGGTATAGTTCAAGGATACGGAGCTTGCCTAGCATATGTGGGGGCCCTGGGTTCTATCCCTAAAGTACTATAAAATAAAAATGAATCAACTTTAGGTATCTTGGGTCTCTTGCTGGACTATTTGCTTTGCATCAGAGAGTTGCCAAAATTACCCCCAGCAACATGGAGACTAGAAAGTTTAGCTCTAAAATAGGTACCACAGGCCTCAGGAAAACGAAGGGACTCCCACCAGTAACTATCCACAGCTCTGGGCCTGTGTTTACAGCAGAGAGATGAGAACATGAAGGACCAGAGCAGAGGGGAATGGAACGTATCCATAAGCCACCAGCGGACACTCCCACCCCCAGCTTACCTGGTGTTCCCTGCCAGCCTGCCCTGAAGGGCTCCTGATGCCACTAGAGCCAAGGTCAGCTTTTCAAGCCCAGAGTTCACCTTAAAGTGGGGCTCCTGCTGGGAAGGCCTGAGGGAATCTGCTGTGGTTCACTGTGTTCTGGTCTCCAAGCAGTGCCAGGTCCTTTTGTTGAGTTTGTGCCATTGGCTAAGGATTGCCATAGGACAGAGCGGGTTGGCAGAGAACAGGCCTGGAGTCTTCAATCCTGAAAGACAGGTTAAGAGTTGAATACAATGGTAGCAGTTCTGGTTTCTCAGGTTGCCACATATGGTGCCAGATCTATGTGACACTTGGATGTCCTAAAGGAAGTTGATCACGGAACACTGGTCCCCCCCCCCCCCCAAGGGTCTGGAGCTGCCCCAGACAGGCAGGAACAGGCAGGCAGTGAACATCTTGGCTCATATTTCCTGAGTCCAGAAGTCAGAAAGTGGGGAGGGAACACAGGGCAGAGTATGATAATTAGGATAGAGGTAGGTCCCCTAGGTGTCCCCTGGGACCTTGCAGATGCCACAGGTTCTGACTGGAGCTGGAGCGTGCTCAAGGGCAGGTAAGTCCCTCTGCTAAGCTGCGGAGACTCTGGTCACCTCTTTGGAGAGAGTGATGCTGAAGGCTGATTACAGATCAAACCACAGAGCTGACAGGGACATAAAATGGATGTCCAGTCTCAGTGTCTTCCCTGAGGTGTGGATGGGAGCAGACTTGGGAGGAGTGGAGCGGTTCTCTCATCAGCAGGTTCATATCAAGGTCCAGATGACAATGGAGGACGCTGCTGTGGATCTGGGCAACAATGCTAATGATTTTCCAGCAAGCAGGTCAGCCTCCAAGAGGGTCTCTGGGAGACAAACGGGCCACAGCTGTAGTCCCTGCCCTGCTTCTAAACTGCCCTGCACCTCCAGGCCTTTTGATGTCACTTGTGCTACAAATGGCTGCCTCCACATGCCCTGGGGAAATTAGATAATGCCAGGTTCTAATCCTGCATATGTGTGTGTATGTGTGTGTGTGTGTGTGTGTGTGTGTGTGTGTGTGTGAGAGAGAGAGAGAGAGAGAGAGAGAGAGAGAGAGAGAGAGAGAAAGAGAGATACTAAATGTCCTTCTCAATCAGTCCCCTTGAGCACAGGATTACAAGCAGGCCAGATTTTTTGTGAGAGTTATCTGAACTCTGCTCCTCATGCTTGCACGGTGCCTGCTCTACCCACAGAGCCATCTCCTCAGCTCACAGGTTTGGATTTTCTGAGGCAAAGTAACAAAGGTGTACAGCGGGCAGAGTGACGAGAACAGAGGCCCGGGGACACGCAGACAGGGTGCAAGCGTCTAATACGGGAAAGCACAGGCCTCGGTCTCCCCTCCTGGGACTTCCACCTGACAGCCTTCTGACAAGTCCCCAGAGAGGCCAGCTAGACCACCAGAAGGACAAGTGACCCTAGAGGAAACACATCCCTTGTTGTTCCCTTCAGCTCTAGAGAGACAGGCCCGAAGGAGGAGCTGCCAGCTCATCCTTCATGTGACTACTTAAGCCTGAACCAGGAAGGGGAGCGACTGTACATGCCTGGCTAGAATTTGAATATCTAATTTGATGGGGCATGTAAATTGGCAGTTATTCAAATGAGCACATTTGCATATATAGGGTTTAAGGCGACATGATAATTCCTTAATATTTTTCTCCACGGTGCAGTGAAGACTTTAGATCTCTCTTCTTCTTTCCAAGGAGTTTTAGGAAGGGCTACAAAGGGAGCTGCATAGAAGAACCCAGGAGCTGCTCCAAGGATCAGACATGGGGTGCAGCCCAAGGGAAGAGGAACTGGCTCTGAACAGCTCTTCCCTGGACCCCAAAGGTGACATTCCTCACCTTCCTATCAATCGTCCATCCTTCCACAGTTCCCCTGCGGGGCTGTACCTGCAGGGATGCCTTCTTTGTTCACGGGTAGCAGAAGCTCTGGGCTGCTTCCTTTAGGTTGCCCACCCCCACCATCCACACCATCTGGGAACAGGTTGGATATGCATATTCCCAGCTCATCCACCCTCCTGAATCCTGAGATCTGGCCAGCAGCTGGATCCAACAGGATCTGCTGGAGGTGCCTCTGAATCTCAAGCTAAGGACTCTTAGGCCAGGGCTTCCACACACACCTGCCATAGGCGTCACACACACAAGTTCAAGGTTGCATTAGCTTCTGGGTTTGTTGCTGAAGGTCAGACCTAAGCTATCATTCAGCACTCTACAGGATGGTTGACTTCTGGCAAAGGAGGCTAGAGGGTTCTGGGTTCCCTGGGCAATGGGAAGAGGAGTAAGTCTCGTTCTTCCAATTCTCTGGTGGCCTGGATGCCAGTGGGCAATTGGGGACTCACCTGGCCCTGGCACAGGGCTGCTTTTCCCCACAGGTGACATGGTTAGAAGGGGAGACAATGTTAGGTCTTTGTTGAAGGACTCAGATGATGTTGGAAGGTGTTGGCCCTCTGTTGGACCCTGGCCCTGCTTTCTCACCTTCTGAGTTCCTGAGGCCCTGCAGTGCACACACGTAGGGAGGATGGCAAGGGGTGGACAATCATGCCACCAAATGCAGCTCTTCCATGACCACCAGGGAAATAACTGACCATGACCTCAGGTGCTAGAGACCAGGTAATAGAGGAATTCCATGCCATCCAAAGGTCAGAGAATATTTCTGTAGGTGGAGAAAAGGAAACAGAGGACTAAGGTCACCAGAGCATCATGTCTGAACAGGAGGCAGGGTCGAAGAAGCAAGCAGTATTTGCAAGGCTTTGAGAGACTTGGAACCACTAAAACTGGAGGAGGGGGTGTCAGATCTATGCTCTGTATAGACCATGCTGCCTGTGGGAGGGTCTGGTAGAGAGACAAAGGCTTTGGAGAGCCAGCTCAGAAGACCTATGAGATGATCTGGGAGAAGTATGGCAGCCCAGTCTGAAAGAACTGCGCAGAGAGAGGTAGATGGGCAGCGAGCACCCCTGACTACCATGGTAGGTAAATCTGACTACCATGGTGGGCAAGTCTTCCCCCGGGTGTCTGCCAGAGCACTGGGCCAGCGCACGGCATCCTGGGTTAGGATCTGGGTTTGGCTCTAATTTGTCTGTTTGGATTTAGACACTGCAGCAACACCCTTGATGAGTAGATTTGTGGTAGGATCTCATCAGAGGGGGTTGACTGGGATCATCTTCATCCTGGCTGGGTGGACCACTCATGAAAGATGGGCTGTAGCAAGACTTCAAGGTAGAGACCTGCATCAATCCGGGGTAGAAGTGGCCATCAGAGGTGAGTCAGTGGGATGGGAAATGGGAAGATGCTGGACTCGTGTAGGAATATTCTAGAAGGGAAATAAGGAGCCTGGAGGTAGACAAGGATTCAGAGGCTGGGGTGAGATTTCCTGGGCTTCGTTTGGGATAGTTCCCATAGGCCTGCCAGCTCAAAAGTGTGGCTGCATCCTCTTGCTTATGAGGTAGCTGCTGAGGTACAGGCCAGCATGCCCACGTTCCTACAGGAAGAGCCTAAGAGAAAGGAAGGAGGAGAGAGAGGAAGGAGGTCACTTACCAGCCAAGCCAGGCCTCTTTTGAGAATTTCTCTGTCCTCTCCTGAAGACTTGAGCTCTTGGGTCATCAATGTCTGCAAGATAGGCAGAAGCTTGCAGGGTTTTCCTTCCTCAGAGAATGGGAAGGGGTGATGTGTGTGATACAGACATCAGAAACCACTCTGTAGATGAGAAATAAGTTCAGGAAATTAGAATATATTTCCATCTAATTTTATTTTTTAAAAAATTAGAAAGGAACTATAAACATTAACAAATGAGGTCAAGTTTTCAGGATAACCAGGACAGTCTGAGGCCCTAATCATGAAAAGAGCAGAAAGCCACTTAGCAGCCTCATGTAAAATGGAATTTGCTGAAAGGATTCATGGGACTGTCCCAGGCTCTGAGGATGGATCTGGAGGGAGGGACAGCCTGGAACTTCTTTCTCCCCCTTTCAGTCTTAAAGGATCCTGACTCCAGTTACCCCTGGCAGATTCATCAGCTCTATCCTTCATTTCTCTCTCCCTTACACCCCAACCCCACCCCTGGGCCTTAGCTTCTTTCTCCATTGTTCATAGCAGAAACAAGTCACCCAACCCTGCTGGTTGAAGTGCCAATAGGGCAAGTCTCCAGGACCCAGTTTCTGTGCTGCTGTAACACAATACATGAGACTGGGTGACTTATAAACAACAAAAGTTTGTACTTTGTAGTCCTGAAGGCTGAAAGTTTAAGGTCTGATAAGAGTCTGATCCCCTCTTCCAAGATGGTGCCTACATACCATCCCTCTACAGACACAAATGCTGTGACCTCTCTTATGGAAGGAAGAACAGAAAATAAAAGGCCCAGCAGGCATCAACCCTTCCATGAGACTGCAACTGACTCTGGGCAAGAAAGTAGAGTCCTCATGATCTGATCACCCCGAAGGGCTGTGCATGCCTCTCTCTTCTCTGTCTCTGTCTCTGTCTCTGTCTCTGTCTCTGTCTCTCTCTCTCTCTCTCTCTCACACACACACACACACACACACACACACACGTGTGTGTGTGTGTCTCTCTCTCTCTGTGTATGTGTGTGTCTGTGTGTAGTTTCACAAACCTCCTGTCTCTTTCTCCCCAGTGCTGGATATCTGGCATGAACCACCACAGTCAATGTTCTATGGAAACATGGGTTCTGGGGATTGAAGCACCCAGCTTCCTCACTCTTAATGCTACCATTGGCCCTAAAGCTTCAGTGCATGAGTTGATGGGGATGGGGTGGGAGTCACTTCCAGACTGTGGAGTAGAACACAGGACTGCCTAGAATCAGACGCTGCTTGCTTGATGAGGTCAAGTGTGGGTTGGATGGACTGCTACCCTGTCAGCCAGGGTGACCCGCAAATACCTATGGCTCCACTTCTTTTTCTCTTTGACCATACTGCACTCTCAGCTTCCCTTTCCAGGGTGTCTCATAGGAGCTGTGAATGACTGTGGAGTTCTAGGCCAGATAAAGTCAGAGTCTTGGCAGGTATCTTCCACATTCGCTTTCCTCTTCTAAAGACTGGAAAAGCAAAGTCAAGTAGGAACTTCTTTGACAGGAGGGGCTCAGAGTCAGGGAGGATGAAACACACGGAAACAGAGGTCTTACATTTCCATTTGTAGATTCCTATGGGGCATTGGTTGTCTGGGCAGAAACAGTGTCCAGTGTCCGACACATAGAAAAAATGTGCCTGCAGGAACAGACCAGAGAAATCCCCTCCCAGACTCCTTGTGCACAAGACAGGAACAAGGGAGGAGGGGCCACGGGAAGACTGCCTCCAGTCAGGGAGAAACCCAGAGTTGATACAAGCAAGAAAACTGGCAGGACAGTGAAGGTTCTAGTAAGTGACACAACCAAAGTCCTGTAAAACACAGCGCTTGGACTGGGATTTCCCAACAGCTGAGTATAAACAAGTCCTGACATCACCAGCGCCAGGCTGAGGTTGAGGCTATCGGTGCTAGCAGAGCCTCTACACCAAGCTTAGAAAGCCACCATCTCGCAGACGTGCCACCAGGTGACCCTTGTCCTCAAGAGGAATTATTAAACCCAGGGGCCAATGAGGTAATGGCGGCTGGAAAAGGTGCCTGCTGTCAGGGCTGATGGCCTGAGGTGGATCCTGGGAGCCCACAGAGTGGAAAGAAAGAACTGACTTCAGCACGTTGTCTTCTGGCCTCCAGACATGCTGTGTGCGCTGGGACACACCCATACCCACCTGCCTCATACACAAATGATAAAGGCAATACGTTAAAAACAACCCTGTGTACTATACAGTATATGAAACTTGTTTAAAACTATATTAGAATAGATTTAGTTTTCAGTTCATTTTCCCAAGTCCAGTCTCTCTCTTATAAATACTCTGATGCGTAGCTGTGCCTTTGGTCTAGCGTTGAGCTGTGTAGAAGAAAAGCAACCTATTTGTCTATCACTTGTATCATGTGCAGGAACAGCTAGCAGGCTCCCTCGTGATCAAAGCCAGCATGTAGAAATGGGCAGAGTGAGAATTTTGCATCCCAGCACTGGATGGGTGGTACAAAACCTTGCGTCTAACATTGGCTATACAAGTGCACACATAAGAACAGCCATACATGGTACTGGTAAACTTGTGGTAAAGGCGTGCACACTTACCTGACTCAGTTACCTGGGGTTATATAGCAATGCAGCTCCAGTCAGGAAAGTGATCTTTCTGAGCTAGGCCTGTTGGTACAGGCCTGTTAATCCCAGCTACTTGGGAGGCTAAGGTGGAAGACTGCAAGCTTAAGGCTTGCCTGAAACAGGAAAATTCAAGAGTAGCCTGAGCAACTTAGTCTGACTTAAAAATTTTAAAGTAGAGCTGGCGACACGGCTTGGGGGTGGAGTGCTTGCCTGCATGTGTGTGGTTCTAGGTTCCATTTCTAATACTGTAAAAAAGGAAAGAAAAGAATGCTTTCTTCTTTCAATCCTGTTCATTTATCCTAAGAGGACAACTTCCTAGCCCTGCAAAGAATAAACTTATTTAAATGCTATTAGAAATGAGCTATGTATGTGCTTACCTGCTTTTCACATAAGTCAGGCAGAAGGCACCATGTCCCCTCCACCTGCAGCCTTTGGGATTGGGAGTGACCCTGGCACATCAGATGTGCCCGATGCTTCATATCCCAGAATTCAGTGCATCAGATGTGCCTGATGCTTCATGTCCCAGAATCCAGTGCATCAGATGTGCTTGAGGCTTCATGTCCCAGAATCCAGTGCATCAGATGCGCCTGATGCTTCATGTCCCAGAATCCAGTGCATCAGATGTGCCCGATGCTTCATGTCCCAGAATCCAGTGCATCAGATGTGCCTGAGGCTTCATATCCCAGAATCCAGTGCATCAGATGTGCCTGATGCTTCATGTCCCAGAATCCAGTGCATCAGATGTGCCTGAGGCTTCATATCCCAGAATCCAGTGCATCAGATGTGCCTGAGGCTTCACATCCCAGAATCCAGTGATCCCCACCTCCAGTTGGCAGGTGAGTAGCATCAAACCCTTAAAGACAAGGACTTGCTCTATGTTCCTAATTACCAGTTTTGCTCCCCCACCCCCACCCCAAAGAGTCTTGGTATGCTCTATTATGCTTGCAGACTCTGCCTTCGGCACTGAGACAGCCCATCGGGGGCTCCATTTCGAAAGAAGAGAATAGTATCATTTGATACCTTCCCAAGAAGTACTTTACAAAGAGGGGGATCCCAAGTTCAAACACGTTGGGGTTTTCCCTTTCCTTCCCCCTTCTTTTATTAGGCACTTTATTCTCTAAGAAGTTTGGACTTGGTAATTACAGTGTGGTAATTACACCCCACTTCTGCCTCTGCGGAGTGCTTCTGAGGAGCTGAGCGTCCTTCATAAACACAAGCTCATTCACCCACCCAGCATCCCTACAGGTAGGAGATGCCTGCTAGATTCAGAAGATGGGGCTCTGTGCCTGCCTGGGCTGGGATTTAGGTGCTCTGCTGGTCAGGACCTAAGTTAGGGTATAGGTGCTCTGCTGGTCAGGACCTGGGATACTTGGAACCTTTTTAAACAGACACACATACACACACGCACACGCACACGCACACGCACACGCACACACAAGGCATTGAAGCCATGAAAATCAAAGCCCTTGGCCTTGCACCAGTCCAGGCCATCCCCATAGCACAGAGAACCGCCAGAGCCCAGCACAGCATGTCCAGCCCCAGTGCCATTTGACCCGTCCCCTCCTTTTCATTGCACCCAAGGGTCTGCCCCATGTTATGACCTGTGTCTTCTTTCTGTATTAATCCCACCCTCCAGCTGAGGCCCTCTACTCATTCTGAGTAATATCTTCTTATCTTCTACCAAACACTCACTTTGCAGGTTATCCTAAACCTGTGGCCTCCTCTGGGGCCCGACTCACTGGCTAGTGACTCTTCTCACAGCTACTCGTCATTCCTAGAAAGCAAATGTTTCCCTCCCTCAGAGAGGGAAGCATCTTCCCTGAGCTTCTGGGCACCAGTGACAAATGCTAGGTTCAGTATATAGTAGGTAGTCAGTAAATGTTGATGCACGACTGACCAGATCTGAGTTCCTGGTCCTAGGAGACATGGACAAAGTTGTGGCTATGTTCTCCTTCTTGCTTGTCTCTTCTACCCCTCAGTATTGGGTTCTGAAGGACTAAACCTGGGTCTTCATGCGTGCAAAGCAAGAATGTTAGTTACCAAGTGCTCTCTCTCTCTCTCTCTCACACACACACACACATATGCACATGCGCACATGCACACATATGTATGTGCATGCACACATGTGTGGTAACTCTTATTATAAAACTATTACCATAGGTGAATCAAAGTTGTACTTACTATCCCTCTCCATTCTTGCTCAGATTGTGTGTGCACATGTGCATGTGTGTGTGTGTGTGTGTGTGTGTGTGTGTGTGTGTGTGTAGCCTTCTAGAACTTTTTTCATATACTCCTGTTTTACTAAGATAACTCTACAAAGATCAAGTCACAACTGGATGTTAAACCTTACTCCCATGTCTATTATCAGATAATGGATTAAATCATTAGCTGGGACAGGATCCAGTTCTGTCTCTTCCACTGCCATTATCCATGCTGACGCTGTCTGGAAGACATTGCTGAGTATCTGTAGAGGGCCAGGATCTGGGCTTTGTTATGGTTAGTTTTGTTATTAACTTGACACATTTGGGATGAGGAAACCTCAACTGAAGAACTGCCTGGATGAAATTGGCCTGCACACATGTCTGTGGGGCATTTTCTTAATCGATGATTGATGTGAGAGGACCCTGCCTCTTGTGGGTGAGACCATCCCTAGGCTTAGGTCCTTGGCTGTGTGAAAAGCCTAGCTGAGCCTGAGCCTGGAAGCAAGCCAGTAAACAGCATTCCTCCATGCCCTGTGCCTCTATTCCTGCCTCCAGATTCCTGCCTTGGTTTCTCTAGATGACAGCCTGTAACTTGTAAGCTAAGGAACGCTTTCTTCCTCCACATTGTTTTTGGTCAGTGTTATTTATCACAGCAGCAGAAGCCAGACTAGAGCAGGCATTAACCAAGTCCTCTGAGTTTCTCTCAGTGCAGTTGCTTGGATTTCCTTCCTGTATTCCTCCATCCCCATCTGAAGGTACTGAAAGTCCATTGCCAACTGCTTTACTAAAATTAGATTCGTTATGTTTATTGTGTTTCTCTGACCACCTACTAGATAGCACACATTCTGACACAGGCTTACTTTGATTGACTTGTTCTTTGTGAAGCTGTTTTTGGCCCCTCATGACTCCTATTCCCTTTTCTAGTTGTTGATCAATTATGCTTTCATCATTTGTGATTCAACCACATCCTGGATCCACACCAAACTCACAAGTGCACAACATCCCCAGCTACACACAGGCTGCCTTTCCTGTTCTGTAGGCCTCCCAAGGGCATCGGTAGCTTTTGGTGATATTTGAAAGGCCTCTTGGGACCAGAGGTTTAGTTCAGTTGTCCTCAGGAGACTGAATGAAGTTCAGGACAGCCTGGGCTCCTGACCACCCACTTTACAAACACTGCAGAGATACCAGCAGGCCATTGCACTCTCTGTTCCAACCTGAAGTTCACTTTCCTGGCCTGAAGAAATCAGAAATATAAGAATCTGTTTTATATTTTGTCACCTGGTGTCAATGGTAGAGGACTGAGGAGATCATGTATGTCTTGGGAATCATACAGACTCTTGTTAAAAAAAACTCTAGCTCCTAGTCACGTGCTTGTGTTCCCAGCACTCAGCCAGGATCAAAAGTTCAAGATCATCTTCAGGTACATACCAAGTTCCAGCCCAACTGAGGTTATATGAAAACTTCTCTCAAAACAAACTAATCAAATATATATATATATATATATATATATATATATATATATATATATATGATAAAACCTCCATTTCCAGGTTGAATCATTTATATATGTGTATGTATGTATATGTGTATATATACATACATGTATGTATGTATATGTACATATAAATAAACAAACAAACAAATAAGAGTAGGATGGGGTTGATTTGTGGTCAGAATCTTCTCAGTAATGATTATACACACGCACACACACACACACACATATATGTATCCATATACGTACACATACACATATACGTATATATGTGTGTATATATATTTTTTTTTCCCAAAAAATACTGGTCAGCTTATGACCAGAAGCACACGTTTGAAACCTGATAATTCTTGCTGCATTTTTGCCATTAAATGCTGCGTTGGGCTAAGATTAGGTATTCAGTGCTTGTTCCAAGGGTGGTAGCTACCGTGAAAGATAATTACCATTATCTTCCCAAGTAGCTAAAACAACCACCTCCTGGAGCCAAGAAAGACCAGCTGTTTCAAGTTTGAGTCACTCGCTGATGCAGTTGGCCATTGTGTGCTTAGGTCCTTACCGCCCTCTGCTAAAGCTGATAGAGGACAGAGATGGAGTTCTTCTGAGCTCCCCTAATAAACACTCAGAAGGAAAGTGAATGATTCAGGGCATTTTGGGAATTGTATAGAACCTTGTTTTTAAGAAAACTAGTTTCTTGCCTGCCATGGTGATGCAGACCTGTAATTCCAGACTGGGGAGGTAAAGGTAGGAGGGTGATTTCTCCTGTGTCCCATCATGGTGGGTGCTTTCCTGGTCCGGGGACAGGGGTATGCTCTGGTGATCCTGGGTACTTGCTCTACTGCACTTTCTTTCTCTCCTCTACTGACAAGATCCTGGGCACAGCTCACCCCCTGCCCTAATCCTGTTCACGGTCTGGATGGTCTCTTTGTTAATGCCCCTGGTAAAACTACTACACAAAGAAAGAAACAGATACTCATGGAAGACTTGATGGAAGTGGGTGTGTACTCTGGTATGTGTGTTCACGTATGTGTGTGAATGTGTGTGCCTCTGTGTGCGGAGGCCATAAGAGCCACCCACTTTGTTTTTTGAGACGAGGTCTTGCCAATTCATCTGGGCTGGCTGCTCAGGAAGCCCCATGGGTGATGGGTCTATCTCCTTAGTGTTGGAACCGCAAGCATGTGCCACCATGGCTAGTTTTTTTATGTGTATCTTGGGTATCAAACTCAGGTCTTCAAGCTGGCAAGACAAGCCCTTTACTAACTGAGCTGTCCCCCAGCCTAGCT
>CM052706.1:56795912-56838722 GCA_028551405.1 Uromys caudimaculatus
AAATTTACAACCAGCATCTCTCTGTGTTAGTCACTCCATGCTCCCCAATTTTGCCAGAATTCCTCCCAAACTGTCACCTGCTGCAGGGTCTAGGAGTCTTTGACCAAAGCCAGGTTTCCATGGAAGACTCAGCTCACTGGTACTTATTACTTTGCCCTTGTAAGTATGTTCCCCAGGTTAGCATCATCAGCATCCTATGGGAAAATCATGGGAAAGGTTCTCAGTTTCCACCCAGGCCCCATGCATGAACCAGAATCTAAATTTTAATCCCATCATTGGGTCCTGGGTGGACCCAGTTAATGATGAGAAACTGGGACTATTGGCTAGCTGGGGAGCACCTCCAGATGTACACTTGCTTTTTGACACTGCTCTCTCCTTGGCACCAGCTGATTCACCTGCTGGAGAAGCCCATCCCTTCTACCAGGACTTCAGGGTCCAGAGAGCATGGATAAACTCTAGAATCTTCTCCATGCATGTCAGTAAGAAACATCTCCAAATTCTAACGACCTTCAGCTCCCCCTGGTAAGCAAGCTTCCCAGGTTGTCCCAGCGGAAGGCCTTGGCATACACTTCTGCAAAGGACAACTAGAACAAGCCTGATTAACATCTCTCAGACCCTGCTGTCTTAGGAGAACTGGGGCTTGTATGGTGCCTCCTTTCACGATCCTTCTGGACAGAGTCACAATTTATATAACAATCCTTCCAGAGAGTGCTATGCATTGTGGTCTGGCTTTGCTTTAATGAAACCCCATCTTAAAAGCACAAGAATGAGATGTCCAGTGTGTATGTCTCTGTGTGTGTGTGTGTGTGTGTGTGTGTGTGTGTGTGTGTGTGTGTATGTGTGTGTATGTGTGCATGTGTGTGTCTCTGTGTATGTGTGCATGTCTGTGTGTATGTGTATGTCTCTGTCTCTGTATCTCTGTCTCTGTATCTCTGTCTCTGTCTCTCTTTCTCTCTCTCTCTCTCTCTCTCTCTCTCTCTCTCTCTCTCTCTCTCTCTGTGTGTGTGTGTGTGTGTGTGTGTGTGTGTCTCTGGGTGAAGGTTGGAGTGTCATTCCTCAAAAACTACATGTCTGTGGAACCTGTGGATGAGGTTAGTTTGGTTGGTCAGAGAGCCCAAGGGTCTGCCTGTTTCTGCCTCCCCAGCACTGGGCTCACACCACCATGCCCAGTTTTTTATATGGTTTCTGGGGCTCAAACTCTTGTCCTCATGATTATGAGATTAACGCTACTGACTGCTCCATCCCTCCAGCTCCAAGATGTCCACTTTTGTTCAGTGCATACTTACTTCGGGTACTAGCCCTGAGCTAGGCATAATGACAGGAATGAATGAGATCCAGCCCTCAAATCTTGCATGCTAGGTCTTCACTTTTCACAGCCTTTGGTGGAGCAGGGGTGTCTTCTTACATTAGACTCTCCCCAGAGGACATATGGATGGTTTTTCCTTTAAGAAAGCAAGAATTCCCTGGCATGGAGGTGTGTGCGTATAATCCCAGAACTCAAGAAGCTAATGGAGCTTGAAGATTATGAGTTCAAGGCCAGCTTGGGCTATATAGTAAGACCCTTAACAAAGCAACTCTGCTGACAGGTTCCCCAGCACACATCTGGCTGCTCCATGCTGAGTCAAACATGAGTCCTTGAACAAAGAGCCTCTTATGGCTTGATTGGCCTTCGAGTTCCTGGTACACAAACTCACACAATACGCAGAACATTTTTTTCCCCCAGAAACACATTTAAATAAGATTTTCTCAAATTGGATTTCAGGTGGTTTCACTTCTCTTGGCTCTGCTTTGAAGCCAAACTTACCTTTCCTGTGGCCTACTTCCGCACAGCCTTCCAGATGATTTTAAGCTAATCTGTTAAACCACTTTGCATTTAGAAGGATTTAACCAATATTAGAATACTATTTTACTCCTCCCTAAGAAAGATAGGGGCTCTAAACCCATTGCTGCACTAATCCAGAATTTCACAACACACCTTTGTACAGGGCTGGAAGGCTAGGCAGGCTTTGGGCCAAAGCACAGAGCCCATTGGAATTTTTATTGGTCCCAAGGACAAAGGCTCTGCTTAACATATCTTTGGGAACTGTCAGTGTCTCACAGCAACCTCTCCACACCACTTCAAGGGTTTCAGGTCTACTGTGGGTGAGGTAGACCTTCTGTCCCCTGGGTCCAGGCACCCTGTCCCCTGAGTGATCCTGGGCCTCTCTGCAGGGTCAGTGGCAAAAACAGTAGAAGGTTGCTTAGCATTTCTGCCTCTGCCTGATTGTGTGACTGTAAGGTCATCTTCAGTGACTCACCTGTGACCTTGAGCTAGGAGGCAATTCCTGTTGAATCTTTCAGAGCAGAAAACCAAAAAAAAAAAAAAAAAAAAAAAAAAAAAAAAGGCTACAGAATGGAGTGTTTCCAGAGAACCTGGAAATTCCACAGGGATACAGGACCAGGAGGTTTCATAACCACTGGCAATAGATAGTATATCTGGCCTTTCTCAAGATTGGCTACCTCAGGAGCTCAAGAGGACAGCTAGGTCCCCTCATCTGTCCCACCAGAGCCCAGCCTTGGAAATGTAACATTACTAGGAATTGAAAATTGTTACAATGATTGGTGTCCTTGCTTTTGCTGGAACTCAGCAAGGCTGTAGAAAGAAAGCTGGAGAGCCTTCCTCGGCCACCTCTTCATTATTGCCCTCTGCTCGCTCATCCCTGAGCCTCACCTGTTAGCAGTCTGCAGTGTGGTGTGGTCCATGTGCTATGAGGTCCTGGCTGTGGAAAGAGCAGGGGAGATCTTCTTTACTATAGCTATACATACCTTGGATGCGATCAAACGGGGGCGGTGTTTATGTCTCTGTTTTCTTTCAGAGTGGTGCTAGGAATGTGTCTGCCTGGAACATCTGCTCCTGAGCACTGTGTGTTTAACTGCAGTACAGAGAATTTAAACATGCACTTGAGTTCTCGGAGACTGTATGGAAGGAGATTTGGCCATTGGCATTACAGTTATTTTTCTAAACCAAATGCCCAGATTCAGGCATTAAAATGTAACACTTCTACCCCCATGGTGTGTGTGGGGGGGGTAGAGGGTGGAGAACACATATACATATTTACAACCTGATTTCTCTGGGAAAGGTAAGAGCTGTTGTGTGGTGTGCCTTTCTAGTTGGTGTATTGGCTCTTCAGCACATTTTGTTCTTCTCTGTGCACTCAAACACAGACCATCTGAGTGAACACACACAGCAGCTGAGAGTGCTTCCTCCTCACCTTGCTAGGAATCTGTGCCAGACTTCAGGGCTAATTCTCCAGACTTGTAAGGCTGATGCTCTGAGGCTTATCCACTGGAGAGAGAAGGGTTAGCTCTGTCTTAGCTAGAGTTTCCATTGCTGCGATGGATGAAACGCCATGTCCAAAGAGCAAGTGGGGAGGGAAGGGTTTATTTGGCTAGCACTTCTATATTGTTGTTCATTACCGAAGGAAGTCAAACAGGGCAGGATCCAGGAGGCAAGAGCTGGTACAGAGACCACGGAGGGATGCTAGCTACTAGTTTGTTCCCCATGCCTTGTTCAGTCTGCTTCTTTATAGAAGCTATGGCCACCAGCCCAGGGATGGCACCACCCACAATGGGCTAATTGGTTAATCACTAATGCCTTCTAGCTGGATCTCATGGAGGCATTTCCTCAACTGAGACTCCTTCTTCTCTGGTGACTCTAGCTTGCGTCAAGTTGACACACAAACCCAGCCAGTACAAGTTATAATGACAGCTAGGGGGAAGTCTACTAGGACCCAGAACCTCCTTGAGCATGACCAAGGAAAGGTCGGCCCTAGGGCTACTTCCTATACATGCAGCCCGTAAGTGACTTCTGCCCAGGTGCCCAAGCAGACTTCACACCAGCAGATCAGTCACAAGTCCAGGACCTTGAGTCTCAGCAACAGCCTCCTGGGTTTGTTCTTGTTCTCCTTTGCCACCATCTTGAATTCTCCCCCTTTTCTCTAACACATATATGGGTCACTGTCAGATCCCAAGTGGGAGAAAAGATTGGGGAATGGAGACTTCCCTCACAATTGTCATCATGGATCCAGTGAGATCAGCAGTTAAAGGTGCTGACTGCCAAACCAGTTGACCCGAGCGAGTCGTCTCTCTTGAATCCACATGGTAGAAGGAGAGAATTGACTCCCACAAATTGTTCTTTGACCTCCATGTGCATGCTGTGGAATCCAAGCCCTCTTGTGACAAAATAATAAATAGATAATAAATGAAAAAATCCCATCCGTGTAATGATTGTCAGCTGATAGGGTCAGACAAGCTTAGAGTTTCTGAGCATGTCTGTCAGGAAGTTTCTAGATTGGGTTATATGAGTATTCCATGATCTGGGGTCCCAGACTGAATAAAAAGGAGAAGCTGCAAGAATTCACCTATCTCTGCTTCCTAACCAGCTGGCTCACACACCTCCTACCATGATTTTCCCACCTCCATGGGCTGGACTATCAAACTGTGAGTCAAAGATAAGTCCCCGGATCCTTAAGTTGCTGTTGTCAGACACTCGTCATGACAACGAATAAAGTGACTGACAGATGGCATACCTCCCTATCCAAGAACGTGGTATACCTCTTGGTATTGCCTTCTGGGCGTCTTTCAGGAACATTTTAACATTCTTGACTTAATTCTCACACAGTCAGAGCATTTAGTCATTTCCCCCATATTAACTAACAACATTGAAATACTGAATTCATTATTTTTTTTATCTGAAAAAACAATTTCCTTGCTTCCTGGTGGGGGAGGGGCTTGCAAGATCAAGCAGCACAGAGTCCATGTTGTGCCAGGCAACAAGTGATTGCCTATGTGGCAGAGGCTTACCATCACAGAGTGATGTCCCCTCCCTGTCATTAAAATGTTTGAGTTATGAGGCAGGGGCACAACAATTGGAGAAGAAGTCAAGAGAGAGTCACAGGAAGCTGCTTCTCAGAGCATCAGAGAAGGAGTTGGGTTTTCAGACTTGGAAATAGTAGGAGCCTGTAGAATTCTGGGTGGAGTTGGGATGGGAACATATTGGGGATAGGTCCCTTAGAAGACCATGTTCCTACTGAGACAGAACCTAGAGCCTCTTAGGCAACAAGGGTGGGGCTCATGGTGTGTCAAGAGCTGCTGATGTAGGAAATTTGGCCTCTCCCCTGAACGGAGGAATGATTCTCTAACTGCAGGTATGTGGACCCCTTACTGGCTTAAAAATGACAATCCAAGTAAAGACAACTCCATCCTGTATCCAGTTCCTGCCGTCACAGCCACTGAAAGGCCACCAGACGGGGGCTACGTGGTGGTCGTCCTCCTTTGGAGCCTCTCTGGCCCTCACTTAGGAGTACCTCAGTTTTCCTTAATAAATCATGGTCACTCTGCTCACTCCCTGTCTATGTTTCCTTCCTTATGTTCCATGGGTGTAAGACAATGAAACCAGAAGCCATCGACTTGGGGTGGCTAGGGTGGTCCTGGTCATGTAGCTGTCCCCCATTAGAGCCACTAATAGCTGAGAAAGACTCCCTAGTTCTCAAAGTTCCATATTGTTTGCTCAGGTGTGCTGGGAGCATGGGCTTCAGCTGCCTGGAGTATAAAAAACAATGGCTGTGACACCCTGGCCTATAGACCAACCTGGGGATCTTTCTTACCCTGAGCATCCCTCCTTCTGTCTACAGACAGGAGAGACTCACCACAGCTGGACAAACACAGTGTAAGCTAAGGACGGTCACGGATCCCTCCTACCCTGAGGCCATCATCCCTCCTACCCTGAGGCCATCAGGCCACCACAGCTGCAGGATGGTTAGAGAGCATCCAGGAGGAGTCAGGATACCTGTGCCAGAATCTGTCTCCAACCCTGGTGATTGTGAATTGGTGAAGGTGTTTCACATTCTGGCCTTGTGTTTCTCCTTATTTGATAAGTTTAAAAAACAAACAAACAAACAAAAAAACAAAAAAACAAAAAACAAAAACAGATACAGGCAAACCAGAAAAGGCAAATTGAAATTTTCATTCTGGAACAGAAGGTTGGGCCAAGGCCCTTCAAAATAAGCATCAGCAATACCCCTGACACACTCACCTCTGCCCAGGCCTTGCACTCTTATCTGATTGTCTCAACAACCGGAAACTTCTGGTTAAGATTTGAATTAGACTCTGCCTGGGTACCGAGGGTCTGAGGAACAGACAGGTGAACTCAGAACCAGGTTGAACTCAACATGGGGGTGTGCCCTAGCTAGCTTTAACTGTTCAGTCACTTCAGCCTAGAGTAACCTGAGAAGGGAGTATCAGGTGAGGGGTAGCCCATCAGAGGGGCCTGTGTGTATGCACTGTCTGTGAGGGACTGTTTTGGTTATTAGATATATTTAACACATGTGCATGTGCGTGCCTGCGTGTGCCTGTGCGGTCCTGGGCTGTCTAAGAAGGTTAGCTAAGAATGAGAAAGCAGCACTTCTCCAAGGTTTCTGCTCTATCCCTTCAGCTGTAAGGTCTCAAGCCTTGCCTTCAGATTCCTATCTTGAGTTTCTTCCGTGATGGAGTGTAACCCATAAGCCGAAATAAACCTTTCCCTCCTCTGGGTTTCCTTTAATCTAAGCTTTAGCAGCAGAAAGGAAAGTGCAGCAGGAGAAATGGTAAGGGGAAGCTCACGAGGATGCCTGACCCAGGCTGTGCTCCAGAACGGAGTCCCCCTCCCCCCCAGCATGATGACCAAAAACTCTTGCTAGGAGCCAGAATTCTGAACTTACCATACCTGGAAGGGATCTGTGGAAGTCTCTGGGCCCAGGAGACACTTGTCTTAGTAAGAAATGAAAGCCAGCCCTCCTGGCCTGTGAGAGGAAACTGCTGGTGTTATGGGACTTGGGTAGGTCACATCCCAAATCCTTAATGGCAGGCTGAGATTCAAGATTCCTCCTTCAGACTTGGCCTTGGCATCTCCACACCTGCCTCTTACCAAGCAATCCTCCCCAGCCCTCCCTCTCGCCTTCTTCATTTCCTGGCTCCTACCACATTCTTCAACACCCCTTTAAAAATTAAGGGTGCAACAGGGGCGGGGGCAGCCTTGGAAACAGATAAGAGGTAATTGCCTGCCTTTGACTCCTCTTGATGCGAAAATAGGACGGGAATGACTCAGTCTGGTTGAAAGGTTAGTTGAAGGTTATTACAGGAAAATTGTTATTCATACATTTTCCCCCCTGTGCGGTGGGTAGCCTAAAAGATTAAATTCACAGAGTGCGTAATGACCCATCAGGGCGGACAATGGTAGGGGCGTCCCGGGGGAGGGGAGATAACGTAGCACAGAGACTTCTCTGAATAATTCATGCTCCAGTGCCCGGCACCAGCAGATTACAGGAGGGTTTTCATTAGAAAGAAGACGAGAGAACAGAATGTGCTTTCAGAGCAGAGCCTGTTTCTCTGCACCGTGGGCAGCTCTGGCCCGGTTTGCTGTGGCTTCAATCAACGCCTATCCCTCATCTTGGCAGCCCTGGGAGGGTGGCAAATGGGATAAGAGGGCATCATTGTTCCTTATAAGGCAGGCGAGTGATGGCCTGTGCTCCTCCTGAGCCCTGATGCTCAGAAGGGTACATGGCCTAAAGAAGATGCTGAGGACAGGTTTACCCATGGGGTGCTGGATGCATTGAAAACATGTGCTGAGCCCTGAGGACAAGAGTATGAGAAAGGAATGGCTGTCAGGGTGTTCCATGGATGTCCTTTCCTGTCCCTGGTGCTTTTCTTGCCCTCTCCTGAGGGCCAGGTGCACCCCCAGTTGTCAGTATGAGAAGAGGCTCTGGCTTGCAGATGCTGGAAAAGGCTCTTGATGTAAACAGGGCTCCAGAGGCAGAGGCCCTTAGCCTGCACCATCTCCGCTGATAGAAAGATGGAGGCCCAGACCTATGCCACCCAAGAACTCAAACCCTGATTCCATGACCCAGGTCCTTGGTATCTCTGTCTCCTTTCCCTGTGGAATAGACAGGGTAGTTCTCACAAGCTTCCCAGAGGTCTATGCTCATGGAGAAGGTGTGGGGACAGGACTGAGCTTGGCTCCATGCCTGTTCTCAGTCACCAGGTGAGACAGCTTGCCCTCTCCTGGGCCTGTCTCCACAGAACTCCCAGTGCCAGGCCAAGGCAGACACTGATATGTGACCAATCGGTTAGGAGTTGTGTGTCTTCTTTCTATGGAGTGCAGAGTGGTCAAAGAGAGGCCAGAGGAGTTAAGGGAGACCTCTGAAGATGGTTGCATGAGGCTTGGGAGAGGCACAGGCTGCTTAAATTAAGGTGAACCTGGGTTCTTTATAAGCCCTGGGCTGCACCCTGGGAACTCTTGGCCTGTGCTCATGTCAGAGCAATGATTCAGCAAGACAGGACCGGAACTGCTGTTTCTCAGGTAAGGCCGTGTAGACCTGTGGATGTGGGACTAACCCAAGCTCACAGAGTTGACAAGCCATTGACAGTTACCCCCAAGCCTCCTCCCCCCCTCCCTCCAAAGTTTTCATTCTGCTGTGTCCCCCAGCTTCAGCTGTGCCAGAAGGTGTGAGATTTTGGCCTTGTTTCTCTTAAGGGTTCGATTAGATGGTCCCTTCCGGTTACATAGGAGTTTGGTATTTGCCATCTATTGTTGAAGCTTGTCCCAGGTGGGAGTTGTCTCTGTGCATGTCTGTTTATCACACGTCATTATCCCATATGATACTCAAAGTAAAACAGCTATAGTCCTGGGCCCCTATTAAATCCAAAATCAAGAAATTCATTTAATCACCTTGAGACCTGAGGATCTGCACCCAGGCCTGCTTTCTCTCACCCTGCCCCAATCTCCTATCACAACTCTGGGTGAGCAGTTGCTGTGTCAGCCCCTGTACTGTCTCATCAAGAGACTCATGATGTAGCCACAGCTACTGTGGCTCATTCACTGGGCCAGAAAGATAAGAGGACCCAGGTCTTTGTCACAAAAGCTGACTGACAACCTGCAGGCTCAGTGGTGCTCACCACCACACCTTGACAGCCAGATGTTCCAAGCCAAGTGGCAGCCCCTTCTGAAAGACTGACATTAGGATAGAGTGAGCAGCTGTCACAGATGCCAGGGTTCCAAAAAAACTGATGTAACCTGTTACGGGGTTCCCAGAGGCCATCAGAGGGCAGTGAGTAAATAAGGCTGGCAAGGCTTCCTTGAACTTGGGATGGAAGCTGTGCTTGGAATCGGGTTGGGACCTGGGCCAGGCAGGGCCCAGGCTACAGAATCCTTGAAGTCTGGGGTCCAACACATTTTCACGTGGATGGGAGAGATGCTGGTGTAGACAGTGGGTGTCAGTCTCCTTGAGAGCTAAGGTTGTAGGGGCTGCCCCACAAGAAGGCCTGCCCAGTCAGACCAGCCTGGTCCACAGCTGACCCCATCAGTTGGTTTTCTCTTCTCAGAAGGTCAGCCAGACTTCGTGTACAGGGTGGGCTGAGAGGACACTGCAGGCCCAGATCCCTCTATGAGGACCCTTCTTTCCTATAAGAAGGCACTGATGTACCAACAGTCTTAGGTGTGGTAGAGGCCATGGGTTCCACACTATCTGGGTCCTAAGCTTTTGATGACTTGTTGTGACAGGAAATGCAACATGGCAGCTTTGGGAGGTCAAGAGAGTCTGACAGGGAGGAGCTTTCTTACCTAGGGTCTCTACAGGAACAAGATGAAGATACTAGTGGATTCTGGGTACCCAGTAACCTCTAGCACTCCTGGTAAAAGCACTCAACTGGTAGGAGGAACGGCTCTTCCTTCCTTGGCATGGTATCCATGGGACAGCCATGAGGGTGCCAGCCATGCCTATTACCTTGGCCACAGTGATGGACATGTGACCTGAGGCAGGTCAATCAGTTTTCAATAGGAAGTAAATTCTAGAACATGGCCAGATGTAGGTGTAATGTCATTGTGCACTGTGTAAAGATTACCCTTGTATTATTCAAATCCCAATCCCTATGTCACCATATCTGGTTGCAAAACATTGCTCTTCAAATATTCTCTGATTGGTCAATAAAGAATCTGATCAGCCAAT
Organism: Uromys caudimaculatus; assembly: GCA_028551405.1. Classification (NCBI taxonomy): domain Eukaryota; kingdom Metazoa; phylum Chordata; class Mammalia; order Rodentia; family Muridae; genus Uromys; species Uromys caudimaculatus. The sequence continues at coordinate 56,805,932 of CM052706.1, forward strand.
GACTGAACAGGGGAGAGAATAGGATTGGACTTCCTCCCAGACTGGGAAGGGGCAGGAGAGAAAGGAAGTAAGGATCCCGCCCCCAAGGAGAGAGTTCAGGAGACAGGAGACACCATGAAAAAAAGACCTAAACAAAGTCATAAGATGCAAGTATCTCAGGGATTTTGGCTGGGAGGTAGCCAGATTAGCAAAGAGAATTAAAATGGCATAATACTGCTCAAATGTTGTGCCCTTAAAGCTTGTTAAATAAATATAATAGTCCAATCTCAACTATTTGGGTTAAGAGAAAACGACAAACAGGTATTAAGAAGCCATTAACAGCCAGAGACACTCTTTCCTTGACCTACATGTCATAATATCTGTGCCAGAAGCACTGGGGTCATCCTCTGTCATATGGAGAAAGCCTTGGAGGCAGAAAGATGAAGTCAACATATAGATAACCAAGAAAGAAAGGAGAGGTGGAAGAGAGGAGAGGGAAGAGAAAGGAAGAAAAAGGGAAGAGAAGGGGGTAGAGGAAAGGAAAGAAGGAAGAGAGGGGGAATGAAGGCGAAGGTGGGAAGAGAAGGAGGGAGAGGAAAGAAGGGAGCAGTGGGAGTGAAGGAAGGAGGAGGAGAATGAGGAGGCTATCTCTTCTTGGTAAGCTGCTGAGTCCTTGCATCCACCTTGCCCTTCCTAGTTACAAGCAAATCGCATTGCCAGGGAGGCAAGGGCCTTTCTTCCCACATGTGTTCACCCAGCCTGGACTGGTGACTATGGCCTGCCTCTCTCAATATGACCTCTGGCCTTCAGGACCACAGGCTGCCATTACAGGGGTCCAAGCCTGGGGTTTCGCCAGTCTCATTACCTGCAGAGTATCTGCAACACTGCTATCCCCACCATGTCCCTGTGGTGTCCTTCCCTGCCCTGGCCACACACCATGCCACTGCTGCTCCTAAAGCACCCAGCTAACCCTGCAGGGCCTCTCTACTGTAGCCATGCTGGAATGGAGGAACCTGCTTCCGCTCCCTGGAGCCCTCTCCAGCTCACTGAGTCTCTGTCTGGGATTCAGCTGATTCTTCACTCCTCTGACACAGAAACCTTGGAATACTTGTTTCCAGAGTCTCACTCCTCCTTACAAAGATTCTACAACAGCCCCGCCATCACTGCCTGATACCCAGCACATCCCGATCCTAGAGTGAAGGAACCAGGTTCAGGAAAAAGTCCCTCCTATCCTGCCCTCAAAAGCTGAAAAGGGGCTTGGAAAGGTTTGTGATTCTTTACCTCACTTCATGAAGAAGCCCCTGACCAATCTTCCATAGCAGAAGACAAAATCTAGAAACATTTATAAACCGAAGATGAGATGTGAATGAGAATGTCCCCACCAGGCTCATGTGTTTTAACTCCTGATGCCCACTTGGTGGAGCTATCTGGAAGATTTAGGAGGTATGGCTTGCTGGAGGAAGTATGTCACTGGAGCAGGCTTACATGTTTAAAGACTTTCACCATTTCCAGACGCTCTCTCTGTTTAATGCTTGTGGTTGAGGATGTGAGCTTCAGCTCTCTACATCTGCTGCCTGCCCCGTGCTGTCCCCATCATGATTGACTGTAACCCTCTGGGACCATAAGCCCAGACAAGCCCTTCCTTCTACAAGTCCCTTTGTTCATGGTTTTTATCACAACAGATAGGTAATTAAGATATGACAACACTTTGGAGGGGTGGTGTTTTCCATCCCATCCCTTCTTATGCAAAAAAAATGGTTCCAAACCCAGAGATAAGAGCCTCCACACACTAAACAACAATTTTATTGTATATTGACCTGTTCATCAAAACAAAGGAGTCAAACACAGGGCTCACCCATCTGAACTAGTAGGTTCTCAGTTAGCTCTTTGAATAGACAAAGGACATTAAATTGTGTATGTTACATGGATGCATGTGCAGGTATGGTAGCTCCTATATACTTGAACACACACACGCACACGCACACGCACACACATGAATGCACATGTGAGGGGCCAAGTACAAAGCTCCATACATCCTACAATTCTGCAGCTCCCCTTTTCTTGATTCTCCAGCTCAGCTCAGCTCTTTGAGATCTCTCTCTCTCTCTCTCTCTCTCTCTCTCTCTCTCTCTCTCTCTCCTCCTGGTTTCCTCTCCCTTCCTTCCTAAACAACCTTACACTTAGCCCCCAAATATGTCTTCCATCTTCCCCAAGTCCCACTACATGAACATTCTCAACTGGGAACACAGAACATTTTGCAGTCTCTATCACCAGCTACAGACTCTCTGTCCATTTCCAGAAGCCTCTATGCCTTGTGTGGTGGCCTGCTTAGTACAATACACTGCTTTATAAGTACTTCTTAAGTTATTTTTCAGAAATGTACATGTCTGAATGTCTTGCCTGCATGTATGTTTATGCACTATGTATATATGCCAAGTGTTTGCAGAGGCCAGAAGAGAAGACTGGAGCTATAGGTGGTTGTGAGCCACCATGTGGTACTGGGAATTAAACCCAGGTCCTCTTGAAGAGCAGTGAATATTCTTAGCCACTGAGATATCTCCATAAGGGGGCTGAGTGGAGAACACCCTGTGTGTTTCAATCCTAGGAACTATATTTACTGTTTATTTAGGTGAGAGTGATACACTCTGGATGGTAAAATTCTAGATTCTAGATATTTTCAAGTGCTTCAGAAAGGCAGGGCCCATCGGCATTACAGAATCCATGGGGATGTTATTGTTCCCGTAATGAACATAGCATCAACACTTGCTCAAAGAAACAGTTTTCTAGAAAAATCTGTGCACATTGAAACCTAGACTTCAAATGAGTCCTCATAGAACTGTGAATATCTGAGCAATATTCAGTGGTTACAGCGGACTGGGATGCCCCTCTGCTTCCATTGTGGAAGATGTTACCATTGACTGGGGAACCTTTTAGAGGGAGGGAAGGAAGATCTCTTTGGATTAGTTCTTCCAACTGCATGGGGATCAATACTCATCTCACATAGTTAAGGAAACATGGTCTAATGGAAGGTCATAGGCATGAAAAAATTTTCTTCCCAAATCTCCTACACATCCCCAGCTTTCTGTTTTGTCCACTGTTAGGAAAACCAGATCCCATAATAGACGTGTTCAGGATCTGAGAAAGTGGCTTGTAGGACACAGTCAGCCCTCACCTTGGGTGTTTACTCTTAGGACTCTTGGGTAATCCCACATACTTCTGAGCTCTTAGCATGGTGGAAGTTTCCCAAGAACCTATGACTTCTAAACATCCTGCGAGATGGCTCTGGCACTGTGATACCAACGCTGTTTATTGTTCTGTATACTTCCTCAATATCCAACTGGAAAATATAGGATGAACACCAGAGACCAAATAGAGTGTGTGTCTGTGTATGTGCATGTGTGTGTATGTGTGTGTATGCAGTGAATGTGTGTGTATGCAGTGTATGTGTGTGTGTATGTGTATGTATGAATGCATGCATAGCCCTTTCATTTTCTATGACCTGAAGAGGCTCTACAGTATGTCACCTGAATACCCACACTCCATGGGGGCCTGGGGAGACATATGGCCTGAGCTAACCCTGGCTTCAGTGATTGGCAGAGGATGGAGTATGTGTCTGAAGTTAGACCAGTCAGTCTTGTAAGGACTTGTCTACTGGAGCTGCCTTTTGCCTGAGACTTGGTGGCTTTCAGAGCTGCTGTTGGGTTGCAAGGGTCAATCTTCTCTAACACAGAAGAAAGACGATGTCACTACAAGTGGATGACACCATCAAGAAGGGGAATCGGCTTTGAGAGGCAGAGGGAGAAAAAGAACTCTTGTCAAAAATCTTGATTTTTCAGGTTGGGGAGATGGCTCAGTCCTTAAAGTGCTTGCCTTGCAAGCATAGAAAGCCTAGTTCAATCCCCAGAGCACACACATGGCGGTGGTGGCATGCATTTGTAGTCCTAGTGCTGAGGAGGCAGAGACAGGCAGATCCCTCGGGCTCCCTAGATAACTAGCCTGGCTACTTGGTAAGTCCCAGCCAGGGCTACACAGAGAAACCCTTTCTCGAAAAACCAAAAAAAAAAAAAAAAAAACCCCAAAAAAAACCACCAGGGTAGATAGTGACTGAGGAAGACACCCAGGCTATCCTCTGACCTCTGCACATACTCATATACATGCGTACCTACATATACATGTGCACATACACCACACACACACACACACACACACACACACACACACACACACACACACACACACACACACACACACACACACACACACACACACACACATACACCACCCACACACACAATTTCTTCTGCATGTTTCCTTCCCTGTGGGTTCTGACTTTCAGGTTGGTTTCAATATGCTCTGTCCCTTCAGGATCATATGTTGGAAACTTGGTCCCTAATGGTAGTGTTAAGGAAACCTTAGTTAGTGGGGGTCTGATAATTATTTTACTGAGAGCAGCACCCTCAGAAAGAATTAAGACTGGTTTAGGAGGCAAGTGACCTCTCAATACAATGACTTTTATAGGGGCTGGAGAGATGGCTCAGAGGTTAAGAGTGCTGACTGCTCTTCCAGAGGTCCTGAATTCAATTCCCAGCAACCACATGGTGGCTCACAACCATTTGTAATGGGATCTGATGCCCTCTTCTGTTGTGTCTGAAAACAGCTACAGTGTACTCATTTACATAAAATAAATACATCTTTTAAAGAAAATCTTAAAAAACAAAACAAAAAGAATGGCTCCCTTATCAAAGGGCAAGAGCAGCCTGTTCCCTACTTCCTGGCTTGTCATGGGATTCCCCCACACATGGTGCTCCTGCCTTCTTGATGCAGTCGTCAGTCACAGGCCCTCACCACATCCAAACAGAAGGTGGTACCATGCTCTTGGACCCTCAGAAATGTGATCTCTCTCTCTTTTTTTACATGTTACTCAGCCTCAAGTGTTTTATTACAGTAAGAGGAAAATGCAGTAATGAGCCCTCCTTGGGGATTTTCTAATTACGGCTGTTGTGACTTGTCCCCTCTTATTTTTTAAAGCCAGTCTGACTTGGGCATCTAGAGCATGAAACTCAGAGTTATAGGTCTGGCAATGCTCCAACTAGATAATTCCTTCACAGGCAGCCCAAAAGAGGTAGACAAGCTCAGTTAGCCTGAACCTTGCAGCTAAGAGCTAACTGACTCTCCACAGGAAAGAAGTACAGGCCAGTGGGCAATTCAGATTTGGCATCCATGTTAAATAGCCCCCATGCTTCCAATAGTTTAAAAATAACCCAAAGAGGTTGAGAGAGAAGGGTTGGGATGAGGTGCTTGTCACACAAGCAAGAGGACCTGAGTTGGGTCCCCACAAACCATACAACATATCAGGGCACAGTGTTGCACAGCCATAATCTCAGTGCCAGGTAAGCACACAGACACGTTCTGCCAGCCTAGCCTACTCTGCGAGCCCCAGGTCCCAGTGAGAGATACCATCTCAGAAAAACAAGGTGGCTGGGTATGGTAGTGCGTGTTTTTAATTCCAGTACTTGGGAAGCAGAGGCAGGTGGATTTCTGTAAGTTTGAAACCAGCCTGGTCTGCACAGTGAGCTCCAGATCAGCCAGAGCTAAATGAGAAACCCTGTCTTAACCTCCCAGTCTAGAATGAACAAAAAGCAAAACAAACAAATCCAAAAAAGGTGGCTGAGTCATCTGTGCATACACATGACATGTACCTCATGCACCTGCACACACATGAACACGCATAGATGTGCATGGTTCGAGTGTTTAAAAGCACATACACAAGAAAAAATGAGGAACTTAGAAGTAAAATAGTAGTGCCAGGAACCTAGGGAGGTAGAGAGAGCCTGGGCCACGGGTACTGAGCTCCATCGCAAGAGAAGGAATGTCTGCATGCTGCTGCACGGTGGGCAGTCATGGGGAGCAGGGGCATGATGTCTACCTGCAGAAGCTGGGAGAAAGAGCAGTTTACCCCAATAAAAAGCACACAGTGCATACATGGATGGACGAAGCATGTGTGCCCCACTAACGTACAAATTTATGTTTCTGTATAAAATAAATTTAATATTATAAAGAAGCCATATTGTTCTTCAGCTGCCTCACACCCTCACCCTGTCTTTTCAACACACACAGAGAGAGAGAGAGAGAGAGAGAGAGAGAGAGAGAGAGAGAGAGAGAGAGAGAGAGCTTATGAACAGACTGTAAGAAGGCAGCTAGCTGTTCATCTGAAAGCCAAGAATGGACAGGGCCTTCACAGGGATCACCCTGGCTTGTACTTTGACCTGGGACTTCCAGCCTCCAGAATGAATGAGAAATAAACGCCTCTTGTTATAGCACTGAAGTTACTTTCTTTTCTCTTAGTTCATGCAACAGGGTTTTTTTTTTCTTACACTTATTGGGGGGAATGCAGGGTGTGCACATGTGCCATGGTGTATGTGTGGAGGTCAGAGAAAAACTTTCATGAGCAGTTTTCTCCTTCCACCATGTAGGTTTCAGGGATCAAACTCAGGTCCTGAGCTTTGAAGGCAAGCACCCATACCCACTGAGCCATCTCACTGGCCCCCTGTACAAGTCTTTTGCTCAAAGTAAGTGATTCACTTTCTAGAACAAACCAGAAGCTTTGAGGTTTTTTTTAACTTCATTTTTGTTTCAGAGGAAGTTGAGATTCCAGTATCCTCTGTTCACAAACTAGGCATGCCCTGTAGCCTGACCAGTGAGTTCCCAAGCTATCCTGCCTCTGTGATGATTTTTGGTGTCAAGGCTGTTGGAGCAGACATGGACACCTGACTGAACTAGACCAGCCATGGCCCTCCTTCAGAATCTAAAACAGCAGAAATCTGACATGCTCACCTGGTGTACCCTCGGTGTACCCTCCACATGTGGACTTGGTAGGTGGAAAGTGGACTGTCTACCACCACCCAGAGTAACAAGGCAAAGGGCCTTCTGAGCAGCAAGGGAACAAGAGACAGAAAGTCGAAATTTACTGCTTGGGCTGCCTTCTTCCTGAGTCGGGTGCAGGCTTTCTTTGGGATTTTGTTAGTCATCTCTATGTATGAAATAAGTCACTGCTCTCTCCTTTGGAGCTAAGTCCGGCTGGCTTCTGCCTCTTGTAATCAAAGAATTCTTTACAGCAAATTCAATATTTTGCTGACTTGCAAACTCTTTCCTGCATCCCTCTCTTCTTCGTGCCTTTTCTCAATCAAAGCTGAGCTGGCTGATACATGTATATTATGTAGAATATCAAATATAGGTCAATGGATGTCACCTCAGGAAAACCAGCAAAAGAAAGGCCCCTGGTTGGTGCTAGGCGAAGCTTGTTAGTGAAAGGAGACCACAGTACCCTCATCTCCTCCCACCCCCTGATGGTGAGGGGGTCGACAGGGTCAATCCTTGCTTTGGCGTGTGAACTTCTTGTTCCTACCGAATCAGTCAGCTGAAGTGGGAATGTTTTATTTCAGCAGACATGTATCAGCCTGGGTTTGAAACAAAGACATGTGGCCACAGCAGGCTGGGCACTAGCAGGCCTGTCACAAAGGCTGGCTGTGTGAGCCATCTCTGCTGAACGTGGGCCTCTTTAGTGCCAGGCACCATTTTGGAGGGTTGCTAGGGAAGCTGGCTTGTGCTTTAATGACGTATGAGACATATTCAAGGCCAAAGCTTTTGAAAAGGTGAGGCAATGGAGAGGTTTGGGGAGGGGTGGCTGGGGAGGTGACAGAAATCAAATGACCCATTGAAGCTAAATTACCAGCCTCATGGAGCATTGTTTTAGAAATAACGGTTTGCCTCGGCCTGTGGCCACTGTTCATTCTCTCACTTGTTCTTCCAATTAATTACTGTGTTTTAACACTATCTCAGAAGATAATTGCCTGTCAGTGTATCAGTATGTAACACCCCAGGGTGAGCGATGCTTCTGCTCCTTCTGCCAGTGCTAATAAACACAGGACTGGGGGGTAGGGGTTAGAGGGGAACCCTGCCTGGTGGGAGGGGGACCCCATCTGGCAAGAGGGGACCCCACCTGGTGAGAGAGGGACCCTACCTGGTGGGAGGGGAACCCTAGGTGGTGAGAGGGAGGCAGGGGGACCCCAGGTGGTGAGAGGGAGACCCTACCTGGTGGGAAGGGGACCCCACCTGCTTTCTTTTAATGGTCCAGTATTCTAGATCTTTTCCAAATTTGCCTTGGTTAGCCTGAGGTGGGAGTTCTGGGTGGACTGCAAGCAAAACATGCACCCTACTTGGCAGATGAATTGCCTTGCCGAGCCTGCTTCTACTTTCAACAGCTTTGTGCTTGTTTGTTTCATGTTGGAAACCACAGGATAGATATCAGACGAGATTTGCTCTCCCATTTATCCCATTACCCCATCCAAAGGATAGTGCATGGGTCGATAGGCTGTATAATTACAGAGTGGGGGAAAGTCAGATCTTTTCTAAATAAATCATGGGTGGAGGGCTGTGAGTGTGTGTGTGTGTGTGTGTGTGTGTGTGTGTGTGTGTGTGTTTTAGAACAGAATGGAATAGCGACAGAATGCAAAGATGGGACGCTTCTGGAGCTAAAGCCTGCTGAACTAAATATTTCAATAGGGGAAAAGAAAAACTCCCCATTTCAAATTAAATTGAACCCATTCGGTGAAAATATGAGCATCATAGGGTGTAACTGTCAATTAAAGTGATAAGTCGTGGGTCTGGCACCAGGTTCTGGATTGTTCTGAGGCCCGCTTCCCAGTGTGGCCATTGTGCTTTGGGGGAAATTGAAACTGATCCGCCAAGTGAGACCTGGGAATCTTCTGAGAAGCAGAGTCTAGTTCAATACCTCTGAGTTAATTGGCATTTTATTCTCATTTAAATCTCTGTCACAACCTTTTATTTTATTTTCTTCTGTATTTCAGAGGAGGGGGCAATTCTGAGATCTTCCCTGCGGCTCCTGAGAAGCTCGGAACAAATTAGACGGTGCCATGTAATTTCACCCGTGGATCTCACAGCCTTCCAGCTCCTGTCAGGATCTGGGGACTGAGGCTGATGCCAGGCGCTTGCTAAATAGCATAAGGAAAGGCAATGGAGTCATTAGTGGCTCGGAGAAGTTTTTCCCGGTCCCCGATTGCATTCTGTCTGTAGGTCGAGTGCCTTATTTGATAAGCACAGTCCTCCCTGTGAGTATGTGGGGGAAGAGATCCCCGAGACGTAATGGGATAAATGTTAAGATTGCATTCCAAACATGGCTCCTGGCATGCCTGCTAGGAACTCCTTTTGTGAGTGAGGTACTTGCTGATGGGTATATGAGAATTCAAGGGACCCTTCCCAGGGAAATCTGATTTCCCTGGTTTAATTCTCAAGTGGTGTCAATCTGTGGACACCTTTTAGGTGGGGCCATTTGCCAGGTGCCTTAGGCAAGCAATGTATGGGGATAGCCAGTGCTTTCCACATACTCTGCCCCTCTGCCTTCACAAGTACCTCTACACTAGGTCCTTTTCAGGGAAGGTTTATTTTTGCTCACAGTTCAAAGATATGGCTGGAGTTGAGGCAGCTGGTCACGTGATATCCTCAGTCAGGAAGCATCGAGAAATGGATGCTACCGATCAGGCTTTGCATTCAGACTGGGTCTCCAGCAGATGGGTTGATGCCACCACAGTCAGGTTGGATCTTCCCAAGAACCTGATCTAGAAGCTTCCACAAAGACACAGGTGGAAGTTTGTGTGTTGTCTGTGTGAATCATCACAACTACGTCACACTGGCTTCCAGATCCTCAGCTGAAGGACGCCTCCTCCAGGAGGCACGGGGCTGGACCACTTCCTTTGTCTATGGCCCACAAAGATGCTTACTGTTCCCAGCCCCACCTCCTGTGCCCCACAGTCTGATCATTTTTGTGACACAATGACTTTTCCTGGGCTCCATCAATTTGTCGGTTTATAAAAATTCTTGTCATGGAATAGTACCATTCAGACTCTTCTGGACCTTTCTGTTCACCTGCTGGGTGGGGCTCCAGGCTGGGAATTCACTCCTAGTAAAAGTAATTCTGAGGATAAACAGGGGAAGTCTCAAGTGGAGTTCCAGATGTCCATCTTGCTGCTAACCACAAAAAGTGGCCATGGACATCAGGCATTGGCTCTCTTATGCTACGTTTTTGTTGGGAATACCCTAGTCTGGAATCAGTCTCCCCTTAGGTATGTGTTACATTTGGGATGCTCTAACAAACTAGTTTTCATCAATAGATGAATAGATAATGAAAAATTGGTAAATAGACATATATGTGTGCATATTAGAATAGAATACTATTAAGCATTAAAGAAAAATTAAGTTTAAGAGTTTACTGGGAATGATTTGACTTAGAATATATAAGTGAGGTCACATCTTAGAAAGAACAAAAAAAAAAAACTGCATGTTTTTTCCTCAGATGCAGAATCTAACCAATAGTATATGTGTATATGTAAGCAAATGTACACTTGAGTACATATAACACGTAGACAAAAGAAAGGCTAAATAGTAGGGATGAGGAGAGACTGAAGACTGAATGCAGGTGACAGACATGAGTTATGAAAGAGAATATAAAGGTAATTGTTATTCTACATCTAACTCTGTCATAGACTATTTTGGGTTTGGTGTTGGATACGTGCATAGTAAGTGTGTAAAATGTAATGAGTAACTCCACAACTTCCATTCTGATTGCCCATTCTAACTGTGTGGGAGTTCACTAAGTTGTATAGATTTTGAGGGTCTGGTTCATTTTTAGTGATTTTTTATTTGCAAATTTATTTTGTATACATTTTATAAAATAAGACTTAAAACATTAAAAAAAAAAACACAACAAAAAACAAGAGAAACAACTGAAAGGAAGAAGAACTTGTGTTGGCGCACAGTGGTGGATTTTGGTCCCCAGGCTTGGCTCTATTGTTTCTGAAAGTGAGGTAAAGCAGAGCATCATGGAGGGAGCTTGAGGAGGAAGCTATCAATCTCATGACTGATGGGTGGCAGAGAGCAAGACAGAGAGGGGTCTTGGACAGGATACAACCACTAAGGATGCGCCCTCAGGAGTGCCTCCTCCACATAGGCTCTACCTCCTAAAATATCAAGGACCTTTCGAACAGCAGGTCTGCTGGGGACCAACCCTTCAATATTTTCATTTTAAAAATGAGTGTGTGTGTGTGTGTGTGTGTGTGTGTGTGTGTGTGTGTGTGTGTGTGCATGTCCGTCTCTATTGGCACATTCATACCACAGTGTACATGTGGAAGTCAGAAGACAACCTCCAGAGTCGGTCCTTGCCTCCCACCTTGTTTGACACGCCTCTTTATTGTTCTCCAACATATACACCAGGCCAACTGACCCAGGAGCTGTGAGGATTCTCTCTTCTCTTTCTCTCATCTTCTATCGGTGCTGTGTTAACTGAGCCACAGCCCTAATGGTGAACATTTCATGTTCAAACGTGTCCACTGCTCTGTGAATAACTATCACGAAGCCTGAAATTCTCCTGTGAAGCAAAGCAGGGGAGAAACATGTACTTCTATCCGTGAGCAGGATGGATACCTCACAGAAAGCTCTGCTCTGCCTGAGGCGGGAAGCAGCAGTCTTCTTCTATGTGCCTCACATCTGTTCTCACATCTGGTCCAAACGCTCCTCCCCAGGCAGCCATTCTCCCTGGGGGTGTTGCCAGCCCACCAGGCCAGCAGACACAATGAGACCCAGACTCCCCTTTGGGCCAGCTGGAATTCTGGCTCAGTGTCTGCACCACAGTTTGTGAATCTCTTGGCCAGTTAATGAGAGAGTCTGGCTTAGGCCATGCTATGATCTCATAGCCTTTGAGTGGGTTACATTCCCTAGTTCCCAGTAGCATTGCTCGGAGAGGCATAATTCCATCACCTCGAATTTATTCCCTAAATTGCCATTTGTCTTTCTTTTCATGTCTCTGAACCATCTGAGGGCATGGTCTGTGTCTTACATAGCTTTCTACTTTCCATGGATGCAGTCCATTCCCTGGCACAGTACCCAGGCAGTGGACATCAAGAACTGGACTACACCCCTTGTGAGACATTTGCAGAGACTTGGAACTTAACCCGGGAAGCCTAAGGCCCTTCCAAAACATTTCTTAGCTTATGACTCAGGTCTAAAAGAGGAGACCTGAGACGAGTATATTTAATGGGCTCCAAAGTTCTGGTGATCCTGACTTTTCCATCACTTGGAACAACTGGTTAGACCTTGGTGCTGAGTTTGGCTCTGGGGATGGCTCACTGGGTGCAGGGTGTGGGCTGCCTGACGGAGGGGATGGGCATGGGCTGGCTTCCTGGCTGGTTTCTCTGGAACTCCTGCCTGTTTCCTTCTACATGCAGTGCACAAGCCACATGTCACATCTGACACTCAGTCTTCCCTTGACCTGTCCTTGATTAAGTCAATGAGCCTCCTGCCTTCTTGACTTTGAAAAGTATCAACCTTGCCTCCAAACGAAGCATCATCTTGGAACCTTGAACTGTCAGTGACTTAGTGTTGATTTCAGATTTGGGTGATCCTGAGAGCCCTCATTATAAGGACTTTGGGAAACACTCTTCCTAGATAGAATAATGGTTTGCTTTTCCCTCTGGTGGAATCCACTGCCCCATTTTGTCACTTTCCTGTCTCCTTTGAGTTCTGTTCCAGGAGCTGCTAACTTAACCCCACCCAGCTAAGAAACAACTCATAGCTCTCTCCGACCTTCTCCTCTCGATCTCTTTACATCTAGAACTTCAAATTGTATAGTTCACCACCCATGGGAGGTATTAAGAGGTCCTAGGGTTATCTGAGGAAGAGTTACGATGGAGGACTATACATCTGGAGTTGATGTCAGTTTCTAATCTAATTTTAGACTTTAATTTTCAAACAAATTGTTATCATTATTAGGAGATTTATTTATTCTGTTCTTTGTTTTACTTGTGAAGAACACTGACATATGAACAAGATGTGCCATGTTGACTTTGTGACACTGTGCCCTCCCTGACATACTATGTGTGGCATCAGAAAGCTCCAACAGAAGGTCAAGCGTTGGGGGAACGAAGAAGCCACACAGAGCTTGGACCTGAACTCACAGAACTTTGTAAGTCTCCAACACACAAGTCTGAAAGAGTCAAGAAGACATGTGTCCCCGTGCACAACTAGACTCTGGACCTTGAGGGCTGTGGCATAAGGATGGTGGTGATCCTTGTAGCCCAGAGAAGGAGCATCATTAGGAGCATCATCTCTGATGACTGGGAGGCTGGGCCTGTGGTGGAGAAGGCAATGGGACAGGTGGCCTGGCCAAGCCCCCTGGAAGACTCCCTAGGGAGTACCAGATGAGGACAAGGAACCTGTGAGAGCTGGGTGTTACTACCAGTGGAGTTGTGCTTGTCTTCTGAAAAGCTTTGGCTATAGGCCGATCAGAAGCCTTGTGGGAGGAAGGCTCATAGCAACCTAGTCTCGTGGCTTTAAATACCAGCTCTATGCTAATGCTGCCCACATTTATATTTCCAGCTCAGACCTCTTTCCTGGACGTCAGTCTGATATATCCGAACGCCCACTCAACATCTTGACTTAGATGTCTAACAGGCATCACAAACTCCACAAATCCAAAGTCCCTAAGCCACCCCCTCCCCAAACCATCCCCACCCACAGCCTCCCCAGGGCACCAGTAACACCTCTATCCTACTGCTCAGCTGAAATATTTGGTGCCTCCTCCACCCCACATCCAATAAAGCAGCAAACAGGAAGATTCCAGCTTCAACTGGATTCATATTCTGACCATTGTCCCTACTTCCCTACTAAGCCACCTACCACCCCCAATGCAAGCCACTATCACCATATAAGGTATCCAACTTTATGGGTCTCCCAGCTTTCATTTCTGTCACCCTACTCCCCCCCTCTCTCATTGGGGACAGACTGGCTGGTCAGTGAGCCACCGGAAATCTGCTGTTTCTGCCTCCTTGATGCTCAGAGTACAAGAGCTCACTCACTCTTCTGCCTCACCTTCCCTGTTTGTGTTGGAGATAGAACTCAGGTCCTGGTTCTTGCATACCAAGAACTTCACTCACTGGATGAGCTGCCTTCTCAGCCCAGCTCTTCTTAATATGGAACCACAGATCCTTTGGAAGAATAGATCAAGTTTCTTGTGCTCAGAACCATGCAATGACCCTCCACATCACGTAGAGCAAGATCCCTCAAGATGGCCAACAAAGCTCTGTGTGGTCTGCACAGCCTCTCAGCTCCATGCACTCAACCTTTTCCCTAGCAGCTAGGCCTAACCCCTCTCTTGTAAAAACACCCACCCTTGAGCCTGTGGGCTCCATCTTCAGAGCTCTGCTCGAAACTCCTCTATCATGTGTCTACTGGGCTAACAACCTCATCTCTACCATGGCTGCTCAAATTTTCTTTTGTTCATGAAGTCACCCTACAAACCCCATTTTCCACTACTGTGCACACCCTTCAGCACATGCTCTGTCCACTCTTCCCAGATCTACCTTACATTTCATCCCTTCCCAATTTTCAATAAACTGCATAGTAGACTTCGGTATGACAGTTAATGTCTTTGTAAGCTCTGGAGACAAATGAATCTGTCCCGCCTACTGGTGGGCTCTGTCTACCATACAGATGTCTGCCCTAGTGTGCTTCTCTGTTGATGTGATAAAGCACTGACTGAAACGGACTTGGGCAGGAAAGGATTTTCTTCCTCTTAAAGGTTACAGTCCGTCACAGAGGGAAGTTACAGTAGGAACGCAAGACAAGAGCTTGAAGCAGACAGATACCACACACAGAGAGCCACTATTTCTGGCTTGCTCTCAGGTTCACCATTCAGTATCTTTCTCCTTTAGCCCAGACCCACCTGCCTAAGGTTGTTACTGCCCACAGTGGTCTAGGCCCTCTTGTATCTTTCAGTAATCAAGAAACTCCCCAAGGCATCTTTGCAGGCCAAGCTGATGGAGGTGATTTTTCAATTTAGGCTTCCTCTTCCCAGGTGTGTCAAGCTGACAACCAAGAAGAGCCATCATAGTGTCTGAGCGGACACTTAATAAATGTAGAATGTCAAATGTCTGTCAGAGTTTGCCAGTGTGTCCAACTGGTACAACAAGGTGCATGGCCCAGGATGCAAGAAACAATGATATGAAGCCAGGAGTTTTTAGAGTTACATACAAGAATTGTTTGACGGTTCACTAGGAGAGCGAAAGGAGGGCTCCTTCAAAGAACTCAGGCTGGAGCTGACAAGATGCTCAGCTGATAAAGGCACCAAGCCTGACAACTTCGCTCTATCCCTTGGCATCCACATGGGAGAAGGAAAAAAATCAAATCCCTCAAGTTGTCCTCCGACTAACACACACACACACACACACACACACACACACACACACACACACACACACACACACACACACACACACCATGACATGTATTCCCCATACCCATGCACAATTAAATAAACAAGTGAGTGCGGTTCACCAGGGTCCTCATAGCAATAATTCTGAATACAGATGTTCAATAATAATGACAACAGAAATCCCCCTTTAGTGTGTGACTCCTTCGCAGATGTGCATGCTGCCTTCCAGTGACAGACATGATGGACTTTAGGGTTTCCCATTCCTAGTTAAGAAAAGGAGGCTCAGAGAGACAGGCTGGCTTGCCTAGTACATAGCTAAGAGGTGAGTGGGCTGCCACATTTGCCAAGGCTTGAATTCCCTCCTTGCTCCCATGAACTCCAGTATGACTCAGTGGCTGACAGGGGGAAGGACAAACATCAATAGCCTTGCGTAGTCAGAGCAGCTGGGGTTGTCGCTTTTCAGAAATATCTGGAAGGCCCCTCCAGAGGCTGAGATCATTCCAAGAAATGCCAACTCGCATTCCTTCCTACAGTCTGGTCCCTGTTCGGGCACCCAGAACATTCCCTGAACATTTGCAGAATGGAGTCTTTAAGTAACCTCACCAGAGGCCATCCGTCCCCTCCACTCCCCATCCCAAAATGCTGTCCCTTCCTCGCACAGTGAGCCAGCCCCCTTGACTTCTACTCCTCCCTCCCCCTTTGTGTGTGTGCGTGTGTGTGTGTGTGTGTGTGTGCAAGTGTGTATACATGTGTGTGCACATGGATGCCTGAAACAGAGACCATCAGCAGCCATTGCTCAAAGGTTGTCTATCTTGACTTTGAGACAATCTTTGCTTGGCCTGGACTCACCAGGCAGACTAACCTGGCTGAGCAGTGAGTACCAGGGGTCCACCTGCCTCCATCTTCCCAGCGGTTTATGGAGGACCAGACCTGGGTCCTCAAGCTCTGTGAGGCAAACACTTTACTGACTAAATTATTTCTGCAGCTATATTTTTACTCTTCTCATAGGAGGTTATTAAATCAATAATGGGCCTGGCAAGGTGGCTCAGTGGATAAAGATACTTGCTCCAAGCCTGATGTCTTAAATTCAATCCCTAAAACCTCCGTAGTTGAAGGAAAGAAGCAGCTTCCATGATGGCCTCTGAACCATGGCATGTGTGGCTACCCCAACACACAAATAAATGAATTAATGCAATAAAAATTAAAGATCAATAATAATCAGAAGAGTGAGTCTGACATTTCAACTGAAACAATAGAATTGAAGGCCAAAGGGCTTCATGTTGACGAGACAGAGGCCACACTGAGGGCCTCAGGCTGCCAGAGAAGGGAACTGTCACTGTGCCCAGCTAACAACAGCTGCATACAAAGGAGGTCATTCACCCTAACAAGGTTTTAAAAATTCCATAGTGTGTAACTTGGACTCCTTGGGGTTGTTTTGTTTATGTCCATGGATGCTGGCCCATCCTTTCCCTGGCAGGGGCTGTGCTGTCTCCAGCGCATTCACAGAAGTCCCCCAGAGCTGACCACTTTGGGAGCGATGCTCTTAGCAGATACTACTGGAAATGCTTGCACTATTGCAAAACAGATCATTTTGGACTCAATCCTAGGCTCTGTGTGTGTTCACTTGTACAGTGCTGGTGCTTGCTTGGCTCTCTCTCTCTCTCTCTCTCTCTCTCTCTCTCTCTCTCTCTCTCTTCCTACCCCTCACATGGTATGAGTGTGTGTGTATGTGTGGTGTGTGTGAGTGTGTATGTATGTGTGTGTGAGTGTGTGTGTGTGAGTGTGTATGTATGTGTGTGTGAGTGTGTATGTATGTGTGTGTGAGTGTGTGTGTGTGAGTGTGTGTGTGTATATGTGTATGTGTGTGTGAAGAGCTAAAAACGACCCAGCCAGAGGCAGGTGGTTCTCAGAGCCCTGCAGCTGGAGGAGCTCAGCCATGTCCAGTCAATTCCCGTGTGAGAATTCAGGGCTCAAATATGGGACCTCAAAGCTGTCATGACAAGTTGGCATGGGCACTGTCAGAAGTTCGTGAAGGCCTCTTTATGATTCCTGTAGAGTTGATGATTCTCATTTTCTAGTTGGCAAAGGCCTCTGTGGGCCTGATGCTCAGCTTCAATGTGCTTCTACTTGTTGCTTTGCTTGTTTGGGATGGGGTCTCAGTGTAGCCCAGGCTAGCTTCAAACTTTTTATGTAGCTTAGGATGACCCTAACTTCTGATCCTCTTGCGTCTACCTCCCAAGTTCTGGGCTTTGAGGCATGTGCCACTGTGTATGAGGTGTGTGTGGTGTAAGTGTTGCTGGGGACTGAACCCATGACTTCCTGCATGCTAGCAAGCACCGTATAAACTGAGCCACATCCATTTTGCAGTGTCCAGCAGCTTCAGTCACTTTGACACACTCTTCGTTCCTCTACTTCCTGGTGGGCACTCTCTTGACAGTTATACTGATAATCGATCCTAAGCCCTTACTCTGACATGGGCAAGGTAATATGTCCTTTTCAGTAAAGGTTGATCGTTCCTCCTCCACACGCCAGGCCTGGCATCTCACACCTGTAAGATTGTCAGCTTTGGGAGGCTGAGGAATGCCTCAAGTTTGAGGCTCACCTGGTATAATACATGGTGAGTTTGAGACTAGCCTGGGCTACAGAGTAAGACTCTAAATTAAACAACAATAAACAAAGGAATCATACCAAAGCCCAGGAGTGGAGAAGCTGATGGTGACAGAAGCAAAAGACATCTCAGGGCAATAAAAGCCACATGCTAAACCCCAGGAGTTGTCCACCACCACCACCCAGCATGCATTCAGTGTTAACTATGAAGCCAAGTGTGGTACGTGCCTTCAACACAGAAGACAGATGCAGGCAGATCTCCGTGAGTTTCAGGCCAGCCAGGAGACCCTGACAATAATGATAATAATAATAATAATAATAATAATAATAATAATAATAATAATAATAATAATAAAATAGTTAACTGTGAAGTGGCTATTGTTAGAGCTGGGGAGATGGCTCAGTTGGTGAAGTGCTTGTCATTCAAGCTCGAGGACCTGAGTTCAGATCCACGGCACTCGTTTAAAAAGCCAGGCATGGCTGCACATGCTTGCAACTCCAGTGCTGGAGAGACAGAGACAAGCTGATCCCTCGAACTGGCCAGCAAGCCAGTCTAGGTAAATCAGCAATGCCGGCTTCTATGAGACATGGTCTCCAAAAGCAAGGCGGACAGCTCCTGGTGAGCAACACTCAGAGTGTCTCTCTAGCCTCCACATATGTGTGTGTGTGCACACATGAACACACATGCAAAAGAAAAGAAAAGAAAAGAACCTTCTGTGGATAAACAACTTGAAAATCCCTAGCCTCGTTGGACTGCAAGCTTCACAGCTACTGTCTCCCCTCAGCAGGAATCTAACAGCCTTCCAGGGGAGAAAGGTCCTCTTGCCCACAAGACTACAGGGCATCAGGAACATGAGCTAATACCATTGAGTGGTTCTGTTCTTCTGACTGCCAGCCCAGCCCAGCCAACCCAATAGTTCCGGTGGGCTGGGATGACCTCTTTGCACACCCTGGCACTGGTCAGTGCTAATGCAAGAATGAATGAGTGAATGTACTTAGTTCAGGGAACTTGAGAGCCCTAACCATTAGGATGCCAGCCTTCTGCTACCTTCCCACCGTCTCATGTCCCATGATATGATAGTGGCCAGCCACAAGTGCTATTTAGATTTAAATCAAAGGTAACCTATACAAATAGAATTAAAACTTCAGCCCCGTTTGCATATAGTTATATTTCAGGTGGCCAGAGACAATAAGACACATGTATAAAGAATACCGCTTTCAGCTGCCCTGGAAGGAACGCTTCTTAAATCTGATTGATCCACAGGCCAATAGTGAGTCTGGTAAAAAAAATAAGAACTTCTTACTCCCAGGACAGAACTATGCAAGCATGCTGGCTGCACCTTCTCTCAGACCTTCATGGGCCCAGGTTCAGAGGACCTGCCTTAAGCATTCATCAAGCATAAGCACTGTGTGTGTGTGTGTGTGTGTGTGTGTGTGTGTGTGTGTGTGTGTGTGTGTGTGTGTGTGTACACGCATGTGTGCACACCTGGGGAGGGGAGTTGTTGCATGTACGTGCCCATGTATGTGGAGGCAAGAGGACACTCTCAGATGTCATGCCTCAGGAGCCGTCCACCTCGCTTTTTGAGACAGGGTCTCTCACGGGCCTGTAGCTCACCAAGTAGCATAGATTGGTTGACCAGCCAGTGAGCCCCTGGGATCTGCCTGTTTCTGCCTCCCAATGCTGGAATTAAAAACATGAGTCACTGCCAGTGTGTTCAGTGTATTGGGGGAAGGTGTTGTTGTTTAGTTATTTGGTTTGTTTGTTGGGTTTTTTATATTTATATTTATTTTATTTTATTTTATTTTATTTTATTTTATTTTATTTTATTTTATTTTATTTTATTTTATTTAAATGAATGCTTTACTTGCTTGTATATCTGTGCACCCCGTGTGTGCCTGGTGCCTGCAGAGGTCAGAAGAAGATGTTGGATCCCCTGAAACTGGAGTTAAGGATAGCTGTGAGCCACCTTGTGAATACTGGGACTAGAACCCAAGTCCTACGTAAGAGCAAGTGCTCTTGAGCCATCTCTCCAGCCCCTGCCTTTTTGATGTGGGTTTTGGGAACAGACTCAGGCTGTCTCGTACTTGCAAGGCAAGCTCCTTATTGACTGAGCCATCTCCCCAGCTCAAGTTTCCATCTTTCTTAGAAATAAAATAAACCTCTTGGGGAAAGAGTATGTCAAGTGGCTCTCAGCCATCTGTCTCCGAGAGTGAGCGAATTCATCATGTGCTCTTTGGAGCCTCATTATCTGGTCTGGAACAAAAGGAAGAAGAGAGCGCTAGGATTTTGGTGACTGGGGGGAGAAGAGAGCAGAGACAGGGGCAGGGCACATTAGTCCCACAGCCTCCTGTGTGCTGTGCAGAGGTTCTCAGAGCCGGTGCTTCCCACACCCACACATCCCAAACAAGTTCCTGATGGAAGCTGAGCTTGCTGAGAGAGAATGGGAGCCTCGAGAGACCTAAACCATTGAATTTCTGTAGCAGGTATGGCATGCCACATTCTAAGGGAGAGAGGTGGGTGACACCCAGTCCCTCAGTCTCTTCAGCAGTCACAGCAAATATCAATGGCTGACATTTGATGAGCACACACAAGGAGGCTTGTTGTATGTGGCACATTGGTGACACATTTGTTCGTGTTTATTATCCCAGCAGCCGAGAGGAGTAGATCCTACCATTACACCCATTTCACAGAGGATAACTGAGATTTGTAGAAGAGAGTAGTTTGCCCAGTGATGGAGCTGAGTTCAGGTCAGGTCTCCTTAGCTTCGAGGTTAGTGTGGGCACTGTGGGATCAGATTTCAGGAGAGTTGTGCAAGGAGCACACAGCTGGACACTTGGGGTTCCGTGTCAGGCAATCCCCTGTCTACGAACGTCATGTAGATGTTTAAGGAGGTCTCAGCAGGGTCCAGGCCATCTAAGTGGCTGTGTCCTGCAGCATCTCTGGGATGTCCAGAACTGACATCCCTGCTGGTGGCCATCAGCTCTTTTTGTGGGGACACAGGCAGTTTTGGGCCCCTTTTCCTCCCTTCCTTACCTTCTCCTCTGTCCATGGTCCTACCCTTAGTTTAGGTCATTAGACGCAATAGCTTATGTGTTCTACACATAGGCCCACCCAAAAGACCACTGTCAATGAGCTCTTGGCCCGATGACACAACAATTTCCTTAACTGTTTATAAATTTCCATCCATATTTTCCATGACGGCAAAGCCACAGGTGCTGAAGCCCCTCCTCTGAGGTGGTGCTATATTTACATATGATTTGCATCCCTTCACTTCCTCTCACTGGTTAAAGCATCCCCACTCTGTAAGCTACCCAAGACAACACAAATGGTATGTAAATAGTTATGATACTTTGCTAAAGGGTAGAAAGGGAGAGAGCCAGTACTCCTTCAGTACAGACCCAATATGTTTTTTTCCAAATATTTTCAAACTATGGGTGATTGAATTCCTGCACTTGAGACTCATGGACAGCAAGTGCTGGAGAGTGCTGGACTACGCCAGGCTGCTGTGGGAACTGAATGAGACAATGTATTGGCAGGAGTGACAATGGCCCAGTGTATTTTGTCTTTTCTTTAGAAAGAAGGGAACACAGAGACTACTCTGTGCAGTGCTTGTGCCTAAAGCAAGGGTAAACAAGATGCTTGGCCGGGAGGGAGGAGGGGCTAAGAGCTTTAAGTGCTCAGTATTCATCTCATTCCACTCAACAATTCTCCCTTGAGGTTGCTCTAATTATTCTTAGAACTGAGGGAGAACGAAGGCTCAGAGAGGGTAATTAATTTGCCCCAGGTCACCCAGCCAGAGAGTGGCAGCAGGTCTAAAATACAAAGACATCCTTATTGTCCACATTTTATTTCCCAGAAGTGCCCCCCATGTCTCCTGGCAGGAGACGGCCTGTGGAACAGGACCTAGTGTTGTGGACTTGCCTTCTCACTAGGCAGGGCTCTAGCTGGGTTTCTAGGTCTCCCTGTGGTGCAGGGTTGGGGAACTGTCATCATGGCCAGCTCAGCACAGCAGAGAGGGATGAAGAAAGGCTGTGCTTTGACAAGGACTTGTGTCATGTCACCTGGAGCAGGACTGCTGGAAGTGGTCTTTTCCCAGGTCCCTGTGGAGAGCAAGGAGGCAGCCAGCCTAGGGCCCTTTGTACTGTCTTAGTGATGTCATGGGACTTGAATTTAGGGCTCCTGTGGATAACACCCTCACCCCTACCCACCTGTTACCATCAGTCAGAGCTGCGCTGGCAAGAGGGAAAACTTTGCTAACTAATTAATATCAATCCAGGACCCACCTGGATCAGGCTTCTTGCTAATCAAGAAAAGAGGGTTTGGACATGGAGTGAGCTAGCCCCCTTGCTCATTCCTTGTATGGTAGTAGATACAGGGCAGAAACAAGGCCTTGGGTGTAACTGGAGCATGCCTACCCTGGCTTTGATGTTTCTAAAGGTGTGACTGTGTCAAGGTTGCCTGGTACTTGCAGTCAGACTTTGCTGGCCAGGCTCAGTTCTGCACAGAAAGGGGGTGCCAAGGCAGGGCAGCCTGGGGATGAAAGGGCAGCCCTGATTGGCAGGCCTGTTCCCAAGGATGTTGGGCGGGTCTCTCAACACTTATCCTCTGTACCCCTCCTCTTGATCTCTGCTCCTAGTGAGCTCCATCCCCTCAAGCCCACCAGGGCCAACTCCCTGTAAGCTCAGAGCTGACACACATCGATGTCATCTCATATTTTACCATCCCTTCTTAAATTTTTAAATTTCATTTAGCCTGCTTTCCACAGTAAAAATGCCTCTTCCTGAGGAGAACAAAGTATGTGTGCTAATTCTTCTGGAATTTAAAAAAAAAAAAAAGTGTTATCGTTGTGTATGTGTGTGCATGCCGTGTGTACACATGAGGGGTTGTGGTGCAAATGAAGGTCGGAGGGGAACTTGCAGGAATCACTTCTCTCCTTCTACTACATGCGTTCTGCGGATCAAATGCTTGGTGGGATTGCCTCTATCTGCTGACCTATCTGACTGCCCTTTTTTCAACCTTGCATGGTACAGTGGGGGCAAGGGACAGGGCAGCTACGGCTCCCTGGCTCGAGGGGGTAAACTGACCCCTTCTCCCAGGATGGTCAGGCTGGAGCAGGGGAGAGGCCACAGGAAGATGCTGGCCTCTTCTTTTTCTTATTCTGATCACAAGTCAACTTTATTGCATATGAACTGTTGACGAGGTCCCATAGATCGCTTCACCTGTTGCTGGCTTCTGATTCAAGGTTGGCGTGGGCTTGGGCCAGGAGAAGCAAGGAGCTCAGAACTCCTGCTGTCTGTGGGAGACTCTGTGGTAGCAGCATCTCCTCTCTGTGGGAGGCAGCAAAGCCAACAGTCTATTTCCCTTGCTGTGGCTATCTTCCTGGGTCAGCTTGGTTGGCTAGGAGAGATGCCAGCACAAGTGGATGGCACTGTGCTCTCTCTTCCCAGGGAACATACTTACAGTTTTCTACCTTGCTGTGGATCTGGATTCTAAAGTCTGTGAGGTGTGTGTGTGTGTGTGTGTGTGTGTGTGTGTGTGTGTGTGTGTGTGTACTCTGAGAATAATAGAAAATCAGGGTGGCATTGAGTACAGATTGCTTTCATGTTCCAGAGGTCCCTGGAGCCACCCTGCTAGCCCGGCCCATTACCCAAATTAGTGGTTGCTTCAAATTGCAGTCCTAGGGATTTGGAGAAATTACTCCTGGAGTATATTTCCCATCTGATGCTCTCATCCAGCCTTTTGGGTTAGAGATAGCATGTCCTTGGGATCCTGGGGAGCTACAAGAAGAAAGAGGCACTACTAGAGGTAAGCAAAGATGCTGGAACCCCAGTGAGCAGAGGGAGAGCAAGCCCTCAGGAGCCTCGGCCACCCATTGGCAGAAGTTAGCCATTCTGTTGCTGAGTTCTTCTTTCTTGTTGGAAAGAGCCATAGTCAACTTAGTTTCTTCTTTCTAAATGTTAAAAATATCTTTAATTGTACTTTTTTCTGTCCCCCCCCCCCATAGTTACGATCCATTTTAGATTGTCTATGCCCCTTCCTTCCTACCTTGGTAGAACTCTAGAGTCTAGGCTGGCCTGGAACTCACTGTGTAGACCAGACTAGCCTCAAACTTGCAGCAAGCATCCTGACTCAGTCTCCTGGGTTCTGGGGTTACTGGCATCCGCTACTACACCCAGGTTCTTTTTTTTTTTTTTTTTTTCACTTTTCCATGAACTGTATTTTTGAAACACCTACTCAGCAGTCTCTGCTATGCTGACCCATGCTTCTGGCTCTGTTTCCCTTGCTAAGCCAGTCTAACCCAAGAAATGCACAAGGAACTTGTCTGGCAGAAATCCGTGTGTGTGTGTGTGTGTGTGTGTGTGTGTGTGTGTGTGTGTGTGTGTGTGTGTGTGTGTGTGTGTTGTCCTCTATCACTCTCTGCCTATTCCCTAGAGACAGGATCTCTTCCTGAACCTGGAGGTGGGCTGGGAGCCATCTCTATCCCTCACAGCACGGGGTTATAGGCATGAATGCACAGCCATGTTTGTTGCTTACATGGTGCTAGGGATTTGAAGTCAGATCCCATGTTTATACAGTAATCCCTCAGCCACTTTTCAGTAATTTCTCTGCTATGGAGCATCCTAGGGTTTTCACTCTCTTCTCTGGGGCTGTTCCCCATAGGTGTGAGTCTGAACCCGCTCACCCATTACCTGAGCAGTTATCACTCCCTCCCTAGGGGATGTGTTGCTAAGCAACGGTCTCCACCCTTCAGTATAATTGTTTTCTAGTTCAGCTGCTCGCTACGAAGGCCACAAGCACCCAAAAGCCTCATTCAAGAGTTCTCTAGCTCTCTTGGTAGTGGATTCTTAGGATTAGATCCAGTTGTGTAAAACAAAAAAGAAAAGCCCAAACAGCAGTAGTTTAAGATTGATGCTGTTCTTCTGCTTAAAAGAGCAGCCTGAGACAACAAAGCAGCTCTGTGAGGTGGAATTAGTGGAGTAGGTGGGGGTTCCAGGCCCCACCCTTCCCTGAGGAGCTAAAGACTGTAAATGGTTGGAAGGAAGAGGTGTTTTGTTCAATGTTGTAGGCCACTGGTACCACAACCAGGTTCTTGTAAACAATCCTAATGAAACTTATTGGGTCACAAAGAGAGAGCAGGGGCAGGGAATGGGGGGGGGGGCTCAGTAAGTAAGAGTGATTGTCTGACAATGTGACTTTGGCTCTAGGACTCACATGGTGGAAGGGGAGAGCCATCTCCAGCAAGCTTTCATCTACATGCCTGCTGTGACACACGTACACACACTGTCTTAGTTATTTTTTTATTGTTGTGATAAGACACTATGACCAAAGTAACTTCCAAAGGAGCGTCTTAGGACTTACAGTTTCAAAGAGTCCATGGCCACCATGGTAGGAGCAAAGGCAACAGGCCAAGCTTGGTGCTGGAGCAGGAACTGAGAGCTCCCAGCTCCAGACAACAGCCACAAGGAAGAGAGTGGGCATATCCTAATCCCTTCCAAACTGTTCTAGCAACTGGGGACCAAGTATTCAAACATATGTGCCTATGAAGGCCATTCTCATTCAAACCACCACACAGAGATAGAGAGACAGATAGATAAATAGGCAGACAGACAGACAGATAAAAAATTTTAAAAAGGCATGAAAGTAGAAGACAAACTATTTGAGAAGAGAAAGGGGCCGAACAGGAGTGGGAAGGGGTAAGAGACGGTATTGGAAGCTGAATATGATCAAATGTGTTATATAAATGTATGAAAATATCATGGCAAACCCACTATTAGTTTACATATGCAAATAGGAATACTAAAAACAAATAAAACTTTAAAGAAGTGTGAATCCCCCCCCCCTTTAGAATGTGGCTTTTATCTTTGCTGTCAAATGGGTGCTGAAATTCCAGCTGTCAGGCCTGTGTTCCAGAGGAGAAGAAAGGTGGGAAGGAAGGTGTCAGCTCCATCTAGGATTCACCAGATGTGACAAGCGATGCTTTCTTCTCTCAGCGTTTGACTGTGAGGTCATACCTCAGCTACAAGGGGAGGCTTCAAAGTGCAGTCTGCTATCCTGGCTGCATGAGTCTCAAACAACGACTCTGCTAACTAAGGAAGCGGGAGAGGAGAGAGTGCGGATTAACAAAGGATGCATGTCTTTAAACATGAAGCTTTGATTAAAGAAACACAATTATCACGGTATCTCTGGGAAACGTGATTGTGGAGGACAGAACATGAAGGTTTGTCAGTTTGTTTGTTTGTTTGTTTGTTTGTTTGTTTGTTTGTTTTGAGACAGAGTCTCACGTAGCCAAGGCTGGCCTCAAACTGGGTGGGAAGCCAAGGATGGCTTTGAAATATCAATCCTCCTGCCTCTGGTGCGTGTGGATTACAGGTGTGCACACCACGCCGTTTTATACTGTTCTGGGGATG
The DNA here is from genome assembly GCA_028551405.1 of Uromys caudimaculatus. NCBI lineage: Eukaryota > Metazoa > Chordata > Mammalia > Rodentia > Muridae > Uromys > Uromys caudimaculatus. Next base: position 56,832,207 of record CM052706.1, read on the forward strand.
AGATGCACAGCCTGAGCGCCATCTACCAAAGGAGTCCCAGCCCAGGGATGTGTTCTTATAACCAGGCTTCCCCGCACTTACAGGCCACAAATGCCATTTTGAAACATTCGTCTTTAAAGGGTGGTATTCAGAGCAGAGGCAGCTTTAAAGACTTCCAGGGTCCCAAGAAGGAGACGGACGCTAGTCTCTGCTTCATCTCTCCCTAAGTCAAGAGTAAAATTTTCCCTCCAGTGTGTGTGGCAGGGGATGGGGCTGGGGCTGGGGGAACAGGATGACCAGATGCCAATTTTAGAAAGTTCATTATCGCTGCAATCGGGACAATAGAGATAGTGGTGTAGAGGAAGCTGAGGAGCCTGTAGCTGATGGATGAAGAAGGGATTGGGTGGGGGTGGGCGAGAGAGAGATACAGAGAGATACAGAGAGAGAGAGAGAGAGAGAGAGAGAGAGAGAGAGAGAGAGAGAGAGAATCCACGTGGTCTCAGCCGCAGAGCTGATGGGGAGCAGTGTCTCTTCTCTCCAGCTGCTTCCTCCAAGCTGTGAGGGAAGGGCCCTGGTGAGAAGGGCAAGCCCATTTGCAAAAGACTGAGAGAGACAGGCTGGACTGAGGAGCTGTGGTCTCTGTCACCATGCAATGAATATCCCAGCCCGACACGGCAGGGCACACATCAAGAACAGCTATGAGCCCCAGTCTGTGAGACACAACAGTGCTGGGCTGGGGAGCGTTCCAGTTGAGCTGGCAGTAATCCCTTCACGGGGATGTGTATAATCTCAGTTGCTCAAAATTCTATCTGACAAGCCCGTGTCTGGAAGAGCACACATGGCTGACCGATATTCCATGCCTACTCAAGGGAGAGCTAAGCGTAGCTCCCATGAGCCTGAGGGAAAGTGAGCAAGCTCCTGGTTACCACTCATCCCTTGTTTGCAGATCTCCACATCAATGTCACCCTGAAGAATGCAATTGTCTAAGGATGGGGGTGTGTCACGGTGATATCAATCTCAATGTTACGCCTGCCACTCAACGGCTGCTTATTGGTCCCCAACCACTGCTCTAAGTATTTGGTGCACATGACCTCTTTGTAGAAGTGCTACCAGACAGGTACCACTGTCATATCCATTTTTAAAGTGAGGAAACTGAGGCACAGAGAAGTTTCATGTGCAAGGGCTACATTAGATCATGTCTCTCTTCTGGGATATAGTACGCCTATGCCTACTAGTTGACACAAGCCTGTCATTTGCACATATGCTCACCTAAGCATTCACCATCAGCCCCTTCACTTATCATCGTATCTCCCCATCTCTACACTCAACTATCCAAAAATTCACCTACCCACCTTCTCATTCCTCCACCAAGACTAGGTAGAGGGATAAATAACCAACCCCCCCCATCCATTCTTCATTCATCCACCCATCCCCTGAACCACGCACCCATCTTCCCATCCCCCATCTACCCAGATTGGCTATGAGGAGAAATAACTAACATATCTGTCTTGATTACTTTTCTATTACCATGATAATACACCATGCCCAAAGCAACTTATAAAAGGAAGCATTTAATTTGGGGCCCACAGTTCCAGAATGTTAGAGTCCGTGACCATCATGGTGGTGGGTATGAGAGTAGGCAGGCAAGCATGGTGCTGGAGCATTAGTGGAGAAACCTACAGGTTGAGGCAACAGCCAAAAGTGATAACAGGAAATGGTATGGACTTTTGAAACCATCACCAACAAGGCCACACCTCCTGATCCTTCCCAAATAGTTCCGCAAAGTGAGGACCAAGCATCCAAACATATGAGTTTATGGGGCCATGATCACTCAAACCACCACAACATCTACCCAGCCAGCCATCTATGCATCCATCTATCCCTAAATCTATCCTTCTAGTCTCCCATGAGTTTGTCCCAGGCAGAGACCTGGCCCTACCCTCCAGATGGGGACAGTCCAGAGCACATTTGCTTAACTCTACTTTTCCAAGCCCTGGTGGTTCACTCACTTCTTTTCAGGTACCTCACTGCCTCCAGAAAAAATTGATTTAATTTTTAATGCCTTCATTTCCCATACCCAGAGTACTGATGCCTGTGTGCTCCCCACCCCCAGGCTCCATGCAGAATCCCTTCAGTCTGATCCCTTTGTCCCACCCACATGATTCTCCATTTCAGGCTCAGCACTCTGCACTCTTTACCTCCACGGTCCAGGCCTCTCAGGCTGTGTGCTGCCTGCCTCGCTTACTATTTCTGATTCCTCTGCTCACCAGGCAACAGCCATGGCAGACCCTTTACCCTTGCTGATGCCTCTGACCTCATCATGAAAGTCTCCCTCCAGCATCCCAGACAGGCTTTCTTCAACACAGCACAAAGACAGTCTCCCTCCCAGTCCCTCTTAACTGTGTAGACCAGGCTGGCCTCCAGTTCCTCTTAACTGTGTAGACCAGGCTGGCCTCAGATTCACAGAGATCTGCCTGCCTCTGTCTCCTGAGCTGAACCAGTTGAGGCTCTGCCAAGAGAGGGAGGACAGACAGGAGACAGGGCTCTTAACTGCTTGTGTTCCCGGCCTCCCTGCCCCCCCCCCCTCTGCCCCACTTCCTCCTTTCCTCCCACTAGATAGTTCCTACCTCTACCTCTGCTCCTTTGCTCTATAGTTGAGTGACATCTGACCCTCCCCCTTTAGGATGTCAATCTCTGTTTCTTGCTCCTTGTCTGTGTGTATCCTGATGTAAGCTGCCCCTCACTCCCAGGCATCAGCCCCTTGCTAGTGTGAAAGCAAAGGTGACCTTGTTCAGCGCAGCTTGCTTGAGATAAACACATTAAATGTGACTCTAACATGGTGTGAGAAATGTGCGTTTTGGAGTCTCTTTGTTTCCTTCTTTTGTGGGGTTGGAATTTAAGCTCTCCCAGGTTAGGGGTGCAGGGCTGTGTGCTTAGGAAGGTGAAGCGTATTAAACCAGCACTTGTGGTTCCTAGCACAAAGTGCTGTTCTGTTGAGTTTCAACGGAAACTCTAAACACTGCATTTTCCAACCTGTTAGTGACACATTGTTTGCGCACCAACCTCTACACTCAGAGTAAGCAGCATCAGGATCCTGGGGAATATTTAATATTTACAGGAGAATCTCCCCGACGAAATAAAAATGGGGGGGCGGGGATAAAGTTTATATTCACTTGGCAAACTGCACTGGACAGGCGCTTTGTTTTTAAAAGCAAGAAAAAGACAAGGGGGAGATAACTCTCACTCCGATGTTTAGAGTCAATAAACACACCGTGGAGACAGTTCTTGTGACAGGTGAGGAGAATGAGGCAGAAACAGGAAGATCCTGAGGGTTGGCACTCACCCTACCTCCACCAGTCCCAGGAACCAACCACATGTTCTTCTTAAATAGATGTAAGCAACTTGGGTTGCCAGCACCGCCTCTAAAAGTGGGATGCACATCCTGACTCTCCCACTACCCAGCTAAGAGAGATCTCTGGGGCCTCAGCTTCTCCATCTGTAAAATGGGTTGGGAAAAAATCAGACCCCTCCCTCTATCCTGCACCTTTTATTAATTTATTATATATATCATTCAAAGAAAACTGGCAAAAGCTCGGGATGAAGCACAGAAAACAGAAGCCCAGGTGGCATAGCGACAGAGCAGTGACTAACCAAGCTCCCGTTCCCCTGTATGTTACGGTGCCTTCCAGAACCTCAGGCCTCCCAACAGTACCGTTCCCCAGCTTCTCTTCCTATGATTTTGGGGGCCCAATAAAAAGATGATTTCTTGTGATCTTATGACATTCTTTCGGCCTTCTTAGATCCATTGTGGCATTGTAATCTTCTCTCCTTAGACTGTGTGCCAGACAGGCCAGATCAGGCAGAGACAGCACCTCTTGAGATGCGGGATCCGGTATGTATGGTAGCCAGTCCTGGTCCTCAGACTTACTGCTGTACGGACTTCTGGACTTCCTTCCAGAGCTGGCTAGACTCCACCCATAGAGTCCAAGTTCTTTCGGAACGATGGAGTAGCTATCCATATTCTCCTATGCTGTGTGTGTGTGTGTGTGTGTGTGTGTGTGTGTGTGTGTGTGTGTGTCTATGAATGTATGTTTTGGAGCTCTGTCCTCATCACCACCAAGCCGAGCTGTGCCTCACGTCCTTGGAGGGCTGACTGCCTGCCACCTACCTTGGCCTCTCCCACCAGAGGCTCAAAGGGTATGTGCGCATATAGAATCTTCAAATAACCTGGATGATTTTTTCAAAACAAAACTGGTTTTTGTTGGTCTTTTTTTTTTTTTTATTGCTGTTCCCAGCCCACCTGGCACCAGCTGTGATGAGAGGCACTTGAGTGGTAAAAGTGCTATTGACGAAATTGCTCCCAGAGGAAGTCTTCTCCGCTTGCTAGCTGGCAGCACTATTGGCCCTCTGTGTGCTCCTCCGCCCCTCGCCCCTCCCTCGGCTCCCCTCCCCATCCTTTGCCCCTCCCCCTGGCTCCCCACCCTTCGTCCCTCCCACTTGCTCTTCCGCCTCTCGTCTCCCCCTCCCCCTGCAGCTCTCCTCTCCCCTCAGAGCTGTTCCCTTTTTTCCTTCCATCCCTCTTTTCTTGCTCACGGCCCTTGCTCTGCCCCCCTCCATTTTTAGCCTCTCCTTTCCCAGTACCCACAGGCTCTCCTCTCTTTCCCCTCCTCTCATCCTAGGCTTGTCTGTCTCCAAGTCTACTCTCCTGCCCGTCTCTCCTCATCCCTCAAGGTCTCCCACACAAGCTAGCCCCAGGTTCCCTTCTCTTTCAGAGATGCCCTATGGTACAGGTGCAGCAAGCAGCAGGTGAGGAAAGACTGACAGGGAACGTGTGGTGAGTTCAGTGTGAAGGAACAGCATGAAGAGGAGACATAAAGTCCACCAAAACACGAGGAGGAAGGGGGGGCCCAGCTGCATATTACAGAAGCCTTAAGACCCTTGACCTTTCACCCACAGGCCTTCTTAGTCATTAGGGCCCTCGTGACAAGGGGCATACCACCATACCACCAGGCTTTAGATTAAGGCCCAACATTACGTGGACTCTGATAAATGATAAACACCGGGTCAGTTTTCTCAGGGCTCAGCTCAGTCTTTTGGTAGTTTCTCCCTTTTCCTAGTCCAAGGCTGATTGCTTCTCTTGAGAGCTGCAAACAGCTGGAGGCTTCCTTACTGGTTTCTAGTAGGCTAGAGGGAAGGATCCTACTCTCCCCGCCGTCTTATGAACATCCTCCATTTTCAGAGCTTGAGCACATGCCTGTGCCGACCCACAGGAACGTCCTCTGGTCCTCTGGGAAGGATAAGCCCCTGGGGTATGAGGCTGCCCAGGAAGGATGCAGGGGCAGCATGGTAGAGAATGGACACCTTCTGCACTTGAAGGTCAGGTGATGGGACCCGAGCACCATGCAGCCTGGCCACCGGGCATCCTCCGGAGCTGAGTTTGTGCAAAATGTTATACATACTAAATGATTGCAGGTATGTTACTGACCAGAAATCACAGGCACGTGCAGTTTTAATGAAAACAAGAGAATTTCAAGAAATGTTCTACTTGGCTGAGTTGGTTGATGGCTTGCTCGTCCCTATATTTAGTTCTTAATGCATTGATGGAAAGTGTGCAAGAAATGTTTACTAGCTGAATGAATGAATGAATGAATGAATGAATGTAGCAGTAAGTCAGGAGAACTAAGTGTGTGTGTGTCTGTGTGTGTGTGTGTGTCTGTGTGGTGAGAATGCAAACATGTACATGCCATAGTCTACACACGGAGGGCAGAGGGCAACCTCAAGCCTTAGTCTTTTTTCCCCTTGTTCGATACTCCATATGCCAGGTGAGCCTGTCCCCCCACTTCTGAGAACTCTCCTGTGTCTGCCTTCTCTCCTAAAGGAGTATTGGAATCCCAGGTGATACACTTGGTTTTATGTAAGTTCTGCAGGTCAGAGCTTCAGGCCTCGGGCTTTCACAGCAAGGCTGTATCCTCTGAGCCATCTTCCCAGGTCCTTTAGCCTTTTAGTGGAGCTTTAGTGAGATATAATCCAAATGCCATAAAAACCACCCTTTAAGGGTACCATTAATTTTCTCTTCGTTTTAGTATTTTGAGAGTCAAGAGATGGTCACCACTCACCGCCTAAGGATGACACTCATGATGTGAGTGGCTAGTGGCCCCAGGGGTTGTGGCTGGGTGAGCAGATCTGATGGAAACAGAAGGAACACTCTGAAAGCTATTGCCATACTAACAGAAGATGGAGCAGGCCCTGGTCGCGGCGCAGGGTGCCTGCCACAAATTGGAAAGGCCAAAGGTCGTGGAGCTGGGGCTGTAGTTCATAGATGAAGCACTCACCCAGAACACAGCCCTGTCCAGTCCCAAGAATAAACAGTATGGGGCTCCTGCATAGGATTGGTTAAGATCTTTTCCCAATCTGTTGGTTGCCGTTTGGTCCTATTGACAGTGTCCTTTGCCTTACAGAAGCTTTGCAGTTTCATGAAGTCCCATTTGTCTATTCTTGATCTTAGGGCATAAGCCCCTGGTGTTCTGTTCAGGAACT
>CM052706.1:56839222-56915983 GCA_028551405.1 Uromys caudimaculatus
CTTCTTTGACCCATTCCTCCTGACTTGTTTGTAAACGTTTTTAGTGTTTGGTTGGGATGGGTTGGCTGAGCCCTTTCAAGTCTTTTCAGAAGTATCCCTCTGAGCAGAGAAATAAGTCTCTTGGCAAATGTCTCAAGCATTCTCTCCTCTCTCTCTCTCTCTCTCTCTCTCTCTCTCTCTCTCTCTCTCTCTCTCTCTCTCTCTCACACACACACACACACACACACACAGATCCATCTTCATGTGAATGTGCTTGTGTGTATAAATGTGTGTGTGTAGGAACCCACAGAGGCCTGAAGAGGACACTGGATCCCCTGGAGCTGGAATTACCAGTGGTCATGAGCTGCCTAACCTAAGTGTTGGGAACCAAGCTCTGACCCTCAGCAAGAGCAGCAAGTACTCTCAGCTGTTGAGCCACCTCCCCAGCCCCCAAACGGGCACCTTTAAAGTTAGATCAGACTTAGAGTACAGGTTTCTGAGACCCTTCCCATGTCTTCTCCAGATTTTTGTTTTGTTTTATGTGACACCTAACTATACTACTATTCATGACCTCTTCCGTGAACCATTGTCTTGTCCACTCCCCAAGTCCACTATCCCCTAATGTCTGGTGCTTTTTCTCACCAACAGAAAAATGTTCTAAAATGTGGCTCATCCCTTCCGTTGTGGAGTGAGCTGGATCCTGCTCTGGACTGCAAAGAAAAGCGTTGAACCATCTTACAGAGTGACAGGAGGAGTGGGGAGGCGGGCCTATTAACGGCCTTTTCAGGGATACAGGAAGCAGAGACGCAGGATCTCAAAGCCGGTGGACACAAACAAGAATCTCTCCCCTTCTTCCCTTCAACAACGCCCCCCACATTGTGATGTCTTCTGTTCTTAAATTTTCAGTTGCCTTCCTCCTCCAAGTACATTTTACGAAGGTTACAGAGATGGAAGTGTAAAACTCCACTCTGACAATCTCTGTATTTTTACCAGAGATTCACATTGACACAAAGTGTGCTTACTAATCCATGACGATTCATTTCTGCCTTTTTTGGTACACTATGCATCTGGTTTTTTGTTTTTGTTTTTTGTTTGTTTGTTTTTGTTGTTGTTTTTTAATCTTGGTTTTTCTTCTATTTGATTGTCTTTTTTATGTCTTTTTCCTTTGACTGGTTTTGGTTTTTCCTTGATTGTAAAGAACATTGTATTTATTTATTGTATACATGTATATCACCCATGTACAAGGGTGTGCATACACATATGTGTGCAGCCCACATAGGTGCAGCCCAGCTCTCTCATGCCTACACCATCAGGGCCAGGTCTCCTGTGCTGGCCGGTGAGGGGCAAGGCCAGCTAATGTGGCTCTCGGACATCAACAGGACCTTAGGCAGCAGCCCAGACCATGAATGTCTACTTGCCCTTTGTTGGGAATAGTCACCGCAGACATCAACACAAAGTCCTGCTGCAATAGAGCTATGGAACCCAACATGGCCCAGGCAGCAGCATACCCCAGACATCACCATACACACGCACATATAGGGCTGAACCCTGCCATTAAGTTATGTGCAATATATATATATATATTGGAAAGAGAGAGAGAGAGAGAGAGAGAGAGAGAGAGAGAGAGAGAGAGAGAGAATGTCTTAAGGCTGGTCATAAGGCTCAGTGAATAAAGATGCTTGCTGTCAAGCATGATGACCTGTAGTTTGAGCCCCAGGACCCACAGGGTGGAACGAGAGAACTGACTCCTTTCAGTTGCCCTTTGACCTCCATGCATATGGTGGCTCACATATGCCCATACACATACACACAAGTCCAAAATAAATAAATTGTAGTACAAGTTTTTGGAGAAAAAAAAAATATATATATATATATATATTTAAATTATTTTCCAGGTCTCCCCTTCAGAAACCCCCTATCCCATCCCCCCTCCCTTGCCTCTATGCGGGTGCTCCCCCACCCACCTACCCACTCCCATCTTCCCTCCCTGGCATTCCCCTACAATGGGGCATCGAACATCCTCAGGCCCAAGGGCCTCTCCTCCCACTGATGGCCAACAAGGTCCTCCTCTGCCACATATGTGGCCAGCGCCATGGGTCCCTCCATATGTATTCTTTTGGTTAGTGGTCCAGTCCCTGGGAGCTCCTGGGGGGTCTGGCCAGTTGACACTCTTGCTCCCTCCATGGGGCTGCAAACCCGCTCAGCTCCTTCAGTCCCTTCTCCAACTCCTCCATCCGGGACCCCAAGCTCAGTCCAATGGTTGGCTGTATGCATCTGCCTCTGTATTTGTCAGGCTCTGGCCAAGCCTCTCAGGAGACAGCTTATCATGCTTCCATCAGCAAGTGCTTCCCGGCATCCATAATAAAGTCCAGATTTGGTGGCTGTATATGGGATGGAACCCCAAGTGAGGCCGTCTCTGGATGGCCTTTCCTTCAGTCTCTGCTCCACACTTTGTCTCCATATTTCACTCCTGTGTGAGTATCTTCTAAAAGATATTCTTGTCTCTAGTGTTCTGTAGTATTAATGTGGTGTGTAATGTTTACGGATTTACTTTAGTTTTATATATATCCAGACAGGGACTGTCTGTACTCCTGAGCCTGAGGCTGATGTTAATCAGTAATTCTGAAGCACACTTGGCTTTCATGCTCTTTGTCCCTTTCCCTTTAAAGCCCTAGATGTCAGGGGTGGAGCTTCTCCTGCCTTCCGCATCTCCTAACTACTCTTTCCTGTCTCGGCGTCCTTAACTCTTTGCACACTATTTCCCTCAGACGTGCATCCACACCTGTTAATTCTCTCTCCAATAGTTTCTAATCTTTTCTTTAATTCATCTACTTTATGTGCTGTTCATTCAGTCTAGTCTTTTTCTTTCTAGTAAGTTCCTTTGTGTTTTGGTTTTCATTATGAAGGCTACTTTCTCATATTACATTCTTTCTTTTTAAAAACTTATTAGAGGTTTATAAGAGTCTCAGCCTACAGCACGTATTAAGTTGCCCACAGAGGTCACAAGAGGGCTGACCTACATGGATGCTGGGAACTGAACTCAGGACTTCTGAGAGCAGCAAGTGCTCTTAGCCCTGAGCCCCTCTCCAGTCCCTGTGATCTTTGTCTTGGGTCAGTCTTCCCTCTATGCATTTATTCACTTCAGCTTATCTTTATAAATCATATTTCTTCTGCCTGTGGTTCTTTTGAGCACAGGAGGTTAGCATCTAATGTGATTCCTTGTGGGTTTCTTAGTGGCATTTAGATTGTTTGTGTATTTTACTATACAAGATCCAGTGGCTGCTTTGGATGCCAGAGTTCTATCTATGGGGAGCACTACAGATCTTGACAAACTGGCTATGTTTGCTTTTGCCCAACTCTTATCCATCTTAGTATCTTTTTAGGTTAATTTATACATGGTTAAGGCATCTCAGAGCATGGCAGTAGTGACTTTCCTGACACATTCCAGCCTGTCACAAGAGAGTCTTGAATTATAAAGTGTCAGGAGAGACTCCTCAGCACCAGAACTCAGGCTGAGGTAGTACCAAGACTTTCTAGTCTGACCTTAGTGCGCTTGGTGCTTGCGGGTCCCACGGGCATGCGTGCCTCTCACTTCAATCCCTGCCCAGGTTCAAAGCCTCTTGCTCCCAGGCAGACATACAACTCTAAGTTCAGGATGCCTGCCACTACTCCGGAGTAGTTGTAGCCCCAAATTATGTGTTGAATGCTCTGCGCTCTGTTCTGCCTTGATTAGGATCTTGTAGGATACACTTAATGGATGCAGGGAGCAAGCCAAGTCCAGAGTGAATGCGTGTTGTTGATATGCACATAGTCCTCTTAAGAGCCACAATCCTCAGCCCCAGAGACGTGGCAAAGCTCAGAGGGATGGCCAAGCCTTCCTCTGGCCCCTGTGTGGTTGTTGATAGTGTGTGCAGAAAGTGTCTCCCATAGCTTCCCCTGCCCAGGTGTTTACTGTCTGAAGACTGCGCCTCTATTGAGACTGTTCCTACAGAGGTGAACCAAACCCATCCCTTTGTCTATGTGAAGGTCATAACCCTTGCCATTCAGCTATGTGCAATAGCCCTGCCTTCCTGCTCAACTCTATATAATAACACACTGAGCTTCCAGGGTGCTGCTGCAGCTTCTCCATCCACCCGATCCCAGCTTCTCTGTGCCTGTCTGTCTGTCCTGTCTTCATTCCCAATATAGCCCTAGTCAGATGTCTGGACCCCAAGCTGTGTTAGGACTCAGCACATGTGTATAGATTGGAGGGTGCATATTTGGCATGCATGCCACCTTGGGTGCCATGCCTCAGGATGCCATCTACCTAGCTTTGTGAAATAGGTCTTTCACAGGCTTGGAACTCACCACATAGGATGGATGATCAGCAAGCACCAGGGACCTGCCTAACTCTGCATTCCCAGTGCTGGGATTACAAGTACACTCACTATGACTGGCTTTTTAAAGTGGATTCTTAGAATCGAACTCATGATCTCATGCTTGCGTGACAGGCAGTTTACCAACTGACCTCTCCCAACCCCATGTATACGTATTTTTATTATATGTGTATGTATTACACACACACACACACACACACACACATCATCATCATCATCATCATCACTTGCAAATTTTCTCTATGTAGTGACATCAGTGGCCTGAAGCAGTTTCCAGGCCTTCACAGACAGAAGACACAGATGGGGAGGAAGAGAGCAGAGAATTCCTGAAACAAGAAAACTATCCTAGGCCTGATTTGGGTCACATGTCTTTCTCTGATTTGCCACCCTCATCAAGTCCATCCCGACTGTGGGGTTATCTCGTCAGCAGAGCAGGAAGTAGATACTTGATGAACTGAAACAACAGGATTAAGTCAGAGCTGCTGCAGTGTGTGAAAGGTGAACCTTTGCTCCTTGCCCTGTCAGGTAGGACTTACCGTCTCACCAGTTCCCACAGCTGCCGCAGGGGAAGTCTTCGTGCTGAGGGACTAGGTCCTTATCAAGACTTGGGCATTCTCCGACAAGGCTGACCATCTTGTCCTTAATCTTTGGGCCATTTTCTTCTCAGTCCTTCTATCTAACCTCTTCTCTTCCTGCTTCTCCTCTTGCTAAATGATGTTTGCTTGTCCCTTTGTCCCCACTGTAGGCCTTTTCTGCAGCTCCCCACCTAGACAAAATGAAGGTAAGACCCAGGGCTTGAGTAAGCAAGGTCAGAGTTCTTAAAAGCGCTTGATTGGGGGAGTGCTCAGAGGGAAAATGGTAAGAAAGGAGAGACTGTGGGAGATGAGGCTAAACCAAAATGACCTGTGTGCCCAGCATCGTCCCAATTGAGTTCTAAACCCAAAGGGCACCACAGAGACATCTCACCACAAAGCAAGGTTTTTGTATCTCACTAGCTCCTCGCCATGGCTGGTCCTGAAGAATGGAGGGACACGTGAAACACCTTTCAGGCATCTCCTGGAAAGCAACCTCCCCTCTACTGTGGGAATACTCCTGAGGACAGCTGTCCTGGTTATTCTTAGTTGTCAACTTGACACAGTCTAGAGTCCTCTGAGAGGAGAAGTCTCAGTTGAAGAATTGCCTGGATCAAGTTTGTCTATGGTTTGTCTGAAAGGAAGTGTCTTGATTATTAATTAATTTAGGAGGGCCTAGCCCACTATGGGTGTCACCATTCCTTTGTCAGGCAATCACGGGCTGTATATTTATTAAAAAACTAGCTAAGCGCAAGCCAGTGAATGAGGCAGAGAACAAGCCAACAAACCGTATTCCTCAGTGTTTCCTGCTTCCAGATTTCAGCCTTGACTTCTCTTAGTGATGGACTGTGATCTGGAAGAGTAAGCCAAATAAACCCTTTCCTTCCCAGCTTGCTTTCGGTGGGGGTGTTTTAATAGGGCAACAGAAAGGGAATAGAACAGCATCTGTGGGCCATTAGCATATCTTGTTCACAGCAGCTGGGGATCAGGAGAACTGGCAACGAAGCTGTGGGCACGGCATCAGTGGCATCGAAAGAGAAAGGAATGTTGTCATATTCTAACCACAGTGCTCATGAGGGCTGCCCACTGCAGAGGACTTTCGGGCCAGACAGTAGCTTTTCAGACACACTTTTTCATTTACTGCTGATAACAACCATAAAGCTAAGTGTTGTTATTTACCATGTGTTAGATAAGGAAACAGATTTCTCTCAAGGCCACAGGATAGCAGGATTCCTATGACATCAAAGATAATCTCAACCCACCAGTGATGGCTGATATATGATAGGCAGGGGTGACCAAACCAGCAACAAGGTCATCTTGAGGACCTTGGGAAGGCCAGCCATGTCCAAGAGTCAGTCCCAATTACATGCTTCTGGTCCCTGCATGAATACTCTGTGGCCTACCAGTTCCCACTGCCCAGGTCACCTCTGGAGGCTGGTGTCCCCTCTGAGACACAGAGACTTTGTTTGAAAGGAACACTGACCTACCTCATGGAGGGCATTTGGGTTACAGCCGTCACCGGGGTAGTAAATGACTTGGAGTTCGTAACCTACGGGGTTGAAGAGCATTTGGAGATGAAGCCCCCATATCCTGTCTCAAAGCGGCAAAGGCCTGTTTTCATTCATTCAGATCGCAGTGAGGAGGGATGAGCCAGCTCTGCCTGGTACCAGTGGCTTTACATCAGGCTACTGGTTTAGCAGTGGTTCTCTGGAAGCACAAAGCCCTGACTGACCAGTGAGATGGATCGGCTTGATGGTCAGCTTGGCTTGACTGAGAAGTGCTTGGAGATTGATGTAAATAATGCACACCTGAGTGTCTTCAAGAGCATTTCCAGAAAGGGTTAATGAAGGGAGGGAGACCCACCCTGAATGGGGAAGGAGACATCCCACAGGCTGGAGTCTTAGACAGAAGAAAAAGGAACAAAGGAGAAAGCTCAACACAAGCGTACTCCTCTCTGCTTCTTGGCCATCACCTTGTGAGCTGCTTGGTTCCACCCCACCCCCAGCTCCACATCCCCAGGTCCCCACCCCCAGATCCTCAGTCCCAGCTCCCCATCCCCACCTTAAGTGACCCAAACCTGTGAAGCCATAAGACCAATAACCTTTCCTTCCATGTTACTTTTCCTAATTTGTTTGGTCCACGGAGACAGACAAATGGACTAATAGTCCATTTCCACAGTGTGACCACACACCATGGGGCCAGTTTCAAGGAATCCATGGGATGTTCCTGCATGCAGAGCTGAAGGGAGCATGGCCATTTGGCTCCGGTGAGTCCATGGTGGCCTCTGAACACCAGGCATGCCCACTCCAGAGCCAGTTGTGTGGGTGGGGTTCTACCAATGCTAGTAGCACAAGACCCCCAGCTAAAGAGCATTCGAAGTTCACATGATCTGAACAACAGCCAGTTCTTGACCCCATTCTGAGAGTGAGATTTGGTGCATTACCTTGTCATAGGCCTGAAATGACCTGCAGCAAGGACATCTGTATGACATCAGCCAGCTCAGCAGTCCCCAGACCTGTCTGATCACGCAGTCATTTCCTCACACTCTCAGGAACATCCTGGAAGGAGAACTTGGTAGAACACGTTTTATGTTTGCTTTTGTAGTTGTTTTTGTTTTGAAAATAGCAAATAACACAATGCCTTCATGTCACACAGGGCTACCCCTGGGAGATGGTTTCTGCTTATATATTTTTCCTGGGTTTAGAGGGAGAAAAGAGAACCAGTGGATGGAAATGGGGGAGACAAGATTCAAACTGGCTAGAGGGAGATTTCCTAACAAGAAACACCCATCAATCAGTACTGAGAGGTTAGCTGTGGAAGGAAGAGGAGGCTCTCCTGGGGCCCACGAGAGTGAATATCCACACACAAGGGATTCTGGGAAGGGCCCTCGTGTACCAGGAGGGCAGTCTGTGGAAAGTCCATGCAAGGCCTCTACAGAGGACTAGAGTTCCTGGTCATTGACACTATCTGGGGCCACGGAGCAAGGCCCGTCAGATGGCTGCCTCTGTGGAAGTAGATGTTCCGACTGTATTCATGTGCGTGATATAATTTTAGAAGAGCTTGGATGTCATCACATCCCAAAATATCCTTCCTTAATGTCTAGTTGCTACATTAATTCACCACTAGAATTTATCTTCTTTAACTTAATACTTGATTGCACGTTCAAATGTGCGTCTTTCTGGGAAACGGCAGTTTGTTTGAAGCCACTGCTGGCCAATAAAATATATCCTTTTAGTGTGGTGAGGCTTTAAGTCCCTCCTCAAGGGAGAGCCAGTGGAGGGTTGGGAACAAGGGTTCTGGGTGTCTGGGGTGGGGACTGGAGAGCAGCAGAGCCGTAGGCCCGGAGGGTGTGGGAGTGCTGGATTCAGTCTTGGCTGCCTTCATGAATGTGTTTGGGGCTGGGCCTGTCCTAGAGATATCCCAGAACTATTTTGGGAGGCAGCAAATTTAGCTGGTAACTGGTTTAGCAGATCATCCAGATATGTTGGTATTTCTGATGAGACAATCTGTCTCAGAAGGAGACGTGCAAAGCCTTCACAACCCAGAGCGATGTGCCATTTTGAGCACTGCTGTGGAAAGTGCATAACCCATGGCCTCTTTCACAGGCCAAGCCCAGCGAGGGGCAAACCGCTCCCAACTGTGATCTCTTAGTGGGGCCAGAGCTTGCAGGCAAAAGCCAGCCTTCTTCAAAAATCATCTGAACAGCATGACAGAGCAGCTGATGGATGAGGAAACTGAGGCACCTCCCTAAAGTAACTCTGGGACTAGATGGAATAGTTAAGACTTTGGCCCAGGGTTTTTTTTGGGGGGTTTCAAATCCCATTGTAATTAAATTTTAAATTTTAATTTGCATATTTAATGAGCTCATCGGGTGTTATAATTTCAGCTGTCAAATTATTGCACTTTTTTTTTTTTTAAAGTACCAGCTTTGCTGCCCCTCTACCCTCCTCAGTTCTGATTTTTCAAAACCTAGAGACATCCATTCCTGGATTTTAGCTATTTCTTCTTATATTAATGTCAAATTTCTAAGTAAAATAGTTAAGCTTTTGTATCTTGATCTAAAATCCCCTTTCTTTTATATATATGTGTGTGCATATGAGTGTCCGCATGTCTGTGGATACCTGAGTGTGTGTGTGTGTGCACATATTGTGAGTGTACCTGCGATTGTTCTCCACTTTATATATTTGACACAGGGCCTCTTTCTGGATCTTGACATGGCCAGTTCAGCTAGCCTAGCCTAGCCAGCCAGCTTACTCCAAGCGTCTCCTGTCTTGGCTTTCTGAGCGCTTGGATTACAAGATGGCTGACATGCCCACCTGACATGTCCTTGGGTTGTGGGAATTGCAAGTCAGATTACTTGTTCTCTATGTGCTTTACCCACTGAGCCATCTCCCCTGCTCCCCCATCAAAAAGCTCCTAGGTGTATCCTTGACTCTTCTTTCTATGAAAAGGAAGGGTCTGAACTCTTTATACTCTCATAATTAATCAATCATTAATCAATCAATCAATCAATCAGTTTCTTGTACCTGTGCACACATGCACGTCCCCTTCCTCCTTCTCTGCATGCCACAATGCCATTTGGTGACAATTTTTATTTCTAAGGTACAGCTGGAGATAATTAAGCAAATTAAGCCAGATTCAGAAAGACAAATATTTCATGTTTTCTCTCATTTTTGAGTCCTGGAGTTTACCTAGGTACACAAAATTACATATGTGCAGATGTCATGAAAGTACAGCAAAATCATCCAGGGGAGGAAAAGGGAATTGTGGGAGAGAAAAGGGCACAAGGGGGGCCGAGCAGGGTGTGGGGAGTATCTCAGAACACATAATGCGCTTGCTCAGTACACACTTGCTTATGTTGCCCAGTATAATAATTTTTCTGAGTGGCCACCTCAGAGACTTCGGCAAGAGGATTCTCCTTAGGTGAGAATGAAGCAGAGTGAGCCAAGAGTCCCCAGTCGTCAGCAAGCGGCAGGAATCAGAACCCCACTCGTGCAAGGAAAACATGGGTGACCCTCAGTATACCACACTATGGCTCTGGTCCTTTGGGGTTCTGGATGGTCCCTTTTCCAGAGTACATGCTGGGAAAGTCAGCAAAATGGGACTCCCCAACATTGAAGCGGGAGCCAAGTCTGAGCTGACGTACCGGCCCTCACCTGTATTTTCTGCTCTCATTTTAGATGAGAGTTTATGAAGGACCTTGTAAGTAACCTGGTAGAACGTTCCAGACCCTCATCCCCGAGGCACTTGAGCCTGTCTCATCCCGCCCTTCTTGAGCTGTCTGAGGATGCTGCAACTCCTCTGTTAAAACTCAGACACGTGTGCATCAGCTGGCTGCAGCTACCCCCTTCCTGCTTCCAGTTATAAGAATAGCCTCATGGTCACTGTCCACCCCCTGCCAAATTGTGACTCTCAACTTCCTTCATGTGCTGGGCTCTTGACTCAAGGATCCCAGGGTAACCAGGTCACCGTCTTAGAATTAATGGAATTCTCATAGTGTCCCTGGTAGAAGCGTGCTTTCCTCTGTGCCAGGCCTGCCTGGGCCTAAAATTTCAGGAGCCACCTCCCATGGATCAATCAGAGTGGAGGCAGGAGGGGCCTGCTGTGTCTGCCCCTCCCACATTTCAGAACTGTCAGTTCCACCTTCTGGGATTACGGCCGCTGCCCTTATGTGCATCTGTATATATTTCTGTCATGGGTCAGTTCTCTCTCTACATAAAATGATGGCCGGCTGCACAGCCTACAGCTCTGTCTGCTGGGGGGGGGGGGGTCTCCCCTTACAGCTAGATTTCAGTTAGGCTGTTGCCCAATGACAAGCTATTGTCAGCTGTGTCTGTATCCCAAGCTGACCCATCTGTGAACCAAAATGAACTGTCCTCTTCTCCCTCAGCTGATTCTAAGTACTGGCTATAGAGGCAAGGATGCATGCTGAATCCCTCACATGGCAGGGAGGGACTGGGGTCTGAGACTCCTGCCCATGCAGCTTGGTTGTCTCGAACCTGCTGGGCCTCATTTTTCTCTTATGATGGATTGGGGCTTGGATTGCAGGTGTGTGCCACCATGTCCAATTAAAGCTCAGCTACTGAGAAGCAGCTCACAGATGACCACTTCAGCTCTGTGTCTACGAGGACCCCAAACTGTGGAAGGAGTTTTGTTATTCTAAAATCCTATATATCCACTTTGTGATCTCTTAGTGGTGTTTCCCATAAATTCTATATAGCATCTTGTCTTAACATTTTTATTGCCTTAGGAAGTGACAGGAGAGGTGGCTCAAATAGCAGGACCACTTACCCATATTCTGGTCATGCTGCAGACTGTTTTCCCACCCTGGACTCCATTCAAAGAAACCAATCTTCCATGTTTTATGGTAGATGGATCAAAGCCATGTTCCTAAGTATATAATATACTGACTCCAGGACCCATGAGAAGCCTAGCAAGCATTGTGCTTCTTCCTTGATAATGACAGATACAAGACGTACTATCTAGTCCATTGCTTTGAAGGTAACATTCCAGACTTAAAAGCTCCAGAACCTAATGTTGGTGATGTCCAAAGTCTCTCTAAGCTTCATCTCCGAGTCCTAGAACACAGCACTACCAAAGTCCCTCTGCAGCTTGGCTTTGGACTTGACCTGGGCCTAGCTGAGAATTCAAAGGAATGGAGAAAGGACAGGTGAAGGTACAGAAAAGCTGAGGTCAGGTAGGAGGCACTCTATCTGATGGAGCGCACCTACTATGCAAAAATAAGATCCTTAGGTACAGCCCTGGAGGAGGGGTTAGCTAGTCTCAGCTGGCAAGCAGTCTCAGACTGCAGGCATCAGGAAGAAGGAAGCTGCCTCTGATTCCTGCACACACTGGGCAATCATTTGTAAAGACTTGTACTTGCACACTGTCAGCATTAGCACTTGGAAAAGAGGAAGGCTTTGCCATCCCTCTGAGCCTCACCCAGGGAAGGCTTTGCCAGTCCCATGGGTCTGAGCTGTTGGGTCCTTGACATGGTTGTGCCCCATGTCATCAGTACACATTCAGTCAGGATCTCATCTGCTTTTTACACATTTACTCAAGACTTCCTTGGCTCCCCACAATGCCCCAAAGTCCTTGTTCATGCAGTACCAGCCTCAGGTTATGAACAAGGTGCCAAGGTAGCATTCTGTGGAAGGCTCAGGGGTCCAAGCTTTTTTCAAACTAAATTATAAAAGATAAAAGGCAGATACATCTGACTCCCTGCAACCGTTTCATAGTCCTTTGTCCCAGTTCTAACATGACTTAATCACTTCCTATAGGCATCACCTGTGACACATTGGATCTTAGGTCTCAGCAAAGACAGTTTTATTTTGTTGTTCTGAGAAAGGGTCTCATGAAGCTCAGGCTGGCCTTGAACTCACCACTTGGCTGAGAATGGCCTTCTGGTCCTTTTACCTCTACTTTCCAAGAGCTAGATTACGGATATGCGCCACTGCAGCTGATATGTGCAGTGCTAGGGATCAAACCCAGGGCTTTGAGCTTGTTAATCAAACATTCCACCAACTGAGCTACGTTACTAGACACGTGAATTTTGAAGAAACGCATACACACAAATCCCCCTTTCAAAAAATGGGCACATTATTTAGACAGAAAATCAACATGGACACAGCGGACTTGAGCAAAGATAAGATACCACGTGCACTAAACTCAGATCATTCCATCTGTCAGAGGCAGGACTCTCTTCTCAAGGGCACAGGCGTGAAGCATTCTCTAAGATAAACATGTTCAGCCAGAAACCAAGCCTTGGCCGACTTAAGAAGGTTGAAATCATATCGAATATATTTTCTTGCTGCAATGAAACCACACACTCAGAAATAGCATGAAATGGGAAATCAGCAACAGGAAGAAACCAGAAAACTTGAAGATATGTGGAAATTAAGCAACACCCTGTGACAACCAAGGAGTCAAAAAGGAAATCCGACACAAAGGGAAACGGGAACACAAAGTAACAAAATGTTTCCATGCAGCAAAAGCGGTTCAAAAAGGGAAGACTGGAGGAGTCCCTGCGCTAAGCAAAAAGATTTCAAACAACCCAAGCCTGCACCCCAGTCATCAGGAAGAAGAAAGTGAGCCCAGAGTTAGCAGAGGAAGCACCAACCCCTGAAGCAGAGACTGGTAAAATAAAACTCAGGAAAGGATCACAAAATGAAAACCTAGGATGAATGTCTGGGGCTGTGCTTGTACATAGGGGTCAGAGGTCAATGTCGCTTCTCTTCCCAGTCTCTCTCTACTTGTTTTCTGAGACAAGGTTTCTCAGCAAACCCAGGGCTTGTTGATTCATCTAGGCCATGCCCACCACCAGTCCTGGGTTTTTACACCGGTGTTGGGATTTGAACTCATGTCCTATTACTGAGTAGCAAGCACTTTACTGACTGAGCCATTTCCCCAGACAAAGTGGACAAGCTGTTAGCCAGACTAAGAATAAAAAGGAGTAGACTCCCTTTCATTATAAAAGAGGGGGTGGGGTGGGGTGGGGTGGTGGTGGTGAAGAGAGAGAGAGAGAGAGAGAACTATGAATAAAACCACATCAAACTAGTTGACTTCAAAGACATGGATAAATGGCTAAAAATATAAACCTACTGAATCCAACTATGAAGAAACAGAAAAAAAAATGAAGAGACTAATTTAATGAGAAATGAGATTGAATCAATAAAATGCTTTGTAAAAATCAATAAGAAAAGTCTTATGAAAAAATTCAGGACCTGATGGCTTCAGTTCTGAATCCTACCAAAGGCACCAGATTAAAATAGGATGTTATCATAGGCACCAATAGTTGCTCTGTTGGGATAATTAGAATTATTTACAAGTATATATATATATATATATATATATATATATATATATATATATATATATATATATAAGCTTTCCTCTGTGTGTGTGTGTGTGTGTGTGTGTGTATGTGTGTGTGTGTGTGTGTGTGTATGTGTGTGTGTGTGTGTGTGTGTGTGTGTGTGTGTGTGTGTGTTTTCCAGACTCTGAGAGCTATAGCATCAAGAGATTCTCAGAAATGAAATCCTGATTTGAGTGTGCGTCCCTGGAAGTTTCACACATAGATACCTTGGTTTTCAGTGTGGTGGTTTTAGAGGTGGAGCCTAATGGAAAGTGATTACATCACTGGAAGCATAGCGTAATTCTCACAGGCTGCAGAGTCTGAAAGAGTTAAAGCAAGAGCATGAACACTCAGGACGAGCCCTTCCCTTTGCTTTAGCTTCTTGTCTTGCCATATAATTTCTCCCCACTATAGGCTCTCTTGGTGATGTTATTTGCCATCATGTGGCACAGCCACGAGGGCTTTCTCCAGAACCAGAGCCATGCTCTCAGACCTCCAGACCTGAGAGCTAAAGAAACCTCTTTTCTTTATCTATTACCCAGCATCAAGTATTTAGTTATAGCAATATGTTTTCCCATAGAGAGATGATTGTACATACTGTGTAGAATTTAATCATTCATTAATTTAGCAAAGAATCCTTGTCGGTGCTGTGTGTGCCAGGCACTACAATAGACACGTGAAACAGGAAACAAGACCAAACAAGTGTCTGACATCACAGAAGGACCATCCTTGTGGATGCAGGCGGTGACTTCATTAGAGAGAGAAACACCCATGTGGCTATGCAAATACTTGTTTAAAAGAGTAAAAAAAAAAAAATTAAACAATAAATTTTAATAGGGTTCCTTCTTAATAGTCATATCTGCTCTTATTAAGAGAAAGAAAGCTGGGGCAGAAAATTCAGAGAAGCCATGAAGAGGCCAAAACCGATCCGTGTGACCCTGTAGACTATAAATGCAAAGCAGACTCAAGTGTAAGACCAGGACTCTCCAGGGAAGCTGCTAAGTCAAGGGCAAAGGCATTAGCCATGACCTCAGAGCAGTCTGAGCTAATGAGAGGGAGCATGTGTGGAGGAGGCTGGAGAGGAGGTGACTACAGATCGAGGGCTGGCCTTAGAGCAGGGGGCAGGAGGCAGAGCTTGCAGAGAGAGCCACTGGCCTGTGGGCCTTGGTTTCTTCCTCCTTCCTTGGGAGGAGGTGGCCCTGAGATGACACTTCTGACTAATGACAAGGATTGCATCAGAGTGTGTAACCAGGGAAATTGTTTTGGGGGTGACTCAACTGAGTCCACTCAAGTCCTTGGCCCCTCTCCTCTGTCCACTTGGCTTACTCTGGCCTGCTCTGGCCCCATTATCTTGGTCCGTATGTGAGTTGAGTTTTTCCTATGAGGAGAGTAGGGGAGCTAAGGCTAAGGGCTGAGAGCTGCAAACATGGAACAGACCTCCTTCCTTAGTAATGGCAGGGACTCAAAGAAACAGGGAATCACTGGGTCTTGGAACGGAAGCTAAGGGTCACAGATGGGTGACTCAGTGCTGCTCAGAGTGCAGTAGGCCCTAGCTTTTAAACATCTTGGGAGTCTGAGAAAGCTGAGCCCCAGCTTCGCTGAGTAAGACCAATGGCACCTTCTAGCCTTTCCCACCATCCTTGCCTGCATGTCCGCTCCACAGGCCCAGACCAACAAGAAAGGCACATAGAGAATCTCAGGCACTGATATTACCTAGCTCACAATCACCCTGCTGTGTGACAGCTGACTCCCTGGGGATGTACACACACACACACACACACACACACACACACACACACACACACACACACACACACGGAACAGCTTGGAGTTCCTCCAGCCACTCCACTGAGACCCTCAAGGCTCTGAGCCAAACTCTCCCCCACCTCCCCAGCTCTCACCCCAAACAGGTGCTCCCTGAAACAGCAAGGCTGCCTCAGGGTGCAGCAGGCACGCATGAGTTATGGGGTGAGGGCGCCTCACAAACAAGTCTGGTGCCCGGCTGTCTTCATGAATCACCACAGAGCCTAATCCTTCATTAGAACATTCGGCAGTAATTGCTGGCGAAATGCCACTTGCCTTTTTTCTCATTTTAACAAAACATTTATGCATGAAAGATTTAATGCCAGGTATCAAGCATATCATTGTAAATTTACCACTAATTAAGCCTAATTAAAATAATTAAATGGCTGCAGAGTCACCATGTGAATTGAAATCTCTTCTGCTCCATGCTAAGCTGTTTCTCACTTAGCTCCCCCCCCTCCAACCCGTGTTTTAGAGACAAATATATATAACTCTCTCCCAGTTTTTGTCAGCACCCTGCTCCAGCTTCACATGGGGGTATTTGCAAGGCCAAGGAGATTTGATAATTAAGATAATGCTGAGACTTGACGGTGCGGTTTTTCAATTTCGGGACCCCGGGAGGTTTTCCTTTATCTCAGTGAAGTACAGACAATTTGACAAATCTGTTGCTTGGAGCAGTCACTGGCGTTTGCATATTCATTACTCGTTGGACTTTTAATCAAAGTAGCTGATGGACCCCTTGCACCACAAATAACTCGTTCATGAATAATTTATCCGAGCTCACTGGCTGGGCCCTGCTGCCTCCCGGCACCCCGGGGCCCCTGGATTGGCTCACCAGGACTGGCCTGCCCCAAGCAGCACATGGCCGCTCCAGATGTTCGGGTATCCATATGTGCGCAGCTCATCAAAAAACTGCAACGGCCTGCACCCAGGGGCCTCGGCTGTCCCCAGATAGGCCATCTGGAGTTGGAGGGGAAAACAAACCTCGGTGAATTGTGGGATGTGCCGTTTCCTTCGATGGCATCCGGCAGTGGCCAGGAGGGATGCCCAGGAGGCACTGGGATGTGGAGGATGTTGAGAGTCTCCCTTGAGTTCTGTAGCTATGTGAAGGCCCGGCTCAGGAGCCGGTTAGGCCTGTATAGAACACCCTATGCCTTGCAGGCAGCTGCCTCTCCTGCCACTTGGGCCCCCCATTCCCCAATTCCCCCGGCCCCCGACGCATCGACTTCTTTCCTGCCAGGCCCTGAAACGGGGCCGGGGTTGTGTCCCCCACGTGACTTTGCACCTGCTACAGCTTTCTCTGCATCCTCTTCCTCTGAGCTTCCCCAGCAAGGCTGGTGTTGAGATACTCCTAGGCCTCCAGCACTATTCTCCTGGTGACCTCAGCCCTGATCACATCAAGCCCATTCAGTTTACCCACACGCCACATTAAGTATATTTTATATGTAAGCGTGGATGAGTTGAGCGGAGATGCAGTCGACTGCTTCACATAATAGTATGTTTGGAGGCATTTAATGGACCATTGGCACAATTGGATTTGCAGTTGTCTTTTGCTATGGAGCTGATGGGTTTGGTTCCTCAGGTCTTAGGCATCTCTGCTGGCTCCAGACTAGCAAGTTGGCACTAGGCATGCAGTGCCAAGTGGTTCCAATGGCTGAGGAGACTTCTGTGACCTCCAATGACCCAAGGCTGAGGTGTTGGCCCTCCCCAATGTTCCCAGAGCAGATATAGCTCCACTCTGGCCTCACCACTCCTTGGAGATGATGGCTTGTTGGCTTGATTCCCTTTTCTACTAGGCAGTGAGCTGAGGTAACACCTTGTCTCTGTCACATGAGTTTGTTCAGAGTTTAGTGTTTATCAGGTATATTGACCAGTTAATTTGGGCAAGTAAACTGTTGATTTCTTATTTAAAACAAAAAACAAAAACAAAAAACAACAACAACAGAAAACCAGGAACAGGGGTTGGAGAGCTTGCTCAGTGGTTAAGAGTGCAGTAGTGCTCTTGCAGAAGACTAAGGCTCTGTGTCCACTACCCAGAGCATTTGGCTCACAACTACCTGTAACTCCAGTTCCAGGGAATCTGACACCCTCTTCTAGCCTGTGTGTGTGGGCACCTGAACCTGCACTGCACATACAAACTCATGTACACACACACACACACACACACACACACACACACACACACACACACAAATAAATAGTAAATTAATTAAAAACAGGAACATTAACCATGAGGCGGAAACCAAGCAGAAACCATGTCTACAATGAATCTGAGGTAGCCAGGGCCATACATTTACACAGTGTTGAGGGCACAGTCCCTGTATCTAATTCCCAGGGTCCCTGCCCAGGTGAGAGATACAGGTACAGGTACAGGGGTGACAAGTGAAGCACCCTAGGTCCACACCACACCATATCATACAGGGGCCACTTCTACTTGAAAACTCTGAGGTCAAGAACTGTCCCTTGCTCTGGAGACTGATCTGACAAAGGTAGACTTCAGTCATGTGACCCTCTTAACACTGGACTTGGATAAACAGACACCTGTTGGACTGCAGAAGATGGGGTTTACCACCTGGGATTGCTGCCCCACCCCCACCCCTTCCAGCTCAGATCCCCAGTCACAGATCTCACATCTGCCCTGTTGACCTCAGGCTTAGAGGTTCTCACTGAAGTATGTGTGAAGGAAACACTGAAAAGAACTGAGGCCACACATATCTTGACCAGCTGCAGATACACAAAGACCCATATTGGGCAGAGGTGGAGCCCCAGGGTCCCTGGGTCCCTAGAGTCTCACAGCCAGAGGTAGACAGAAGCAGAGGCAACATAGGCAGGGAGCAATAGGAGAGAATACCATTTCAAACTGAAGGGGCCAGCAGACTCCAGGAGGCTGGCAGAGGATCCAGGAGCTCACAGCATGGTGTCCCCTACAGCACCCTGGAACCTGCCTAGCAGACTCATAGGACCAACAGTCAGCCATTGCAGGGGACGTGCCTCATCCCCTCTAGCTTCTGACACCACACAGGGATCTGGCTGTGGCCAGAAAGGGGGATCTTTCCTCTTGGGTGTTGAGGGGCCTAGAGAAAGCTTGAGCTGTCCTGCCCCTGTGCAGGTAAAGTATGTGCTGACGTCAAGCTGCTATTGGAAATTTCCTCTGGAATTTACAGAGACACTTGGGAGAATCTGCTAGATGACACCAGGGGAAAGTCATGGAGACGCAGAGAAGGGCCAGGGAGATTGCTCAGCAGGTCAAAGCTCTTGCCCCCAAGCTTGGCCCTCTGAGTGCTTCTCCCATGAGGTACACACCTGTATCCCGAAGGGAACTACTCTTGTGAGTCACTCTTCCACCATGGAAGCTTTGAGTCCTCATTGCTACACCTCAGGGGGTCCCCTCTGGTGGCTCCAGCCCTCACTGATCTCCTCACCAGAAGCATGCACTGGGTGGAGAGTGGGGCGCAGCAGCCATACAAGTACACAACACAGCAGCTCAATTACACACCTCACTCGGTAGTCCCCAGCCAGCCATCTGCAGCCATAACCATTCTTGGGATGCGTTTCAGATCCCGAATCACCAGTCTCGTTTGTTTGTGTGATCGTCGGAACAATAACACGTATTCCCAGTCCCCTGCCAACTCATTTGATGATGCTTCAGTTTGTGCCCGACTGGGGAGTTTACAGAATCTTTGTTTATGACCATAATAGCTTCAACTCCAAAGACAAGAACGTTTTTACTGATGTTTCCATAAAGACCTATTGGGTAAAAGTGTGGTGCTTAGGTTCTGGGGACAGGGATGATGAAAATTAGAACAGTGACTCTTACTGCATCATTTACTGAGTGTGATGGCTGATCTTGATTGTCAACATTACACACCTGGTTAGAAATAACCTCAATTTGATCAGACTGGCCTGTGGGTTTGTTGCTAATTGATGTAGGTCGGCCTGGCCCACTGTGGGCAGTGTCATACCTAGGCTGCATAAGAAAAGTAGCTGAACCAAAGTGAACCAGAATTGCTCTGCAGTGTCTGACATGGGTTCCTATGCTGGCTTCTCTTGATGATGGACTGCAACCTGTAAACTGAAGCAAACCCTCTCCTCCCTAAGCTAGGGGGAGAGAGAGAGAGAGAGAGAGAGAGAGAGAGAGAGAGAGAGAGAGAGAGAGCGAGCTTCTCTATGTAGTTGGTTGTCCTGGAGCTAGCTCTGTAGACCAGGTTAGCCTTGAACTCACAGAGGTCTACCTACCTCTGCCTCCTGAATGCTGAGATTAAAGGCACACTGCCCCAGCAAGACTGGTATTTTTATTTTAAAATTTACGCACTTGCCAAGAGAGGAATGGAAGCCATGGAGCCAAGAAGTGGCAGAGCTGGGCTTTGGTGTAGGAAGTAGGGCTTACTAATAAGCAGTTTATCATTAACTCCATGTAACAAGCACTAACTCCGTGTGACAAGCAGTGAGATTTTAAGTCCCATGAGGACAAGACTTGTGACTTTCCGCTAGTGGCCGGTAGAGATAAAGAGGGTCCTCAATCCTAAGCAGGCAACACATGGGCAAAGAGATAGGCAGTGACGGCACATGTTAGCTGTTCCAGAGATAGGAAAATGTGCCAACAGGAACCCAAGAGGCAGCAGAGGGAGTGACCAGCTCTGCCCAGGAGATGGCTGTAACCAGGTCATACAGTAGGTATCTGTTACCATAGAGATAAAGAGAGAAGTGCCGCAGAGATACATCTAGTCACCAGTGGCAACACTACCATACTGAGCTGTTAAACGGTCTCATCCTCAGAGTTTCTGGGGGATAGTTTGCTTGCTTGCTTGCTTGCTTGCTTGCTTGCTTGCTTGCTTGCTTGTTTGTTTTTGGTTTTGGTGGTGGTGGTGGTGTGTGTGTATGTGTGTGTGGTGTGTCCAAGTACATATTTCATGTGTGTGTGGGCCCACACCCACACCTATATGCCGGTGCATTGCACACATATGCAAGTGGAGGCCCAAAGCTGGTGCTAGGCATCTTCCTCACTGCTTCTCCTCCTTATTCACCAAGGTAGAGTCTTTCAGTCGAGCTCATCACTCATCAGCTAGTCTAGCTCGACAGATTGCCCCTGGGAGTCCCTGCCTCTGCCTCTTGAGTGTTGGGGTTATAGTCCATCATGGCAGCCCATCATTTACAGGGTACCTACAGGTCCAAACTCTGATCCTCGCTCCTATGCATCAAGTGTTTTATCCGCTGAGCCATTTTTCTGGCCCCACAGTTAGGCTTGTGAATGGAGTTTGGCAAATACTGACTCTATTCTCCCGAATGCATGCTCTCCTTTTCTTTCTCCTGTATGCTTGCTCCTCAGTGATGTTTTCTCAGCTCCCACTGTGTTACATTTGCTCTGATCACCTTTCCTCCAATGACCCTCTTTGTGGCCATTTTTCCCTTTCTGTAACTGGACATGATTATAAAAAAAAATAGATAAGCAAAAATAAGACAAACAGGGCTGGAGAAATGGCTCAGCGGTTAAGAGCACTGACTGCTCTTCTGGAGGTCCTGAGTTCAATTCCCAGCAACCACATGGTGGCTCACAACCATCTGTAATGGGATCCAATGCCCTCTTCTGGTGTGTCTGAAGACAGCTACAGTGTACTCATATACATATACATAAAATAAATAAATAAATAAAAAGACAAACAAGTGAAAAACCTTCAGATGCTTCAAAGCACAAAGAATCTATCAGGATTCAGTCACAGCACAAACCTAGGACTGCTACAGTTGTCTCTCTCTCTCCCAGGTCACAGCATCTTCTTCCCCAAGTGCTTCCAGCCTGAGTTGTCACCTTCAATACTGGCTTTAGATCCCACTTTCCTTAGGCAAAACTTTACGCACAGTGCTAAGTGTATCCATTCATATGTCTGCTCATCCATCCTCCATCACCCCATCCCCAAGACATACCGCATCCCTGGGTAATGGCTGAGAGGCTGAGGTGCATGCAGCTCCTTCTTCACACCAGGCTCCAAAGGTACAAGGTCAGCATGACGGAGTGTGAATCAGAGTTGAAAGCACCTGACAAGGGCCAGGGGTGGGGGCTGGGGAGCAGCCTGTGGGGAGGGGCTGAAGGGTAACCAAGAGGTTTCTGAGAGGAGAGACACAAGCAGAGTCTTTTGCAGCTGAGTGTCTCGGAGAACAAGAATGGAAATATTTCCCATGGGTCTGACTACAGAAGCTGCTGCCTCTGCATGTGGTCCTGGAAGCAAGGAGGAAAGAGGCCAAGAGTGATCAGAGGCTAGAGAAAGGGAGAATTTTTAAAAGCACACATATGGGAGTCAAATGACAGCTTGCCAAAGGCTTTTCACTGCTTCTAGCATGTAGGTCCTGGGGATCGAACTCAGGTTATCAGGCTTGGTGGCAAGTGGCTTTAACTGATGAGCCATCTTGACAGCCAGAGAACTTTGCTATGTAGGACTGTACTGGAGTTTGATGCTAAATCGAAGAAATAAATATGACAGCAGTTGGAAAGATACAAGGAAAGACAGACTCTGAGGTTTTATTTGGGGATAGAAAAGATTTAATAGAGGACCCCACTGCCTGAGGCAGTCAAAGAAGCCTGCTGTTTCCCTCTAGCCTTCCCTGACAGAGCGACCTAGTCCTTCAGGACTGCTTACCGTAGAACATAAGCTAACTGGCTTCTGCTGTCCCCAGCTCTGCTAGGAGATTTGGGACACATTGTCCAAGCTTCTGAGCTGACTAATACACTAGAGAAGCTTCCAGCTGCTGGAGCCAGTGATTGTGTCATAGCTGGTTCCAAAGGGCACCAGCTCAAGAGCTCAACTCTGACAGACTTCAGGGGCTCTTTATGAACGGGCAGGCTATGTACAGTGCTTCCTCTCTGGGACTGAGTTTACCTGGAGGCTTGGGGGTGTTCATTCCATGTCCAGACCCAGGGAATCACCACATAGTAACTTTTTGCTTTTGATATAGATATTGTCCCCCAAAGGTCCACGTCCCCAAACTGATGGAGTGGGGGGGGGGGGTCTGTTGTTCTTTAATTCATTTGTCTTGTGCTATTTGCTATAGTGATGCAAGGCTGATCAATGCACTTCCCTGCTGGGCCCAGTTTCTGTAGTTTCCTAAGCATTCTTCAAAGAGTCTGCAGAGGCAGAGAACACAGTCACACTACTTTGTGCCACACACCCAGAAAGTGGTTGACTAAGCCACTGAAAGCAGGGACATGGAGAAGTCTCAGCATAGGAGCACAGGCATGGCCCAGCAGATGTGTGAATGTCCTCACATGGAAGTTCCTAGTATAGAAACCAAAATCATGGAGCCGAAATCTATAGGATCATCAGATCCAAAGAGTCTCTTTAGACACACTAAGAAGCTGGGAGCCAGAGAAGGAAAAGGATTCACCTGAGGGTATAAAGATTGGTGATAGAGCAAGCCCAAGGCCATGACCAGTTGGCTGCCAGCACCTTCCCTTGTTAACCACTACGACTGCTGCCAGCCTCCGGCAGATGCTTTACAGGCCTGAGTGTGAAAGGATATTTGAGTTCAGGACCATTTTCCCCAAAGAACAGTATGACTCAAAGTGGTGTATACAGGCTTCCAGCCATCTGTGATGGATATTGGTGACAACATTTATAATGGCTGAGTCCATGCTTAGGTCCCCGTTCTACGCCCAGAGGTCTCAGTACCTCTTTGTAGGTCATTACAGTTTTGTTCCATAGCTTCCTGGGGACCTGACCAGGTTGTCTTAGTCACTGCATGGCCCCAACACTTGGTCCTTGAATGGCCCCTGCTGCAGCTAAATTAGCATCTGTGGAAATAATTAATTCATCAATTAATTCTATCTTGTAAGCCCAGATCACAGGGTGGAAGGGTTTGAGAATGCTGACCTCAAGCCTGTGGTAACTCTCCAGAGCAACCCTGCTGCAGAACAGGCTCCTCCTCCACCCTGCTGCCCAGGGAGGGCTCACCAGGTTCCTCCAAATGGCAGGCCCCTCCACCGAGTCCAGAAGTGTCGCTGAGCCTGTGCGGAGTGCCCAGATCAGGCTCCGTGGCCAATACTGAGAGGTATACGAACCCAGGCCTTCAAACAAAGGCTGAGATGCAGGCTGGTGTGGAGGCAAGACCCAGGTGGAGTGGAGGGAGCACCTGGAGTCAGCAGCTGCAGGTGAATCAGGTGGACTGGGAAGTGCATGCCGTAGGTGCCCCAGCACTCCACTTACACATGACGGTACACAAGCTGCTGAATCCTCAACCCCAGATCTCGTGTAAGGGTCAGGCCACGAGAGCAGTGACTCAGGTGCACACCCAGATGCTGCAGGGATCTGGGGCCACGTTTTCCACGATGGCAAGCCTCTGCCAAGCAGGCAATCACTTGCTGCTTGGCACAATATGGACTCAGTGCTGCCAGAACTTTTAACTTTTCACAGGAAGGGAAAAAAAAAATCCAAATTTTCAAAAGAGTTATCTCAGCTTTTCAGTGTTGTTAGTTAATAGGGAAAAAAAGTGTCTAAATGCTATGAGTGTGTGAGAATTAAGTTGAAAAACTTAAAATGTTAACCAAAAGACACACAGAAGACTTAAACAGAAAATAAAGGTATACCATGTTCTTGGATAGGAAGATGCATCATCTGTGTTGCCTACTTCTCTCGTTGCTGTGAGAAAAGTCCTGACAGAAGCAACTGTTGGAAGGAGGGGCTTATTTGAGCTCCCAGTTTGAGGGCACAGTCCATCCCAGTAGGGTTGTCATGGTAACGAGAGCAGGAGGCAGCGGTCCTGGTGCCTCTGCCGTCCACAAGCAGAGAGGTGGATGCTGGGTGACTCTTCAGGTGGCTTTAGATCCTGACAGGTTGACAGTGTGAATCATTGCAGTATCTCCGTCTCTTGGAATCGGTACCTGCATTTAGAGCAATGCTTCTTAGCAATTTGGGGGGAAATAGATAATACAACTCTAAAGTGCATAAGGAAAGACAAATAATAACAGGAACATTGTAAAAAATAAGAAGCATAAAGGGTAGAGGAGGCTGCCATTATTAGACAGTGAGGGTCATCGAAAGCTTGAATAGTTCAAAGAGTACATAAAAAACAGAGTGGAGCAAATATGGCATATGAGATGCCAAGATGAAAGGTACATTGTCAAGATGGGTAGCCAAGCAGATGCCCTAGAAGATTCCCAGACTCAGGCCTCCGCTCGCCCATGGGCTCCATCTGAGGTCAGGGTCCACTGATGCTGCCATCTGTCTGTTCAGGATCCACTTTCTGCCTCTGGAAGGAAGTTAACAGGAGCTGACAGACTCCTCCCTTGCTGCTCTATCCTCAGTGCCTAGGACCGTGTCTGGCTTGTGATTGTTGAGAGATATTTGATGAGTAAAACTGAGTAAGAGAAACTCAAGGTCTAAATGTTAAAACCACCTTCAAAGTAGTGGAACTGGTCACCGGAGAATGTCCACAGGCCCTTACAGAATGTACAACTTTCTAAATATGACAAAACTCAGAAGCCACAAAAGAATTTTATTGGTTTTTGTCATAGGAAAAATTATTCAATCCCAAATCCATCATAATTAAAGAAAAAATAAGTGACAATCTGTTTTTTTAAAAAAAAACCTCATATTTTGTATAATAGTCAGAGTGCTAATAACCTACTGTAAAAAGAGATCTTTTAGAAAAAGATAACATGAAAGAAAACTTGGCAAAGAGTGCAAAGAGAAATTCACTAAAAGTTGTTCATTCTTATTCATGATATGAAAATTGCAAATTCGAACTCTAACAAGATACCAGTTGTCATCTACTAACTTGGCAGGATCTCACGTTTCGACAGCACACGGAAGTGGTGTGAACGCGGGGAAACAGAAGCCCCTCCCCTGTAAATCACCCGGAGTATAACTTGGCTTTCTACGGCAGGCAGTCCAACAATGCCATCAAAATGACAAATACTTATGTTCTTTGACTCAGAAATATCACTTCTAGGAATTTACTTTACAGATGTGTTCAACTGGAATTCAAGTGGGCTGAGCCAGGCTGGACACTGCAGTATCATTTAGTGTAGAAAGACTGGCAACAACCCTGGTGCCCCTTTGCAGAGGAATGATCAAATCACAGTGAACCCCCATATGACAGACCAGTAGGGTCAGTGGTGCTGTGAAGCCTTGGCATTGTGGTGTAGCTCCGTGTGTCAACTCAGAAAGATCTCCAGAACACACTGTTGGCTGAAAAACCAGTGCAGACTGGTATCCTCATTGCCATGGCCATGAAAAACTACAGGCACACACACATCTGTGTGCACATTCAGAGACAGACAGACAGACAGACAGACAAGCACACGCACACACTCACACAGTCATACATGTCTAGACCATCTCTGGACATGGGCACAGGATTCTAACAGAATCAGTTTCCCTAAGGAGGAAATATGATGGAATGAACTGTACAGATTAGGGCCCCCTTGTCCCCTGGCTCAGTGTCTTAGCCAATGTTCTATTGCTGACAGAGACACCGTGACCAAGGCAACTCTTTTTTGCTTGTTTGTTTTTGTTTTGTTGTTGTTGTTGTTGTTGTTTTTCAAGTCAGGGTTTCTCTGTGTAGCCCTAGCTGTCCTGGAACTCACTCCGTAGACCAGACTGGCCTCGAACTCAGAAATCCGCCTGCCTCTGCCTCCCAAGTGCTGGGATTAAAGGCGTGCGCCACCACTGCCTGGCCCAAGGCAACTCTTATAAAGGCAAACATTTAATTGGAGCTGGCTTACAGTTTCAGAGGGTTAGTTCATTATCAGCGTGACAGGAAGACTTATCAGAAGACTTCAGAGTGTGTGATCACCATTTGTGGAAGGGCGCAGAACTAGAGCAGGATGCAGGGGAGATCTCCTGGGCCAGGCCTGGAAGAATAGTCTCATGGTCTATGGCTTTGATCTCAATCACAGTACACAGTTGCTGCAAAGGATGCTGGAAAGTGCACTCGCCATGAAAAAGGAGGGTAGAGTTTGGGGTCCAGCACCAGTCTCTACTGAGCCAACCTTCTCTGTGTTTCTGCTTGTGTTGTGGTTTTGAGACTGAGTTCTCACTGTCTAGCCCATATTGACCTGGAACTCGTGATCCTCTGGCCTCAGCTTCCTGGATGCTGGCATGCAATTGTTCACGATGACACTCAGCTTCCTTCTGGACTCTTTGAACTTTGAAATACATGATTGATGCATATAAAATAATGGACACAAATAAAAGTTGAGGGAAAACTTGAGTTAGGTCTGTCCTGACAGCTTCCGACAAACAGTCCTCAGACACATGGTATTTGATTCTATGAAACTGACAATTCTTGTCCCTGAGAAAAAGAATACGTTTTTCTTAAAGAGACATTAGATAAAAAGAGTAACTGCTGGAGAAAGACAGGAAAGCTAGAGCTTTATCTCACCTCATGCCTCACGAAATACTTAAGATGCAGGAAGGCATTAAATACAAGAAAGGAACAATGAAAGTCTTAGATGAAAATACAGCCTGGGAGAAAATGTCTTTCAAAGACTCGGGGCTCAATGATGGAAACTAGCAAGTATGAGGCTGTGAAGATGGGGAAGGGTAGAGCAGAGTCCAAGAGAACAGCCTAGAAGGAAATATTCACCCAATGAATGAAAGACACAGGAAAAATATCCCACTGTCATAAGAATTCCTCTCCTGGGACGACATAAGCAATGTCACCCTACCCCCTCCTCATAAAATCTCAATGACAAATCAAAGTTCACCCTGGAGAACTAATGTTTATCAAGCAAACATACAAAACATGGGATAGATTTGCCGATTTAGTCATCTTGTCACGCGTGTGTGTGTGTGTGTGTGTGTGTGTGTGGTATGTGTGTGTGCATGTGTGAAGATGCATGTGGGTAGGGTGTATGTGTGCGTGTGTGTGTGTGAGCATATGTGTATGCATGTCTGTGTGCATGTATGTGTGCATGTCTGTGTGTGTGTGCATATGTGTATGCATGTCTGTGTGCATGTCTGTGTGTGTGTGCATATGTGTATGCATGTCT
Source organism: Uromys caudimaculatus (assembly GCA_028551405.1). Lineage (NCBI taxonomy): Eukaryota > Metazoa > Chordata > Mammalia > Rodentia > Muridae > Uromys > Uromys caudimaculatus. The sequence goes on from CM052706.1 coordinate 56,866,787, forward strand.
GTGTGCATGTATGTGTATGTATGTCTGTGTGCATGTATGTGTATGTTTGTGTGCATGTCTGTGTGTGTGTCTGTGTGTGTGTGTGTATGCTTGTGCCTGAGGTTGCCACTCATGTCTGTCTTGATCGCTCCCATCTTTTATATTGAGGCAAGGGCTCTCAGTTGAATCCAGAGCTCATAGATTCAAGCTAGCCAGCTTTCTCAGAGTATCCCATATCCACTGTCATGTGTGGAGCTTGTAAGTGAAATGCTTACAATCCACTCTGGTTTTATTCCAGTCCTTGTGACACAGCGTGAGAGTGGAAGCCAGGAGACAACTTTCAGGGGTCAGTCCTTTCTTTCTAACATGTAGGTTCTGGGGGTTGAACTCTGGTCGCCAGCAAGTGTCTCAACAAGCTGAGCCTTCAGGCAGACTCCACACAGTCCAAACGCCACCTATTAGCCACAAGGGAGTCTGTGCAGGACCTGCCCCATGCTGGCCACTGTACCCAGCTCTGCTGTCTTCATCAGATTCCCATATGACATCAGGAACTAGACACTATCACCCTCATTTGCAGGTGAGAGAGGAGGTGCTATGAAGGACTGAAACAGTCTCCTGGGACGGGGGAGGTGTCTCAATGGATAACATGCTTGCCCCAAACCCAAGAGGCCATGAGTTCAATCCCTAAACTCATCTAAAAAGAGAGGTTGTATCTCTCACCAGTAACCCTGGGAGGCCATAGGCAGTTCCCTGGGGCTCAGTGGCAGGCTAGCCCAAGCCAAATCAGCAAATTCCAGTTGCCAGTGAGACACTCAGTAAGCAGTAAAGATGCCTGAGTTTAGCTCCCCAGGACCGAAGTGGTAGAAAGAGAGAACTGACTCCTGCCAGTTGTCCCCTGACCTCCACAAGCAGGTTGTGGTATCCATCCTTCTATGCTCACACAAAGAAAGAGAGTTGGGGAGGAAAGGAAAGGAGAGGGGAGAGAAGCAGAGAGGAGGGGAGGAGAGGAGAGGATTAAACCACAAGGTGAACAGCTCTGGAGCAATGACGCCTGGGGTTAACCTCTGACCTCTACATAACCATGTACACATACCTCCATGTGTATACATACATGTGTGCAAACACCACACACACACACACACACACACACACACACACACACACACACACACACATCAGTCTCCTGAGGTCCTCAGATAGGAAGTGCACAGCTGGCATTAAAGTTTAAGTGTCTAGTTTCAGAGTCCTCTTTCAGCAAGAGAGGGAGAGACCAGAAGCTCTGGGGAAAGAGAGCCTCCAGGGCAGGCAAGGTCCCTAGCAACAAGTTCCTGTCCACTGCCTAGTTTTCAGCTGACTCTGATGACCCCCAGAATCCCAGCCACACTGGCTGCAGAACGTAGATCAGAGCTCGTAGCACTTTCATCTATGGCCTGATCTTCTCCCGGTACATGTGGAGAAACTGAGGCTAAAATGGGAAGGGGCTCCAGTCATCAAAGCAGGGCCAGATATGAGAGGAGACCCACAGGTGGTCTTAGCTCCTCTCCAGTAGGCTGCTGACTCCAATGCTGATGGCAGTGTCTCCCTGCAGCTTGCGTCCGAATTCTTCCACAGTGGAGGTGGGGATGGGTAGAGGATGCCACAATCTCTTCTCAGTGCTTTGCTCAGCACTCCAGGGATTCCTATGGTTCAGACACCTGGGGATATTCCAGTGGAAACAGTCACAAATACCTCTGGTGTCTTCACAATAGCAGGAGATGACCACAGTGGGGATTGTCTTCAGTGGGGAAAGTCCTTGTCTTAGTCAGAGTTTCTATTCCTGCACAAACATCATGACCAAGAAGCAAGTTAGGGAGGAAAGGGTTTATTTGGCTTACACTTCCAATTGCTGTTCATCACAAAAGGAAGACAGGACTGGAACTCAAGCAGGTCAGGGATCAGGAACTGATGCAGAGGCCATGGAGGAATGCTGCTTACTGGCTGGCTTGCTTGCTTCTCCTGGCTTGTTCAGCTGGCTTTCTTACAGAGCCCAAGACTACCAGCTGACTGATGGTACCACCCACAAGGAGCCCTCCCCCCTTGATCACTAATTGAGAAAATGCTTTACTGCTGGATCTCATGGAGGCATTTTCTCACCTGAAGCTCCTTTCTCTGTGATAACTCCAGCTTGTGTCAAGTTGACACACAACCAGCCAGTACAGTCCCCAAAGAGCCTGTCTGTCTGTCTGCCTGTCTGTCCATCTCTGTCTGTCTCTCTCTGTGTCTCTCTGTCTTTCTGGCTCTCTCCTCACCTCACTATTCCTCCCTCCCTCCCCGAAGCTCCTCTATCTTATTTTAAATTACCTGCCTGCTCCTGGCTAGGCTGAGCATAGCAATTACTGCCCATTGATTGGATCAATCTTTAGGGCCTGGGGACTGCCTTCTGGGTTCATTAAAATGACTGTTGTTGCTCCCGACCAGAGGATTCAATACTTCTGTGGACTAAGGCCATAGCCCAGGCTCCGTAGATGTGGCAACTTTGCTCTCAGGAGTCTTCAAAACACTTATCCAGGCATCCTGCTGAGCCCACTCTGCTAGGCTCCATTGCCTCCTTCTTGTAACCTCAGGCCAGCAGAGCAGTTGTCACTGAAAGGACAGGTCAAAAGGGGGGCCTCAGGACACTGGGACATCACGTCACATGGGTGAGATGGACACCAAGCAGTCCCACACTGGCACTAGGGGCTGGAGTTTGACAAAGCACTTTGGCTCTCCAGGTCAAAACTAGGTCATGTTTTTGCTGTTTGGTTGGTTCGGTCTTTGAAACAGGTTCTTGCCGTTTAGCCCAGGCTGACCTGGACCTCGCTCTGTTGCCCAGAGTGGCATTGAACTTGCAGTGAACTCCTTGCCTCCACCCGCTGCATGCTGGAAATGCACGCCACCATGCTCAACTACCTCTACATTACTTTAAACCACTAAATTTGTGACTATTTTGTTATGGCAGCAATAGGAGCCCGGAAAAGCTTAGCAATTGCTGTAGTTAATGTACCACACTTCTAGAAACCATTTAGGAATACTGTAAGGTTGGTGCCATTAGAGATAGTTTGGAAGTCATTGCTCTGGGCAGATGACAGGCTGGGGGAGAAGGATCCTGTCATCCAAGGAGACTGCCTCAAGAAGAAACAACTTGCTCCATTTTAGATTCACCCAGTACCAGATCTATCCATCTGCGGAGGGAGCATTGCCTCCTGAGAAATGCTGTCTCCTCCCTGTTCTCCTTGCCCCTCATACCTCGAGCTCAGGGAGAACCTGGTATGTGCTAAAGCTACTTTTCTGCCCCGTGTCACATCTCTATCATGTCCCAAAGCTGTGGCACGGAAAAGAGTATGGTGAACTAAAGGGGTGAAGGCCACAAACACAGCTCATGGTGCTCAGTGACAAGTCAGACCAGGGACAGCTATTAGCCTGTCCATGAATTTGAGATGTGTGCACTAGTCAAAGGCATAGGAAACAGACAGCAGAGTCCCACTGACCAGAGACGCCAGGGAGGGTGATGGCAGGCATCCAATGAGTAGACGTTCTGAAATGGGACAGTGGCAACGGGCACGATAATGGGAAATTCTTAATGCCACTGAACTACACACTTAAAATGGTGAGTCTTATGTGCAGTCTGTAACTGTATTAAAATCAGCCATAAATAAATAAATAAATAAATAAATAAATAAATAAATAAATAAATAAAAAATTATACAGAAGGCAGAGGGCCCATGATGAGTGATACTCTGATGCTCTGAACACAGTGGTACTTTTGGAAGATGCCCCAAAGCCTTTTGTGTGGAGATTTGAATGAGAACTTCTTCACAAGACCCATGGATCAGAACATGAGTGATAAGTCACAGGCTCTGAATTTATATTACATGGAACTGTCACTGTCCAGTGCCAAAACTGGTACCATGAGTCGCTGCCTTGTATAAGGGAGAGGGAGGTGGGCCAGGGCAGTGTTGTAGGGTCCCAGGACAGGTGATTTTTCACCTGCTGTTAGCTTGTATTTGTGTTTGGGGTGGAAGAAATGTGAGTGGTCTGCAGGCTCTGCAGCAAGCACCAGCAGAAATGAGGCTGCAAACACAGGGCAGAGGTGAGCTCAACCTCAGGCCAGCAAAGCCAGGAGGTTCTTCTCGCCTCAAAGTGTCCAGAGTGACGCTCGTCACTAGTAGAAGGAGAGGTCTCATGGCCAAGTATTCCACACTTAGTCTTAGAGAGTTAGTCTTGGCTACAGAGTCAACTGAGGCTGTTGCCTCTTCATCTGAGTCAAAACAGCTAGTTTAGGAGCTGGAGAGACGGCTTGGATGTTCTGTCAAGGGATCCAGGTTCAGTTCCTACCACCCACGTGGTGGTTTACAACCATCTGTGACTCCAGTCCCAGGAAATCTGAAACCCTCTTCTGGTCTGTGGTGCACAGACATACATGCAGGCAAAACACCCATACATATCAAAATAAATCTTTAGAAAAAATAGCAAGTTGGGTCAGGTAAAAGCCAAAAGGTGGATGACTCAGTCCAGGAGTTACGTGCGGCTGAGGGCACAAGCCCATACACCCTGAAATCTGGGTGCCCCAGCTATTCCCATTCCTTCCTTTAGAAACACAACCCCAAGACTGGTACTGTACCTGGCAGAGTGCAGTGGACCCATCCTGTTTTTAAAAGACTCTCCTACATAGAGAGAACCTGTCTCAAAACAAAACAAAACAAAACAAACATACTCTCAGTGAGGAAAAGATGACAGACAAGAATTCCCTAACCAACCAATTTGGCTCCATCTGAGAGGTGAGCAGCGCCCGTAAGGTCAGTCCCCAGGATTTGATCACAGAAAATACATCATCCAAGACCCAGAGACAGACACCATAGTGGACTTTTATGCTGGACCATAGTTATCAGATGAATGCAGGAGGGAGAAGCCCTTCATCGACAGAGGTTATATGTACTTTTAAATAACTGAGAAGCAGAGCTGGGGAGATGGCTCGATTTTAAGTGCTCACCATGCAAGCATATCCAATCTTAGCATGTACATAACAAGGCCAGGTACAGTGTGCACAGTACCATTGCTGGGGAGGAGGAAAGGGACGATCTCTGGGGCTCACAGGCTGACCGACCAGTCCAGCTGAAATGGTAAGCTATAGGCTCAGTAAAGGACATTGTCTCAATAATAAAGATAATGATGAAAATGATAAGATAGAGATGAATGATAAATAAGACAGTGATTAAAGAAGACGCCTAACATCAACATGTGGCCTCTACATGCAAATGCACATACATGTTTGTGCACAGGTTCATGTGAACACACACACACACAACTGAATGGCTGAACCTCACTTGATTCTCAGCTTAAGCAGTGGGCATAGACCTGAAAAATTCAAGGTACAGTATAAAGCACAGCTTCCAAAAGTTACCAGGGATGCAAACTGCCGTGCTTAGTAGAGTCGACTCTTCAGGGACACAGAACTCATTTAATACGCAGTGTCTGGCAGAATACGGCTTGTCAGTGTTAAGTTAATCTTTTCACATTTGTCAGGTTGTTTGGTGTGTGTGTAGGATCAAGACAAAGGTGCCACAAGCCAAGTGTGAAAGTGGGAAGACAATTTGTGAGGGAGTTGGTTCTGTCCTCTTAATAAGTGGGTCCTCCTGGAAAACAAACTCAGGTCGTCAGGCCTGGGGGCAAGTGACTTCATCCATTAAGCCCCAGATTTCTGGCATATTATTTGCTCATAAAAACTCACTACATTTGAGCATTGTCTTGATTTTGTTTGTTTTGTTTTAAGACAGGGTCTTATTTGTTGCCCTGGCTGTCCTGGAACTCACTAATTAGACCAGGCTGACCTCCAACTCACAGAGTTCTCCCTGCTTCTGCCTCCCTAGAGCTGGGATTAAGGGTTCATGGCCACTTCCACCCAGCCCATAATCTTGATTTTGAAATCTCAAAAAAAAAAAAAAAGAAAAGAAAAGAAAAGAAGAAGAAGAAGAAGAAGAAGAAGAAGAAGAAGAAGAAGAAGAAGAAGAAGAAGAAGAAGAAGAAGAATACAAAGACTTTTCTTTCCTAACACGGAAATGATGCCAACAGCCATTACAAGTTGTAAAACCCTATTAAAATCAGCTCCAAGAATAGCCCTAACAACTACTGCTTAATTAATGCCTACAAAGAGCCAGGTGTGGACAGGTTCTCAGGAAGTGTTGCTTCATCCCCCAGCAATGCTACTGAGCTGATGCACTTGACAGACGAGGAAACCAAGACTTAGGAGGGCCATTCGGAGACACCCCAAATCCTTTTCATAAGACAAACCTAAGTGCAGGGTGGATCCAGTTCCTAACCAGGCTATTAATTGACTTCCTATTATGTGCCAATCAGGAAAGAAGGAGAAGGAGCCATGTAGGCAACAGGAAGGTAAGCTGTGATTCCAAATGGACCATCATCATCAGTACAGGGCTTTGGAAGCCAGGGAAGCTGTGACCGAGAGGTGCTTGGGAGCTTAGAAGAGTCTCTGGGTTGGGGGAGGGGTTCAGAGACTCGTTCTTGTGTTTGGAAAGGGAAGGATAAGTGAGTGAATGGATGGATAGGTGGGTGTGTACTCGTATGCATGCACATATGACATCCAGATGTGACATTTGGGTGTCAACCTCAAATGTTTCTCTACCCTAATTTTTGAAATGGGTCTCTCCCATTACTTATTGGCTAGACTGACCCTGGGGATCCTCTTGTCTCTATTTCCCCAGCTCAAAAATTACAGGCACACACTGCTGGGGACTGAGTTTGGACTCGGGTCCTCACACTTCTGTGGCAAGCACCTTAGCCCAGAGTATGTTCTTGAGAACCGGAGGCTGAGGTATTGGGGGTGAGAAGAGGGACGGGAAGAACACTGACAGTGTGCTAAGATCTCTAGTTAGGTGAGCATCCACTGTGGTGGGGAATAAGACACCCTGAGGAGCCAGAGCAAGAATAATCAGCAAAAGCTGCCACAGCCAGGGAGGGCTTTGAGAACTGCTCAGCCTGGAGGGGCACGCCAGCTGGGGAAGTAAAGAAACCCCAGTAGTGGAGTCTGGCATTGCAGCCACATTCTGCCGTATTTTCAAACAGGAAAGGTGGAAGGAACGCACAGGCCATCTGTAGAGGCAGTTACCTTATGGTGCCAGCCAGCCTCGTAGATGCTACTCTCTAGATGCTCGTGAAAGCACAGGCACAAAGGCAGATCAGAACTGAACTGCATAAGGTGGTCTGTTGGCAAGGTCAGAATAGGTCATATGACCACGTTTCCCCAAGGTGTCACCTAAAGCATAATGTGATCTCATCCCTGATTTCTAAAATAAAAACAAAGTGTGTGTGTGTTCACATACATTACAGGAGATGGCTGGCGGGGGTGGAATGAGCAAGGTCACTTCATTTGCTTTTACTATCTTTTACGTTTGATTAGCATATGTTAGTTATACACGATAGGCTTCACAGTGACATTTTCACATGTGAGTATAATGTGTTCTGTTCACCCTCTGTTCCCTTCTTGTCCCCTCCACTCCCACAGCTCCCAGCTAGTCCCTTCTACTTTCATACTTGCTTGTCGGTGGTGCTTTTTAGTGAGAGGATTATTTCATTTTCACTTTAACTGTGTGGATGCTAGACAAGCAAGAAACCACAGACCTGATCCCTTCCCAAGTAAGTTGGTGTGTGTGTGTGTGTGTGTGTGTGTGTACATGCATGCAACATGTCAAGTATGTACAAGCCATGGTCATGTGTGGGGGACAGAGAATGACCTCGGCTTTCTATCTCATTTAAGATGCTTCTTGTCATCCGTTTCACATACCAGACTAAGTGGTGCATGACTTTCTGGGGATCCCACTGCCTCAGACACCCATCTAGCCACAAGAGTACTGAGATGACACTCATGTGCTGCCAAGTCTGGCTTTCTGTGAGTGCTGGGGATCTGAACTCAGACCTTCTAGCTTACATGGCAAATGCTTGCTCCACTGAACCATCTCCCTGGGTGAGAGCAGTCAAACGTAAGAACAGAATCTTGGGCCTGAAGGCTCCATGGAGCTGCTTTCTGACTCTAACATGACTTTAGGTCCAATGTTATTTTCAACTTTGCCTGTGACCCAGGATCAACTCCACCCACCAAGTCACCCAAGTCCTTACACGGAACACTCTACACTCTCCAAGAACCACCGAAGCACCTGCCCCCAGCAAAGAGGCCCTGGCCAGTGCAGGGGTGGGGGTGTCTCTTAGTGTCCTAATGCTTCCAATGGATTAAGCATTCACTTTTATCTGGGTTATTTTTTTCCATGAATATAAGCCATTTTGCGTTTTGGAGCCCTTCTGCAAACAGAGCAGTTTGTCTTTGTGTTTTCTCATTTAAAAACAAATATTTGCCTGCCAAGCAAATACTGTCTCTTAGGATGTGCTATTAATAGGATAATTAGGCAGCCGGTAATGAAAAGGATTGCTGGTAATTATGGCAAGATTTGTTTTGGCATTTGAAGGCAGCGATAGAGGCTGGAGTACTAAAATCTACCTTAGAGTTAATTAGCACAATTAGAACACACCTGAAAAAATAGCCCAGCTAACAACACTTGCTTTGCTTTTAAAGTGACAGCACCCAAACTCCCCAGGCTGCCTGGGCAGTTCGCCCCCCTCCCCCCGAGTTTCTAAGGTGACTGAGTGGTACACAAGATAGAACCTGCTTATCCTTTGTCTCCAAGGCACCCCTTCTCTGTGGCCATATGGTTTCTCCTCCAGGCCTGCCTATCACCCCTCTCTGGTCTGCTCTCCTTAGGGGCTCCTAACTCTTCCAACTAGATATGGTTGCATTCTTTCTCCCATCTTTCAGATAAGGAAATTGGGGGTAAGAGAGGCCTAGGATGTCCAAGGTCACAGATGAAATCAGAGGTCACATGTAGGGTAAGGGGTCACAAATAAGGTCATCAGTGACAGCCTGCATCTCAGAAATGCCAAGGGACAGAGAACTCAAGGAAAAAAAGCAATATTCTGGTTCCTGCTGGGAGTTGCTCATGAATGAAGTAGGGTCCTCAGACCTTCTAACCTACAACATTGGTCAGGGACACCAGTAACATAATGAACCTGAAACACAGAAAATCCCTCAGCTCAGGAAAGATTTTCAGCTGGGAGTGTAGCTCAGTGGAAAGCGCTTGCCTGGCGTGTACTGGGTTTGATTCCCAGTATCACACGGAGAAGGGATTCTCTCTAGACAGCTTCTCTGTCTTCTCTTCCTCACCCCCTATCCACCTCGGCAGCCAGGTGGACGCTGGTGGACCAGGGCACACATCTGATGTGTGTGAGTTTGCATGCACATGAATTTGAATAGGTTCACGTGTGTATACACACTCACCGTCAGGAAGAGCTTTAAGGAAACAGAGAGCAGTGGGCATGCTGGTACATACTTGCAATCCCAGCACTCTGGGAGGTTGACTGGGCCAGACTGGCCTGTGGATAGGGGGCTGGAGGAGGGGGAGGAGGAAAGAAGGCTGAGGTGAGGAGGAAGAGGAGAAGAACAGTTAATCTGAAGAGAGCTTGGAAATTGCAGGCGAGTTATTCAGTCTCTTTGAAGTCTTCATGCCCTCACACCCCAAAACTTCCCTCCACCTCCTCAGCTTACCCTTGCAAATCCACAGTGAGACAGTGAGAAAGAGCATAGCCTGGCTGCCCGTCACCCTCATAATTCACCCTGTGGCAGACTCTTTATCATTAACCCTTAGGCACCCAGTCAACCTCCAGCTACCCTTATCCAGACCTATGGGGTGGGAAGGAGCTCTGGAGAGCCCGGGGAGAGCACACCTCACATCTCTACCCTGAACACAAGGTAAATACTGAGTCACAAAATCCTGGAAGAGAGCCGGGGAGGCAGAGCACCCTGAGATTTCAAGCTATGTCCTGCACTGTGTCTACAATTCCCCCTCAGTTGTAACAATAAGAGGATTCATTTGCACCATGCTATTGTACTTTCAAACATGGTGTCTAAGTCTTAGAGCAATACATGAGGTATTTTCTCATCATCTTCCCAAGACTGAAGACACTGGGGCTCAGAGAGGCTGGGTAACATGTCTTTGGACACACAGCCAAGATTAAATTTGACCTGACTGGTCCCAAACCCAGGCTCATTCATTAATCACAAACTTAAGGATTTGGGGTCACAACACATGAGCTTCCCAGTAATTATCAAACCTCTCTATCAACACCCCATGGCTACCGGGTATTAGAAACGACGGAAGAGAAACTACTTTTCGTAAACTGAACTCAAAGAAGAAAACCTCTCACATTAAAAAATGAAATCTGTGTCCCAGGCAGTAGCTGGATTTGCACTGATTAATTAGAAAATTGCATTTATATAACCCCTTAATCTGTATTTATGTGTTGCTAAGGATGCAGCGAGCTGGGCAGGGAATTACACTCAGATTAGCCTTGATCTGTAAGCAGGCTGGATGGGAGCTGCTTTCTACCCAGAACAGAGAGAATCAAAGGATTTAGGGCAGAGATCCCTGGCGAGGACCCCTTCCTTCTTGCTGCCTTGGACCTAAGTCTCCTGGGCCTCTAAGCACCACCCAGCAGCCTCAACACTGCAGGGCCAAAGGAGAGCCGAGGACACTCACAGAGCTCATTTCCAGCTGAGTGCCGCCTCTGGTTTCCTAAACAAAATTGGTTTTATTCTTCTCAACATGTGCTCGGCAAGATTAAAGTTCTATCAACAGTGAGGCTTAGCACGGGCTTTTTTTGGAAGTGGCTCATGCCCCCACAAGAGGGAGGGGAAGCAGGAGGGGGGCAGGGCCTGAAATCCTGCTTATTGAATCCAAAAAGAGGATCTCTTAATGGATAAAGGGTATTGAATGGGGTTCCCAAAGCTTTCTGACATTGAAGGGGGAGGATTTTTGAACACAGCAAATCATTGTAAGGTATTTCCGTTGTGATGATTGCTGTTGCTGGTGTGTGTGTGTGTGTGTGTGTTTGTGTGTGTGTGTGTGTGTGTGTGTGTGTGTGTGAGAGAGAGAGAGAGAGAGAGAGAGAGAGAGAGAGAGAGAGAGAGAGAGAGAGAGAACAAGCACACAAGCCCTAGGGATCCTTCTGCCTCTACCTCCCCAACACTGGGAGCCCAGCCACGCAACACAGCATTTTATGTGGGTGTTAGGGATTCGAACACAGGCCCTCATTTTTGTGTTCCAAGCACTTCTCCTCCTCCTCCTCCTCCTCCTCCTCCTCCTCCTCCTCCTCCTCCTCCTCCTCCTCCTCCTCCTCCTTGCTTTACCAGCAGATGAGAATCAGTGGAGAGAGAGGTAGCCAGGAAAGTCAGTTCCATCCTTCAGCCTGAGAAGCAGTCTAACTCTGTGGACTCAAGGAATAACACGAGTCCAGTCTGCCAAGGGGCCAGGTAGTCCAGACTGGACTCCTAGGTGCCTCTGGGGAAGAAGAAAGCGTCAATGGAATTTGACTCCTGGGCAAGGAACTTCCAGTGACTCGTCCCTGTTGCCAAGAAGTTTAATTGCAGAGCCAGGCTTGGTTTCAGGTATATATCTGGACAGATCCGTTACCCACTTGATGCTACTGCACGCCTCTTCTGCTGAAGGGAGTTGGCTGACAAGAGTAAAGGGACAATATAACCCTGCTTTTAAGGACACATCCATCGACACCCTAGCCAATGAAAACAGTGTTTCCTGAACTCTCTCATGCTCCTCGGGAGAGTGTCTTGTGGTTTTCCAGTGTAAGTTCCCCAGTCAGCCTGGTGGCAGAAACCCACCCTCCCTGCATTGCTCAGGAGCCCTGCAGCCTCACTGTCCTTCAGAGAGGGGGCGACGGTGACAGCATGTGCATCACAGAGCTGACTTGAGAACAGAATGGGTGAGTGTGTGCCAATATGGTAGCACAGCATCTGGGATGGGTGACTCCTCCATCTCCTGCAGCCTGTGATCTTATTCCCTGACTGCTAGCCACAAGCCACCCACCCAGTATGACTCATTGTGCCTACGGGTGCATACCTTGGGTAGCTCCTGGCTTGTACCTCTTGCATGTGCTTGGCTGTGTTCTCAGACCCACACCAGGCTTTCATTCCAAAAGGAGGTGTGGGCTGATGAGCCACCCTTCCCTCCACACTGAGTCCTTCCTGTTCAGATCTGTCTCAGCTGACTATCAGTGATGAATGTCCCATAGCCACCATGCCTGACACACTCACACACACCCTCTCTTTCTGGGGTGTTTTCAGGGGTGGGGATATAAAATGTCTCTCTTTTTTTAGGGCCCTTTGGCTCCCCTCCAAATTGAAATGCCTCTGGAATGTTCAGGAGACAGACAGAATTTCTTTGGCAAATGTGGACAGGTTGATTTTTTGAAAGAGTCCAGGGTACCAAGTGCTACCTGGCTTACCACCCTTCCTACCCCCAAAACCAGGACATGGTGCTAAGCCACCCATTCATTTGCAGAACATTGGTCCCCAAAAAGCTATTGTATGGAAGAGGTCTGGATGAAAGCCATTAGGGAATATGGTTGTTGCTCTGGGATTGCTGGTGAGTGACATTTACCCATGTGTGAAAGGCCCTGAGAAGTCCTTCAGCTGGGTGATAAGGCTCACCAGGAGTTCTATTGACACAACCCTCTTCCCATGTGACCCCTTTCTGGCCTCTTACCATGGAAGGGAGCCTCTGATGGCCCTTCTTCCAACACGGACCTTCTTTCAGACAACACTAAGAAACACACCCAGCAGCCATTCTAGGAAACTTCTAGAAGCTTCTAGTCTTCATTTGTTGGCCTGAGGGAGAAAGAGCCCATGGCACCCTGATGCATGCAGCTGAGACAGAGGTGAGATGTGATTCTGGGGAGATGTGGGAAGCCCAGTATGAATCACTTCCTAAAAATAAATAAATCAGAGGTGACCCTGCAAAGCAGGTTGTACTGCGTTATTTGAACAAGGCTGATGGACATCTGGACCTTTTTGGGAGCCCCCATCCCTCCTGTCTCCATAATTTAAGATAATCCTGTGGGGCTAAGGATCATAAGAATAATCCTCACATCTGTGTGGGCTTTTCAGCTTTTGAAAGCTCATTCATGGAATGATCTCATTAGTCCTTCTCCATGCCTAGGGCAGGGACTCAGGGGCAATCATTGCCACTTAGCAGATAGGGTGCTGAGACTCAGAGAAAGAGAGTGACTGTCTCAAGGTCAGACAGAAAGCCAGATAGACACAGTTCCCCTGACACTCAGCCCAGGACTGTCCCTTAGAAGAATCCGCTGAGACTCAGAAATAGACCCCTTTGTCACCGTGCCAAAGCTCAGGGCTGTGCCCTGGCCTGAAGAAGTCATGCCCCTGTATGAAAATAGGATGTAGACAGAAAGCTGTGATGAACTATGACCTTCACAGTCAGATTTCCCAACTTCAAATTCAGCTTCAGCTTCCTGGTTACCAGGCCTCAGACAATGTGATTGGTCCTCTGTGCCAGCTCCTCACCCATGAAGGGAATGATACCCCCTCACCTTCTTGGTAATGATGCTTCACCTTTTGAGAACTGTCCCTCCACCAGCTCTACCATGGGGCTATGCATGCATTTTCCCCACAACTTCAAGACCTGAAACAGATATGGGATCCCACCAGACTGATCAGGGACCTTCCATGAGACCCTGAGGTGAAGGAATGTCTTTCTTGGGGTAAGTGAGGATGAGCAGGTGATTTCAGCTTCATGAAGACAAGGTGTGATCTGAGATATGGGAACTGACTTGCAGAAAGAAGAAGCAGGCAAGAGTTCTGGGGACAAACACTCTAGGGTGTGGTCACCCTGGGAGGAACACCCTTCCTAGGGGTAGGCAACAGAGCCTTTAAATCATCTGGTGGTTCCTAGAGACAAACCTTAGGGCTTAGGCTGTCTTGAATAGAGAGCAAAATGGGAATTATCACCCCTGCTGCTCACTTTGAGGGTCCTTCAAGAATAGGTGGTGACCCAAGGGACACTCCAAACAACACTCAAGTAGACAGGAAAAACTTTCACAGACTGCAAGAAACTCGGGACTCAACAAGGGAGAAAGACTAAAATCCAGACCAAGTCCAGACCTCCCATTTGGGCATAAGGGTGGGACGGTCCTCTTCATGTATTTGAACTGGGAATTCTAAATGCTTGTCCCTAGTTAGGAAGAGTGGGGACACAGAGCTCGGGGGCCCTGGCTTCCAGGCTGATGATGCTCTGCACCCTACGATCCTCCTGCTTGTGTATATGGGGGGTGCGCACATGTGTGTGGAGCCGGAGGAGAACATTGGGTGCCCTGTTGCGATATTCTCCCCCTTGTTTCATTTTTTAAAAGTGTGTGTGTGTGTGTGTGTGTGAGAGAGAGAGAGAGAGAGAGAGAGAGAGAGAGAGAGAGAGAGAGAGAGAGGTCCAGAAGAGGGCTTTGGATCTCCTGGAGCTGCAGGTAGGGGTGGTTTTGAGAGCCTCCTGTTGTGGGTATTGAGAACTGGAGTGGCAGTAAGCACTCTTAACTACAGAGTCATCGAGCCATCTCCACTTCCTTACTCCTTTGAGATGGAGTCTCTTATTGAACCTGGGCCTAGGTACACCGCTAGTCCAGACAGCCTCTTTTCTCTGTCTTCCACTGCTCTGGAGTTACAGGCAAGGGTGACCATGCCAAGTTTTTGTTGTGAGTGCTGAGGGTTGGAAATCAGCTGCTTATGTCTGCAAGAGTTCCTACTCACTGAGCCATCTCCTGGCTCTGGTTTTTATGCTTTGAGAATAAGAGGGAAGCAGCTGAAGCTGATGCTAGTGGGAACAGGTTTGCTCTGTTGTCTTACAGGAAGTAGTGAAGGAAAAGCAGGATGTTGTAATATGCAGGTAAGACAGGTCCAAAGTCTACTGTCTGAAACCAAAAGATTATTGTCACTGTGGAATTATGGGCTTGGGGTTTCCTACACACAGAGAGGGAAGAGAACAGAAAGAAAGTGAAGGGGATAGGAGGGGAGGGCAGGGGGAAGGGCAGGGATAGGGAAGGGTAAAGAAAAAGAGGATGAAGAAAAAGGAAACTGAGGCACAGCCATCTCCCAGTGGATTCTGTCCAGTAACAATTCAGAGTCCAGTCTCTCCCCACAGGCTTCCAGCTGTCCCACCTGAGAAATCCAGCAAGAATCAACTGTCCTCGATTGTCAGGGGCATGAGCCTCCCTTCCCTCCCCATATGTTTGCTGCACTGGCTGTAATCCCTAACATGAGAAAAGCAACTGGGGTGGGGAGCAGAATCTGCAACCAGGCTCCACTCTTTACACATTGTCCTTCCGGGACGGCCATCCGCTTGCTTTGGATTTAGGACTTCCTGAGCTTACAGATACCTAGCAAGTTCCCCCAGATTCCCCATGGGAACCACGTTCCTTTATACAAGTGTCTCACCTGTTCTTACCTCTGTCCATGGTTCTGAAATGACATGCTGTTCTAGGGGACAGGCTATCCAGTTAGCCATTCAATAAATATCTTTAGTAGATAGTTCTGATTATACAGTGGCTTAACACTTAGTAGCTTGAGTTTTATTCTTTCCTATAGCTCTGTGGGATGTCCATATGATTTTCTGCATAGATGTCTGTGGTCAGCTAATGCTCTGACTTGACCTGGATAGTCTAACTCCTCACTCCTAAGTCTGATGTTTGACAGCCCATTGTCTAGAGCAGTTTAGCCAACCATCCCTGCGGTCCCTCCAGCACATTACCTTGAGTCATTTAGGTACAAGACATGAGACTCTAGGCTTCTGAGATGTGGTGACCTGAATAAGATGTCCCCCATAGTCTCAGGCATTTGAATACTTGGTATCAAATTGATGGTGTTGATCAACATGTTTAGAGGGTATGGCTCTGTTCAAGGAAGTATGTCACTGATGGGTGGGCTTTGAGATGTCAAAAGCTCATGCCACTCCCAACCCTTTCTCTGCTTCCTGCTTGATGTTCAAGATGTGAGCACTTCAGCTTCTGCTTCAGCCGCCATGCCAGCCACTTTCCTGTCATGATAGACTTGTGTCCCTCTAGAACTGTAAGCCCAAATAAACCAAGTAAGCTAAAGTTGCCTTGGCCACAGAGTTTTATCACAGCAACAGAAAATTAACTAATCCAAGAGAAAGTAAGCTAACAGGTTCTTTCCTTTAAAAACAAAACTGTTGATTACAAAACTGTCAAGTCTGTATGCACATGTGTGTATGTGTATGTGTGGGTGCACATGTGTGGGCGCACATGCACCTCAACATTTTCCCCCAATTTGTAGGGGTCAGTGCCCTCCTTCTACCAGGTGGAGCTCAGATCACCAGGTCTGGTAGCAAGCACCTTTACGCACCGAGCCGTCGAGCCAGCCCTTAGAGGTTCTTTCCTTAGGTCTGTGACATTTTCTAATGTTGATGACATATTTTCAGTTCAAATGAATGAGCCTTGAGTCGATGTGGAAGGAGCCAGCAGACAGGTAGAGAGATAGATGATTGCAGCCATCTTTAAAAAAATGGTTTTTCCAGTTTATCCTGCTTCGTCAATGCACCATAGGCTGAAAATGATGGGATGTCCCTCTGCTGAACCTGTAGGGGAATGACTTCTCTCCTGAAAGTGTTTGAGCCAAGAGTCCTCTTGGCCTCTGCCAAAACCACTTTCATAATTGCGTCAGGAGTGATCAAAAGTCTTCCAGCATCCAGCCCTTCACTCCCAGCTATTGCTGAATCAGAGGGTTTTTTTCCTACTAAATGAGTAAGTCCCCTCTTTGAATCACAAGGCTTCTCCACAGTCATCAGCACGTGTGTGTGTTAGTTGTGCATGGCTGGGCAACAGATCTCCAGTTACCTTCCTGGATGAAAACAGAAAAGCTCCAGGGTATCATCCTCTGCTCTGAGTCCCCAGAAGGGATGAAATCTTAAGAACTGCCTTCTGGGGGCCAGAGCCCAGTAGTGAATACCCACCTTTCCCATCATCTCTTCTCTGCTTCATGGAGAAAAAGTCGGGTGAGGAGAATCTTGATCACATAGAAATAATTAAAACTCAGGTGTTCAGTGCTGCTGAGATGGCTTGGTGGGTAAAGGTTCTTGCCACTAAGCTGACAAACCGATTTCCGTTCCTCGGAACTTAGATGGCAGAAGGAAAGATCTGATTACTGAAAATTGTCCTCTAATCCCACACATACACTGTGGCACATGCATATGGCTCTCTCACCACAGAGAGAGAGAGAGAGAGAGAGAGAGAGAGAGAGAGAGAGAGAGAGAGACAGAGAGACAGAGAAGACAGAGACAGAGACAGATACACACAAATAAATGAAAAATTTTAAACTTAGACTTTTAAGTAAAATGCAAAGTCAAGTCTCTTTCCACAAAGCTCAACACTGTGGGGCTGCAGAACATTTTAACCCAGGGTCTTGGATTCCAGCTGGTTCTAGCTCCTGTGTGACCTTCAGGTGCTTCTGTGGGTGTCTGTGTGTATATTGTGTGCATTGAGGGGTCCGTGTTTGTGGGAATCCACGTGCACATGTATGAATGCCCTAGACTAGATTGCAACCTTGGGTGTCATTCTTTGGTCATTGTTCAGTTTGTTCTTTTGAGATGTGTCTCTTGCCAGTCTGAAACATGCCAAGATGGCTGTGCTGATTGGCCAGTGAGCCCCAGTTATCTGCCTAACTCTGCCTTCCCAATGCTGAGATTACAAGTGTATGCCACCACACCTGGTCTTCTTTACATGAGTTCTTGGGGCTGACCTCAGGTCCTTGTGCTTGCAAAGCAAACACGTTACTGACCAAGCCATCTTCCCAGACCCACATATGCTCATTTCATGTCTAAGTATTTAGAGAAAATAACTAAGTTGACAATGAACAGTTGTCACCTCTAGCAGTAACAGATAAAAGATGATGTTGACGTTTGGGGGCTTATTTTCTATACTTGGGGTGTTTGGATTTTCCATACACAGACATGCATAGAATATGAAGAACTGAATTCTAGTGCTTGGTGTTACTCTGAAGATTGTCCAGAGACAGAGAAACTGATTTCTCATTGATGCATAGTCAGCAACACGTAGATCATACCACATCCAGGCCTCCCATGCTGGTTGTGTGGGCAAACCCTCAGGAAGCCTATGAGTTGTGTAAGCCCGGAGACAGGCTGACAAAAGGCAGGCTAGGTTTGGTTAGAATGTGAGGACTGGCACTGGGTCCCAGCCATCACCTCTAGCCAAGCAAAGCCCCTTGGGTCTTGCTGATCTCTGCTTTCAGCATCTGTGTAACAGAGTGGAAGATGTCAGGATCTCGGGGTTGTTGTAGGTTTCAGATGAGAAAGGTAAGCCATGAGCTTGGACTCTGAACAGGTCCATGCTCCATGATTCAAATGCCTTCTCTGAAAAACCAGAATTTGTAAAGCACACTTCACATAGTTGCTGAGAGGTAAAGTGGCAAAAGGCACATCACAAGTCCAACACAGTCTAGGTGATCAGCGCGGATGCTCTGTGACGATCTTCCGGGGTGGGGTGGGTGGTTCAGATAGTAAAGTGCTTGCAATGCGAATGTCAGGACATAAGTCCTATTCTAGCACCCACTAGACAGACAGACAGACAAACAGACAGACAGACAATTATAATTTCAGAGCTTGAGAAGTAAAGGCAGGCAGATCCCTGGGACTCACTAGCCGGCCAGCCTAGCTGAATTTGTAAGTTTCAGGCCAATGAGAGACCCTGTCTCATAAAAGCAACATGGACTGTACCTGAGGAGCTCCACACACATGTGTATGCCCATGCTTGCACCCCTGCACCCATATGTGCACATACTCGCCAAAAGAAAACCAACCTCACAGTCTGTATTATTATCCCCTAGACAAACTAAGCATCTAAGAGCCAATAACAAATACAGAAGAAGAAAGCAGACAACGTTTGCTGGGGCTGGGCTGGCTCGCTACTGTGGTAGCATGCAAAGCTTCCTGTGACGTGGGCTGGCCTCATCTCCCTGAAGCAGGATGAAAATCTTCGATGATTTAGGTTGGTCCATTAGTAAAGCATATAAAGCAGGAGAAGAGGAGCATCCACACACACCCATGGTGCTCCAGGGAGCATCCACACACAGCCCTGGTGGTCAAGGGAGCATCCACACACACCCCTGGTGCTCCAGGGAGCATCCATACACACCCCTGGTGCTCCAGGGAGCATCCACACACACCCATGGTGCTCCAGGGAGCATCCACACACACCCCTGGTGCTCCAGGGAGCATCCACACACACCCCTGGTGCTCCAGGGAGCATCCACACACACCCCTGGTGCTCCAGGGAGCATCCATACACACCCACGGTGCTCCAGGGAGCATCCACACACACCCCTGGTGCTCCAGGGAGCATCCACACACACCCCTGGTGCTCCAGGGCCCCATGAAGAATGTGGCACTCTTGAGGTCTAGAACCAGACGAACAACAGGTTCGAGCCCTGACTCCACATCTGGATGTCTTGGAACCTTCAACTTCATTCTATAAGCACCAGGGAAATCATCTTGAACGGGATGAGGAGACATCGCTGGGTGTATGGCCACTGTGAGTCACTAGCAGCTAAGGGAAAAGATGATCCAGGGGCGTGGCTCTCCTGGAGATGGACACCAAGGACATCGTGTGTGTGTGTGTGTGTGTGTGTGTGTGTGTGTGTGTGTAAGTGTGTGTGTAAGTGTGTGTAAGTATATATGTTTGTGTCTATGTGTGTGTATGTGTGTGTATGTGTATAAATGTGTGTGTATGTGTGTATTGTGTGTATGTTTGTGTGGGTTTATGTGTATGTGTGTGCATATGTATGTATATATGTGTGTGTATGTATATGTGGGTGTATGTGTGTATGTCTGTGCATGTGTATGTGGGTATATGTGTGTGTGTGTGTGTGTGTATGTGGGTTGTGGGTGTATGTATGTATGTATGTGTGCGTGTGTGTGTGTGGATGTGGATGTGGATGTATGGGTGTGTGTGGGTGTGTATGACTATCTGGGTGTATGTGTGCATGTATATGTATGTAGGTGTGTATGTATGTGTATGTGTGTGTGTATGTGTGCGTGTGTGTGTGGATGTGGATGTGGATGTACGGGTGTGTGTGTGTATGACTATCTGGGTGTATGTGTGCATGTATGTGTATGTAGATGTGTATGTATGTGTATGTGTGTGTGTGTGCGTGCATGTGTGTATTTCTGTGTATGTATATGTAGGTGTGTACATTTGTGTGTGTATGTTTGTGTGTATGTGTGTATGTGTGTTTATATGTGTGTGTAATAGTGTATGTAGGTGTATATGTGTGTGTCTATGTGTGTGAATGTGTATGAATGTGTATGCGTGTGTATGTTTGTGTGGGTTTCTGTGTATGTGTGTGCATATGTATGTGTGTATGTATGTGTATGTGTATGTGGGTGTATGTATGTATGTCTGTGCATGTGTATATGGGTGTATGTGTGCATGTGTGTGTATGTGTATATGGGTATATGTGTGTATGTGTGTGTGTGTATGTATATGTGGGTGTATGTGTGCGTATGTGTGCGTGTATGTAGGTGTATGTATATGTGTGTGCGTGTGTGTGTATTTGTATGTATGTGTAAGTAGGTGTGTGCATTTGTGTGTGTGTGTTTGTGTGTGTGTGTTTGTGTGTAAGTATGAGATGGCCAGAGGACAACTTTCAGAAATTTGTCCTTTCCTCTCACCACATGGGTTGCAGTCATTGAACTCAAGATGTCAGACTTGGCACCAAGCTCCTGTTAAAGCCACCTCAGCAGCCCCATAAGGGTGATCTCTCCAAGTGAGCAACGAGCAGCAGCCCAGCACACCGACCTTCTCCCATGTCTAGCACCTGGTTGACATTCCATCTACCACGTCCTCAGCGGTGAATGAGTTGCTAAGGAACAGCCTCAGGCTCCTCTCCTCTGTATACCTGCCTCTCCTCCCCCCACCTACTATTAGAGCTTGTCACCCCTTGGGAAAACAAGACACACTCACCAGAAACCACAGTGAGTCTGTGAGCATGGCAGGTGATCAGACAGAGGAAAGCCCTGAATAGTCCAGAAGGCCAGTGCTCTCTAGGTTATATCTCTCAGCAAGAGCCTGCCCCCAGGCTACAAACAGCCAGCACAATTTCAGATCAAACTCCCAAACTCTGGGTCCAGGCCTTTGAACTAAAGAAAGGGAGAGAGGACAATCCGCAGCCTTCTAACCCCCAGGCTGTGCCCGGGGTGTTAAAAGTTCTAAGTCCATCAACTAAACAGAAAGCAAAAGAATATTTGAGAGAAAAGAATACACTACAAGTGTCTGGATTTTTGTCTTATAGGAAGCCCTTAATTTTGTTCTATTTATTTGTGTGTGGTATGTATGAGAGTGCGCACATGCATGGTGGATATGTGGTCAGAGAGTATATGTGCACACATGTGTGTGCATAGGTGGTCAGAGGAGTATATGTGTATATGTGGGTGTTGGTTTTCTCTTTGTATGGGTCCTGAGGGTCAAATTCAGGCTTGGTGGCAAGTTCCTTTACCCACTAAGCCATCTTCCAGGCCTGAAGCTTTTGATTTTCGACCGGATATGGATCTTTTCATTTCACGTCACATGCTTTCTGGAGGGTTCACTGTCCCATTTGGGAGCACCAGCAGACTCGGGCCCTTATTGCTGAGTCTCCCCTGGGAGCTTGTTAGAAATACAGAACCTTGGACCCACCCCAGCCCTGCTGAGGGAGAATTTGCATTTAGCAAGGACCCAGGTGTTCTGGGTGCTCTTGGGTTTGCCAAGGTGCATGAGCTCTGAGGAAGGAGAGTCTCCCCCATGGGGTGCATGCATCCTGATGGGAGGGGCCAAGTACCCAGTGTGAAGAGATACCAGAGGAAACACTTGCTAGTTAATAGCTTTTTAACTGTAATGGATGTGACTAGCAAATAACATCATTCACAGAAATGGTAAATCAATATGGATTGCTGCTCTTAATTACTCTGTGTGTATATGTGTGTGTGTGCGTGTGTGTGTGTAGGTTCTCATATGTGTGCATGTGTGTGTAGGTTCACAAGTGTGTGTGGTAGGTTCACCTGTGTGTGTGAGTGTATGTGTGCATATGTGTGTGGGGCCCACATGTGTATGCATGTGTGTGAGTATGTGTGTACATAGGTTCACATGTGTGTGTAGGTTCACAGTGTGTGTGGGTTCACATGTGTATGTGTAGGTTCACATGGAGGTTTCATGTGTGTGTGTGTGTGTGTGTGTGTAGGTTCACATGTGTGTGTAGATTCACAGTGTATGTGGATTCACATGTGTGTGTGTGTATGTGTAGGTTCACGTGGAGGTTTCGTGTGTGTGTGTGTGTGTGTTCACATGTGTGGGTGTGGAGCTCTGAGGACAACCTCAACAGTCCTTTGGGAGCCACCTACCCTTTCTTTCTAGACTTTCTAGACTCTTGTTGGCCTGGAATTCAACAGTACCCCCTAGGTACCCTTCCATCTCTGCCTCCCAAGTGCTGGGATTACAATCTCTAACCATAAAGCCTGGCACTTTTTTATTCCTAAATTCTTAGACTAAGTGCAGGTCTTAACGCCTGCACAGCAATCATTTTATGGATTAGGCTATTACCCCTGTCAAGGTTGATGCCTCTACATTTTACTATTAGTATTATTGTTGGTGGTGTACTTGAGAGGGACATGGGGGATGGGCTCCTGCATTCCATAGCGCCCTTGTGAAGGTTCGAGATCAGCTTTCAGGAGTCAGTTCTCTCCTTCCAAGATGTGGGCTCTAGGGATCAAACTGGAGTCACCTGCTCGGCAGCAGGCCCCTTTACTCACTGAGCTATCTTGCCAGCCTCCACTCTCTCTTCAGTGTTCCACATAAACTATCCCATGAACCACATGTGGAAACACCATGCGTGCCCTCCAAGACCTCCCCATCTGGCATTTTGTAAGAAGCCGGAGTTACCTCCGAACTGTGAAAATCATGTGTCAAGGCCCCATTTCAACGCTCTCACCTGGAAGAATCCTTTCTGAATCATGCTGAAGCTCTAGCTCAGACATCCATTTTTCTTCCCTGTGACAAGGTTTAGAACAAGCCTTGGTTTCCAGGGATGTGGGAAAGAGGACTGTTTCAGATTGCCCAACCCAGAGCCTGAAACACAGAAACTCCAGTGGGATGAAAGACTTCTTCCAGTACAGGCAAGTCCTTATCCTCTGGGAGTACTAGGGTTGATGCTGGGGATACTATGTACCCTACTTACACATCTGTAAAATGAGAATAAAACATAATATCTCTTTCATAAACTAAAATGAGCCACATGTTCCGACATGCTTGACTACTGCCTACTACCAAAGATGCCTGTGCCATAGTTCAGCTTTCATTCATGTTCAGAACAAGAACAAACACATTCAATATTTGGACTGAAAGAGAGGTCCATAAAGCCTAGCAAGATTGCAAGGCCTCAGAGGTGCAGGAGGCCCATCACATCCAGCTGCCACTGGTCCCTCTGCCATGCTGCACCCAAGGCACATCTGACGTTCCCTGCTGCCTCTGACCTGACCTGCCTGGAACTCTCCCTGCCCTACATCCTGGATCTTCAGCAAAGGCCACAGGCTTAGGAGGTCTTATTTGAGTTAAGAAAGAGTAATCCAGCTAGACATTTGGAGGGTGAAGTTTCCAAGCCTCAGGTGGGTGGAGGGGACACTTACAGATCTACCCACCTTGGCTTTCGCCCCAGACTGTGCTTTGCAGCTTCCCGGATGCACAAGGTCTATTATTAAGATGGCACCTCTCTTCTCTCTCCTCCTTTCAAGGGACAGTGACTCCATAGCCACGCTGTCCTCAGTGTACTTCACAGTTTCCTGCAGAAGAAAGCCAAAGCTTCAGGCCTTGTTGCTCTGAGTAGAGGAGACAGGTGAGCAAGGGTCCTTTCTATGGATTAACCCAGCGCCCTCAACAAAGCAGGTCCATGACTCCTTTGGACTAAACCCACCCAAGTCAGTCCGAGATGGCGCACATGTGACCACCCATCTGTGGATGAGCTGGATGCTTTCCTTAGGTGGGGGGTGCACAGCTAACCCACAGGTGAAGGGGGTTACTGGGGGCCACTGAGAAGCTGCATAGATGTTCCAGGCTGTAGTTCTGCATGACACAAAGAGGCAGGCTGTGACAACTGAAGTCAGACCAAAGGATGTTTATTTGAGTTGCCTTCTGAGGGAGGTCCTTAGAGTAGCCAGGGAGGCCAGGCCAGTGACAGCTAAACACGCAGAGTCAGCTTTCTTAGGACATCCCCAGAGGCGGGCATTCCTGACCACAGAGTGCAGATCCCCCACAGGAGACTCTTTTACTTCATTCATTCTCTCTTCACTGCCGGGGCCAGGCCACAGACTCTAGCTCTGTTTAGTGAATCACTCAGCTCCCTTGGGAAAGGACAGGCACTTGGTCCAATAAAAGAAGCCCTCTTTCCATATGTTTGCTTCCATGAGGAGGGAGCAGGGGAGAAGGAGGCTTCAGCCTGACTTGGTCCTCCTAGTGTTCTACAACAGCCAGAGTCCTGAGAGACTCAGAGAAAAATGAACAGGGGGTGGGGGATGGGGTGGGTGTGTCTCTTTTTCTCCCAACACTGGGGAGTGGTGCCTAGGCAGGCTGCCTGTTCAGGACCAGCCGGAGCAGAATCAGGAAGCCTCCTTATGCTTCCTGGGGGAATTCCTTCTTTTATTTTTTTTTTGAGACAGGGTTTCTCTGTGTAGCCCTGGCTGTCCTGGAACTCACTCTGTAGACCAGGCTGGCCTCAAACTCATAGAGTTCCTCCTGCCTCTGTCTCCTGAGTGCTGGGATTTAAGGCGTAAGCCACCACACCTGGCTTCCTTCCTTGTTTTATTTTCTTTCCTCTTGTTTTATTTATTTCTTCTGTTTAATTGAGACAAAGTTTTTCTGTAGCTAGTGTACAACTCACAATATCCTCCTGCATCAGCCTTCCAAGTGCTAGGATGGCAAGCATTCACCACCATGCCGAGCCTGAGGACATTTTCTTCTACACCTGTTAACAGTTTGGACTGTCTTAGATCCCAAGGCTTCTCCTCCTGGATCCAGGCAAGATGGAAGGCAGAGCAGTCGGCTGCCTACCTCAGCAGGCTCAGACCATGAACTGCACTGTTTCTGAAGAGCTGTGGATCCAAGCTAAGTGTAGACAAACAGGATGTCAAGGACAAGCCCTCCTGCGGCCTCTTTCACTGACATCCCTACATGAATCAACACATACAAGTTCAGTGACTGTGGGGAGTTGGGATACTGCAGGTCCAGTACCTAGTTATCTTAAATTATGTTAACCCCTAGCTAGCCATTTATTTACCCTCTCTGTGTGATCTAATATCCTTGTGACTGTTTTCTTTCTACCTGCTCCAAAACTGAGAATGTCATCAGACAGCATCTGAGGTCCCACCCTCCTGTAACCACTCCCACCCTCAGTTGATGGTCCCACCTATGTGTTTGAAAATATCTTGGTTTATGGCTTTCTTTGTTCTTCTATAACTAAGACGAACTTCAAAAAAGTGTTACCACATTACAATATTGTATTTGAGGTAACTAAAATCTGTGTTCCCAGACCGCGGCCACTCATAGTCAGCCCCAAAATAAACTCTTGTTCCCTCTGAGGTGAGAGCTGTGTTTTTTGTGTTGACAACAGACTGCTTGGTTTGAGTGTAAGAAACTGGCCACATCAACGGCCCAGACAGACACACAGATAGGAAGGCAAGCAGGCAAGCAGACAGACGAGTACAGGCAGTCCATACACACACACACACACACACACACACACACACACACACACATGCACACACCAATGATATCCAGCCATTACCACTTGACCTTAAAGATACTGCCACAAAAGTACTGGAGAATATTTCCCCACCCTAAGCTAGGTTGGATTGACAATTGCTTTGGCCTACAAACTTGTGGCAGAAGTGACATCACTGTATGTCATTTTCCAGCCTTGTGCCACTGTTCCTTCCATGAGTATCTGACAACAGTTGCCAACATACTGGAGTATAGGTGTGGAGTCAGAAACTAACGGCTCCCAGTACCTACATGCGGAGGCTGTCCCAATCCAGCCAACGTCAGACACCTAGGAGAATCTGCAGGTCCTTCCGGGCTGACCGTCAAAGGTCAGTGGGTCTTTCATAGGAAGCCTGGGTGGCGAGAGTGCAGGTATCACCTGGGTGAGGAGTATAGAGCTGGACTGTAGAGACAACACTCAGCCTGTTCCGCCTAGGGAGCAGCCTGCAGCTCTGCTGTGCTGCCAGCTCTAGCAGGATCACAGGGTGAGGTGGCTGCTCTGAGCATCATTGCTGACCTGGAACCACAGTGGATCCAGTTCAGCTTCCCAGAGCAGCTCCTGGTGCATCCTCCCATGGATCCCTTCTGGGGAGTTGCCAGGCACGGCTTCCTGTGTCAGCCAAGCAGAGCCAAGCAATTCATTTGCTGGGTCTGACTATGGCTAAATAAAAGACAGCAAATCCTTCTGCTGGGGACAGAAAGTACACCCAGGTCAGGCACAGAGAAGCATAGACCAGAGGGAGCAAGGAAGGCAGGGGAGGCAGGCAGGCACTGAAATCCTCTAGGATCCTCCTCTTCTCTTCATAGGTGGGAAAACCAAGGCACAGAGAGGGGCAGCCGTATGCCCAGGGTCACACAGCTGTCCAGAGTAAGGCCCTGAAGTGGACTGAAGAGACCCAGCTTCACTGAGTGCCTCTTGTGTTCCAATTAGTTAATATATACTATGGAATCTAGCCCTCCCTAAACCTAGAAGGTGCAACCCTGAATTATGTAAGATTCCCGTGTGGAAGAGAAGTAAACTGAGGCTTAGAGCTCTCCTTATGCAGCCTAACAGTACTGGCCCTGAGTTCAGCGCTTCTTAACCTGTGGGTTGAGGCCATTAGGAAACAGGTATTTCCAATGGTTTTAAGAACCAAGACATGGCTCAGTTGCAAAATTACCACTGTTATGAAGTAGCAATGAAAATCATTTTATGGTTGGGGGGTCACCACAACATGAAGAGCTGTACCAAGGGTCACGCATCAGGGAGATTGAGAACCACTGCTCTAGCATGAAGCAGAAACGTGAACTTCTCCTCATTCTTAAGCAATGGGTCTTAACCAGCAGCACACTCCAGGAGACTGAGCCCAAACTGCCTGCTTCAGAGCACAGTCAACCCACTGTACCACCATGGAGCACAGGCTTTCTCTCCCCTTCCCCTCATCTTCATTCTGTCTCCCCATGTCTCTTAACCACCGTTCTTCTGCAGGCAGGAGTGTCTTTCTGTCCTGGATATGTATCTGTGTCTGCAGCTCTCTGAACAACAGAGGGACAGAGTTCTGCACTGAGATAGATGGATGGATGGATGGATGGATGGATGGATGGATGGATGGATGGATGGATGGATGGACGGGTGGGTGGATGGATGGATGGATGGATAGATAGGAGACTGCCTCTATCCACAAACAGCAGACTTGGTAATGAGCAAGCACATCCCAGCTAAAGCTATATGGCAGTCAAGTCTCACAGTCATTGATCCACAGCCCACCCGGCACTCCCTCCCCACAGCCTGTGCATTCCATTTCTGTCTTAACGTGAAGCTCCTTCCCCAGGGCTTGATGGCTTGCATCCAGCTTTATTGTTGATACAGATCTTTATCTACCCCGGGCTTATAACTGACATTTAAATTACTCTGCAAACAACCAATCAATATTTATGGATTCCTGGACCCATGCATTTGCCAGGCCCAGTGTCCTGAGTTTCTCCCCAGCCAAAGAGGCAGAGGATTCAAGGTCAGGGCTCTGTCTAATTAGAAACAGGGATGCTGGGCATGCCTCGAGGCAAAGGTCTGGAGTTCGAATAGAGCTGCAGATCCCCAGACTGTCTAAGGAGAGCAAGGTGATTTCCCACTGGAGAGCCAGTCCACCTCACATCATTTGGTGGGCATCGCCTGTGTGTGCAGAATAGCATAACATGTCTGAGAGAGCGACATGGGGAACAAGATTAAAGACCTCATCCTGCAGAGGTTCTCACTCGAGGGGCAGAAGAGACATGCATAGGTGACAGCAGGCAGGCTGCATGGTCTATGGGAGACAGTGAAAAGAAGAGATAGCCCTATGACGACTTCCTGGAGGGCTTCCTGGAGGAGGAAGGGCATAGCAGGAGAGAGAAATATGTAGAGCCAATGAGATGGGAACACAGGGCAGGCTTTAGGGATAGCAGAAAAGAAAAATACAGACCATTAAATTGAAGTCTGATCCTGGGTGGTCCTGGATACAACTGGCAGCTTGTGGCTTTCCCTCTATAGACAAAGGGAATGAAGGAGGGCTTTGCAATTCAGAGCCTTCTAGAAGCCATATGGACTTGAGGCAAGGGGGTTCTTCTAACAGTTGGCCTCACTCCCCAGGCACAGCCAGGCTATTTTTCACCCTCCATTTAAAAAAGTATAGCCCTCACCTGCCTTGAGAAAAACAATGAACGGCCGATGAATGCTTCCAGGGCCTCTTGGCGCTGTGAGTTATAGCGGTGGCCTTCATCTTGGAGGCCACACCGTTTATCACTCTAGTGAATTCAAGCTCTGGTTCCAGGAAAAACAATCTCTTGTCCTCGTGTCAGGAGCAACATGGTGGACATCACCCAGCTGCCCTCCCCAGCTCAGCCACACAGTAGGGGACCTTGGCTCCCCAGGGGCACCTGTCCCCACAAGGTAAGAGGAGTAGTCTGCAGAAGCTGGGTTCCACTAATTCACCCCACACCCCACACCTCTACCCCTACCCCTACCCCTACCCTACACATTTGCTTGCAGGCCCCTCTGGGTGGTCAGCTAGGATGGGGGATGGGCTCTTCTGAACAATGCTGATTTATCCAATAGGCACGGTTAGTTAGGCCTGAGGTCCAGCAAGTATTTTAATTCCTTTTAAAATCACGACCCACCTTGATGTAAATGCATCAACAATGCCAATGCAGCTATAAATCAAAATGACTCACCTGAATGCTGGGCATGGCTCGTTCTAAGACCCTCCCAGCAGGTATGAGGACCTGAGTTTAGTCCCCAGCACCAATGTAAAAGCCAAGTGTGGGGGTTCCCAATCCCAGGGTTTGAGAGGCCAAGACAGGAAGATCCATGAAGCTTACCTGAGTTAGTGAGCTGTAGGTTCAGCAAGAGACCCTTCATTAAAAACATCAATAAAGACACCCTTAGTTGGTCTGCAACTCCTCTGATAGAAGAAACTTGTCCAAGTCAAATCATTATTGTGTCATATGACACAAAAAGCAGGCCCAAACCTCAAAGCCATGATTGAAGCACGTGATATACTTAGCAATCATGGCCTCAATAACCCTGTATAGAAATAAAATAACCTGAAAAAAGAAAAAAAAATCTACCAAGGTAAAAACAAATATTTTTTGAGTGAATGAGTGGATATAAAAATTAAAATCTATAAATAATATCATGTGTTTGAACAGGACAGGCATAGATTAGGTCACAACTACCCTGGGCATTGGTGAGACACCTTTGGCTGTGCGTTGTGGGTGATTAGAGTGGTCAGGTGCAGGGCCAGAGCACGGCTCTCTTGTGAAATATCTGAGACACTCAGCAGAGGACAACTTGCTCAAAAGTGGCATTAAAAGGGTCTCTCTGTGCATAAATGGCAGCATGGGGGTTTTCATGAAACTTGGAAACTTCAGGAGACCCCGTATTCTAGTTTGTAATTAGGCTCAGTGGAAATAATGTGGGTTTATTCACTCAACAGACTGGCTAAGCTTCCACAATGTGCCAGACACTGTGCTTGGACCAAAACCATTGAACTGGATGTGACAGGACCCAGGTACATTTTAAATACACACATGCATACATACATACATACATACATACATACATACATACATACATACATATGAAAGGGAGAAAAGAAAGAGGAGCCAACTGTCCAGAACTCTCCGTTCCGGAAAAAAACTTACATATCATACATCACAGGCAGCTAGGGGCCTTGTGGCCTGCTGGTCACTGCTGCAAGCTCAGGATGTGCCCTGGCCAGGCTGAGAGCTCTCTAGGAAAGACAGGGTCAGGACGGTGTGATGCTCCTCACCAAGACTAGAGACTGCTGTCTGGGAGGAGCTACTACTCTCTCTTCCCACCTAGTGCCCGGCTCACTAGGGGACCCTGGGTCACAGGGACTCAACTGCACTGTAACCTCTGAGAGATAAACACAACCCTAGACCACCTAGCCTGGCTGTTGGTGGTGTGGCACATGTGTGTATGTGAGCATGCACAAACAATGTGTGAACTTGAATGTGTTTCTGTGACTATGAACATGAGCAAACACGTGTGAATGGGTGTCTGTGACAGCATGTAAATGTATGTTAATGAATTCGAGCATTAGCTGGGTAGAATACATGGGGAGGATGTGTGTGGTTCAGAGTGTGTGTGTGTGTGTGTGTGTGTGTGTGTGTGTGTGTGTGTGTGTGTGTGACACAAGGCTTGTGTCTCTGTGCTAGCTTCTGCCCTAGCCAGGCTGTCTTTGGCTCCTCCTCCCTCCCCTGCTGCCCCTCCCTCTTCTCTGGATGGAAGCTGCAGGAAGGGGCCAGATGGTCTCCCCTGACCTGCTATTTATCATCAGGCAAAAGCTTACTCAGTTTAATGCTCGTCGGCAATTCATTTAAAGGCTCTGTTTGTTTCTGCTGATGAGGGCTGTTAATTTGCACAGCGGTCTCATTAGGCCTAAACCACCAATTAATTCCTTTTGTTCTCATTAAATGGCTGATTCCTAAACATTCTGAGGACAACAATGGGCCGCCCAAGCCTAGCCTGGTGATGTGGGAGGGGACAGGGACAGAGTGGCATGAGAAAGGAGCTGGGATCAAGGCCCTAAGTCCCTGGCACAGTCATCCTGCTGACATGGCTCTATAAGCCCTTGGGTCTTAACTGCCACAGCTGGGCCAAAGTCCAGGCCCTGAGGACCATCCCCTGGGAGGATCAGGGCAACACAAGCAGAGGGCAGAGGGTGGTACCCAAGTAGAATGTGCTCAAACAGAAGATCTATGCTCAGGACCGGGTCACAGTGTCCAAGGGCCACAATCTATCAAAGGCCAGCTCTCTGCCTGGTGGGCATTGGCAGGCCTTCTGAAGGGCCCTTGCCACGCAACAGCTTTGAGCTGTCTGCCTTTGTCCCATGCAGATGCCAGACTATAGAAGCAGCCACCTACAGGATGCACAAGGTGGGTACCCAGAAGCAGAGGTTGTGAGAATGGGAGGGTGGTCCTTAGGGTGCCCAGACGAGTTGATGCAGTGGGATTAGTTTAGGATGGTGGCATGTCTCCTTCGTCCTTGCTCCAAAGTGATAGAACTCATTGCTTACAGCTCATGAAGGAGCTCTAGGGTGAGATCTGCCTGGGTTTCTATCTCTGTCTTAACAGACTGTCCCAAAAGTCTATCTATACCTTCTTTCCCTAAGGACACCAAAGAAAACTCTAGAAGCCTGATATTGTGCCTGATTCCATGGACCTCAAGCACCGGGCCCCACCTACTTTGTCTCCTGTTAGGGCAGTTATGCAGTTGCCAACCCTGCCCCACCTTATGGGATATCAGGAGGATGGAGTGAGGGAGATGTCACACTGTAAATGCCATGGAAATTTCCAGTTAGGTACAGCTGCAACTATGCCAAGACTATTGCTTAACCTCATCTGTAAAATGGGAACAGTACAAAGCCTCCCTCCCAGGAATTCGGTCAAGTGGAATGAGTCAAGTCCGAAGTGATGGACAGCTCTAGGCACTTGACAATGGCATTAGCACTGAGTATTGGTAGGCAGGTCTTCCTGGTGTTGACTACCTCCATTCCTGGCCTTACTCTCACACACGTGATCTCCTTATCATGCCCTTCTCTCAGTCAGCTTTCTCACACCCACAGAGTCACTAGGGTTAGTAAACTCCACCAGAATACTGGTGGAGTTTAGGTTTCAAAAAATGATCTTTTTGAGTCAATGTTTCTCAATATTGTGGAGATCATATGTGTACTAAAGTACTAATACTTAAAACAGACATGGTGGCTCACACTTGTAATCCCAGAATTTAGAAGGCAAAAGTGGAAGGATCACCCATGAGTACAAGTCTAGCCTGGTCTACACAACTCCAGGCCAGCCAGGGCTATATAGTAGGACCCTGTCTCACAAAAGCCAGTAAATAAATAAATTTGAAATTTAACTGAGCCATATCACATGTGATCTGGCAGGTGTCTGCTCAAAAACATATCTCTTCCTGCAGAGAGAATCCACTGTTTATTCTGAGTTGACTGGCTTGGGAACATGGGAAGCCAGGGTATTCATAGTGACATGCTCTATCGTAAAAGATATTATGCGAGCTTCTCTAGTCATAGGACAGAATAAACTAACAAATCAATACGCTTATCATCGGGGTAGAGACACCAAGTCATAACAAATTTGGAGGGAAACTTTGCTACAGATTTCAAACATTATCTGAAGGCATTCTTAGCTTCTAGATTGGTGGAAGATTGTGGTGTGCTTGGTTAATACATCCCAGAAGGTTTACCCAAGATGCTAGGTTGGATCAAGAGGCTGAGGAAACAAATGACTATTAACATAGCCTGAGATAATTTGGGGTTTGATCTGCAACATTCCAACCCTTTATATTGACAGAAGTTCTGTTCATTGCATGAGTAAACAATCCTCAACATAGGCAGGGCTGTTTTAGGAAAAGTCAGTTGTCCAGCTTTAGCCCTAGCCCATGTGTGTGGCAGACTTCTACTCACCTTTCTAGTGTCAGGTGGAGTAAACTACCCCCAAGAAACCTTCTCTGATCTTCGATTGATGTGGCCTTCTTGCTGGTGCTTCCATCCTGGATTCCAGGGTCTACAGCCCCTGCTTACTGTTCCACTATGTGTGGCCTTCATGTCCACTCTTCTCTCTAGCTTCTGAGACCCTGAGATGGTGGATAGGGAACTGGGGTTGGGTAAAACATACAGTACTTCCTTTACCCAAACATGCTCTCATGAGCCTTCCTCTCTCTTCTTTTTGACTTTCAGGGATTTTATACTCTGTGGAGCTTGTCCCTAATTTCAGGAACTCTTTTCTGCCCTTAACCCAAGATGAGGGTGGTAAATGAGAGATCAGAACTTAAACAATGCCTGGGAACTACCACCCAACGTCTTTATAATCCCTTCTTGATGGCTGACAGAGTCTTACCTGGGGCAGCTTTGTGTACAGTTTAAAGATTACATTTTCCAGCATCTTAGCCACTGTTCTATCACTGTGAAGAGACCGCATGACAAAGACAATTCACGTAAAGGAAAGTATGTAATTAAGGGCTATGTGTCTGTAGGAGTCCATACCCCACTCCTGGTACCAATCTCTGTCTTAGTTTGGGTTACTATTGCTATGATGAAACACCAGGACCAAAATCAAGTTATTGAGGAAAGAGTATATTTGGCTAATACTTCCACATCCATAGTTCAAAACTGAAGGAAGTCAACACAGGAACTCAAACAGCGTGAGAATCTGGAAACAGGACATGATGCAGAGGCCATGGAGGAGTGCTGTTTAGTGGCTTACTTCTTTTCATTATAGATCTGCATAAGAGTGATAACTAATAAGCACATGGCACAGTCAGTACTAGGCTATCTTGAAATCTCCTCTGCCAATGTCATTGATCCAGAACTCTTCAATTTAACCTAAGGTAGATTTTTAGTACAAGGGCAAAAAGCAGCCATACATACTCTTTGCCAAAGTATCACAAAAATGGTTTCTAGGCCACCTATTAATATTTTTTTTCTCTCTGAAACGTCTTCAGCTTGGCCCCCAGAGTTCAAATCACCCTCAGTGCTGACTTCCATGATCCTTAGATGGCCCATTAACCCCTGCTTAAAGCATCCAACCACTTTTCTAGTCCAAAGTCCTAAAGTCTTCCATATTCTTCCAACAAACAGCATGATCAGACCAGTCATAGTAATTTCCCACTCCTCGTACCAACTTCTGTCTTAGTCACTGTTCTATTGCTTTAAAGAGACACCACAGCAAAGGCAACTCTTATAAAGGAAAGCATATAATTGGGGGCTTTCTTATAGTTACAGAGATTTAGTCCATTGTAATCACATCAAGGACATGGTGACACACATGGTACTGGAGCAACAGCTGAGAGCTGCATCCAATACACAGGCAGAAAGAGAGAGACACTGAACTTCATGGGCTTTTGAAATCTCAAATCCCACCCCCAATGACATACCCCCTCCAACAAAGCCGCACCTCCCAATGCTTTCAAATAGTGCTACTCCCTGGTGACTAAGTATTTAAATATATGAACCTATGGAAAGCATTCTTATTTAAACCAACACACCCAACCTCCCTTGCAGCTAGGTAAGACATAGTAACTCTGTGTGTGTGTGTGTGTGTGTGTGTGTGTGTGTGTGTGTGTGTGTGTGTGTGTGTGTGTGTGTGTGTTAGAGTGTTCTGTGGAATGTCAAGAAGATTGAAAGACAGTAACTTTGGCTTTCTCTTGTCGTCCTTTTCTGCTGTCTGGAATGCAATATAGATGTTTTGACTGGTGCTTCAGCAGCCATCTTTAGCCATAGATTAGCCTGGGACTAGAAGGCTTAACTTACTTTTGGAAGTCACCCTTTATACTATGAAGAGTTATGAAAACATCAGGAATTTTATTTCAGTTAGCCTGCCACAGATTCATGATATCAGCAGAAGATAGGAGACTCCTGGGTCAGAGGCACAGACCTTCCCCCTCTTGGTACACAGGCAGCATGAAGTTCAAAGCCATGCCAGTTTGCACTAGTTTTTCTTGCCTTCTCAGCCCATGGGACCATGAGCAATCAAGCAGATGCTGTTACACAAGGGAGGTTGGGTTCCAGGTGTAGGACCCAGAGCTTGGAAATTCCTAAGCCTTTATATAATGGGAGGCTCTGCAAATGCGACCTCCCACCATCGCTCTAGCAAAATGTTACCATGACACAAACACATCTGATTTTGACCCTTTCCTAATTTCCAGAGTCATGGTGACCCCTGCGTATGCAAGTTACCAGTATTCAATGTCACAAGAAGCTTCATCCCCAACAAGTACAAAGCAAAAACCAACTAAGTTCAGATGTAGAAAATAGTATGTTTTCTTCAATGTAATCAGATGGACTTTAGAGGGCATGCACACAGGTTTGCTGCATGTCTGTTGATGTGAATGGCCTGCTTATAAAAGTATTCCATCAACCAGCAGTGATAATGCATATCTTTAATTCCAGCACTCCTGGTAGATCAAGGACAACCTGATCTCCAAAAAAAGTCAGAAGTGTTCCACTTTAAGAAACAAGTAAAAATAATTCAGGAAACTGTACTTTGGAGCTATAGAAATTGATCAATGGTTATGAGCACTTATGCTCACTATTCTTCTAAAGGACCCAAGTTTAGTTCCCAGCACCCATGTGGGATAGCTCACAACCATCTGTAACGTCAGCTCCAGAGGAGCTGAGCCTCTAGTCTGCACACACATATCATATGCTAACATGTACACAATAATTATTAATAATAATACATTGAAACCCTGCTTCCACTTTCTAGGTCTCCATGGACTGCTGTGTTATCAAATTAATGTGCCCTACATTTAAACACTCACTTCTTTGAAGAGCTATGCTCCACTATGTAACTATCTGGGAGGTTATGAAGATACCGCTCACTTGACCATGACTGAGTGACTCAGACCCCTTTCCTGGGACATTCTATCTGGGTGAGGAAGAAGGAGGTCTTTCCTCATGTGACAGCAAGACTGGAAGCCATGGATGGGAGCTGTGAATGGTCACCAGGCTCAGTCTCTTGTCTAAGAGGTTAATGGGGACATGATACAGAAGACACTGAGTATCTGGTGGCAGGGCTTATCTGAGCCCACTGCCACTTGCTATCCTGTAACTCAACCCTATGGGTGGCTGAACTCCTCTCTGACTAGCTTGAGGTGGATAGTCATAAGCCACCTCACAACCCAAATCCAGTGTTTCCCCAGCAGTCTAGGAGCCCTGGCAGGAGCTACTGCTCACTCTATATCAACCCTTGGAAGGACTGCCAAGAAATAAGCAAAGAGGGGCTGGAGAGATGACTCCGAGGACACAGTGCCTGCCATGCAAGCGTAAAGACCTAACTTTGATACTTAGAACCATGTACAGGAAAAATTTGGACATAGAGGCATTGAGGAGACTGATGTAAGCAGGATCCTTGGGCTTGCTGGCCAGCCAGCCTAGCTGACTCAGTCAGCATCATGCCAGCAAGAGACTCTGACTCAAACACCAAGGTGGGGGCTGATGTCTCTGTGAACAAAGGCACTTGCTGTCATGCCTGAATGCTGGAGTTCAATCCCTGAGACCCACACAAAATGGATTCCTGCACGTTGTCCTCTGGCCTTTACACATGCACTGAGGCATGTTCGTGTGCACTTGCAAACACCGACACACACAGGCACACACAGGCACACACACACACACACACACGCCAGTGGAGCTAAGCCTCAGGACTAATGGTTAGTAAAGGATTAAAACACTCTCAAGCCCCATCTCCACCACCACCAGTATGGAAAAGCCCATTGCAGAAGCTCAGCCAACCTTTGTCACCTTCTGATATGTCCACAGTCTCAGGCTGAGCCATCAAAGCTCATCCGAGGAAAGCAGGTGCCGCTTGCTCACGCCATGTTCTAGCGCTATGGGTTTGTGTCTGTATGGTCCTTTCTTCTCACCAGAATCATTGCTCTTTGGGGGCTTGGGGTATGGAAGGGCAGGAGGGGCATGCTTCTGCTTATCAGCCCATTAAATGCTTGCTTTAGATTGAATGCTGCACAGCATGGCAGCTCACTCAAGAATACTATGAGAGCCAACGGTTGGTTGGCCTGCCTCCTGTCATCAGTGCCAGGCTCATTTCAACCTGCATTTCCTTCCCATCTAGGGACAGCCATAATGGAAGGTCCTAGCAATAAAGCAACCATTTAGCTCCCCCAGCTCCCAACGGCCCCATTGCTTTGATTTTGTTTCTTCTTTCTGGCTTTCTCTCTCTCTCTCTCTCTCTCTCTCTCTCTCTCTCTCTCTCTCTCTCTCCATCCCCTCCCTCTCCTCTCTCTCTCCCTCTTCCCTCTCTCTGCCCCCTTTCCCTCCCCTCTCTCTCCCCACTTTTTGCTCCCTCTCTTTCGTCTCTCTCCCCTTCCCCTCCACTCTCTCCCTCTTTCTCTCCTCTCTCTTTTTTCTTTCTCTTCTCTCTCCTTTCCTCTCTCCTCTCTCTCTGTTCTTTCTCCCTCCCTCTCCCCTCTCTCCTTTCTCTCCCTTCTCTCTCTTCTTTCTCCTTCCTTCTTTCTCTTCCCCCCTCTCTCTCTTAAATTTTGGAGACCTTCCTAACTATGTGAGGTTTCTTTGTCTCCTGTACTGTCAGCCACCGCTCCTCCAGTGTGTCTGTCTGCTCAGTCAACAAGCCTCTCCTGTGCCTGCTGAGGGTCAAGCCAGGGTTAAGTCCTTCATGGATGTTGTTGCATATAATCTGATCTAATCCTCAGATGAAAGAGGTTTTATTATCACTCTGTTGCAGACTAGAAGCAGAGATCTGCAGAGGGAGGTAGTGAGGACTGCTCAAGGTGAGGCAGCTCATGGCAACAGAGATGCCAGAGTCACCTGCAGTGTTATTCTAAAGCCACCGGCTGGCCCAGCAGCCCACAGTGGGTCTGCTCACCTGGGTCCACTACCTGTGGTCATGGGACAGAATCACAGCTATCATACAGCTATCCTTCAGCCTCCAGCAAGGTCCACACTAGGGGCCATGGCCTCGAGTGATGGATAAACACAAATGCAGCTCTCCTTGCTGCCTCCCGAATCTCCACTCTAGTGGACTGCTATTTTCTGAGATGCACCAGCTAATCCTTAGGTCAGGGCACTTGCCCCCTTTAAAATACATCCACTCTCCAGGCATCTGTTCATACGACTTCAAGATGAACAATAGCCATGTCCATGGGTGGGTTTAACCAGCCACCATTGTGGGCCATGCTACTATGTAGTTAGCAATTTGGCCTCAGCTTCCTGCCTGATACTCCATGAGCCCATATAAAGAAGGTAGCTACTTCATGGAGCTGGTCCCTGGTGCTTTTCTTCCACACTCCCAGCTGTTCCACTCTTCAGACTTCCAGTCACACTGCTTCCAGACATTCCAGGCAAACCCCTGCCCTAGGAGTGCTTCTCCTCTGTGTATGTACTTGGTCCTTTCTCCACATCCCTCCAGCCTGTTCTCATAGGCATCACTTCATGGAGGCTTAGTCTCAGTCTGATCAGGCTGCTGAAGCGAAGCACAGAAGACAGGCCAACAGGATGGATAGGTGGTTCACTGAGCAGGGCACATCTCCCTCCCTGAGCTTGGGGCTGATGGCAAGCTGGACCACTGTCACAGGGCTGGTGAATTGATTTCACTAGCACAGAATGTTTGTGCTTCTTTATGAGGACACATGTGAGCATTTATTGGGTGTGAGGCTTGAAGCTAAATGGAAGGCTACAGGATGTCCCTTGGGTGTGCTGAGTCACAGTGTTGGCCATCTAGCAGGTGGAAGGAATCGGGAAGGGAAGGGGCATAGCAGATATAGTAGACATGGGCCTGGAGGCCATTAGCATCATCGTGAGGGGCCCACCACCCACTCTGACAGCCATAGTCCCCCCCTGGTCTCTCAATCCCTTCCACTTTCTCTGGGAGGCTCTTCTTATGGGAAAACATCTCTGTAAATGGCACCAACAGTTGCTGTGTTGGAATCTAAGACTCTGCCAATCTCTAAGTTCTGGTTTTCTCCTACGATGCCCCCTGGACGATGACATGTGGAGCAGGTACAGGCTCCCATGTATCTGGTGCTCCCATCAGATTCTACCAACCCTGACCTAACTCGAAACTCGAATTCAGAACGGGGCTGAGAACAGGGAAAGGCAACCTGGAGGCTCCTGCTTTGCTGCCAAGCGACAGGCGTCAAGGCGCCCCTCCCCCCAGCAGCTGCTGCATCAAGGACATTTCTAATGTGTAGCCCCCTTCTCCAGACCACCTCGCAACCCTAACAGCCACCAAGTGCTCCATGACGAACCCCTGTCCTGTCCGAGCAAACAGCTAAGCGTAGTTTTTCTATTGGCAACCAATTCCCATTTGATTCCTTCATTGAACACCACTGTCTCCCAGGGGCTGTCAATAGGCTGCTCGTCACTATTGAATCTCAAGGGCTGCCTGGAGTTCTGCACACAGCAGGCACACAGAAAAAATTAGTGATATGCCAGGTGAGAATCGTTTCTGGACCAGGTTGCTGTTTCTGAGAGAAACCTGGAGGAAAGGGCTGTGGTAGAACTCTGTGTGACAGGCGCACCCTGAGAGCCTTGCATCCCGAGGGCAGCTGGAGACCCAACATGTGCTTCCTGGCCTCTAAGTTTTTCCTTTGTTTCCATTTTTTCTGTTCACCTGACTTTCTCAAGTGGCAGGTGATGGAGAAAGAAGAGGAATCAGCCATCTCACCTTGCAGTCCATCTCATCCCTCAAGGGAGTCTTTCAAGTCCACCCACTCACACAGTCCTGCAGGGCCTCCAGTTGTTTCTCAGCAAAGCAAACCCAGCCACGAGGCAAATTAGCTATATTGATTTGCAATTAGAGGAATCAATTAAGAAAAAAATATCACGACCATTTCTAATCCTTGCATAAAATTCAGTTCTGTGGAGAGTTCCCAGGTGGTCAAGCTCTCCCTGGTCCCTCTTGGCAGCTTCATCTTAGAGAACAAACATTCCTTCCTTGCCACCCTGAAGTTGGGAAGAAGTGGAGGGAGGTGACCTGGAAGAGGGCAGGCTTCCCCTCTAAGCCTCTAGGCCAAGTCCTCTGGGCTCATGAGCAATGATTCAGTCTTGCTCTCTCTGGTTAGGGCATAACCACAGGCCTGGAGGAGGTTCCCCAAGTGTTCCTGAACATCAACAGGGGTATCTCACACTCAAGAGCAAGCACTTTGGGTAGCACAGCACTCCCTCCCATTCTTGCCATGTGTACCTCACCCACCAGTTCAGCCCCATTGAGGCGTGCTCAGACTTTTCTCCGAAAGTTTGGGAGCATCTTCAGAGCCTTCTCCTGCCTTGAGCAAGGCCTTTGGGCAGATGGGGAACCCATCAATGAGTTTCTTGTGCTGGAAGGCAAAGACTGCCCCAAAGGAGACGTCAAGGCAGAGGCCCTGGGATCAGGCCTCCCAGTTTACCAGGCTTTAGCTCCAGCACTCCAGAAAACTAGATGGCACAAGCCTGTAATCCAAGCACTTTGGGAGCGGAAGCAGGAGGGTCAAGAGGTCAAGTTCAGGTCTGAGGGCAGCCTGGGATGGGTCTTTAGAAGCCTGTTTGCTTTGAAAGCTAACCATTCACTAGGCAAGGCTTCACACCATTTAGAGTGATGCTCTTACCCTCTGGAGACTCCACAGCCCTGGCTTTGCTCACACTCTTTTGTATTTTCTGCCAGCCTGTTACTGGTCCCTCTAGACCAGTTGTTTTCAACCTGTGGGTCACAGCCTGTTTGGGGGTCAAACAACCCTTTCACAGGGGCTGCCTAAGACCATCGGAGAACACAGATATTTACATTACAATTTATAACAGAAGCATAATTACAGTTACGAAATAGCGATGAAAACAACTTTATGGTTGGGGGATCACCACAACTGTATTAAAGGGTCGCAGCACTAGGAAGGTTGAAAACTGCTGATCTAGACTTTAACAATGAGCCTTCATGTAGGCTCAACGGAGGGCCCCTTAGAAGAAGCACTGCAGGTCTCACGTCTGGTCGGAAGGTTCTCCTTTCCAGAGACCCTCTCACTGCACAGGATCACAGGGACACTGCCAAGTGTACAAGTCATTATCCAGATCAGGCCAGGTCAGAGAAAGGACGGGCCAGTGGATCTCACCTCAGCAGGTTCAGTTGCTGCAGGATGCTATCGGTGACCTTCAGTTGCTCTTCTCTGCCAACCTCAGGAGGCTGACTTTGGTCCTCAGCTAAGCAACCCTTACACTTAGAAGATGGCTGCTGTAGCTCCAGGCAACACACACACTCACCCAGTACAGCTAAAGGCCACAAGCAAGAGTCCCTTCTTGTCAAGACACATTTCCCCAGAAACTCCAGCAGGTTGGTTGGTTGGTTGGTTGGTTCATTTTGTTTTGTTACTTTGGAGCAGGAGTGTATCACATGACTTGTCCATTTCTATCGCTGCTGGTTTGGATGGAGCACTAGTTCCTGCCCGTGCTGGGTAGGGGCTTACACTGCCCTGTATTGCCTGCTCTCCTCCTGAGGTCTTCTGGCACAAAAAGAACAGAGACGACAGTCCTGGGCAAGCATGGATGAAAACACAAGGCACCTACCCGTAGCTTCCAAGAGAGACAGGAAATATGCCAAGGCTTACTTCATGGAGGTAAAAAAAAAAAAAAAAAAAAAAAAAAAGACCTGCTCCCAGGACACATGGCCACAGAAAGTCGGGTCAGTCTTTGTGCTCTCTTTGAACATCCTGCTGTCCACTGGAAAGTGAGGCAAAGGCAGGAAGCAAGATTGAGACCCTGCCAGCCAGGAGTGAGACCTCAGAGGACAGGGGAGAATGGTCAGTCCTTGCAGACTCTACTGGGAGGTGGAGGCTTCATTTCCAAGGAGCGTACAAGGTTACTGTACTAACACACTTCACCCTCGGGGGCTGCAGGAACTCTCGGGCGTGTGCTGTGCCACCTTACATCTGTGCTCCTCTGCCCTCCCCGGGGGACTACAAACAGGACAGTTTATACTGTCCTCTGCCACATAAACACCTGACGCAGCAGTCATTAACAGAGTCACAATCAATTTTTCCAGAATGTTCTCTACTGTCAGAGAACTTAACAGAATCACAGGGTCATTTTTTCATTATGAAGGAAAAGAAGGGGCACTGGGTAGGTAGCAAAAGAGGGAAAGACTGGCCTATTCTAGTTCTGGGCCCATGGAGAGGTTACTCTCGGGGTGGTCAAGAGTCTGCAGCACGCCCACCATCTGGTAGGTAATCAGCCAGAGAGAGAAGGTGGGGCTCATTAGGCAAATGGCCATGATGAATGCTGTATCCCAGTAATGCAAAAGGGAGGGCGGGCAGCAGCCTCTGGATAAACATGCTCTTGAGGATGAGTTTGGGGCTGGTGACAACAGGGGACAACAGGGGCACCAGGGAACAAAAGCAGGCTCAGGGAGCAGTGAGGTGCAGGAACCGTAAGTCCAACTAATAAGAGCACTGGCTTTCCTTTGCTGAACCAGAAACCTCTGAAATGCCACCTTGTTCCCACTGCCTCCATGTCCCCAGATGGTAGGCAGGCTGGGTACAGTACACACTTTCTGTGTCCCTCGAGAAGGCCCTCTCATAGGGCTGCTCCCTCCATAGAAGAAAGGTCTGTCACGCTGGGGAATCTTCTCTATAGAGGCAGGCAAATGAGGCTGCAGTGAGCTGTGGCTGGATCTCAGTCGGGCCATTCTCCTTGGAGCTGTGGCAGAGTAATGTACTCTGGGAGACCAGCCCTGGCAGTGACTTTTAAAGGTCTCTCCTGGGCACCCAGCTGTCCTCATGAAGTGGGGAGAAGGCCATTTCTCCAGGACCCACTGGCAGATCGATTTCTTGGAACAGAAGCAGGCAGTTTGGCTCTGATAGCCCCCAACTGCCCTGAGTGCCCATCAAGATGTCCATGGCCTCACGAAACCTGCCCCCAGCCCTGAGTAAGGAGCTGTGTGAGGTAGACCCCTCATCAGACTACCCATTCTTAGGCCTTCAGTGCTGAATTCAAGCAGACAGAAACAGACCCACAACAGCCAGACTGGAACTGGGGTACAGATGGTGGGATGGGAGGCTCATTGGGGTGGCACCCCTAGACTTCTTTTTTTGATTCTCTTTAGGTTGTTGCCTGGCAACTCAAGTAGAGATTACCCCATGCCCTGCCTGTGCATGCTTTCCTTCACTCACGATCTTAAATAGTCAAAGACTTGGTCACAGATTTGGTGCTTGGTATTGGGGACCAGACATGCTCTCTGGCCTCAGGGTTCTGACATCGAGGAAGGCTGCAGAGGGAACAGCATCTGATCTGCAGAGGTTGAGCTACACTCCAACCTTACATTTCCCAGCTGTGGCACCCAGGATGAGCCCTTTAGCACCAAGTCTCTCTATCTGGACAATGAGAGCCATGTTTGTGTCACCACTTGAAAGAGTGAACTTAGGACCATAGGCCTTAGCCAAATTCCTTGGGCAAGAAGAGTTTGAAAACTCAAATCTCTCAGGACTCCAGAAATGGAGAAAAGGAGCATGCTCTAGAACAGAGCCTTGGGATAAGCTCATACATTTCTGCATACGCAATCCACAGCACAAAGACATAACACAGCTGCTAAGCAGTTTTATCAGAGCCATCTGTGCCTAGTGTTGGGGAATTTGGGACAGCAGATCAGGGTTCTGGAGAATAATAACCACAGATGCAGAGTGTTGAAGTTTTGTGGATTCAAAAGTGTTTGCGAAAGTGGTGTCCATGGTGATCCTTGCCTTGGGGAGAGGCTAGGAGACCAGAGAGGTTAATTCATAGCTCTTAAGTGCACAGAGGTTCACAAGCAGAGCAAAGATTGGCCCTGGGAAGTCAGGCTTCAGCCTCAGCATAGACACTGAAGAAAGAGGTGGGGATGATGACAGGGCCTCTGGAGCACCTTGCTGCTCTTCTTCATGTGATCTGGAACAAAGAAACAAATTATTTCCAAGATCTGCTTACACATGGCTGAAGCCAGAGAGTAACACTCCCAAACTCACCCAATAAGCTTCAAACATGCGTAGTAGGGTCCCACCAATGTCTGCCTCCCTGGAACCCACAAGAAATGAAGACACAGTGGCAGCCAAGGACTGAAAACAACCCGTAGCCCCCTGTGATACCACTGTTCAGAGAATTTCAGCCTACTCTTGATTTCTCACTAGGAATCAACAGGCCTTCTGGGGCCTGTGGCTGTCAATGGCTTGGCTTCTTCCTGATGAGGCACAGACAGATGAATGCAAGTTCCCTAGCACTGGACTCAGAGTCACCCTGGTGCAGACTTGGGAGTCCTTACTCATAAGGCAGATGCTTTTCCACAGGAGTTTTCAGCCCGCTGTGGCCTAGAAAGAATCACGGATCCCATCAGCATTCTGGGTCAATGGATTTCAATTAGCTGACTGTAGGTTGGAAACATGCAGGAGAAGAAATTGCCTCCATATTGAACACGTACAGACGTTTCTCTTGCCATTGCTCCTCAAAATATACTGTACCACTTTGATCTGCGGGCATTTATATTGAATTCTAATGGGCATCACAGAGAGACAGCTTAAAGTATAGGAGGATATCAGTGTGAGCGGATATAGCACATACCATGTTATTTGGGAACTTCAGCATTCCGGACCTGGGTGTGAGTAGATAAGTCAATGTAGGCCTTCCAGGTGCTCAGGGAAGCTGGAGCTGAGTTGATGGCCTCTGTCCCCAAGAGACTTGCTGGATCTCTAAAGAAAGCCCACCATCACCACCCCGTTAGTCCATGAAGAAATCTGGATGCCTAAGGTAAGCCTTGAAAGCTGTTATTGGACTCATCTCCAGAGCCTCAGGGTGCCTCTCTGTCCCACCTAGACGGAGCTCTCATGCCCTTCCCATAGCTTATTCCAGCCACTGCAGATTTCCCTTTAAGACTGTAGGACCCCCAACCCCCGGTTTAGCTGGGCTCCTACTGTAGGGACACAGAAATGGCATGCTGTTCATTGTCAGCTCTTGCCACCTAGAGACACGGCTATGGTGGGCACAGTCCTTTCTGTGGTCTGTGGTCATCTACCCCCTAGTGCAATTCATGCTTGCTCCCCAGAGAACCCAAAGCCCGGCCTGAGATTACCGTCGTCAATTTTCTCATAGGGTAGGGTGCACTCAGAGCTTCAGGCATAAGATGTGGCTTCTGGCCATCTGTCCAGGGAGAGATGGGTTGCTGAAGGACAGTTCAGGC
The DNA here is from genome assembly GCA_028551405.1 of Uromys caudimaculatus. Classification (NCBI taxonomy): domain Eukaryota; kingdom Metazoa; phylum Chordata; class Mammalia; order Rodentia; family Muridae; genus Uromys; species Uromys caudimaculatus. The sequence goes on from CM052706.1 coordinate 56,911,709, forward strand.
TCACAGCGGGGTGATGAACCAGGAGCCCCAGTCTGAACTCTGATCACATCAAGCACTAGTCCCTGTTCACCTCTTCTCTTCAACTCTTCTGTTCCTCATCTGTGAGTAGGGATAATAATGGCGTTTACTTCAAAGGGCTGGTGTGAGATTTGAACATCAAACGAGATCATGGATTTAACAGCAAAGACACATTGAGCACCCGCTGCGCTGATGGCGCATTCACGTGCTTTGGGTGGAGTCCTGAGCAGACAGACGAGGCCTTTACTGAATCTACATTGGGCAAATCCAAGCTCAAGTACCCAATAAAACCAAATACAATGTAAAGGTCTTGGCTTAATCAGAGATCCTATTAGCGACCTTAGGTGTGGACACGCTTAACCCTGATTTGTTAAAGTATGGCTGGGCATCAGCATCTGCTGCTCATTCATGGGTTTCATGAGCATTAACTGGATTTAATATTGCCTATAGCCAAATGTGTGTACAGATGCCTGGTACCAGGAAACCCATATACAACACCTGCGGAGAAGGCATTCTCCCCGGTCCTCAGCTAAGGAAAGTAGTTCTAGAGAGGTTAGGTGACTTGTCCAAGGTCCGCAGACACTTGGCCCCAAGACAGGTACCCAACAAGCATGTGTTCCAATAGAGGCGATGCTGCTTCTCATTCACTCAGAGGTCAAGGTGAATGGAAGAAGGCTATGCCGATCCTAGAGCCTGGACAGGGGCAAAGGGCTACTGTGGCTCCCTTCTCTGCTGTACATCTGGTCCCTTAGCAGGACACAGCAGAGAAACCAGCAACAGGAGCCAAGGAGACAACTGTATGGAAACTCCAAAGGAGGACCTAGCCCCCCATGGCACGGTGGGAGGACATTTGAAGGACACAGGTGCCATCCCACTGGCTGATGCTTCTTCCAGGTTCACTAATAACTCAGCTTAGAGATGAAGCATCACTGGAAAGCCCCTATTGTTCTGGGGACAGTCATTAGCCGGTTACTCTTTCTGTTGTCACGTGGCCAGCTCTGTGCAGATTATCCCCTATATTCTCCATCTGCTCTCTAGGAGCCATGGACCTTAGAGACAGGCAAACTCAGTTTTGAATGCTAGCATGGAGACTTCAGACAGGCCCTCTAATCTCACTGCCCACGGTGTTGTCAGAATGGGAGGTGACATCTGTAGAGTCCAACAAGACTAGCCCAGAGTCATCAGTCATATATGATAAGAGACAAGGACCAGAGGCCTTGGAGGGCATTGCCGGAGAGAAGCCCTGTGTGACACTGCTTCCAGCTGCAGCCAGCCTGCAAGGAGCAGAGATGACACCGTATCCAGCCAATTAGGAGAATTTCCCATAAAAATTTAATTCTCCAATAAAATAACAGTGCAAAATGAAATAGGTGAAGAATTTTTAAACTGTAAATTAATGATCTATAGTTATAGCCATAATAACAATAATAGCTACCAATTACAGAATACAGAAGGCTGAATCTGGGCCAGGAACTAAGTGCGGGAAGCTCTGGACTTCTGAGATCGGAACAGTCTGTGACACTGGCAGTCAGGAGGTAGGTTTCAGGAGGACAGTGGCTTGCTCATGACTCACAGACATGGTGTGGCAACATTAGCCTTCCTCAATCCTACCTTTCCAAACTGAGGAAAATGTAAAGAAAAGCAGCCTCTCCCCAAATGAAATAGAGTCTGGCCCTTTAGCACTGTTTCCTGATACTGGCTCTGCTTCTAGGCCAGGATCACCTTAAGCTTCTTCCCCTGCTGGGTCAGAGAGAGAAAAGACTCGGCACTCTGAGGACTTGGGTTTGTGAAGCCTGGAGCAAAGTTGCCAGGTTTAAATCTTGAACTGAGTCTACCTCAGTGTGGTCCTGGGAGAGCTCGGCAGCCTCTTTATGCCTCTACCTCTGTGCATGCATATTCATGTGTGTGCACATGAACGTATAGAAGAGTTACATATGCATGTTAGTGCACATGCATGTGGGGTCAGAGGGCAATATCAGCTGCCATTTCTTGGGTGTCTTTTTTTTTTTTTTTTAATTACCTCTCACTGGCCTGGAGCTCACTAAGGAGGATAGGCTGTCCGACCAACAAGCCCCAAGGTTGTACCTGTCTGCACCTCCCTGGTGCTGGCATTACACACTTGCTCCATCACAGCTGGTGTTCCTCTCAGCCATGGCTTTAAAGATTCCTCCAACAAGAAAGATAAAAGGCGAGCTAAACCCCACTCATAGCCATGCCCTACAGTGAGCTCTTTAAATGCAGCAATGCCCAAAAGTGTCAAACATGTTGAGTGGCACACAGTAGGTGTTCAGTAAATTTCAGGATCTCTGAGCACAGAAATGGCCTCTTACGTTGGTGGCTAACACAGAATGACCACCTCGGGAGGTGTGGGTCAGCCAGTGGGTGACTACAGTTCCAAATTTAAAAAGTCTGCCCTCCTGGGAGTGAGAACAGAAATCGGTGGGGGGGGGGGGCATCTCTGGGGCTAGCTGGAGACCTGGGATAGGGGAGGCTATGGGGAGTTTATGGGGGTGACCCTAGCTAAGGTTCCTACCAGGGGGATATAGAAACTGAAGTGGCCACCTCCTGTAGCCAAGTGGGACTTCCAGTGGAGGGAGGGGGACGTCAACCCACTCACAAAACCTTCAACCCAAATTTGTCCTGCCTACAAGATGGAGCAGAGACTGAGGGAATGGCCAACCAATGACTGGCCCAACTTGAGACCTACCTCATGTGAGAGAACTAATCCCTGACACTATTAATGATACTCTGCTATGCTTGCAGACAGAACCTAGCATAATGTCTCCTGAGAGGCTTCACCCAGCAGCGGATGAAGGCAGATGCAGAGACCCACAGATAAACATCAGGCAGAGCTTGGGGGGGGGCTATCTTGTGGAAGAGTGGAGAATAGAGTTGACTGAGCCTGAGGGGTCAAGGACACCACAAGAAGACCTACAGAGTCAACAACCTGGGCCCATGGGGGCTCACACAGACTGAACCTCAAACCAAAAAACACACAGGGGCTGGACCTAGGCCCACTACACATTTGTAGCAGATGTGCAGCTTGGTCCTCATGTAGCTCTCCTAACAATTGGAGGGAGACGCCTCAGTGGGAGAGGATGTGCTTAGTCCTGCTGGGACTAGATGTCCCAGGGTGGAGTGGTACCCAAAAGGGACTTCCCCTTCACTGAGGACAAATGGGGGAGGTGGGGGAGGGATCTGTAAGGATGGGACTAGGAGGAGAGGAGGGAGGAGGGACTGTGATTAGGATGTAAAGTGAAAATAATATACAGAAAGAAAAACACGTCCTCCCTCAACCACGTACCTGATCCTTTTCACAGTGCTGGGATGGACGGGGACGGACTGAACCCCGGGCATTGTGGGTGCTAGCCACTCCACTGAGCTCCGTCTCTGGCACTTGGCTTTTTGAGACAGGATCTCATTATGTAGCTAAGACTAGCTTGGGTTCTTAATCCTTCTGTTCATCCTCCCTGGTCCTATCATACCATCATACCTGAGTGTTTCGTAAAGAAAATGAAATTGCTCGGTCCCTCTGCTGGATTTTAAAGTAGCCATTTTAAAGGTTACCCGCTGTCTGATCCACACCTCCCAGGGTTGTCATTCTTGTGGTAGCCCTCAAGTCCCACCTTCTCAAGCCTCCATGCTGGCCTGCCTCCTAGCCAGACAGTTCTCAACTTCTGTAGCTATCCCTTTAAATGCTTACCCGTCGCTGGGCAGTGGTGGCGCACGCCTTTAATCCTAGCACTTGGGAGGCAGAGGCAGGTGGATTTCTGAGTTTGAGGCCAGCCTGGTCTACAGAGTGAGAGTTCCAGGACAGCCAGGGCTACACAGAGAAACCCTGACTCGAAAAACCAAAAAAAAAAAAAAAAAAAATGCTTACCCGTCTTAGGCTTTGCTCTCTTTAGTCTGTAACTGTGACAAGTCCCACCACTCTTTCCAATCAGTCTCCTGTCCCAGCCTCAGTTGCTGCTCAGCAAACACACATACACACACACACACACACACACACACACACACACACACACACACTGCTGCTGCAGCCCATCCACTCTGAGGCTAGCTTTCCTCCTGGCCACCCTGGGGCTGGTTTGTTTCACTTCCCCAGTTCTGCTGAGAACTCTGAAAGGTAGCACCTTGCTGCAGGCACTGCAGAGCCCTGCCAACCCCCCTCCAGTACCCCCCCACCCCCACCACACCTGACCAGGGAGCACACCAAGCCATCTGCAGCTTGCTCTGACAGACCATCATGGATAGGGT
>CM052706.1:56916083-57066083 GCA_028551405.1 Uromys caudimaculatus
ATCTGCCAAGGCTGCCAGATGCGTGGGCTGACAGGCTGAGGCTAGCACTGGGGGAACTGGGGTACTCAGTGGGGACTCCTCTGGAGGTGAGGAGGACATGAGTGGGTGGCACTGGGCTGCTGAGCTGGGACTGGCCTGGGAGAGCAGTCTTCCTAGGTTGCTAGATCTTCAGGCTGGCCTCTCCCTTCCCCCTCCAGGATTGCAATCTACTGAAACCTCTTATTAAAAGTATTCTGGAGGTGATAAAAGTGTCAGCAAAGATTTGCTCATTTTCTAAACTGTCATTAAAACAAAATTTATAGTCCCGGGAAATCTCAGCAGTGGAGGACAGAGGTGGGCTGGGAGAGGGAGGATGATTTAAAATCTCTCCCTTAATAAATTAAAAGATGCTCACTTAGAAGAGAGGGCTCGAAAAGGAAATAGCTAGAAAGTCGTTGCTTTCTCTACTCCTGGTGGCCAGTGTCTATGCAGGCTGCCAACCGTGCTTCAAACTCTCGTGATCTCCCATCCAACCCTCCTGCCCTCCTGATCAATTCCTGCAGCCAAATGCCCCCACCCACTGCAGCCTCCTCAACAGACCTTGCCCAAGGCCAGTCCCTTGGGCTCTGGCATTTGAATCCCAAGTGACCTGCTTCTCATGCCCCCTGCACTGTAAGATCCATGCCTGTGCTGACTGGTTTTCATTAACCTGACCCCAAACTAGATATATATCTATATCTAGTTTGGAGAGGGAACTTCCATTGAGGAATTGTCTCCTTCAGATTGACCTGTAAGTAAATCTGTGGGACATTTTCTCGTTAATGTTTGATGTGGGTGAGTCCAGATCACTATGGGTGGAGCTGCCCCTGGGCAGATGGTCTTGGGGTATTATAAGAAATCAGGCTGAGTAAGCCATGGGGAGCAAGCCAGTCAGTGGTGTCTGCATCAGCTCTTACTCCAGGTTCCTGCCTCAAGTTTCCATCCTGGCTTTCCTCAGTGGACTGTGATCTGATGTAGCCAAGTTGCTTTTGGTGTGTGTCACAGTGCTAGGAAGCACACTGGGGACAGCACCAGATAAAGTCCAATCTCCAGTTAGTACTTGAATCACTATTCATATGCTGCCCCTGCACGGAATGGCAGAGTTCTTCCCGTGGAATTTCTAAGTACCAGCAGAGGAGATGTTGGCAGAGTTATTAGGGTGAGAGCCTGGGTTCTGGCAGCCCTACCAAGGTAGGCTCCACTGCTGGTCCACAATAATTCAAACAAGCATGTAATGGTAAGAAGCAAAAATGGGCATCTATTCACTTGAGAAGAGGAACAAAGGGGGACCCTGCCCACCAGGACCATGCCTGCTTAAGGGTCTTGACAGAGGGCTCAGGTTTAAATAGAGGGCAGGAGCTGTGCATAGCTAAGCAATTGTGATCAAAGTATGGTCCCTTCATTGTATTGGCCCTTGTCTCTCTTGCAGGGTGGTCTGACAAATTATTGAGATCACTTACTGGGAAACGAGTTGCCCCTTTCTGGCACCAGGGACCCAGTGTTCTTTTTCTTCTCCCAGCATGAGAGTCCCAGGGAAACTCCAGTGTTTGAGTTCCATTGTTTAACAGTCTGACAGTCAAAGGGAGGGAGCTCATGTGTTTCTTCAGAATCTGCATTCTTGCAAGGAGGGTTACAAAAGCGAGGTGAAGAAGCCAAGGAGTCCAAGTCTTCATTTCACTCTCGGGGACTTGAAGGCATTCGCCCAAGGCCACACAGGACAACTACCAGCATCCTGCCTTGCCTAACAGAGTACTCAGGAGATGTGACTGTGACTCTTCACCACACACTGGCTATGTGACCCCAGTGAGCCTCTGCGTCCCATGTCTGGTGTCTTTTGATCACCTGAGCCACTCTGTCAGCCTGGACATTGTTAGTGTTGTGCTTAGAGACCTACTCACCCATCATCCCATTGCTGTCTCTGTCACTGAAGCCAACAGGGACAGCATTGTGACTGGGAGCTGGCAGAGCTGCTGTCCCTTCCTGACCCATTTTATCTGCTGCAGCTTAGGGTGCAGTGCATGGAGTGTGGGGCCTGTGGGCAGCCTTTGATCCTCTGGGCAGAGGTCGGGCTGGCATTCCCTCTTCCACTGGAAGAAACCAAGGGTCTCACTTTGTCTCAGAGGACCAGTCCAGCAAGAAGTCTCTGGGGAAAGGAAGAGGGTGTGTCTGGCTGAGGTGAGGACAAGGATGTGGGGTGCTCAGCAGATGCCCAGCCACTGAGAAGGAGAAGTGAGAAAGCACACAGGGCCAGGTTGGGGGTTCTCAGATCCCAGGCAGGTCAGTAAGGTGCAATATGCTCTGCTGGGACCCTGGGGAGACTCCAGAATAAGGGCTGGGGCAGGAGTGGGGCTGATTCAGGTCAGCTCTGAGTGGCTTGCCTGTTCCTTTCTTGTTCTGTTCCCTGCTTTCCAGACTAAAGGCCAAGGTGGTGGGTTTGTCTCCCATCAAGGTAACATGCCTTATGGGAAGCCAGGCAGCATGTTCCAGAACCTTATGAGAGCCTTCCATGAACATGCCCGAAGGCCTGGGATGTGAGAGAAAAGGATCAGGGTGCTTACTTGCTTGAAGTTTAGGGCACAGACACTAAGTCACTGTAAGTGACAGCAGCCTGAAGAGATCCCCGAGGGCTAAGACCCCTGTGGGCTTCAGGGAGGAAAAGGGAGAACCTGGAGCAGGTTTTACAGGTACATAGGCTGAGAGAGATAGCAGGCCAGGAGGAGAAAACTCTAGAACATGAAGCCCCAGCCACTGTAGGCTGACATGGGTCCCTTCTTCTTGAGCTCTGGGGAAGGGATGGGGGTTAAATCACTAAGAGTCTGGGGAATGAAACCCCGCCTTCTCAGAACTCTCCCAGCCTGTTGGGGATAGGTTATCAATCTCCACCTGGCAGTCTCCATGGAAGGGAAGAGTAGGTACCCAGGTCACCAGCTTGAGACCTCTGTGGCTAACCTTGGTATTCCTGTCCTCCCTTCCCCTCTCCCCCCTCCTCCCTCTTCCTCCTCCTCTTCTTTCTCTTCCTCCTCTTTGTTACTCTTTTCTATGAAACACTGCCACACTTACTATCTGTGGCTCTTTCTTGGGCTGTTTGGGTTTTTTCCGTGGTGGCAGGCCTGATGTTTTTCTGTTCCTTACCCGCCCCTCCCCCAGCACAGCCCACCCTGACCCTGTTCCTATGTGACTGTCAGTCTCTGCCCTTCCCTTTGTCCCAGCAACAGCTGTCAGAGGTTAGCATTCTGAGCCAGACCTGCTCTGGGGGCACCAGGCAGGCCTCCTGGAGGCTTCTGCCAGAGGGAGAACAGCTCCCCACTTTAATCCCAGGGTGATCTAACTGTGGCTCCTTTGACCTTCTCTGCCTTTGATCTCTGTCTCCTTTTGAACCATCTTGTTGAAGTCTATTGACTTCAGATGTTCTCATCACCCCAGGCAGCTGGAAGGGGCAGGGAGCAGCAGGCCAGGAGTCAGGCTGGGACCCTAGAGACCACATAACTAGCTCCTACTGGGCTGAGCCAGAGGCTGCCAGTAACACTGATTGCTGGGTCACATGGGGAGGAGGGTTGTCATCGGGGACTTGAGCTGAAGAGCCCAAACTTCAAGCTCTCATCCGCTTGCAGCAATTGCCTGGTGCCAGGGACAGAACTCATTTTCTCCTATGGACGTTCTGTTCTCTTAGCGTGCAGAGATGATCCTGAATCTGGGGCTGGATGCAGTAATGAGTGAGAAATGAATGCTCCAGGAACTTCTTGGTGTATGGCAAGTGCTCAAACCCATCCTGCTTCCTCTTCATCTCCCTCACCCCTCGCCATGACTCACTGAAGTCCAGGCTCAAAGGGCATCCCTGTGATGACAGGGGGAACTTTAGTTACTGTGACAGCTGACCACTGCATGGAGGGGTTTAATGATATACACTCCCTGATATTGGCCCTGCCCACCCCCAGTGAGCAAACATGAGGCTGTCCCTGCATGCTCTACCTCCTGACAGCTCAGATATCCAAGCTCGGTCATTCAAGGAGGGCCACGGAGGACCAGGAGAATGCTAACAACAAATGAGACGAGCCATGAAAGTGTCCTCTCACTCCGTGCCTTAGTTAGCCTCTGTGAAACTTCACCCCAGACCAACCATGCATGTTTCACACAGGAAACTAGGTGAGCTGAGAGGTCACCAGTAAGAGGCCACACCTACTCAAGGCCAGACCTAAGGCTCTGCCTGGTTGTCCAACTTCCAGGCTAGCCCACTGTATGTACATGAGGAGATTCCACACGAAGTCCTCTGAGGGTCTGAGACATTTCCCCTTGCCCAGGGTCTGAATGGAGGGAGCAAACTTTGCCCCACTTTCTCCAAAGTAAGAAAGGGATTTTGACTCAATGGTGACACAACCCTGATCCTTATAAGGGCAACTGAGGCCAAGGGAGTATGGTTATTTGACAAGCTGGAGAGAGGCCTGCTGCTGCTGCTGCTGCTGCTGCTGCTGCTGCTGCTGCTGCTGCTGCTGCTGCTGACTGTGCTTCTGGAACTCACTGTTAGGGCTCCTTGGTGGGTGGAGAAGTCGGAGTGTTGACCTTCGCTGCCAACTGACTCTTCCAAAGGCTTTCCCCCACACTGATGGCTGGAGTCAGCGCACAAGATTGATGGGTTTGGGGTGTGGCCAAGCATAGGGGACTTTTAAAGCTCCCAGAAGCTCTGATGTTTGGCAAACACTGAGATCAGTTCTGGGATGTCCAACTTGTGATAACATTTGGGGCACATGTGACACAGGAAAATGCTGTCTATGCATAGCACACAGCAGGGCTAAGAAGAGCTGCAGATACTAGTCCTTACTTTATCTTTTAATTGCATTGATTGATTGGTTGGTTGATTGATTGATTGATTGATTGATTGAGAGCATGCACAACTCATGGCATGCATGTCAAGGTCAGAAGACAATTTGTAGGAATTGGTTTCTCCCTCTACTCTGTGGGTCCTAAGTCATTAGTCTTAGTGGCAAGTACCATTACACACCGAACAATCTTGCCCTCCCTTCTAAAGTGTCTTCTCACTTTAGACAGAGGGCTAAGAGGGTAAATGACTTACATAACATTCCAAGGTCCAATGCCAGACCCAGCCTCCCCAGCACTGTCTGTACCTCAAGATCTAAGACTGAAAAAGGGACACAGAGACTGGCATGTGGGGCTCTGAGTCTTGTCTGGTTGATATGAGTTCTTGCTTTGTTTCCTCACCTGCTGCAAAAGGCTAGGTTCAGCTGGCTTTGACCTGGTTTGCAGCAGAAACAGGAAGGAACACAACTGCTTCCCAGTCACTGAGCCCTGCCACGTCTTCCCTCTCAGCTAGGTCATGTATGTAGGATACACCTGGGTGAAGAGAGGCCAGGTAGAACTCCCTTCCAAAAGCTCTTGGTAGCCATGTGATCTTGGGTGCAGAGAAGCCCTGACTTCCCCCATTGGGTAAATGGAAGGTAATATCTGCCAACCTCCTCCACAGAGAAGCTAGAATTAAGTATGCATGCCCAGGAATAGTGCATATAGGCAAGAGATTACCACCTCGCATGAGCTGAGGGATGTCCCAGTATATCCCCTTCACTGGCCTGCTAGGCCTTGTCTCCTCTGTTCTATCTGGCCTTCTAAGGCAGATGATGTTCGATGACCCATCACCTTGGTTTTCATGACATGCTCTAGGCCTTGCCCTGGACGGCTGGATTCATCCTTGCAATGTGACCTGTAGTCACCCAGCAGCAGGAAGAGGAATGAGCTAGGAGGAAGAGGCCATGCTGGAGCCCACCTGGAATGCTTCAGAGAGAGGCTGCAGCTGGCTGCCCTGAGGCCTTCTGGGCCACAGGACTTGGAGCACTAGTTGAATGACTGTGGGAAACTAGAAATAACCAGCTCAGGAGTAAGAAGGGCTGTGAGTCCAAGGACAATTTAACTCACTATATCCTGGCCTTTCAGAAGGACCCAGGCCCTGGAGCCTGACACATCTAATCCCGTGCGATGGATCTTACACATCTCTTCACCCTCCCTGAACACGATGATGGCGACACATGTAAGCTGGAGATAAGAACAATTGCCTCGTGGAGTCATTTAAGGATTAAACTCACAAATGTTAAAGCCAAGCAGCTGCTATTGTTATTTACAGCTTCGGTGAGGCCCCCACAAACCCACTCTCCCCCAACATCCCCTCTGTGTCGTTCAGCCTCCAGGCTGGTTGGAGTGCACACCAGGGAGAGGCAGGGCAGAGTCAGCAGACTTAGGTTCTAACTCTCCCTCTCACTGGCTAGAGGATCATGGGGAAGTCTCCTTACCCCTTAGAACACATCTGTAAAGCCAGAATGGGGAGTGGGAGAGGATTGGAAATACTAACAGCTCACACTTGCCCAGCACTTGCTGAGGGGGGAGGGGCAGACTCCGTGTAAGAGTCCTTAAAGGCTTCAAAAACATCCTTCTTCCCTCCCTCCCTCTCTTCCTTCCTTCCTTTCTTCCTTCTTCCTCCTCCCCCTCCTCCATCCCCTCCTCCCCCTCCTCCTCCCTCTCCTTCTCCCTCTCCTCCTCCCCCTCCTCTTTTGGGACAGGATGAAACTCTTTAGCTCAATCCAGCCTGCCTTGAATTTGCAGCAGTAACCCTTCTGCCTTGACTGTAATGCCCATAGCTATGTATCGCCATGCCGTGGCTTGAGGTAGATCCATTTATATTTGCCTTTCTGTCTTAATATATTTATTTTCTTCTTTCTTTCTTCCTCATTTTTATTCTTGAGACAGGTTAGCTTCTAACTCACTTTGTAGCCAAAGATGATCTTGAAGTCCTGACCCTCCTGCCTCCATTTCCTGAGTTCTGAGATTACAGGCACACATCACTTTCCTTCCCATCCCTTCTCTTCCTTTTCTTTCTTTTCCTTTCTTCCCAACGGAGAGACTCAAACCCGGGACTGTACATGCTAGGCAAGTGCTCTACCCCTGAAACACATCCTTAGACCCTTTCACAAGCTTGCTGTGAGGGACACTCTCTACTACAACCTTAAAGTGGTCCCTTCTATACATGAGAAGCCCGAGACTCGGAGAACTTCAGCAGCACGGCCAAAGGTCTGCTGGCTTGAGAAAAGCTGAGCTTTTGATCTGAGTGTAGGTGGGTGCTGCTTCACAGGGACAGAACCTGAGCACAATCAAGGATGTCTGCTGGGAAAGCCCAGGACAATGTCTTCAGATAAAATCACCTCCACAGTGCCATTAGCCTGCCTTCTGAATGACCCTCAATCTGACCGGTCTTCACTGACTACATGGTTTCCACAGAGCACACACTGCTCCTTAGAGGAGGGCACCAAGACCAGAGATGCCAAGAGATCCTCTGGATCCCATGGCAAGCCTGAATCCAAGGTAGAACGCAGCCCCCATCCACAGCTCTCTCCTGCAATGGTGCTGGAATACCACCCTTCTGCAACTCTGTCCTGCAGTGGCGGTGACTCTACCCCTTTTCCAGATGTTTGCTGTGTTGTTGTGATGTGTTCTGGATGGGGCTGGGCCTTTGATGCTGGCTTAAGAAGTGCTAAATGTTGCAGAGATATTTTGCAAGTCTGGAAGCTTCCAGGTTGGAACCCTTAACAACTTGTAGTCTAGGTTCTGATGAGAACCAGGCAACCGTTCCTAAGGAATATTCCAGAAGCTTCCTCTCTGGCTCTCCTCTTTCCTGGAACGCAATGGCTTGTGTTAAACAGCCTGCAGTGTAGGATTCTTTCAGCTTCCGAGGCTCCCCTTCAGGCTTCTCTCTGGGTATTTCTAGGTGCATTTAATTTGGTGGTGCTGAGCACTTTTGATTTCACAATGATTAGTTAGAGCCCTCACCTGTTTTTCTTCTTCCTGCCGCCTGTCTCCCCCAAGGGGACTGGGTGTTGTTTTGACTTTTATATGCTACAATAAAAACTTTCATTGTAGCAAAATGTTTGCTCGTCAAAATTAGCTTGGTTAATTCCAAAGAATTGTTTCATCTTAGCTCCGCAGGCACCAGGGATCCTTTTTACAAGGCGAATTGGCCACCAGCCAGCTGTCTCCCTGCGTCCTCCACAGCCTTCATCCTCCTGGAATTTACCTTTGAGGATGGAAAGACCTGCCTCCCAAGGCTTTCCGAAGTGCTCCAAGGCAAGACAGGGGTGCTTCACAAAGTGTGTGTTTGGCTTTGTTGACCTTTAAAATCACAGGCATCAAAGAGAGCCCTGCACAGAGACACGTGAAGACAGGGCACACACATGGACACACCAGATCCACACCCAGGGTTACGTTTATGACACACTTGAGGCACCCCCAAACCTTTACAGGGAACTAGCAACCTCAGCTTGCTGAGAGCCTCCTGCATCAGTCAGGGAGGTAGACAGCAGACGGCATGCTAATGGTTATTCCAAACCCCACGCTCAAACACCCTCCTGGCATAACTGCCCAAGCAAGCTCACATTAGTTTTCTAAGTCTGCTGATGCTGAAAAATTATCATGTGTGCCGATCCCGAGGGTGTGCGTCTTTGAGGGAAAAGCTGATGAACTAACTAGCGTGGATAACAGTGGACTCTGAAGACTGAATCTATTACTTCCCCAAAGACAAAAATAAAAAGCCACTTTTGCTAGTGACTGAGCTGGAGAGCAGGGATGGTCTCTCTGGGGGGATCACTAGCTGAGAGGTTGGAAGGCGGGTGAGCCTCGGATTAAGAAGATGAGTTCTGGAAGTCGGTGCAGTGGCATTTTTTTGTCACCTTTACATAACCCAGGGTCATCTGGAAAGAAGGAACTTCATCTGAGAAAATGGTCCACAAGATTGCCTGCAAGCCTGTGAGACATTTTCTTAATTAATGATAGATGTGAGAAAGCCCAACCCACTGTGGTGCCAGCCCTGAGCGGGAGATCCTGGCTTGGATAAGAAAGCAGGCTGAGGAAGCCATGAGGAGCAAGAAGTAAGCAGCACCCTCCACCACCTCTGCTTCAGGTTCCTGCCTTGAGTTCCTGCCTTGGCTTGCCTCAATTATAGACTATGATCAGGACTTATAAGCTAAATAAACCCTTTCCTCCCCAGTTGCTTTTGGTCACAGCAATAGACAGCTAAGACAGCTGGTGAAGAGCTCCCCAGACTGGAGTGTCCCATGAGAATTCCACCTACACCATTCAGCTCCTTGTCCTGGGGAAAGCCCCACCCTAGCTTTCTGGAATGTCTTCCTCCCTAGCTGCTCTACTAGTCATTTTTTGGGCAATGCTGGCTACTGTAAGGAGCAGCCAGGCCCTGGGTCAGGCAAAGCAGCTTTAAACAGCTCAATCTAGTGCCCTGTCATGCTCAGATGCAAATCCCACCTGTGTGAGCTGCTGAAGAAGTCAGATGACCGAATGATCTCCCTGCAGGAGAGAGGACCTACTGTGGTTTGACTCACAGTGCCCAGGTGAGTGTGTTCTTTCCTCATCATTTACCATGTACCTAGGTCCTACACATTCTGCTAAGTGCCTTGCATGCTGTAGTTCATTTGGTTCTCCCAGAACTTCAGCAAGGGACAACACCTTGGGAATTCTATGCAAAACTCAGGCACAAGCGTCTTTATCCTGTGCTCCTTGTCCCCTAAGATGGCTGCACTCGGGGGCCCTTTGTCTCTGCCTGCCTTCCTCACCTGTGTGTACCCTGCTTTGGGGGCTTTCCTGTCCTCTAAGCCTCCTGGTCAGATGTGAGCAATGCCTGCTAATTCACCAGTCCTGAGCCAAGAGCACCAATTTTAAGGACCCTATGGCTGTGGACCAGGCCAGAATGCACTATTGTGACTGTTATGGATCTGTCTGCCCTGGAATGGGAAAGGTGGCCTTCCTCTTTGGAGGAGAACATGGTTTTTCTGGTCACCTCTCTTCCAAAGCTTGTTGCTATTTCTCCCGCCCCCAGTTTCTCCTAAATGGTCACAGTTAGGAGGAACCATGGAGCACTGCCCACTCCCTGCCAAGAATGGCTGCCATGGCACCAAATCCATGGGTACAGAGCCATGACACATGACAGCAGCTGTTGCAGCTGCCTCCTGAGTCTCATCCCATACAGCTAGGCCCAGGTCAGCCTGACCTAGAGTGGAACAATAGACTTAGCCAAGAACTTGCTAGCCAAGGGCATCCTGGCAGGTAGACAAAAGTTGTTGCTCAGCTTGCTCTAGAGGCAGCAGATAGGAACAGGCAATGCGCAGGCCCTTGATGGGCTCATATCTCATCTCTTGACCACCCACCTCTGCCCTAGCTTTGCCCCTGTGATGTGGGGCTATGGTATGGCAATCTGGAGGCCATGGGAATTAAACCCTTAGTGATTGACAGAAGGCAGCAGGCTCCCAGGGGTCCCTCCAGCAGCAGCAGTGATTCTAAGAAGCAGGAGGAGTCTGTATCAGTCTATAGCACAAGTGCTGTGTCTCTTGAGCACCTACAGGTCAGAGATCACTTACCACTTGTCATTTGAGACAACCTCAAACTTGACTTCAAACCCCTCCCAGGCCAGAATAAAAACATCCCTACTGAGCACCCCAAGATCTGAGAACTGCTCATGCAAGCACCTCCTTGGAGAACATGAGTATATGGGGAACCCAAAGCTGAAGATCAGGGCCTGGGTCAGCCTGTAGGACAAACCAGTTTCCAGAGTAGCTGAGGTCCAGCTCAGGGAAGTTAGACTTGTGATGATCGTTCTCCAAGGCCAGTCAGAGTCCTTCATCCTCCTTCACACACCTGACCGTCCACAAGACACACCTTTTATTTATTTTATTTTTTATTTTTTGGACAGTCTCACGTAGCCCAGGCTGGCAAATTTGCTATGTAGACCAGTATAATCTTGAATTTCTGATCCTAACACCCCTACCTCCTGAGTGCCGGGGTTACAGGTGTGAGCTACTATATTCATGTAGTGCTGGAAACCAAACCCAGGTTTTGGTGTATGAGCTCAACCAACTGAGCTGCATCCTCAGTCCCTACAAGACTTAGTTTTACCAATTTTCTTCTCAAGCCTGTAACTATGGGAGACAGGTCAAGAGACTGGGCTCCAGACAGACTCATTCCCTGTACCTCCCCGACATTGCCAACACATACAGGTGGTGAATCCAGAGTTCTGCCAGTCACAGGAACACCCAGACCAGCCAAGAAGCATGACTAGAGCCCACCTCCTGGACCACTGTGATCTTCAAGGAAGCAAACAGAGGAAGCTCAGTGGCTCTGGGCCATCAGTCGCTTTCCATACCATAGTGTTCAGGGTTGTCCATATCCAGGGCAGAGCCTGGGTCTCTGAGAAGGTGCTGATGTAGGGTCCTATAGAAAGAGGCAGGGGGTACCTTGACTCCAGGCACCACCCTGCTACATGTTCTGCCAGGAAATCCAGGCAGGTGACAGAGCTGTGAGCTCAAGGTAAGGGCAGGTGAGGCAGCAGGAACAAAAGATACTTTCCTGAAAAGAAAACCACCCTAACTGTCTGAGGTCCCCTATCCCAGGCCTATGGAAACAGTTGCCTCCTTCCAATGTCTCTGGTCTTCGGTGGGAGGCCCCTTCTGATAGTATGAACCAGTAGGCTTCGTTTAGGTTAGGAAAGGCAGATTGTGCCTCTGCCAAGCAGAGCTACCCCAGGTCTGGAGAAAGCAGCAGAGCCTCAGCTCCACATCAGGAGAAAGGAGGAAGCTGTTAAAGCAGTCTGGCCTCAGAGGTCTGTGGGGGCAATGCTTAGAGCTGTCTTCAGAGCAGTGGTTCCGGGATAACCAATGTGTCAGGCATTTGTGAGAGGGGTGGTATTTTAGCTCCCGGATACTCTGGGGGTCTGTATGGTATCTCCGAAGAGAAGATGCTCCCCCTTCTGCTCACAGGCCCTGCCTAGGGAGCTCAGGTATAAAGTCCAGCTTCAGACAGCAGAGGGGAGCAGGGCACTGAACTACGATGATCAAGGTTGTGAATGCACATGTGCATGCTTGCATGCTTGCATGCCTGTGTGCACCTATGTGTAAGTATTTGTAAGAGCAATGCACAGAGAAGCATCAGCTGTCAGATGAAGCCCTGAGGTCCATCAAGAAACTAGAAATACGGCTGTTTGGGAACAAACATGAACTATGTGTCCCAGTGCCTAGCCCTCACGCAGGATGTGTGTCGCTGTACCTCCATGTACTTGTGGGACTCTTCTGGTCCTGGATTTGAGGAAGGAAGAACTGGGAGACAGTAGATGCACAGGGCATGTACCCCCTGTTGATATCTCTTGTACCCACAGAACATGAAGGCTGGTAACTGCTTCAGCTTCCCCAGACAGCAAGAGAAGTTTTTCATCCTAGATATGGGTGTTGCATCAAAAGAGAAGGTTCAAGGCCCAGAAAACCCTAAAACCTGGGCCATGTGCTCACAAAGAACACTTCGCCAAAGTAATCATTGTTTTCTGAGAAGCTGGCCTCCAAGGACACTTGACATGCCTTCAGGAGAGGTACTACAAGAATAAGCGTCACGGCTTGCTGCGAGGGCGGCTTGCATCAGGCAACCAGACTCACAAGCTCCACTCCGTGAAAACGATGAGGGATAAAGGGGCCAGAGGCTGGGAACTGGGCGGCACCTCTGCTGGAGCCTGGCTTTCAAGCACAGGTTCATGAAGCTGAGTCTCTGTTACGAACTAGTCTAGTCAGTGGGTGCAGAAGCAAGGCAGAAAAAGCACATAGCCCATACACAGTACCTACACTACAGGGCTCAGTGAGTACATCTCGAAGAAGAAGTATTATTTAAGTATTGTAAGTCTTATTTATGTGTAGATATCCGTATAAAATGTAAATAATACATTATTATATAAAATTATCGTCTCTTGATAGAAAATAAAAGCTGTGCTAGGATGTAGATGCCTGTCACTTGTGGGGTAGAAGTGGATGAGGAGTAAATGGTCATCTTCACCCACAGAGTGAATTCAAGGCCTGCATGGATTGCAGGAAACCGTCTCAAACAAAAACAAAAAACAGAGTGGGGTGGGCAAGGGAGGGAAGGGAAGAGTAAACGCTGTTAAGAAGAAGAGTAGAAGACATCAGGTGACCTCTTTCTCCTGAGCTCATCACTGTAGAACAGAGCACCTGGGTGCTGGGCAAATGTGGAAAGAAACCGTGTGGATCTTGCATGTGATCCTGTCTGCTGGCCTCCAGCCCACTGCTTCTCATGTTAGTGTGGCAGGCTCGCCCCACATGACCATGGCCCGGTACAAGGATTCATACCCTTTCATTCCCCCATTGTCCCTTAAGGGTAATTCCTACCAGTCTCAGGTGACTCCTCTGCCCCTTGTCATCACTGAGTCCCTGGATATATTGGAGTGGCATCAGCTGTTGGCATAACTCACAGGAACCTGGATAGTGTCAGAGCTGACAGGACACCCTAAAAGATCCTCTCATCCTCTCCAAAGATGAAACAGCAAATTATATAGGGCCTTGTCTTAGTTTCTTTTCCTGTGACTTTGATTAAAAAATAGAAACTCTGAAAAAAGCAGCTGAAGGGAAAAGGGCTTTCTTTCAGTTTACAGTTTCAGGTTACAGTTCATCATGACAGAAGAGACATGAAGAGGCCGGAGTGAGGCAGCTGGTCACCCTGTATCTGCAGTCAGGAAGCAGAGAGCAATGGATGCTGGTGCTCAGCTCACTTTCTCCTTTTTATAGAGTCCAGGACCCTACCTCATGGAATGGTACTGCCCACAGTGGGCAGAACTTTCCATCTCAATTAGCCTAATCAACAGAATTCCCCTTAATCATGCCCAGAGGCCCATCCCAGGTGATTTTAGATTCTGTCAAGTTGTCAACTGAGATTAACAGTCACAGCTGTGCTCCAACTCAGCCAGAGTCAGCAGAGCTCGGGGATGCTCATTACCCAGAGACAGCATAGGGGACATGGCTGGTCTCCTGAAAGAGATCAACTGTCTGGGGTGTTCACTCCTGTGAATACCTCTGTGTGTGTGTGTGTGTGTGTGTGTGTGTGTGTGTGTGTGTGTGTGTGTGTGTGTGTGTACAGGAAGAGCCTTAATCTTGACCTTAAGCTAGGGAATCCTCTCGCTTCTCTGTTGAGTAGAGGGGACCTGAAGAAAGTGCGGAGGGAGAAATGCTTAATGTCTCAGAGCAGAGTCATTTGTCATCTGCATGCTGAGTGCCCTACCCTAAGCAGGCTCAGTGAGAGGTTGCAGCTGGGCAGCCAGCCTTCCAGCTGTGTGAAGTAGGAGGGGGCGGCACACACAATCTCTGAGCCTCTGCTGACAGCTCTGGAGAGTGCCCCTCCCCCAGCAGTTGTTGCAATAGGTCTCATGATGAGGACTCACTCAGACTTCACTCCAGCAGTTGGGGGAGCAGCAACTGTAACTCCTCTCATATGCTTTCCAAAGTCCGAAAAGCTGGGCAGTCGTGCGCATGTCTTTAGTCCCAGTACTTGAGAGGCAAAGGCAGGCAGATCTCCTGATCTACAGAGCGAGTTCCAGGATAGCCAGGGCTACACAGAGAAACCCTGTCTTAAAAACAAAACAAAGCAGAACAGACCAGAACAGACATCTGAAGGCTGACCCTGTAGCTCAGTTGAGTGTTCACCTAGCATGACCCCAGCATGGCATAAATCCAACATAGTGGCACATGCCTATGATCTTGGCACTTGGGAGTTAGAGGAAGAGATGTTAGAGTCATCCTTGGCTACACAGTGAGTTCAAGGATAGCCTGAGCTAGAGATTCTAATTTTTTTTAAACCATGAACTTTGAAAGAACACCAAAATGAAGAAGACAGCAGGGTGACTATAATACTGTGTCTGGGACACAGTGGCCTCTGTCACTGTTGTTCTTTTTCTTCTTGTTTATCTATATCTCCCAAATTCTCCACAGTCTGAATTCATTGTCATTTCAAATTGATAATACAGTGAAGCACAAGGCGGGTACCCACTGTGGAAATAGCCACCTCCATATTGGGGAAGGGAACTGAGGGCGGGCAAAGCTGGGGACTCAAGCCGGAGGCCTGGAGGGAGGCAATGCCACCCCCCTCTGAGTAGTGCAGATCCCTGCCTGGACCGCCCAGCTCACTGGCTTGTTCCGGCTGTGCCTGGCTCAGACAATGTGAACTGCACAATCATTCATTATAACTCAATTACAGTGATTAAAGCTGGTGGCATGCAGAGGCAGGAGGGAGTGTTGCCAACAAAATTTACACTCCGTGTCATCAGCAAGAGATAACAGCAGCTGACAGCCCGCTGCCTCCCCTGCCATCTGCTCAGTGTGGCCGCCTGAGGGGCAAGAGCAGCCGCTGTGCTCACGGTGGCCTGGAGTGCTGAGATGAGCCTCCTTGGGGCTGGGCTAGGACTTGAGAGGGGTGCTTGCGGGTGCAGGGCAAGTGGGGCCCTGGGCCCCTGCACACAGCTGGCTCTGACATCCAGCATGCAGGATGGGGTTGCGGTAGGGCAGGGACTAAGACTGCTCAGCAGTTTTCGTCCACTGTGGCACAGATTGGCTTTCTGAGATCTGGTTTCCCCTCCATGTTCTAGAAGAGGAAACTGAGGCACAGATACACAAAGGACAAATCAATTAAGACAGGTGTCTGGGACAGAGTCATGGCTCAGACCCTCACCCTTATCCCCTTTTGTTTTCATGGAGATGGTAGACTGAGGGGTGTGGGAAGTTAGGCCATACTTTGCTTCAGGGAGGTGGAGCCAAGCTCAAGCCATTTACCCTGGGATCCGAACTAAGTCCAGTATGATAGCAGAGGGCCCTGTGAGGTAATGCAGAGGCACTAAGCCCAGACAGTGCTATGGAGAGATAGGAACATATGGCATTTGTCCCACATATGAGGAGACTTGGGTCATGGCTACCAGGAGGGACTGGGAGGGGAAATGGAGGCAAAGGTCAGAGGTGAGGTCTGTGCCATGAGGCTGAGAGGGGTGAAGAACAGAATTGCCTTTGTTAATGCAGGATGACAGTGACCCAGGCCACCAAGAACTTGGGACTTGCAGCTCTGAGGTTTTAGGCAACAGGACTCCTGTGCATTGGTCCAGCAGATGGACTGGTCTTTATCATGGAGGGCCTTTTCTGAGCTCCATGGACCAATGATGCATCGTATGACAGCAGGTAAAGGGAGATGAGGCCCTTCTTCCCTTGCTTGGGTCGGAATACTCCTTTGTATGTTTGTTTTCATTTATTTATTTGTTTAGAGACAGGGTCTCATGCAGCCCTTGCCCTCTTGTTAAGTAACCCAGACTGGCCTTAAACTTAGGATCTTCCTGCCTCCACCTCCCAAGAGAAGAAATATAAGCAGATGTCGCAACACCTAGTTCTGTGGGATGCTGGGAATGCAACCCAGGGCTTTTGTGCTTGCTAGGCAAACACTCTACCAACAGAGCTCCGCCTCATGCCCTGGTTGCCATAGGTCACTCTTTCAAGCTCACGATTCTCACATGGCCTAAGCCACACTCACCATGGTTGAGTCCACCTACCAGCTGCCCACTGCCAGATCCTTGGCCCTTCCTCACCCTGGTGGCTAACTAACCTCAAATCCCACCCCAGACAAGCATGCCCTTGGCTCCCTGAGGACATGTCTGATTCCTCACAGGTTCTCAGTGAACCCCTCTCCCTGCTTTGTGGAGCAGGCTTGCACATGCTGCAGCTATGCAAACCAAAGTTTGCCCTTCCCGGGATCTCCTTCTTCATCCACTAGTCCTTCAGAGTTCATCTCAGACCTCACCTCCTCCATGAAACCATCCTGACCCCAAAACTCAGAAGACACTTTCTATGAGGTTCTGTGTCCTTGTGCTAGTGTTCTGGGAACCCTGATCAGGGAATATTAGGGTCATCTGCAGACAGGACCACTAACTGTCTTCGACCCCTAACAGCAGCTTGTAGGAGGCAGGGGTTGGATACTACCATGTTGTTTTCTTTGTTGTTGTTTGGGTTGTTTTAAGACAGGTTCTCATGTAGCTCATGTTTGCGTTGTACTCATAGGTATCCCAGGATGACCTTGAATTTCTGATCCTTCTGCCTCCACCCCCTGAATGCTGGGATTGCAGGCTTGTATCACCACAACTGGTTTCTGGCTGGGTCCTGTTAACTTCTAAAGTCTAAGCGAAATAGATCTTAAGAAATGTCATGGCTGCAAAGATACTGAAGCGGGAGGGAGGAGCAGACAGGTGCTACTCACAAGGAGGAGGAGCCGTGTGGGAGGACAGAAGGCCCCAGGATGGCTACCTTCCCCCATTTCATTCATGCATCCACTCCTGTGCCCATCCAACCCCATGGTGTCTTCCGCCTCTGGCTTCCAGGCAGGTGGGTGGGTCAGATGGCCCAGGCTGGGTCTTGGAGCTGTGGCCTATTGAGCCCTTGAAGAGTGGAGAGGGAGAAGTTATGGCCTTCTGTCCCCAGTACTTGGTGGTCAGGACACCTAGAGACTAAGAAACTTGGAGGCACAATAGAAAGTATGAAACTCAGAGAGGAGAACATTGTTCCCTGGAGGGCACAGTCCCTGGAATTCCCCAACAAGAACTGAAAGAGGAAGCTGAAGAGGGCGGTGGGGTTGGGGAGGGTGGGGAGAGCTACCATGCAAAATCCAGGCACCTGGCTCTGGGGACCAGCTTGAGCAACTGGTTCCTCTGTTCTACAATTGCACTGGGCACTGGGCACTGGGGACACCAAGATTTGACAGTGTCTGCTTCCAAGCAACTTCTAGTTCATTCTCTGTGCTCTCTGAGTCTCCTTTTCTCCATCTGTAATAAAGAGGTCAGACCAGATCAGGGTTCCATCAACCTGTAAGTTCGGAAGTCCCTGATTGCCACCTGCCCACAGGACATGCACAATAGTTTCTTTCCTGTGGCTCATACTTCGAAGGTACCGTCCATCATGGTGAGGTTGAGGATGTCATAGAGCTTGAGGTAGCTGGAACATTGCATCCAGTCAGGAAGCAGACAGAGCTGAAGGCTGTTTACCTGGCTTTCTCCTTTTTGCCTGGTCTGACATAGAATAGTATTACCCATAGTTAAGGTGGGTCTTCCCACCTCAGTTCAGGCACACCCAAAGGCTTGTCACCTAGGCGATTCTAGAACCGGCCAAGATGATGATTAGCCGTCTGAAAAGGTGGTCCTGGAGCAAGCTGGGGTGTGAGTGTTGAGACCCATGCTCCTTTATGACACTGGCTTGCTTCTGTCCATGCAGAAGGAGCGGGAAGAGCTACAGGCCGGGCTAGCTAGCTCTGGCACATTGTTCATTGCTAGGTCCTGAGAGGCTGGGTTTTCATTTAGGGTTACCATACCAAGTTACTCTTTAGATAGACATTTGCTTTCAAAAGCAATGTAAAGATAAGCCAGTCATTGTCAATTAAAAGATAAGCAATTTAAAGATAAGTACCCATTGCTGGTGGGTGCTGGACTAGAGAAAGTATCACTAAGGGACAATTGACTGATCACTGTGACTCTTGGATGTTTAGGTCTAACTGGACTCTGCCCATTTTAGAGGATACTAGGAGTTTTCTAAAGAGTAGCTCCCCAAGGGCTCTCCATCTAAGGAATAAACCACTCAGCTTACGGTGAGTTAATCATCTCAGAGACCAGTGTGTCTAAATTAGGTCTCTCACCAAACCAGTTAAAAAATCATCTCTTCAGCAAAGCTTTCATGGATACACCCCCTTCTGCTCCTTCTAAGAGCTACCCACTGCCCCTACTGAGGAGGCCTACAGCACACTGTTCAAGCCCACTATATACTAACAGCAATGCTTTGAAATTGGTGGGGTTTACTTTCCCTATCAGCAGGGGCATTTTGGGAGGGCGTGGCCCTGCTCCTGTGCCCCTAGCCTCCAGCACAGGTCTGCTTTGCCTGTGTTGTTGAATGAATGCATGACTGGGTAGGAGGAGAGGCTTGGCTTCAGGGTCTGAGCTAGTTTTCAGATTCTATTCTTCCTACTTCTCTTTTTAAGGAAAGGAAACTGTCCGTTGAAAGCATGGTGTTCCAGGCATTCAGCAACTGCTGACCAGGCGTCTGTGCATGGCAGACACTCTGCTGGGTGCCACACACACAGCAGTGACCAAAGCCAGATCTCAGTCCTTCAGAAAGTCACAGGTGAGCTCAGGTGAGGCAAAGGGCAAGGAAATACAGCAAAGGACGGATTTGACCTTCACCTTTCCTTAGGGGTGAACCACTCACAGTTGAATCTGCTTTGGAAAAGAGAATCAGATGCATCACCGAGGCCAAATGAGACCATTTCACTCTCTGTATGTCAGATATCAGCAGTCCTTGGACATTAATACACACACTTAAGCACATACACACACATACACATACATGCACATATGCACACAAAACACATAAATACA
This sequence comes from Uromys caudimaculatus, assembly GCA_028551405.1. Taxonomy (NCBI): domain Eukaryota; kingdom Metazoa; phylum Chordata; class Mammalia; order Rodentia; family Muridae; genus Uromys; species Uromys caudimaculatus. The sequence continues at coordinate 56,935,375 of CM052706.1, forward strand.
CACTCAATAGACACACACATGCATACACATGCACACAAAAACGCATAAATACATACACTCATACACATATGCACACACAAATACACATGCATACGCAAACAGACACAGACACATGCATGCACAAAATCCACCACCCCCTCTTCTGGAAAGGCCTCCAAATAGTGGTCATCTTATTAGCATCCAGCACCCCGGCATGCATGTTATGGTGTCTAATTCTACTTCTCACTGAAAGGACTCAGTTGTTGGGGGAAGGGCTGCCTCCATATCTAAAGCAGACCACTCAGCAGCCAGCAGTTATGCTGGGAAGTCCTTATGAGCTCTCAGATGTCAGTGGGGACAATCTGATAAGTGGTAAGCAAATGCCTCTTGGCTGAAACAACACACCAAATTATTTAAATCCATATTGCCACAGTGATATTTTCAAAGAGAAATCTCTAGAGGTTAATTTTTATAGACATCTTTGTGCATATTTGTGCACGTGCCCACAAGTTCATGTGTCACGGGGGTGCGTGTGGAGGTCAGTGTTGGTCCTCACTGCCCACTTTGTTTGAAATAGGTATCTTGTTCATTGCTTCGTACACCAGGCTAGCTGGTCTTCCTCCACCTCCCATGTCACTGTGGGAATACTGGGGATTACAGACAAGTGCTACTGCCCTGGGACCCATGGCTTGACTCCAGTTCTGAAGATCCATACTCAGCAAGTGCTTTGCCCACTGAGCCATCTCCCCAGACCAAATGGCCAACTTTTGAGGATTCTAGGATTACTAGCATCTCATTAGCCCCCCTATTGCTGTCCTTATGTGTCCTTATGTTGCCTTTGTCACTAAGGTATCAGCTTACTGTTTTAAAAAACTGGAACATACAAGTACATTGAGCATTTATGATGTGCTTTCTATGCACACTGCTTCACGGTTGCAGCATAGCTGAGGGGTGAGGCAGTTCCTTTTTACTCCTAGTAGCCCCTACAAAAGCACACTCAGTTCCTGGCCTCCCTAACTCCATTCTTTCTCCTGCCAGCTCTCTTTTACTTCCGTATCCATTTTTCTCCTCCCAAGACACTCTCCTCTGCAATTACCCTGGGTTTCTGAAAGGACAAGATAGATCAATATCCCTGAAACAAGTCCTGCAGGACAGATGGCCCCTGATGAGATCACCCCCAAAGGTGGCAAAATTACCCATGTTGGAAACTGAGGTTGCATCTCAGAGTAGGAGCAATCATCTCAAGGGAACTAGATTGCTTCCCTCACAGAACGACTGCAGTAACCGCTCATCACTGGCCTGGCTAGTCACCTGTGCTTTCAGCTGCACAAACCCCACCCCTAGCTGCCCAAAACTTCCCACTATTTTCCTTTCCCATAAAAGCTCAGCATCCCCTTCAGCCCTTGAAGAGGGCTGTGGGTTTACTCCAGCTCTGTCTGTTTTTCCTAATGAGCTCCCACCCTTCAGAGATTCTTCTCTTTGGTTGGCATATTGGGATGGCACCCCAGCCTATTGTGACTCTCAGAACTGGAGCTTTTGACCTAAAATTGCAGGGACGAACCTTGACGATCCAGTTAGGAGAAACAATGCCTTTGGGGCACTAGCCAATCACAATGGCTCAGTCTCTGATGAAGAGGGGAGACTGGATGGCCCCACACAATTGCTGAGATTCCTTTTATTCTCCGGACCTCTCCTAATCTCAGCTTGGGGATTCTTTCTACCACTACTCATGAAGCCAAGAAATAAGTATGTGGACCCACAGTACGCTCCCACGATCCTTTCCTACAGTGTACACTGGGCCTCTGGATTTTTGGAGGCTTTTTGTTGTTTTGTTTTTGTTTGTTTGTTTGTTTGTTTGTTTGTTTAAACTCTGAGACTCTGGAATCAAGCCATTTGTTTTTGACAAGGACATTTGAAATTATGCAGGAACAGCTGTACCAAATGTCAGGCAGAGATACAAGATAACTTAAGGAGCCAGGGTGTGTAGGAAATCTCTCTTGGGCTTTGTATAACATGGAGTACTAAGTCTGTACTGTGAGGAAGGCCTCAGGAGAATTCTGGTCCAGCCAAGGAAAAGACAGTGAGTCATCTGAGCACAGCCTGAGTTTGCACTAGATGCAAAAGCCTTGTGTGGATCATTATGGCTTGCGCTCTCTCTCTCTCTCTCTCTCTCTCTCTCTCTCTCTCTCTCTCTCTTTCTCTCTTTACTGTTTTACAGTACAAATTATTTCATCAGACACTAGGAACATGAGCTAAGCTGTATGACGCAAACCCAAATAGCACTGCAGACTATTCCAGTATTACTTTTTGATTTCTGGTGTGAGAAGCTGGACTTCACAAAGTCATGGCATACCAGACCGGCACTTCTAGCATAGGCTTCCAGTTACACAATCTAATGAATTTACATAATAATCATCAGTGAGGGCCAACATACAGAAAGATACGCACCCAGGTGCCCCCAAAGGACTCCCCAAACCCTGCCTGAATCTAAGCAGGCCCTAGAATCTAACTGCAGATTAGCAATCAGAAAAAATTCAAACTGTGTGAAACTCTAAAGATAAATAGTTTGGTGAGAGAGGAAGAAAGAGATCTTAAAAGATACAGCCTATATTTGGATTGTGAATCACAGAAAGAAATATTGGAAATTATGAGGCCTGAGTGAGAACTATAAATTCACTTTATTATTGTACTTATCACTGTTCTCATGTTTGTGACAAATGCCTGACATAAGTTGGAGGACGTTGTTCTGGTACAAAGTTTCAGGCCATCATGGTGGTGGTGGACGTGGCGGTGGGTGTGGCAGCAGGCTGAAGTGACTTGTGGCTAGGAAGTGAGAAAGTTGGACAGCTAGTCTTCACATCTTTATAATAGGTCAGGAAGGAGGGTGCTCAGACAGGAACCGGAGGTGAAGTCATATATCATGGGATATCAAAGCCTGCCCCCAGTGACCCACTTCTGCTAGAAATACGAGTCTCTAAGCTTCCACAAACCCCCAAAGCAGCCATGCCAGCTGGGCACCATGTGCTCAAGCACGTGAGCCCATGGAGAGCATGTCACAGTCAAACAGAACAGTGATATTTAAGTTAAATGATGATATTAGGGTTATATTTTACAACTAGATCATACTTTTTGGATTTGGCAAAAATTTTTACTATTTCAGTGATGAAATGTCTTCAGCTTCCCAGATAAACGTCCAGCAGAGGCAACTACATCATGAGTGGATGGGCTTGGGTACTCAGGTGTGATTTCCTGAGGGCGAGTGACAGCTTCATGGAGTCATTACACTGTCCCCTCAACTTTCTATGCTTGTTGTTCACAAAAAAAAAAAAAAAAAAAAGCTAAACCTTACCCACATGGTTTCTGCATGAGACAGCTGCTCTCAACTGCTAACAAAATCCTTAGCATCACGAGACAGCCAGGGATGGCTCACATAGGCTCCCAGGCTGTGTTGGTGGATGGTAAGATGCAGGGCTGGAGACTAGAGAGATCAAGTGTGTCCCAGGTGACCCAGTGAAGTCCAGGAGCTTTGTCCTTTGCCCCTGGAGAAGCCATGCCACCAGAGACCTTGTCAGTCATCAGAAACCACTGCAGAGGCAGCTCCTCGAGGGGTGATCTTCCCAGATCTCCTCTCTTAAATCGTTAACTGTAGAGTATTTTAAGTATAGAAAAAAACAGATCAACGACACGAATTTCTAAATTGCATTTTAATGTTTTCTTAAGTTTCTCTCCCCCCCCCCCGTGTTATGGGTCAAACTCAAACTCAGAGCCACATATGTGGAATTCTAGGTAAGTACCCAACCCCAGAGCCCCAACCCCGGATAGGTGGGATGTGAACAGTGCCTGCTCCCGTTTCTCTCCTCTCTGTCCCCTGGTGCACTGGGGCGTTCTCACAGCCCAGGCTCTTATATGCCTGCGTCTACACCATCTGTACCTATCTACAATCTATAACCTATACTCTACTGTGCATCTTCTCTCTTGTCATCCATCTACCATCTATCATTTATCTGTTTATCACCTATCTAAATGTCTACTTAATGTCTATGCTGGAATAGTTATTTTGTGTGGATTTGTGTCTTGCATAAGCAGTGATGTCTCTGAGACTCACTCTTTTCAAACAGTATTGTGTTTTGAAACTTACCCTAGTTGGTACATAAAGTTCTGGCTCATATATTTTAATACCTGTAAATGATCTTATCATATAAGAACTAGCATAGGGTTAAAAAAATTCTTTCCTCATTAAGATCAGGGTGTTTGAGTTATTTTTGCTCAAATGAGGAAGCAACCCAGGTCCCGTCCACATTTCTCTGTAGACTTGAGGAAGAGTTTCCCCAGGGTCTACTCTTAGGTATGGGCTTGCCAAGTCTTAGGGGGTGACGCTTCTCCCATTTGCAGGTTGCCACTTTGCTCTGCAGAGCGGCTGAAGCAGTTTACACTCTCCCAGAGTATTTGGCAAGATGAATCCATCCCCACCCTCCTAGAAGTTTCCTCCTGTCAAACCCACATGCTCGCCAATCCGATGGGAGTAGATTGTTCCCTCTGTGATTCCTTGTTTGCATTTCCCTCAGAACTAGTGAAATGAAGACTTTCTGAATCCTTACCAGTCTATCCGGCTCCCTTTCCCTTGGGTACCCACCACCATCTTCCACCTACTCCTCTAGCTTTTTGAATTCATGTACTGATTTGGAAGAATCTGGATTTATTATACAATCTAGATGCCCTTGTTTTGCTGATGGTAAGTATTGCATTCCTATATTTTATTACTGTTTTCTTATTTCTTGTTGGGTATTTCTAGTTGTAAAGACATTTTGAATTTTAACATCAAATCCATCCATCTATCTATCTATCTATCTATCTATCTATCTATCTATCTATCTATCCATCTATCTAATCTAGTTCTCATGATAGCTTTGTTTCCTAGGTTCTGTTCAATGGTCCTTTCTCTCCTCGGGGTTATGAAGTGATTACAGGACCACAGAGTCATACATGGGGTCTTAGCTGCCAGCCATGGAAAGTGACTGAGCCCTGCCAGCTTGGCCTTCATGAATGACTTAATTTACTGATGAACTCAAGCTCTGAATAGACTATCTATCGAGAGGTGGAGGAACTGTGGGAGCTGGCTCCTAATGGAGGAAGTAGGTGGCTGGGATCTTACCCTCTCCTTTCCTGTTACTGTAGCCTCTGCTTCCTGTTCATCATGAGGTGAGTAGCCTTTGTCACAGGTTCCTGCTGCCTACCTGTTTTGTTTCTCCACAGGCCAGGGTCAACAGATCCAACGATTTTGAGCTGACATTTCTGAAACTGTGAGCAAAGAGAAATCTTCCTCCAGAAGTTGTTAGGGATTTGTTGTTGTTTCTTTTTGTTGGTGGTGGTGGTTTTTTGTTTGTTTGTCTGTCTGTCACACAGGTGCAAAAGCTAGCTAACACATTATCAAATATTCTATCCTAAAAGCTAAAAAAAAGCCATTAACCACTGCCCCCATACCCCTGGATTAATTTTTGTGTGTTCTGTGAGATAGAGAGCCATTTTGGCAACATAAATGTGGCTTATTGGCTAGCAAGGCAGCTTGGTGGCCTAACATATGCAAAGTCCTATGTTTAACCCTTACACTGTGGATATGGGGAAAGGTGGCCCACTGTTCAGGAAATATTTGCCAAATGATGCTTTCCTCCACTGAAGCCACCACTATTTGTGTTTTGGACTCACTTCCCGCTTTATAGGGTCCATCTATAGGTTTCATGAGCATGTGTTCTGTTGGTCTGTCTACACCATACTGATAGCATGCTTTCCCATCACTTATGATGTCTTATTACCTGGCAAATCCTCTGTCCATTCCACGTTTGTCTTCAAAGTCATATGTGATATTGTGGCCCCTTACTCTTCATATACATTCTAGTGTCCAATTACACAGAGAACAATCTGCTCAGATTTTGCATTTATAGACCACTCAGAAAGGCATCCTTTTAAATGAAATTGAATTTTTTATCACTCACTAATTTAGCTTGTGATCTATAGTATTTTTAAAATCTTTGATAGGATGGTGTGGTTTTTCCTCCATAAATATCTTATGTAGATAAATCCATGGGTAGCTTTCATTGTTGTTTTAAGTACATTTTCCTTTATATTGGGTTTCCCATTGGTTCCTGCTTAAGAATATGAGTGCTACTGATTAATGAATATTGATCTTGGATCCTGTCACTTAACTCTCTTATTTGTTTTAATTGTTGTATATTCTCTCTCTATGCAGACAAGATGTCTGCAAATAATTACAGCCTTGTTTCATTTCAATCATTGAATCCGTGTTTATCGCTTCATTTTCCCTTATTACGTTGGTTAATTTGAGGGGTAAATATCATAAAAGCACAGACACTGACAATGTCATAATGAAACCCATTACTTTGTACAATTGATATATGCTAATAAAAAGTTTAAATCATAAAAAGAATATTCTTGGTTTTATTCTTGCTAAAATGATACTTTAATACTTGGCTATAGGCTTAGTATAGACATCCACTACTTTGATATGTTAAAAAAAAATCATAGGAACTGGCAGAGATGGCTCAGCTGTTAAGAACATTATCTGTTCTTTCAGAGGACCAGGGTTCAATTCCCACCACCCCCATGATGGCTCCCAATCATCTGTAACTCTAGTTCCAGAGGATCTGACACACTCTTACCCTTCCATGGGCTATGCATACATGTAATATGCAGACATTTCTGCAGGCAAACGCCTGTGCACATGAAATAAAAATAAAATAATATATATATATATATATATATATATATATATATATATATATGAATATAAAAGTTAAAAAAAATCATGAACGGGTGTTGACCTTTGTAAACTCCTTTAACTGTTTAATTTCATTGGTAAGCCTGAGTCATCTGGTGTTTTCCAAACCTTGTGTGTTTTCCAAAGGTTGGTTGTACAGTTCTGTGTCATAACCCTTTATCAATTATGTCTGTCATTCAAAGCCTTTTTGTCCTTGCCAATTGCTTTATGTAGTTTTGGGTGTGTTAGTCTAAGCTCGGGGACTCCTGATTCTGCCTTCTGAGTTTTTATTTATTTAAAGGTTCTCTTTCTATCAGATATGCTAGTAAAATAGATTTAGTCCAGCATATTAATTTTCCCCTATTTTACATGTATGTACTATGTATGTATGGGGGTAAGGTTCCTTGTGTGGCACATGTAGAAAAGAGATCAGCATCTGGACATCTTTCTTAACTGCTTCTCCACCTCCCTCTCCTTGAACCTGAAGCTCACAGTTAGACTGGTAGCCAGCCCCCCCGGGATCTACCTATCTCAGATCCCCAGGGGTGGAGTTAGCTGCTCACCTTCTTCATGCCAAACTTTCTACATGTGTGCTAGTGTATTAGTTAGGGTTTCTGTTGCTGTGATGAAACACGAGAACAAAAAAAGCAAGTTGGGGAGGAAAGGATTTATTTGGCTTATTTGGTTCATCATCGAAGTCAGGACAAGAACTCAAACAGAGCAAGAATCTGGACACAGAAGCTGAGGGGGAGGCTGTGGAAGGATGACTTCCTGGCTTGCTGCTTGTGACTTGCTCAACTTGCTTTCTTATAGAATTCAGGACCACCCGCCCAGGGAGGGCACCACCCACTATGGTTTGTGCCCTCCCTCATTGGTCACTTAGAAAATGCTTTATAGGCATAAGAAAATGCCTACAACACAATCTTACGAAAGCATTTTCTTAATCGATGTTGCCGCCTCTCAGATGACTTTAGCTTGTGTCAAGTTGACATAAAACTATCTAACACAGCTGAGGATCCAAACTCAGGTACTAATGCTTGTTATGAAAGCATTTTATCCCCATAAGCCATTCCTCAGCGCTGGTCCAGCTCATGTGCATCCTTTTCATTGCTGGAATCGGACATTTGAGTGTTGCTCTTTACAAATCCAAGAACATAATGGCTTAGACATAGAACCATATTGGCAAACACTGGCACAGGAAACCCTCTACCTGAATCCCAGAAGACACAGGGTATACAGCCCGAGTCACCTGGCTTCATGTAGCCACCAACTCCCCAAGGTCTCACTTGGGAGCCATCAATTCTGCTCTTTCTGGGCCGCCTGGAAGGGTGTGCTAGCCCTTCCATAACTATGACTTAATGCCTGAGCCAGCCTAGCGGAGGAAAGGTTTATTTGGGCTCACAATCTGAGAGTTCTCAGTTGATAGCTGCCAGCTGCCATTTCTGGGCTGTGGATGAGAATATCATGGTGGAAAGCTTAGACAATGTACTCTGCAGGGAAGGAAGCAGAGAGACAGACCTATGCTGTGTGGCCTTTCCCTTTCCCTTCTTTTATTTCACCTAGGACCTCAGCCTTTGAGATGGTATGTCACATTCAGTAGGTCTTCCTCTCTTACTGTTATCACAGGGGCATGCTCTGAGCCAGGGAGAGCGTGGGTTGAGGGTCTAACATTAGAAGCCTCTGAGCTCACCAGAGGGACTTCTCTGTGTCTCTGGGCTTTTTTCCCTTACTCGTCACCGCAAGATTTCTCATCCCTTCCCACTAAGGGATCAGCTCTTTATGAGTCTCTAAGCATGCTCCCATGAACAGACAATCTACTATCTATCCATCGATCCAAATTCCTAATCAATTTGTCCATCCATTTACGATCCAGCCAACCATGTACCCATCTATACATCTTTATACCTACCCATCCTCCACCCACACATTCATCCATACTTATCCACCCTTCCACCCATCCTCCTTCCATCCATCATCTGTCTACCTATTGATCATATCTCTGTCCATCCTCCCATCCATCAGCACATCCTCCACCTGCCCATACATCTATCCGTTTGTCTGCCCGTCTGTCCAGCCAGCCAACTACATATCAACATCCGTGTCTTAAAAACTCTACATCTGTCTAATCCTGGACAAAGGGAACATATTCCTCATTAATGGGATTTAATGGGATATAGGCAAGGCTCTTGTGGGAGAGGCAAAGACACGCAAAAGACTATTTGTGAAGCTCTGACCAAACTACATTAAACACTGTAGAATATTAGCATTGCCTTGCTCACATGCTAATTCAACTAACACTTCCTAAGTGGTAGGATGTGTGTGTAGATACAAGATGAAGTCCTGGCTCTCAGACTTCACTGTCTGGTCAGGCAACAGGAATGGTAGATTCATGAGTGTTAAAGGAAACAGAGGAATGGCAAATGTGAATGCAGTGGCTAGCTCAGAATAGGTATGCTACCCAAACAAGGGCCTGGCAATGTTCAGCTCAGGATCTTTTTTTTTTTTTTGGTTTTTTGAGACAGGGTTTCTCTGTGTAGCCCTGGCTGTCCTGGAACTCACTCTGTAGACCAGGCTGGCCTCGAACTCAGAAATCCGCCTGTCTCTGCCTCCCAAGTGCTGGGATTAAAGGCATGCGCCACCACTGCCTAGCATCAGCTCAGGATCTTTTAATGGCAGTCACACTGGGAGCCCAGAGGTCTAGAGTCCAGCATGGGCATGACCCTTCTGCTCCTGAGCTGTACCCCTGCTCCATCTTTCCCCTAGTCACTTACATCCCTTGGCTAAGGTGGGAGCGTCTTAGCCCAGGACTCTCCACCAGTCTGCTCATCCTATACCCTTAGCCTGATATCTGGACTGGGAAACAGTGACAGAGAAGAGGCACCAAGAACTGGAGCTTGAGAAGCTGGGCTGGGGCTGGAAGGAAGGTGGGGTGAGAGCTAGACTGGGTTGGGCACCTTAGAACACGCTGTTCCTTCTCTCTGGAACGTTCCTCCCCACCTCCCTTTGGCACGTCACCTATATCCCTCAGGTATGCTCAGCTCTTGTTCCTCCTGGGCGCCCTTTTGATCTGAGTCTCTAGCCCAGGTTAAAGCTTCTTGCCATGACATTTCACAGCATACTAGCTGGTTTCTGTCACTGTCTCTCAATGACTGAGAGCTCTGGGAAGGGATTGTCTTATTGATCCTTACATCTCAGCAACTAGAACCAGGCCTGACAACGTGTAAGATTCTATCACATAAGCACCCACTGGATGGATGGATGGATGGATGGATGGATGGATGGATGGATGGATGGATGAATGGATGGATGGATGAGATAAATGGATGCTAGATAGATGAGTGAAGAGTAGATAGATGTAGGGGTAGGTAATGGATGGGTGGTTGGATGGACAAGCAAGACGAACAGGTGAGTTCTAGAATAGTTCCATGACTACTCTGGGCTATCTGCTCTTCATAAGGAATCTTTCTACCAGTAGCATCGGAGAAGGCTCAGGTAGCCTTACTCCCTACATTAGAGTCTACCAAACAAGCTGTTGAGTCCTATCTAGCGGTCCTCCACCTTTCCTGAGATGACCACCAGTGAAAGGTAGAAATGGCTTGGGTGTTTAAAAAAAAAAAAAAAAAAAAAAAAAAGTAAATCAAAGGACTCATATAGATGCCCTTTCACACACCAAAGGTCATTTTGTGATAATTTTTCAGGGTTGGTGGCTGGGAATGCAGTGGGGGTGACAGAGGGTGAGACAAGGTCTTACTTTGTAGTCCCAGCTGACCTGAAATTCACTAGATAGCCCAAGCTAGCTTCAAATCGACAGCAATCATCTTGTCTCAGCCTCCTAGGTACTGGGATTCCAGGAGGGAGACACAATGCCAGCCGGTGTAATAGTTTTTAAATGCTTCTTGAGTATAGAATATGCTCACTCAGTAGAGCAGACTGGCCTTGAACTCAGAGATCCACTTGCCACTCCATCCTAAGGGCTGCAATTAAAGGCATATGCCACCGTCCCCGAACCTCTTTCTGGGTTTTGTTTGGTGTAGAATATTTTATATTGTTAGGATTAAAAAATGTTTTCCAATTTCCTATTCTATATTCCTAACACTTTGGGTCGGGAGCTATTTTGTGACACCAAACAACCTTGTGAAGGGAGCCTTTAGCCCTGACATCCAGGTCTCTAAATCCCCATACTTTGAGCCCTTGTAAACAATCATCTGGAGGTGGGGGTATCTAGGGAGCAAAAATGGGGGGGGGGGGTTGTGCTGAGAGGCTGGGAGGAGTGGGCTAGTCAGATACCAACACAGAAGACCCAAGCACTTGCACATACCACCATAAGATCAGACTCAGGTTGTCTTCCCACCTAATAAAGGTCTTGCTTTGAACAACAGAGGAGCTCCAGGCCCCTTTTCCTAGCACTACCCGAGCTCTGAACTTGAAAAGCTAGTCTGACCTGCTGGATGCTGTTCATCTGAGGTCTGAACTGAGCAGCTAGAGCTAAGTGCTGAGACCCACAGGCAAGATGCAGGAAAGGCTGCAAAGGATGAATGCTGAGAACCTAGTTTTTGTTGTCCTTGTACCCACCCCCCAGCAACCTAATAGGGAGTGACTCCTTTAAAAACCTAGGAATATGGCATCAAGGCCTCTCAACACACCCCCTCCTACGCAGGCAGAGGTTGAAGGTGATGTGTGGTTTACTTCAGGTGCATTAGGAGGAACATTCAGGAAACCATGAACACAGATTTCCCAAGACAGCATACAGGGCAGAGGGTGAGGAAGGCCATTGGCGAGTGGGGAAGGGAAGACCTGAGGAACCTGGTAAGCACTCAAGCAGGACAGGCTCAATGAGCTAATAGGAGGCGGCTGGTGGGTGGCAAAGAAACTATGACCCCTCCAGGACTCTTGAGTCAGGGACTGAGTCAGCCTTCTCTGGAGCCTTGACCAGATAGATCCAGTATTTGAGCTGTCAGTAACTAATGGGAGTTAACAGTGGTCTTCTGTCCCCTCCCCCACTCGCAAGTACCAATTCCAACCAGCTTGAAGCTGCCGTTGGCTCCTCACTATATCCTGGGTGGAGAAAAGGGTGGTCTGGAGGGCTACTAGTCAGGATGGAGCTGTCAACAGCCCACGGCTTCAGGTTGGCTCTTCCCTGCAGCCAGTCTATCAAGTCTGATTCCAGTGGACAGCAGTTCTATCTAGGCATAGACTGTGTCATTCTGAGACCTTCTCGTTTAATAGCACTCTCCTTGAATGAAGGGACAGCATGCAACCGGTGTGACTGGCAAGAGACCTTGACACAGTAACAAGTGGAGAACCATTAACCTCCTGAGTCCTCTGAGAGGCGTTTTTCAGCGATGGGTATATGAAGGCCAGGGAATTTTCATTTTCTGCTGCTTTTCCAGCCTTCTTGGGATCATTCTCCTGGCCTTGCCCTGTCTGCCTTGCTCAGCATTTAAAAGTTCACTTTTGTGATCCAGAGACTGAACATCTCCTGTCACACCATCAATGAAGCTTACAAAAACACACAGACTTTCAGGGTCCTGATGCTTACTTAAGTCCTTTCTTAAATGACATTCACTTGAAATTTCTTTATTTTGCCCAAATAGCTTCTGTGGAATAGCCATATATGAGCATGGCGCTCTCCCATAGCCTGTCTGCTCCAGGAGATCCATCTTAGCCAGGGGCTCCCAGCCTACTCTTGCCTGATGCAGAGACCAGGCAGTGGTATAGGTAGGCTCTGGACTATAGAAAGCCCAACAGCCCTGTACAGACTTTCGATGGGGTGGGAGGGAGGCACGGCTTTGAGATAATAATGGGTTATAGGGCTGCGTGAGGAGATGCTACCCAGATCCCAGAATGCACTTGAACCAACCATGGACCCCGCTTTCCCAGGCATGACTGAGACACTGGAGGGAAAAAGGTAATTAAAACACAACAATCAAACCAACCTTTTTAAATAGTAACTTTTAAAAATATAAAAAGCTTCATTACAATGACTTTTCAATTTTTCTTTTTCTTCAGGAATAACTCTCTTCCACCCTAACCCTCCCTTCTGGCTACAGCCTTAACAAGAGGTGGCCAGTGACCATCTGAGACCCAGAGACAGACGGACAGACTCCAGACAGGCACAACATGCCTCTCAGGAAGGTGCAGGGTGTCAAGGTCTTTCCATGTCCCAACATACATCCTGTTCGGGGCAGCCGTTCAACTGGAGCATCGGAGATGGGCAGGCTTTAGATACCCTCATCTTTCTTCCCAGACTGAGTCCCACATTATAAAATAATCCATAAAAATGCAATATAAAAACTCTCTTCTGTATGCTACAGCCATGGAGAGCCCACCAGCAGGGCCCACACGGTCTTTAGCTTTTCTTTAATAAAACAACAAAAGACCAAAACAAAACAAAGCAAACCTAATACCACAAACATTGGTACCCTAGGGGTGATATCTGCAGATGACTCTCCGTCTGCCCCGGTCCCCAGCCCGCTGCCCCGCCCATCTTCTCAGACTTACAATCCTGGGGGTCACCATTTCCCCACTTCAGGGAGCAGAAAGGGCTGAGAGCAGGAAAGGGGAGACGGCATCTTATCAAAGGATATCACTTCTAATTATTTTTATTCAAATTAAAAAAAAAAAAGCACCCACACCAGTTGCTGTTTTTCTCTGGTAGCTCCCTGAGCTGAGTCGCTTCATCTCCCCCCCCACCCCCAATATGGAATCCTTTCTAGGCTGCGCCGGAGGAGAGTCAGAGAGGGGGTTCCCTTGAACTTCCATTCCTCATCACAATGATTGAGTGTGCACCAAAGAGAAAGATGGGGTTGGGGGTGGGGAAACAGAAAGAGATGGAGGTCAGGAGGTGTGAGGGCAAGGCAAGAGACAGACAGAGCAGAGAAACCCACAAGAAATCCTCGCTGTTCCTGTGGATAATAGCCCAGGCTGGCCCATCCCAGTACTGTCCATCAGCTTGTCTGTCCATCTGCCTATCACTCCATCTGAAGATGGTGCTAAAACCCGTGTGGAGATACACATCAGTCCCAGTGGGCCAGGCTGGCTTGCCCATCCCCAGGAAGCTTCTCATTCCGCTCCCCAACTCTCTATCTCTGCCTACTTTCCCCACAGAACATCTGCTAAAAAAATTAAGAAAGAAAAAAAGAAAGGAAGAAAAGCCACCACCATGAGTGGGTTACAAATACAGCAGGCAAAATACACGGCGAGCATTGGTGGGAAGGACCTCCTCCCTCACTGGCCAGTCAGCAACCAGTCTCTTATTTACATTGTTCACAAACCTTGTGCACTGCACAATCAGAATGAGGCACCCCCTCCCCGGAAACAACAATGTCTACTCCTGCATCCCCCCAACCCAGAGTAGGGAGGGGACAGGTCAGAAAGGGGAGGAAGAGACAGAGACTCATGAGGGTGTCTGTGGGGGAAACGGAAGCAGAAGCCTCCAGAGAAATCTAACTGAAGCATCTGCCAGCACTGGTTAGGGGAGAGGAGAAAGTCCTTCAAGTCTGTCGGACACATCAATCCACGAAGGGGCGTGCATCCTCTCCACTTCCGGAGGGCAGCCCCGCAATGCTACTCCCTCATTCTTCTGCCATCCTCGGGGCCTGGCCAGCATCTCCCTGTCAGGGCCGCATGGGTGTCTCCCAGCGTTTGACAGGCCTGTTAGAGTCCTTGTTCAGTAGATGACCTCGTAAACTGTGGCCTTCTTGTCACCAGAGCCTGTTACAATATATTTGTCATCCGCTGAAATGTCACAGCTCAAGACAGATGAGGATTCTTTAGACTGGGGGAGGAAGACATGGAAGACATTAGTGTGGGGAGAAGACAGACAGGAAGTCACTCCGGGTACTCCCTGGCACTTCAGGGCTCTGAATGAAATCACCTCCTACTCTCAGCCCAGGCTGGAGCAGGTGCTGGTAGAAAGAGGCCCACTTCCTCTAGGGCTTGGAGGCCCCTCCCACCTGCCTCTTCACATGATCTTCCCCAGGATTAAGGATGAAACCAGGGCACTTAGCATAAGCATCTCTGCTAAGTTCACTGATGGGAAGGAGCGCTTCAGAGCCACAACAGCATCAGGAGACAGACCTTCAGTGGACCAGCTACAAAGACTGTTGGGCTGTGAGGCCCTCAACGTACCTAGAGCCTTCCAAGGGACACGTGTGGCATATGGGACCAGACATTTAAGAAGGAAGCTGAAATGGGCGTGTGTGTGTGTGTGTGTGTGTGTGTGTGTGTGTGTGTGTGTGTGTGTGTGTAACAGCAAGAGTGATTGTAAGAAAAACAAGTGATTATGAGTTGCACTGTAGAGGGTCGTGTGTGTCTGAGATGGAGGGGTTCTAGATCTTTAAATCTATAAAAACACATGTCTGTTCTAGCACCTCATCATAGTGATGGGTCGGGGTAGCCATCCTGACCTGAATGGATGTCACTGGATGAAATGGCTACTCCATGGGCCCAGCTGCCCAGAGCCAGCCAGGCTCACTGGTTTACTCACCAGTACCCACGAGATGCTCTTACCCTCAGCGATCACAAGCCTTGAGCAACAGAGGGTGTGTCTTTCTCTAGTGCCCACATCCTTCCCCCCCCCCCCCCGGGGGAGTCCTTCATCTAGTGAGGGCTAGGGGTGGGGGTGGGGGGCAGCAGGTCTCCTCCTAGCTCCAGACTCCTCCTGTCCTGCCTCCTGCTACTACTCTCAGCCCCATCGCTGTGGCCCCGTCCTGACTTAGGAGGAGTGGAGAGGAAGATCAGAGGGAAAGTACCTGGAAGATGCTGGCTCCATAAGGCGTCCTCCAGGCATTGAGAAGGTTGTCTTTCCCAGTGCTCACAAACCACTTGCCTGCAAGCCGAAGCAGAGGAACCCTCAGGCTGTGGCTTCCTGCCTTGTGCAGCAGGACCCACCCCAGCTGTGTCTGCCCCTCATGGAAACATCCTCAGACATGCTTAACCAAGGTTTAGTGCTTGCTGTTCTCCACTCCTGAAGAACAGTAACAAGCATGGCACATAGATACCTAAAGGATGCCTTTCCCTACTTGTCCAGGGAGAGCTGCAACAGAAAAACTAAGTCTATGACTGGAAGGTGGAGAGAGAACCAGAATCAGCCAAAACCCAATAGTCAGAGAGGATTTTCCCCCAAGAGGGCTCCTAGTTGTGGCTCCTAACATCTCCCAAAGCCACATGCTCTTCCCAGCCAGTTTCTCTGAGGCTAAGAGTTGGCACCATAGAAACTGTGGTTTCTATGCTGCATAGAAACCTATGGCCATAATCTTCAGAGAAGATCCAGGTCAACAAGGAGAAAGCTTTTAGCCTACTGTCCTGAGAGTTGAGCATCCCAGAGTGACATCCATATCCAAGACAAAGATAGGGAACAAGAAAGGTACTGCTCCAGGACATTAAAGGGGCACAGGCTTGGCTGACTCAGAGCTGTGTGGGTCCCCTCTTCCCCCATCTTCTACTGGACCAGGCTCCCCACGCTGGCTCTCAGGCCAGGCTGAGGCCTCAGGCCTTACCACAGTAGGCAAACTTGAGGGACAGCACACAGCTCTCGTGCAGGTGCAGCTGGTACTTGTCGGGCTTGGTGTGGTGCAGGACCTCCACATTGCTGCTCTCCATGCCCACGGCCAGCCACTCCCCAGTGGGACAGTAACCCAGGGAGAAGATCTGCAAGGACAGACAGTTCAGTCTCCCCTCTGCCCGCAGGGCTGGGCAGCCCCTTAGGCAGGGTTAGACCCTCCTCACTCCTCCCTCACCACTTACAAACCAAACCCAATAACCAGCTGTCTGTTGCCCCTCCCTGCTACCCCAGGGGTGTCACTTATATCCCATTGAGGAAGCTGGTTCTGGGGGGTAGAGCAGGAGGGGCTGCAATTCCCTGGCTCTGCAAGCTGCGCTCAGCTCACTCCTTAAGAAACTGGTAATGACTATACTCCACATTAAGGTACTGTTAAAATAATGAAGCAAATCTAACAAGCAAGAAACATCAAGGCTGATGGGCGAGGTTTACAGGCTTGAGTCAGATGCTCACACCAGAGCTGGGTGGGAGCTATGAGCAAACTGTGGGGCACAGGGGACAAGCTGTGGGCTTAGAATGAGTCAGGTGTATCCATCTCTGAGGTCATGCCTACTCTACACCACTGCTGTGCTTCCAAGCAACCTTCCCAGATGGCTCGGGCTGGTCCCTTGGCAATCAATCATGACCCTGTGTGGTCACTCTGTCCCCTGACATAGTGCTTGGGCCACACACCTGGGAGGTGAAGTCGTGTTGCTGTAACTGCCGTCCTTCACGCAGGTCCCAGGAGCGCACGGTGTTGTCCAGGCCCCCGGTCCACAGCTTAGTGCCATCATGAGAGATGTCTATACAGCTGGCCCCATCTGTGTGGCCCTGGAACTGCCTGTGAAGGCCAAGAAAGGAAGAAGGGTGAGCCCCAGAGAGTCCTTGACTGCCAATCATCCCAAGGATTGGGTCAGCTCTGCAGCCAAGCCAGAGGGAAACCGGAGGTCCAAAATGCTGATCACATGCCTGAAAACCTTAGCCAACAGGAAGCAAAGCTAGGCCGGGCCCCTGCTACTCCACTCAGGGGTGCTACCCAGGACCGTTTCCCTGAGAAAAGACCTCTGATTCCATGTGTCTAGGTGGGACCCCTGGAGAGCCCACTTTGCTCTAAAGGTAATAGAGAGGAAGGCAGGACGATTCTAAAGGATTTCCTATCGTGTTTAGGACCTGCCTTTGGGACACGCTCCTCAACCCAGTCTGCAGTGTCTCTATTTAACTGAACTCACCTCTAGGGCTCTAACATGCCCAAGGGTTTCATGGGTAACACTGGGAAGTGACTGCAGACAAGCACTGCCATCCACCATCACACAGGTGGTGTGACTCAGAGGAAGACACCACACCACTCAGGTCACACAGAACCCAATAGAGCTGCACAGGACTCACAAAGCTAGGCCACTTTGCTCCACCCGGGTCTCACCATTAAACAATGCTGCATTTCCCCACCCTCTGCTATCTCCACTCCTCAAGCTGCGTCCCCAGAACTGTTCAAAGTTCTGCCTTCCCCCAACATCTTCCCCAAAGCTCCTAGGCTCAAACGGTCCTCCACGAGCTAGCTGCCCTTTGCTTCTGCACCTGACCAGCCTTCACTTCTCCAAAAGGACTGAGATCATGGGCTGGGTGACTATAAACACCCTAGCTGCTCCCTGGCCAGCCTCACCTGACCAGGGTCTGGTTGTGCAGGTCCCAAACTGCAATGTTCCCGTCACTGCAGCAGGAGAAGCAGACTTTGGCATCAGGACTGATGGCCAGGGCATAACAGGCCGGAGCTGAGGACGTCAGCTCAGCCTTGATGCGGGGTGTGGGCGAGGCCAGGTCCCAGATGGTGAGTGTGCTGGCCTCACCACCCACAATGAGCGTGCGCCCATCAGGGAGAAGCTTGCACGAGCGGATGTAGTTGTCCCTGTTCTGGAAGGAGAAGAACAGAGTTAAGTGCTATGCATTTGCTTTGTCGTGGATCAAGGAAGCCACATTAGGTAACTTAGCATCCTTATAAAGCGTCTAAGCTCCAGCCAGACTACTCCACCTCAATTCTACACCCATTCAATTTCTCGTGCCTTTCTCTAGAATCTTGAGCCTAAGAGCCATCTCCATTTGCAGATGCCCCAACTAGGGCCAGAGAGGTTAGTCAGCTTACCCAAAGCTGTTCAGAGCTGAGCCTGGCCATGGGTCTAGTGCCCCTGTTCTCCTCCCCCCCCTCCGCCACCCTTCCCCCCCCTTGCTGTGTCTGTTTTTCTCCTCTGCCTCCTACACGCTACAGAAGAAGCCTGTGGCCCTAGCTTCTCACCAGGCAGTCCAGCTGGGAGATGGGACTCTTGCTGCCCGGCTGGCTGATGTCCCATATCTTCACACAGCCCTTGCCGCCTGTGTAGACGTGCCGTGTGGGGTTGCTGATGGTCACAGCACACACCACCTCCCCATGGCTGAGTGTGTTGATCTGCCGGGCATGCCTGGGAATGCCGGGGCCTGCTAGCGCATCATGGGGGAAGGGCACAGGTTGCATCTGCCCATCAGCACTCACATGGAAGGAGTATGCCCTGCAAGAAGGAAGTGGGTCACTCTTGCCGTCCACCCTTAATGTGTCCCACAGGCCCCATCCAGATCAATGTATACACACCGTGACTTACTGCCTGACTCCAAGCCCCTCTCCTGCAAATCCCTTAAGTCCAGGAGCCCCTTGGTACTGGGATGTCTCCTACTTAATATTCCAACCATACATCCTTGCTCCAAATCAGCTTAGGAGCTCCATGGATGTTATAGAGTTCTCCCCCCAGTATCACCCCATCCACATACACTCAAGACTATAAAGTCTCCAGACATGCCAGTCTGGGAAAGGACCCAACTAAATGCCACAACCTGCCTCTAAAGTCAGTGATACTAGGAATGGAGCACCTTCCTGTCCCTCTAAAGACAAAAACGATGAGGGTATCTGAGCCACAGGGACTCAGCTTGGTCTGCCCACATTACTTTCAGTGCCCTTCTCCGTGGCCATGGTGGCATGAGATCTATTACAGTACAGGGCAGGTTTCTATGTGGTACAATCGGTTCAACGTTTAATTTCCCAGTAAACCATGTAGGCAAAGAGCAGGGTAATACTATGTTCCATAGCAATATTATGCTCCATAGCAGAGCAGGGGAACTGGAGGCAGGGTAGGGGCTGGGGCCTTGGCAGCCTGAGTTCTCAGGGCCCACTTTGCTCCCTGGACTCTGCTTACAAGCATTCTGACCCTCCCAGAACCATCAACTTGGGCCTCAGAGCCCCTAATTTCCCCTGGTGGAGGGGGTTTCTGGGACTCACTTCCTTGGGTGATGACCTGCCTATGTGTCTCTGGAGGGACAGACACCTTCCTAGAGGGCATTGTATCCAGCAAGACCCTGTGCTCAGGGGATGGACAGGGGTCTTTTACCTGTCTACCCCATGAAGCATGCAAAAAGAATAGCCAAATGCTTACGGTTTCCCTCCAGGAATGGAGGCGAGACTTGAGGGCAGGCCTGTGGCCCGCATCGGGGGGTGAGGGTCGAAACCAACCTGTGAAGAAAGGAGAATGGCTCTGAGTCAGTCAGTCTGCCATCACATAACCTCACCCTGTTCCCCATGGCCGCCACCATTGGGCCTGCTGCACCCTGTGACTTCTCCGGAACTAAGTAACAGCACTGCTGAGTGGACCCTGTGTCAGAGAAGGCACATGCCAGGAAGGCCAAGTGTCCTGCCGGGGTAGTAACAGACAGAATAGCAATTGTAAACCCCATCTCAACCAGTGCCCCCTGCTCTGCCAGACAGAGCAGGCCCTGCCCCATCTCTCTCTGAGTGTGCTGTAAACCTACAAAGTGGGGCCACCCCAGGTACAGAAGAGCAGAGAAAAACTGTCCTGAGAAACGAGTCCCCTCTGACAGCCTTAATCCTGTTTGTCCACAGTAACTGTCACTACCAGGCCCCTCTCCCAAAACCCTGCTACCTGGTCAGATGTCACTAAGTTCTTATTGGGGCTCTTCTCCCCTTTTAGGGTACTATCCAGAGGTCTCAGATGAGAGAGGGCAGTCCAAGAGTTACCTTAAGTCATCTGAGACTGACAGGCAGGTCTGTCATCCCATAAGTAAACTCTCTGTAAACAGGTGCTCTCCCCAGAGCAGTTGTCAGGGTCCACAGCTATCCTAGTTAGTTTTATGTCAACTTGACACAAGCTAGAGTCATCAGACAGGAGGGAACCTCCATTGAGAAAATGCCTCCAGAAGATCTAGCTGTAGGGCATTTTCTTAATTAGTGATGGATAGGGGAGGGCTCAGCCCGTGATAGGTGGCATCATCCCTGGGCTGGTGACCCTGGATTCTGAGGCTGGGCAAAGTAATCCAGACAGCAGCACCCCTCCATGGCTCTGCCTCAGCTCCTGCCTCCAGGTTCCTGCCCTGCGTGAGTGCCTGCCCTTTTGGGGATGAACTGTTATATTGAACTGAGTGAAATAAACCTTCTCCTCTCCAAGTTGCTTTTGGTCATGGTGTTTCATTACAGTAACAGAAGCCTTAAGACAACACCCAAGGGTCCCTTCAGCATGCAGGGATATGTACTACACAACCCTGCCAGCTCCCACACCCTACCCAGTCCCCACCACCATCAAAAGGGGCTAAAAGGTCTACGTACAGCTCCAAAGCTCACCATTGGCGATCGGCCATAGGCGGCGGCGGCGGCAGCTGCGGCGGCGCTCATCTGGGATGGGATGTTGTGTAGGCCAGCATAGGCGCTTGGGCTGGTGAGGGAGCCATTCATCTCGTGGTGGCTCATCATGGCGAAGGGTGCTGGATAGGAGCTGGTGAGGGTGATGGGTGTTCGCAGGGCCGAGGCTGTGAACGGGAAGGTGTGGATCAGTGGGGAGGAAGCATCCGTGAGAGTGAGCTCACCCTCCTGATACACAAAGCTGAGGTCACAGACCTCCTACATTCTGAAGCATCGACCCAAGTGGACATCTGACTTCAGAGGCCAAGGCTGGAACCATTTCTTTTCAGAGGGCAGCACAAGGCCCAGAGAAGAGAGCTTGCTCAGGAGCTCAAAAAACTGTTAACAGAAGTGGACACGCACACTTGGCCCAGCAGCAGCCTTGTAGACTCTGACACACCAGTGATGAAGACCCTCATAAACCCTGATAGACCAGCATCAAAGGTGTAGGCTTCTATATCCTTAAACCTGACAAGACCACCAGGCAGGCCTGTGAAGCCCCAGCTTGGACACACTATGTTGCTGGCCATGTTTGGCTCCACCTGGACAGGGACCAACCTCCCCTCCCCCATCAGATTGACCAGGGCCCCATGGTGCCTACCCATTATACCTATCGGGTCCATGCCTGGAGGTTTGCCCGGCATTGACCGGAGCCCCGGGGTGGTGCTGGTGCCTGGAGTTGGGGCATCGTTTCTTGGCGTTGGTGTGTTGGACTTGAGCCCAGGTGTGGAAGATTTGTCATTCTGAAAAGGGAAGACAAGACACAGAGACCAAGAGACGCCATGAGGATTCCTTTCTCCCAAGAGCTGGGCAAAATGCCTAGCCCTGGTCCCACATGAAGCCAAGCATGGGTTGAACAGAAGTCCCTAGTTGGCAGGGACAATGGTGAAGGTTCTAATTTAAAGATGCAGAAACCAAGGCTCTGAAACATTCCCTAGTGAGAGGCTCAGCCAGTGTGGGTTAATGATTCAAACACAGCCAATCCCAAAGCCACAGTCTTTCCACACCCAACTCCTATCCTGCAAGGAGCACAACTGGAGCCCTAGCCTCGGCATGCATGCCTCCTGTCTCTCCCCTCCCCCACCTCTGTAAGGTGCCAGGGCAGACCCCACATACATGACCAAGGTCTTTGGTCTTGGAGGAAGGTGTGCTGCTGGAGGAAGCCACAGAGGCTGGGCTGGTGGGGGCGTCTTTCTTCAGACCACGGGCTTTGTCCAGCCCATTTTCAGGAGGGGAGTGTGCTGGGCTCACCCGGGGCGTCGCTGGGTCCTGAAAGGACAAGTGTTACAGAGTTCTTAAGCTGCAAGCAGGTATCCCTGCCCTAGCAACAGGAAGGCAGTGGGCACGGGTGGGAGGCAATTAGCTCTGAACAACCCTGAGTCCTCTACCTCACAGGTGGGGTGAACAACCATCTGGAGGCAGGGAGGGATGACCTGTCCAGGATCACATGTAAGTCCAGAACACTAACGGGCAAGGTTACACAGGGCCTTATTGGAGATTCTCTCTAGGAAAGCACACTCCCCAACTCTGGAGAGGGAGGACAGGGGCACCTAGACAACTACGGGGATCGAATGAAGACTGCTTCTTCCTGAGACCTTTCAGAAACCACATAGGGAGCCATTTCCCCCTCCTTCCCTGATGCTCCACTGCCAGCTCCAGCAGCAGCAGAAAGAAGAGACCTTACCTACAGAGGATTTGTCCCAAACCACACCACCCAGGGCCCTCCCTACAACTGGGGCCTGCCCTTACCTCATTGGAGACATCCACCACCAGGTCGTCACTCTTGTCCCCGTCGCTGTCCTATAAGCAAGAGAGATGCCAGTAAGAGCCCATGTCAACCCTTGATCTGCTCAAGCTTAACCATGTACCCCAACAACTTGCCCAACCAAACCCCAAAGCCTATGCTGCTCTGCTGCTGTGCCCCGCCTTCTATGAACAGTTCTTAGTAAGGCAGCCTCTGGGGCTCTGCCGTGTCTAAGCAGTCTCATTATCATAGTCCTGAGCCTCCGGAAGCCAGACCTCCTTCCCAGCTGGCACTCTGGTTACAGTCATTCATAGGCAAGCTCATCCATAAACCCCCCCCTCACTCTGGGGCAGGTGACTGGCTTCATTCTGCAGTGCAGCTGAGCTTTGTGTAACACATTCAGAGCCACAGGGCAGCCAGATGGGCCAAAGAGGGCTTCGTAGTAGCTAGCCCCTCTAGACTCAGATCTCACCCTTGTTCAACCTGGTAATAACCATGCTCCCACTGGGATCTCACAGGTCAGGGTCATGCCATCAGGTTGTTACAAACTGTGTCTCTATGGCTGAATGCCTGGGGTGGACTGCGAGGACTATGGGGCTCACATTGGAGCATACCAGGACACTTCTTTGGAGCATGGGTACAACAGAGAACTGTCTAGAAGAACCTTCAGCTGCTGGGCAGTGGTGGCGCATGCCTTTAGTCCCAGCACTTGGGGGGCAGAGGCAGGTGGATTTCTGAGTTCGAGGCCAGCCTGGTCTACAGAGTGAGTTCCAGGACAGCCAGGGCTACACAGAGAAACCCTGTCTCGAAAAACCAAAAAGAAAAAAAAAAGAAAACCTTCAGCTCTCCCCAGGCTGAACGTAGGCTGGGACAATTTCCCCGTCCATTTCTCTTTCAATGGCCCACCTGACTACAGGGTATGTATGAACCTCCCTCTGGGCCCTGACCCATCTACCAGTCTCTCAGACTCAGAACTCAACTGCCAAAGTCGAGGCCAAAGCCAGCACACAACCTTATCCAAGGAAGCCACTTGCGACCCCTACATACGTATCGGCTCAGGCTGTCTTTCTCTTCTGCTTTCCGCTTCTTGGCTTCCATGCTGTAGTCTGCAGAGCCCCGGTGCTTCTCACTGGCCCGGAGACTTTCTGAGGGTGACACGGAATTGTTCTGGAAGAAGAGGATCTTGGGGTCAAAACTCCATGCTGAATGTAATAATGTAACATTGCACATAGTTTCAGTCAACTAAGAGCGGATGACAGAGGGCCAGAAGAAGGAGGTGGGCAGACACCCTGTGCCTACAGATCCAGTTCACCCAGAATGTTCCCAGGACACCTTGGGTCCCTGGGAACTTACCCAAAATATCAATTTTTGGAAGCAAGGTACTGCTATTTCTGTTTCCTGGCCTGAGGCAAAGTCCCAAGAGGGTGAGAGGCACCCGTCACTCAATTTACTCAAAAGATATGTCTTTTCAAGTCAGACCTGAGCCATAGACAGGTATACATGTAGAACTTCCATTTTAAGCCTGGCAGTGAATGAGAAAAGGTGCTGGGCTGCAGATAAAGCCCTAAGCATAGATGAGAAACTCTGAGCCCTGGCTCCTCCACAGCCATGCCTCTGGCAAACTGAAGAGAAACCAGTGTCATAAAGGCACAAACCCTGCAAGGCCACTACGCCTTTCCCTTGAAAAGATAGGACCTCCCTTAGGGTGGAGACAAGAGAACAGGGCCCTGTGTAGTTGCAAGACCAAGCTAATGTCACCAGCAGAGGAAGGTAAGGTTTCATGCTGGGGAGAGCATTGGGAGTTCTCAGGCCCTCCTCTGCTACAGAGGGAGGGAGGAGAAGCCCTATGGATGACAGGCCTGAGAAAGAGGAAGATCGGAGGCAGGTGAGCAGCAGGGAAGGCTGGAAGTGGGGTGTCCCCTGGCTGTGCACAGGGAGGGGGAACCTCTGGCAAGGGCTGTCTGCAAACCTTGAAGGCCTAGTGCCTTCAGGACACTATGGGCCTTCAAGACACTATGAACTCAATGGCTACCTCTAGCATTATCTACCACTGTTTGAATGTTCCCAGCTGAGGGGGGCGGGGATGTCTTGGAACCTTCTGGACATAGGGGTCTGGCTGGCAGACACACAGGGCCACAGAGAATTGTAGGTGAAACTGCAGCTTCTTCCTAACTGTGGCTAAGATGTAACCACTCCTGCTTCCTCCAAGCCACAATGTAACCCTCACAGCCCTAACTGTACATCCTCAAACCCTGAGCCAAATAATCCTTCCTCGCTCCAGTTATTTTACCATACTGATAAGAAAAGTACTGATAAACCTATCCATGTTCAGACTGACATTAATGTCAGGAGTGAGAGAATGAGTCAGAGGATCCCTGTTAACTATAGCAACAAGAGTGGCCACAAGTCCACACACGCTAAAGATGCATGCTGGAGTCGTATGGGAACACAAGAGCAAGGTGATGTGCTCACAAAGGACATTGAAGGCAGGTAGGGTAATCCTTCACTTCTCCTTTCCCCATTTTACTAGAGGCCAACGCTGGCCCAGGGATGGGGTTCACTGGCAGGGAACGAGGTGGGGTGGCCAGCAGGTGGATGGGTTTGGGGTAATGGTGTGGGAGGGAGCCAGCCGCAGAACTTAATTTCCTTTCCTAAGCCGGTTTTCTGGGCAGCCCTTCCCTGCCAAGTTTCTGCCTGAAGCAAATTAAAATGGCAGAGTTATCAAGCCTTGAAGAAAAAAATGGAGGTTATAATGGAACTGCAGCGCAACCTTCCCCGCAGCCGGGCGAGCGGCGGAGATGCGCTCACAGCCGCAATTCAATTAGTTGCTGCAAGCACAGGCAGGAAAAAAAAAAATCACCGTCATTTCATTTCATTTCCGCCGATGGTGGCGGCCACCCTGTGCTAAGCAGAAATGCTTCCAGCCCCTCAGGCTAGCTGCCCCTGCGCAGGCGGGTGATGGAGAGGAGGGAGGGGATGGGGTGGCTGCTCGTGTTTCTCCTTGCGACCCAGTGCGAGAACAGGGAACTCTTTCTTCTCATGCAGTCAGGCTGAAAACCCTCGCCGCTACCAGAGAGTCATGTCAGGCATTTAGCGGCATCGATCCAGCCCGCCTCTGGTTGGCAGGCGGCCAAAAAACTAAGTATTTTTTATTGCTTCAGCTAGGCAAGGAAATATGAATGAAGCTACCTCTAATTGGACTCCAGACTAACCCCTCTGGGACAGCTTCCAGCCTGTCCACCCGGCCCCCTCCCCTCTCTGACACAGCCTTGTCCTTCCTGCCGGAGGCCTTGGCTGCTGACAACCTGTTTTCCTAAGGCTGATTATTTCAATCTCCACCATCCAACACCATGGCCCTGAGGATGCAGCCCCCCAGAGTACTCCCCATCTCCCACCGGTACCCACTCTGAGCTGCCCAGCCCTAGGATGTCATGGGATTCATCCCTGTTCATTCTCCAGTCCCCATGTTGAGCTGGCCTAGCTTGGATGCCAGCAGCATTATGGGGGGAAGGGCTGTGCACTTGGGGGTCCCTCTGGGTTTCTGGCAGAAAGCTTTCAGCAGGGGCACAAAGCCAAAAGCGAATAGGTATGGAGAAGTGGGTGCTGGGCTTCAAATACCCACTTCCTGGGGAAGGCACCTGCTGACCAAGTAATGAGCCCTGTGACGGGGGTCTGCCTATCAAAGCTGCGAGGCTGTCTGGGCAGCATAATTCCCATGATATGCAGAAGGAGACTGGGGCTCCGAGGTCAAGACACAAGACCTCAAAAGGCTGAGACTGGATAGAAGCTAGGGAGGAGTGGAGGGTGGGGGTGGGGGAGGAAGACACCACAGATGGACACACCTATTCCAGCTCTACTTCTATGTAGGGAAACTGCCTCTCCAAAAATATGCCACTGTTTAAGGATCAACACCAAAGCAATCAAAATGGATTTCAGCTTTAATCATTCCTTTCTTCTGTGCCTCGCCATTCCTGAGCCCGAGGGGGGGGCCTGGATTTCTGAGCAGGCAGGCAGGGCAAGAAGAGACAGCTAATGGGAGGCATGAAAACAGTCTGGATGGAGGGAGAGATTGGAAAGGAAGGCGGGTCAGACAGAGGGAGCTTCCTGAGGAGGCTGCTGCCTGGATGGCTAGTTAAAGGCCTGACATTCCAAGTCCTACTTAACATGAGGTAATAAGGAAAGCCATCCTAGCAGATTAAGATGGCCCCCCGATACAAGCTCGGCGATGAGGAATAAAATAGCTCTGCTAATCGCTGGAGGATTTTTTTTTTTTTTTTAATCCAGACTCCACTGTGCTTATTCAGAGGGCTTATTCACTTGAAACAGAACCTCGGAGCCTCAGTGTGATCAGAAAGATTTACAGCAAATCTCTGAGCTGGCAGACACGCAGGCGGCCTGGCCTTAATACCTGCTTGCTAGCACTTTCTTCAACTGAGTAAAAGTGCAGAGCAGGGAGAAACCTCAGGCATCTGAAGAGAGAAGGGTTTGGGATTATGCTGGAAGCAGTCATCCAGCGTACAGGGCTGATGAACCATCAACCTAGGCAGCATTGTACCAGAATTTGGAGTCCTGGGCTCAGACCAATGACTCCAAAAAGGCCCTAGGAAGATGTAGGGGTGTGGGCTAATGGCTTCAGTTGACTATGTCTTTTTGTAAGGGGGACTTAGAGGTCACTCAGGCAAGTGCCTAGAGTTAACAGGCTTCTCTAATTTAAGGTCACTCAACAGAGGACAGCAACAGCCTAGTACTGGATATGGGCAGAGACACTGTCACCCACACATCAGCCTGAAGACCTGAAGCCAGGTCTTCCAGCTGTGGACACACATAAACAGAAGATAAGTAAAAACCCCAGCTTCTACGGGAAACTAGGGTTAGCTGTGGGTAGCATAGGCTACTTGCCAGGCCTACAGTTCTAGGAAGAAGCCTCCAGGCAGGCCCACCCTCCTCCTGTACCCACCCCTACACCAAGAGCACTCTCACTTACCGTGCTGGACTCTCTCTCTGTGAGGCAGGAAGGCCAGGACACAGGACCCCCAAGGAAAAAGAAAGGGAGAAAAAAAAAAAAAACAAGGTAAAAGGTCACTCTTAGCTCAGCTAACCTTTGTGATTCGTTAAAGCCACCTCTCACAGGTTAGCCTGACTCTAGTTCCCTGGGTGCGGTGAAGGCAGGTCCCTTATATGGCACCACGATGGTTCCCTTCCACCAGTGCCCAGCATGACCTGGAATCCAGGCCTTCAGCCTTGTTCCTGGTGTGTCAAAAGGACCTTGGTTTGCTTTTCATCATACTTTCTAGAATCACAAGTGGGAGCTGGGAAGGTTATTGCTTTAAGAACAGTGCAATTTGGAAATGACTTCTACTGTTTTGCTTTCTTAACACCATTCTCTATTCTTTTGCCAAAAAGCCCCCAGAAGCTTAGACCTCTGGTCACGCCAGTCCAGCTAAGCAGCAGCTCTCATTGTCCTCGCCTCCTCTGTCAAGAAGGGACAAAGCAGTTGGCCTCCGCCTCAGCTCCTAGGATACAGCACGGACTAGGGCTTGGAAGGTGACTCCTCCCCAAAAGTCCCTGGGAGCTTGGAAGGCATTAACCATGTGGCCCAGTAAATACCTAAGAGCCAGGGGAACGCACAGGCTGGCAGCTTTACAAAGCGGCTACATGGGGCCAGGTCCTTGTTCCCTCTGATGTCCTCCTGAGCCCCAATAGTGCTTGCTATTCAGAGGGCTGGGGCAAGAGCTGATTCCTCATCTCTCTAGTTACTTCTTTGCTGGAGTATTCCTGAGACCCTGCACCTATAGATGATCCATTAACTAGTCTGAGACAGGGTCTCAAATACCCTGGGCCGACCTTGAACTCACTACACAGGTGAGAATAAACTTTCCCCCTTTTTGCCTCCATCTCCCAGTGTCAGGCTTACCGGCATGCACTACCACCCTGCTTTATATGGTGCCAAGGGATGAACTCAGGGTTTGGGCACGCTTGGCAAACACTCTTACCAACTGAGCAACACCCCCAGCAGTGCTGCCTCTTGGAAGGTTTCCGAGTGAGGAAATAGAGATCCAGGAAGATAGCAGCAAAAGGCTACAATGAGGTACCCAAGTCAAACTCTTTAAAGAAAGATCCCCAATGCAATCAGGAAAGCGCCCTGAAGGACATGCCGGGCTGGCCCTAAAGAACAGGCAGGGTGCTACCGGGAATACGGAGACTGTTGTAGATCAACAGACTGTTTTCCCCAGCAAGTCACAGGATCTAAATCAGGAACTGCAGCATTTCCATGCACTTAGAACTCAACAGATGGCTCCAAATCTTAGCTAACACCAGGCTCTCAGTGACAGTACTTGCCACGTCCGTTCCAGTGTGTCCTCCAGCCTCAGCCCACCCTGCCCAGCCCAGCCCAGCCAGAGCCACACCTCTGTGATCCAGTTCATGGTGGTTCTTCTCATCCTTCACTGCCAAATGGGCTTGGCTTCCCAGGGCGCCAAGCGCCAGCAACCCAGAGCTGCTTCCTGTCACTGGGGGAATCCCAGGAGGTTGGAGGCCGGACGGGTGGGGCGGCAGCTGAACCGGGGGACCATGTGTGGCATGGGAGAGGTGCTGTGCCTGGAGTTGCTGCTGCTGCAATGAAGTTGGTGGTAAGCGGTGATGGGTCGGAGAGGGCAGAGGATGGATCACCTCTGCCCCTCCCCTCGGCTCCTCCACTGGGAAGCGACAGGGAAATCATCCTCCCAAAACTTCCCCCTCAGCCACATGCTCATCTTGCTCAACCAAATCTGTTAATGGACTGCAGCGTAGAGGATTTATGTCTTTAAGCGTCACCCCCTAGCTCCAGTTTCAGGACAGAGTTTCCCATGCCTGTTTTCAATCCCAAGATAAATAATGCATGCATTTAAAACCCACTCGGTCACTAGGGCTTCCTTTCAATGGAGCGGAATCCATTTTTAAGCTCATAGCTCATGCGTACATGCCTTTAATATCAGCAGCCAGAGCCTCC
The DNA here is from genome assembly GCA_028551405.1 of Uromys caudimaculatus. Classification (NCBI taxonomy): domain Eukaryota; kingdom Metazoa; phylum Chordata; class Mammalia; order Rodentia; family Muridae; genus Uromys; species Uromys caudimaculatus. Next base: position 56,965,107 of record CM052706.1, read on the forward strand.
CACCCAAAGCTGGAACCTGGGGAAAGCCTCCCTGACTGGGCTTCTAAAGAAGCCAAAGCCTGACTTCTTTAGAATCGGGACAGGGTAGGCCAGAGCAGAGAAGTCCCAGGACTGGTGGAATCAAAGCTGATGCCCTTGGCCATCAGAGTAGAGAGAACACAAAACTAGGAAGAGCTGAGCCTTTGAAATCAGATGGGCCAGGATCCTGGTCTTGATTCTGACACTATCTGCATGCCCGGGACAGGGACTTCCAAACCCCCTAAGCCTCAAATTTCCTCATCTCCATAAGGGGGGGAGGCAGCACCCACTGCAGGGGACTACAGTCAGGTAATGTGGGCTTGGGCACGCAGCCACTGCTCACTGGGCTTCGTGGCAGTCACTGGCATTTGGACAGGGTTCTCACAGGGATCTCCCACTGTTCTAACAACCTCCCAGCCACAGAGTAACATCCATTCTCCTGTTCCTCCCCACCCCAACCCAGGACCCTGCTGCCTGACCTCTGCCCATTGCCAACCTCAAGGCTCCCCGCTCTATTCTGCTCCTGTGCCCAAGTTCCTAGCTCAGAGGCTTCCATGCTTCCCCAGAAGCCAAGACAGAATGCCCTCCTATTCCTAAGGCTGCCAACAACCATTGGCGCTGTAGGACAGGCGATACGGTATCAACTACTTCTCAGGGATGGAAGTATCTCTTGGGACTGGTCGGGGCATTGGGTATGCTTGTCCCCATCCATGCACACATTTCTCTTCTAGACTAGCCCAAGAGAAAGGGACCAATATCACCTGTATGTGCATATAAATTCCTGGACACTATCCAAATAAAACTCCTAACTCTGACAGTCACCAGTGACTGTGCCCATTTTACAGACAGAAAACTGACAGGCACTGGAATGAGCAGCCCAAGTCCCATTACTCTACATGGGTCAACCACTAGCATCATCTACAGAGTGCTCAAAGCAAGGAGGAGGAGGTGAGTGAGACACACAGCAAAGATGAAACAAGCCAAGAAAGGACGGCCATGGGCTGATGGAGCTTGTGCCCATCACTGTAAAAAGCAGCTCTCAAAGTGAACAGGACCTGGGGAATCCCTACAGACATCTGATTAAGGATTTAAAAGCTTCCCACATTCCCCCCAACGAGCCAAGCTGCAAACTGCTGACCTAGCTAGCTCTCCCTCCAAGTTAAGGCTACTCTGGCAGGCTCACGCCTCTGGCTCCAGAGGCTCCAGCTCTTAGCTCTCTATGTAAGGTTGCCACCCATGGCCATTGCCCTGGACCACAGAGGACCTGAAATAACCTCCACTGCTAGGCACCTGTGCAAGCTTTTGGTGACCACGGGTCTTACAGTGATGTGATTGTCGGTTTGCCTGTGTCACTGCACACCTAAGCTAAGGGGGCAGAACCATGGGACCTCCAGTCCTCTCAGCTAAGATTGGACTCCTCTCAGATGGGAGATAAACACAGCTCCCCCACTTTCCCCTTTAAAGAAAATGAATTAACATCTTATTACAAAAATAACACAGGCTCATTGTAAGATTTTTTTTTTTAAAGTTTTAAGTTTTGTTCTTTTTAAGTTCCCCCATTCATTCCACCTCACAGGACGCCAGCTGTCATTCTATCTAGAATCTAGATTTTCAGATCTACAATTTTTCCATGCAATTCTCCACAAATGAGCTCTTGTTGTCCACACTGTTATATGACCCGGTTTAAAAGGTGTTCTGCAGGGGGGGAAACCTTCCTTCGGAATGATTATTTAGTATTCCATGGCACGGCTGGACCATACAGCTTTATCTAGACATTTTGTTACAAAGACTCTCCACTGGGGCCCTGTTGGTTTTAAACTCCTTGCTGGGAAGCCCTTTAAAGTCTGCTGCTGATAATTACTTAATAAAATCCCATAAAGTAAGGACTTGGGTACGTGATCTGCACAGCACAGTACAGAGGAGCTGGTAAGACAAGATGCTTTAGGGAGACCAAAGCGTGTGTGGAGGGTGCTGCCGGCTGCAGACGTGTGAGACTGTGTGTGGGTCTCCCCTCACACCTGGCCCACTCTGTCCAGTCCAAACAGATCCCCTTCCCACTCTTCTGGTCAGAAGGAAATTTCCTTTCCCAGTTTCAAGAACTCAGACCCTGGCTGCAGGCAGAGCTGCTGGAGGCGGGAACTTCCAGTTTCATCCTTTATCAGCGCTGAGCCCCTGGACAAGTCACCTGACCTCTCTGGGCCCGTTTCCTTGTCTGCAAAATGGACCAAAGTGAAGCTCACCCTTGGGCTGCACAGAACTCACATTATTCCATGTAAAAGCAAAGTCCGAGCACAAGCAACCTCAGCAAGTGGTTATAATCAGCACCATCGCCTTTAAGCAACTGATGAGTTGCAGGAAGACAGGGCCACTGCGCTATCCATTCAGCACCTCCAGCAAGTCCGGGCTCATCCCTCTACCCACACTTAGTAAATGAAATGCTGGAGAAGGTTAGCAGCAGAGACGTGGAGAAACCAGGCAGCAGAGAGCTTGATCCAAAGGTGGCGACGAAGCACTGGAGGCCCAGTTAGTTAGAGGCAGTTGGGGCAGCAGTGCCAGTGGTGTAAACAGGTGTCCCACTTTCTCCAAATATCCACTAGTAAATCCATGGCAGGAACTTGTGACAACGGTGGCGGCAGCTACTCAGCTAACGTGACTGGTTTCTAAGACCGTCACAGTGCTCCTCAGCCTCAGGGTCTGTATCCTCTGCAAGAGACAAAGAAGCGTCCATGCAAAATGGACATTTCTCATCTTCAAGCAGAGCAGCTGGCTCTGCACCGCCAGAAAACACTGCCTTGGTCTCCTTGGGTGGTCTGAGGGTACCACGGGGGCCGGCCCAGAAGACTGCAGACTGATGGAAGACCCAAGCTGTAAATTCTTCCACAAGGTGAGAACGGATGCATCTAGATGCCAGTACCCTTTGGCTGGAGGTTCTGCCAGCGGTGGTCTTGGCGGCAATACAGAGTGAACTCAAGTGTTCTCCTTGATGGGGCCAGGAGCAGCTGGCAATGACATGATTCGCAGATAGGTAGGAGCATAGCCTGTGTCACCTCCTTCAGCAAGCAAGTGGGATGCACTCTCGGGCTGTGTTTTTGTCCTCTGGTGGCTTCGGAGAGCAAGGTACTCAAACGGTTTTAGTCTGAATGGGAGGGTCACACTGCTTTCAACTGGAAGCTTTCTCAGTGGCAGAGAAATGTCACAAACGACACGGTCTGAGGCCACCTGCCTCCACCTTTTACTGTTCCTCCTAATACTGGCTCTTCTCCATGCGTGAGAAGAAAGGAAGTCAGTGATTCTCCTTCCTGACTTTAACCCGAGGGTTGAGACACCCAGAACCAAGCACACCCCTGAACATCCACTTCTCCATCCTTGACCATTTCATCAGCAAACACAAACACATCATGCCCTCATGGTGGTTCCTGTGCCCTCCATCCCTAAGTGCCTAGTGCCCATGGTCTGGGACTGACAGGAATGGCTGACAGCAGAGGCTGACGGGAGAGCTTGCTTGAGGAGCATGAGTAACCGGATTACACACCTCATGCTTCATGCCTCTGCTGGCTGATTAGATACTTCGGTTCTGAGGTTCGTAATTTGGGTTAAACTTAGGGGAGCTGTCTAACTGCTTCAGTTCTAGAGTCAAACGGGCCAACAGCTGCATCAGAGGAAGTGGACAGGGTCCTGGTAAGACAGATAACTTGACCTCCAAAAGGAGGCGGAGGAGCAGGTCTGTCACACAGCCCAGTGGGTACACAAGGCTCCCTTGCAGCACTGGCCTCTGGGTTTGGCAGCAGTCTTTAAGAGGTCACAATAATCTTTGCTATCCCTACTTCAGAGATAGGACAGCCCTGGGGGCCAAGTAACTACACCAAACAACAGAAACCTGAGCCAGGATCCCAACTCAGCAATTCCCTGCTTCACCTCAGTCTCTGGGCTAAAGAAACAGACACTAAGGCAGAGCCTCTCCGCCATTCTGTCCTTTCTAAAATTCTACTGCTCAACTCCTGTTCTGCCATCCGTCTTACTCGGCCACCTCCTGGCAGAAGACGGGAAGCTCTAAGAGAGCTTCACAGATCTTTGCAGTCTGGGACAAGCTGTAACTCCAACCTCCCTCCTCCCTTCTCTTCTTCCCTCCTCACAAAAACACCAAGTCAACACTGCACATACCACCCACTAAATAATTCTCCAGGTAATGCAGACCAAGGAGCCAAGGGCCCACCACCTCCTAAGCCACCACACAACCCTGTGAGTACAAAGCCAAGTTCTGGAAAGGAACCCCATCTCTAGGGCCACCTTATGCAAAGGGACATGAGTTTCCCAAGGACCAACTGGGAGCTGGGGTACAGGGATAGCCAGCAGCCCAGATCCTTTCACCTGTCCTTCTTTTCTGCTCTCCCACAAGATTTCAACCGTGTGGCATGCTTCTAGCTAGCAGCCCAGCCAAATGGAGACCCCAGTCTCCAACCCCGTGTCAGGAGGCCACAACAAGCCAACTGGAGCAGGTGTGCCACTAGAAAACCTTTCTATCTGAGGAAATCAAGACTGGAGCATTGCCCCTGCCTGTGCCCTTATCTCAGCAGGGTGGTTCCCCTCTCGCCTCCAGAAGAAAAGGAGCAAGCCCCTCGCTGGAGGGCAGTCAAACACAGCTCCCCAGTCCGGGTGCGCCCCAGCTGTCGGCAATTCCTGCCTTGTGAGGCTCTGTCAGGCGCGCAGCGATTAGACGGCTGCCTGCCTAATGACAGGGCGACGGCTGCATTCACTCAGAGCCCGAGAAGCAATTACCTTGAAAATGGGGGTCACAGGCCCCACTCGTGGGCTTTAATTGAATTCCAATATCTGCCTAGGGCCGCCTTGACCTAACTTGTAGCTTCCTAAATGCTACTTAAAGGAGCTGGAGCCAATCCAGCTGTGCTGCTTCCCAATTTTACTTTTTCTTTAGAAAAAAGTATTTTCATATGTGGATTTTAATTCCAAAGAGTGAGACATGAGATCAAACTGTAGCCCCTGTAGATTGGTAGAAGAACTTGCCCTGAACACCTTAAGGAGCGGCCTGGAAGGGAATACAGCAGAGATAGAAGCTGATCAGAAAGACTTCTGAAGACAGCCTGGAGCTTAGGCCCTGCTTCTACCCCTACACCACCACTGTAGGACACAGGCCATGCTCAGAGATGCTCTCAGGTTAGTCTGTCTGCTCAATCTCTGTGAAATAATGGTACCAGACTAAACCTGTGGTTCTCAACCAGCGGCCCCATTGCCCATGTAGATATAGGTAACATTTGGAGACGTCTGGGGTACACAGGTGTGCACACTCGAGTGCACGTGTGCGGGGGGGGGGGGGATACTATTACACCCAGTAGGTACAGAGCAAGGCTACTGCTGAATATTCAAAATGCACAGAGCAACAAAGAATTATCTGGTCCCAAGTTTCAACAGTGTCGGACCCTGGGTTCTCTGGTCCAGTAAATACCGAAACACACACATCCCATCCCTGTTCTCAGGAAACCCTAAATAAACTCAGTGAAGGGGGGACTTGGGGGAAGAAGGGACTCAGGAGGAGCATGAGGATACACGTGGACAATGGGACGGGGGCGGGGGGCGGCAGTGAGGTAGTTCAGGATGTGAAAATACTTCTTGCCAAGCTTGACAGTTTGAGTTTGGTTATGGGGTCCCACGTGGTGGAAGGAGAGAACTGACTCTTGTGTATCATCCTTTTGAAGCAACACACGTGCTGTGGCACATGTGACCACACAGGAGTAAAACGATACTTTCAGAAGAGGAGAGTGGGGGTGGGGTGAATGGGATCAAACTATACTGTATGGATGATAAACTTTTCAGAAAGCACATTAAAAAAAATATTTCTTAAAGAGAACCCTGAGCTAGATGATCACAGAAGACAGCTTTAAAATATCATGGTTTCAAAATATCATGGTTTCTCTCCCTAGGGCGCCGCCTCCCAGCACCAAGCTTTTTGCCCTTCCACACAGCTGGCAGGGTTTACTCTCCCCTCAACACCAAGAATCAATGGAGGCTTAAGCCCTCCAGGCTCCAGGAGCTCCCAGAAGAACTAACACCAGAAGGACTCTTTTGAACTGCCTTAACCAAAGGACTCAGTAACCACACATCCTGACAATCCTGAGGGGGCTGTATCCATGGATCCCCTTACCACACCCACAGCTGGGAAGGCTTCGAAAGATGCACTTGCCCACCCTCTCCTTTCTCTCCACTGAGGGCCCTACAGAGCACTATGGGATGTGTTGGGGATGAGGTGGGGCTTCTAGAAGGTTCCATCCAGGTATACAGCTGAAATTCACAAGGACGTGTGTAGAGTGCTCAGCCATGCAGCCCAGCACATGGAGCAGCAAGACCCCAACCCCAATACTGCCACAGCACGGTGCACATTAATAAACAGCAGAGATGCTTCTGACCCCAGGAGGTCAAAGAAGGGCGGCCTATGTGGGGGAGGGAGGAGAGGAAGCAGCAGCCAGGAACTGATCAGTACCTTTTGGAAGCTGGGGGTGTGGAAGCTAATAAAGTTACAGATGGACTCAAGGTGTGTCTGGTATTTCTTTAGGAACCAGGAGACAATGTGGTAACGCCATTGTGTAAAGACCCCCAATGAATCCAAGCCCTCGGTTGCCTAGGGACGCCACAGGCCCTGGGGCTGCCGTTCTTTGAGAGCACCTAAGGTCAGAGTTCATCTCTGGTCATGGTAAATGAGAGGAATAAAAGGGCTATACACACGGTGAGAGGCAGATTGGGGAGTCCACGTACCCCGATGATGGCGTTCAGCTCCGTCATGGTGACCTGCTTGGCGCGTTCCACGGCCTGCGCCACTTGCTGCTGATGCTGTAGGGAAATGTAAGCATGATCAAGGCGTGGCCACCAGATAACCTCTAACTCGGGGCACAGGGAGTCTCTCAGGACCCTTCCCCAGAGAAGACAGAAGAGACCCACTCAACAGGACCAGGACCTAGTGATTAGTGACACCATGCTATCGGTCTTTAAATGAGCATGTACTACTTTCTAAGGAAAGTAGAGATGAGCCCCTAAGACTGGCCCGTAACCACCTCAACCTCACATACAGGAAAACCTTTGCTCTGTGCAGTAAGAACCTAATTGGGTGTTACAGACAGGATTCTTTTCTGGGCATTACTGTAATCACATAGGACACCATGTTTCAGGACATGAGGCTATAGTAGCTAGTGGTGAATTAAACAGAACATGTAGGCTTTAGATTTAAAAGGACTGAGAAGAAACGTGTATCTATGGCTACCAAAAAAAGAGCTGAGAGGCTAGCTAGAAAGAGAAAGTAAGAATGACCAAAGAAATTCTAACACAGTCTCAGGTCTTCTGACTGCAATGACGTGTTGGTGTGTAACAGACACTCAGCTGCTGTGGGGAGGCCTCGGGAAACCTTTGTACTTTCCACCCAAGCTTGCCTGCCAAACCTAAATTTGCTCTTGAAAAACTAAATTCTGTTATGAAAAATTAAGTTTTATACACTCCCAGAAGCTAAGAAGTAGCACAATCCATATCTAATTCTTAGATGTATTTAGTGAGACCCAGAACTCCAGCAGGACACTGATACAGTCCTAGCTACTAATGAAAGTAGGGTGGGCCCTGGGCCTGCTTGTGCTGGAGTCAGACAGGACAGAAACAGGGGTCAGAGGTCTGCCCACCACCTCGGGCACCTCTTTGGAGATACTTTCCAGAATCCAGCCCTTGCTTCCATTTGGAGAGTAAGAGGGCTGTCTCCCAAAGGGTACTTAGAGTGACAGGACTTTATGTATATCATGCCTTTCAAGAAGGCACTTAGCATCTGGGAGCAGTACCCCACACAGGGTCTGACCTTTGGCACCAACCAACCAGCCTTACTTGAACCCGGTATAGGACCGTACCCTGGAAAGCTGAAGCCAGTAGTGAAATCCATGTAGGACACTGGTCACGGGGCTCATTACTGTTGCAGGTGAGACCCTCTCCTCAGGTGTGACAGAGGACCATTCTCCCACTGGAAAAGGAGCATATGGTCCCTGTGATGTGACCCCTACCCCCAGGTCAGTAGAGAAGGCCTGTTAATCCTACCAGTTGTTAATCCTACTCTATGATAGGTAGAGTGGGGCTTGGACCTCAGGAAACATGGCCACACCAGGCTGCCCTAGGCAGAAGAGGAAAAAGATGAAGCCTTACCTCCTGTGACAAAAAAGGCATGATCTGAGCTAGAATCGTGTTCAGTCTCTTTGCAATCTCTGTCTGCAAAGGAAAAGAGACCACAAATCAAGTCACTGAGACAGACAGACAGACGAAGGGACAGACAGACAGACACACTCTCCCCCCACCCCCCTGCAGTCCCTTACTATGGGCTCCATGATCATGTGTTAGAAAGCTCCCATTTTATAGGGAAGAAGGTCTATGTGAGACTCAGGTCAACAGCTGGCATCCTCTAGAAAGAATCCCTACTGTATCAAAACAAAAACTACTCCATATTCCAGAAAACCCGTGACAAACTGAAATCTAGTCCTGAGAGAACTGCGTTGCCCAGTGATGCCCCAAACTAGAGGTCAAAGACAAGAGAGCCCAAGGCACCAAGAAGTGAAGGGCTCTCCCAGGGCCAGCCTCATATGCAGTGGTATGTGGCTCCCTTACTTCCACTTTGACTGTTTCTTCTAACCCCTGCAGTATGGTAAGTTTCAATCCTTAGGGCCTAGTCTAAGAATGGAACCCAGTGGTTTCCTACACCCTCTTAGCCACTGAGCCTTCTCTCCAGCCCCTCCCTACACCCTCATACAAGCAGGTCACAAAGCATCAGATCACTTCTCTGCCTGCCCCAGCTTCCCAGCAAAGCCCATGTTTAAAATACCAAGAATTTCCAGTGGGACCATGTGTGACTCAGATTCCAGATCAAGAGTGCTGCTAAATGGTTAACTGAACCCTGGAGGAAGGCCTGGGATGCCAACAGACAACTCTTGGAATTGGCTTTCTTATCTTGTCTGAACCCTGAGCAGCCAGGACGAAGGTCTCAGAGCAGCCTTCAAAGCTTTCATCAACACCAGGCAATCTTTCTGACAAAACCATGACAACAGCCTTTTAAAAACCTGTGATCATCTGCATGTCAGATGATTCTGCATGTGAAATCTAGTGTGCCTCAGATAAAAACAATGCCCTCTGAAGTCTCAGCAACAGACTCTGGCCGTGGGGAATTCCTGGGGCCAGCACCTCTTCATAGTTTAAGAGTCTGGAGGCCCCTGGGCACTAAGGAGAATGTCCCGTTTTATGGAGAGAACAGGCCCTGACAGGAACCTGATGGGCTTCAGCAGCCCTCTATCCTGTGGAGCCAGATGATACAACCCAGAGAACCTGCCCAGTTCTTGGGTGGGGACAGAGTCATGAGGGAACAGCTGGTTCTCCTCAGAAACAGGGCCAGTGCTACCCAGCAGGCACTGCTCTGGTCTTTTGTAGCAGAACAATTCTTCACTGTGAAGGATTGTCCCTCAAACTCAAGACCCTCTGCATCAACATGGTCCCCAATTCAAAGCTCTCTGGGAGAAGGGCAGGAAGCATTCCAGCTAAGAGCTGGTGGGACTCACAATTTGCACAATGGTGGCAGACAGCAACAAAGATGACACACCTCAAGGTTTCTCAACCTCACTGGTCACAAATTGTTTGTTCCGTTGGGCTGGTCTATATATTGCAAGACTCTTAACCACAGCGACTCTGGCCTTTTTCAGGGATATCGGCCATTCTTGATCTAAGGGAGGGTTCTTGGAGGATCACTTTGGATAGTCTAAGTTAGCCTACATAAGCAAGAAAAAATAGGTGTACCCCCAAAACAGGACCTGTCTCACTTGTTCACAGACAATGAATAGGGAAAGGGAGGAAACACAGGCGTAAGAGCTGTACTCAGCCAGAGTTCTGAACTCACCGAGCCAGCCTGCATCTCACTGTGAACTGACAGAGAACAAATAGCTAAGGACAGGACCTATAAAGGGCAAAACACCAGTGCATCCACCATCAGCCCAGCTGCTGAGGAAGCACCCTGGCCCAGGCACTCTTGCCTCAAACAGAGTAGCAATGACTGGATAACAATATGTGCTCAATAAATATCTGGCCAAAGAATAACATTACTAGTGTTCATTCTTTTTCTGTGTGGTGCACATATGCTGCCTGTACATATATGTGTATGTGTATGTGGAGCCCACAGGCTGACATCTGGTGCCTTCCTTTTTTACCTGCCATCCTATTTACTGAGACAGAATCTGTTAACAAATCTGGAGCTCACCATTTCAGCGAGACTGACAAACCAATGAGCTCCTGGGATCCTTCTGACTCTGCAAGCCCCAGTCCTGGACGGTAGATTCCCACTGACACACCAGGCTTTTTCACAAGCACTGGGATTCTGGACTCGGGACCTCATGCTTACACAGCAAGGGCATTGGTGACTGAGCCATCTCCACAGCTCCACTGTGTTTGTGCATACGTAGACTCAATGTTGCAGTATGTCTATGGTCACGTCCCTGTGTGGGTAACACCTGTAGAAGGGGCCGTGGTGGGGAAAATGCTGACGGTCAGCTGGAAGGGAGGTGGGGGCAGGCAATGGCTTAGGCCCTTTAAACAGGGTGGATGTCTAGGCCAAGACAGGCCAAGCACAAGCCAGCACACTGGCTCTCTCGTTGCCCCATCAATTTCCCACACACACACAGTCAGGAAGGCGGAGGCCGACTCTGATCCTTTCCAGCCATTTGACCTACTATAGCCCTCAAGGGTTTCAGACAGCTCTTACATCCTCTACTAATCAGGTCAAGGGTCAGGGTCTTAGTGGTTAGAGAAAATTAGAAGGTGTTGGTGTTCTCCTTTCCCGACCTGTAGGAAGCTTGCGACTACTGGTTTCCTATAGGAAACTTCTCACACCTTACTAGGTCTAGAGCCCAGCATAGTGATAGAGATATCACTAAGAAAAGGGGAGGCACTGGGATTTTGCAGCCATGTTCAGGTCAAGGCCTGGTATGGTACCCTGGCCGAGTGACCACAGCTGGATTGCTCAGGAGTCCTGTGGGTGGCTGAGACTAAGCTGTCACTCTTCTTCCCTACTTCATCTGCCTTCCAGCACCACAAACACCAACTGAGCACAAGAGCTGTCAGAACAACTCCCAAGAAGAACATTCTAGACGCCTATGGTATTGACACCTGGGTTCAAGCATGATAGAGAGGCCTCTGCCTGGCAGAAAGGATTCCGACAAGTCACCAAGAGCACTTGGGGGTTGCACACTACACCTGGATAACTTTTATAACCACCAGACTTCACTGTCTTTGGGGTTGAGCTGGCCTTTGCTTCTGTCACCTGCCCTCCCTCCCTCACGGCCTGAGCTGTTACTACATCTCTTAGTCTCCTCTCCACACAGAAGCACAGACTGAGCCTTTCCCATCTTTTATGCACAGGCCGCTGTGTACTCCAATGAGTCCAAAGATGAACAGAAAATTACTTACCAAACAATTTCCTGGGAGGCTGTATTAGAGCAGTGGTTCTCAATCTGTAGATTGCTACCCCTTTGGGGGAGCACATCAGATATTTTCATTATGATTCTTGTTTGTTTGGTTGGTTGGTTTGGTTTTCTGTTTTCAAGACAGGGTTTCTCTGTGTAGCCCTGACTGTCCTAGAACTCACTTTGTAGACCAGGCTGGCCTTGAACTCAAAGATCTGCCTGCCTCTGTCTCCCAAGTAGGGGTACTGGGATTAAAGGCATGCGCCACCACAGCCTGGCTTACGTTACAATTCTTACCAGTAATAAATTCCAGTTATGAAGTAGCAATGGAAATAATGTTATGGTTGGGGCTCGCCACAATACGAGGAACTGCATTAAAGGGTAGCGGTGTAGGAGGGGTGAGAGCCGCTGTGTTAAACGAGGAAGGGGAACCAGCTGCCCAGACATAAACGCTCTTAAAGGGTAACAGGGAAGCATCTGCCCTGCCCACTGCGAGCAGCACTCTGTATGCACTAGCTCTCCCAGCCCTGCAGGAAGGCACCGCCTAACAGTCTATCTTCCAGATGGGGAAACTGACACTCACCCAGTAAGCGACTCCACTAAATGACTTCCGGCCAGGAAGCCAAACTTCAGTAGGTTGATACAGCTCAGAGAAATGATTTTGAAAGAAAATCAACCATCAAGGCTAATGATTGACAGCATTTCTGATTACAACAGCTGTCCAAACAGCATTCAATCCAACTCAAACAACCTCTCAGCACCTGCTCCAAAAAAAGGGGGACAAGAATCTAGATGTGTGATTTCAACAATTAAGACAGGTCACACACTACAAGCTAGAGCTAATGTGTGCCCTAGAAAACTCCCAGCGCTCAGGCACAATGTGTTACCAGTGGGGCAGCTAGGGTCTGGCGAGCCTGGCCCCATCCTCCCTGCCTCCCCGAGGACACAAGGCATGGCCCTCTGCAGGTAAGCCTGGTCTTCAGATCTACCTGAGAGGTGGTGGGGAGGGGAAGATGGCTTGCTTTGAACATTCTGGGGAAAGGTGTCTGGGGAGGCTGCTTTGGCCTTTCAAAGTACTTTTTAAGTCCATTCAAAGGTGGCTGGTAGAAAGACACTGCTGCTCCAGGCTACTGATTTCTGCAACAGAAGTCAGGGTAAGGCCAGAGTCCTGACACATTCAGAGTCTGCACTACCATTTGGGTGTTGGAAAGAACATCTGCCAAGTGTCTGTTGAAATTGTTAGGAAAATAAATGACAGGAAGCAACATGGGAGGGGGGTCATTTCCCAAAGAGCACTCTGTTCCCTGTGCCTTGCTCTCCTTAAAGACCTCCCAACATCGGGCCAGAAAGGCTGAGGGTCCACCAATACCCTGAAATTGCTGAAATCGAGTGTCTGTAAGAGCAATCTGCTACTTGCATCTGCTCCAACTTCAGACCATCCCTGACCCTTGATCTGTGACACTAAGGTAAGGAGGGGATAGCATCAAACCTTAGCCCTCACCCTCAGCAACCAGCTGCTACTGGAGGCCCTTCAGGATCCAGTCAGTCTTTGGCCTATCTGCCTCCCTTAGCTGACCGTGCTTGACATAGTACACAGTGTCTCTGACAGTCTCTCCACTAGACCATCACACTGCTAGTTAGCTTTAAACTGCCCGGTCGCCCGTACCTGGGGACAATGAGAGCGCATTTCATTTTAACCTCAGCTCAGGGAGGAGGGGGAGAGACCTGCCATGTTAAAGAGTGCTGGAAGCTCTAAAGCTGGAAGAAATGACCCAGCTCCTCCTCCCAGATGTCTCCACCACGTTTAAGCAAACCACTTCTCTCCAAGCTTTCTTTCATGTTCCCTGGAAAAGGGACGGGCAAACCAGGCAGCTCATTTAGGTCTCAGGGGCCATATTCAGACTTTAGATTGCCACACACTTTTGAACAGTCTGACTTGCTGTGTGACCTCCAATTTCCCACTTCCCCACCTGTCTCTGCAAAATGGAGAGCCACAGAAATGCCTAAATGGAAGAGCAGCGGGGATGTACCAAGACACACCCTGACAGCTGGATGAGTGATGGACAGTGGGCAAGCCTGCGATACTCCCTAGGGCTGGGTCCTAAAGTCCACTCTTCTCATGAGCCATTCAATCTGCCCAATACCTAAGCTGCATGCAACTGTCCTAGAGCCTCAAGCAAGAGAAACATGGTGGCCAGTATTATCAACCTGAAAGGAGACAAACCTCAGGGCATACTGGTGAGACTATTGGGAGGAGCTGAGGTGGTAGATAGACTGAGTTACCCTATGTGTACTTTTGCTATCCCATGATCTGGGCCCTAACCTACATAGGAAAAGGAGAAAGTAAGTGGGCATCAGCATTATCTTTCTGTTTCCTGTTGCAGAAGCAACGTGACCAGATGCCTTCCCCACCATGATCTGTACCCTCAATCTGAGAGACCTTTCCTTCCTTAACTTACTTTATGTATGTATGTATGGGATATGCATGTTTGTGTGTAGACATGTGCACATGTGCGTGTGCACATGTAGGCCAGAGGTCAACTCGGAGGTGTCTTCCTTGACCATTCACACCTGGTTTTGAGACAGGGTCTCTCACTGAACTTTGAACTCATCAATTTGTCTGGGCTGGCTGGCCAGTGAACTACCTGCCTCTGTCCATCTCTGCCAACTAGAGTCTAGATGCATTTCAGCAGACTAGGATCCAAATTTGGGTCCTCATATTGGTAATGCAGACCTTTTAACAGCCAAGACATCTCTCAGGCCCCCTTAAGTTGCTTTGGCCAGGTGTTTTGTCACAGCAACAGGACACTGGTTAATACAAGCAGTAATGATCTATCTCAAGTACTTCCTGTACAGATCTCTCTGTGCACAGAGAAACGCTCCTTCACCAAAACTTGTTTTCCCAGAAGCAGCAGCATGTCTGATCACCTAGCATATGCCCAAGCTGCAGGTTACAGCTATAAAATAAGGGTTCCTCCCACGAAGATCAGGGTAGTATCACAGACAGTCATCGAATAAGCCTAGAGACCCATTTCCAGATACGTGTGAGAAAGACAAGGAACAGACAGCTGCCTACCTGAAGGGGGAGGTACACTTCAAAGCCACACAGAACCTGTGACATCCAGCCCAGCTGTGTCTAGCCTACTGCTGTGATCTCAGGAGAGTCAGACTCCTGTCTCTCAACATCCAGTTAATCCACTAGACTCCTGTATTTGGGGTGGGGTGTCAAATCAGCTCTGGAATCCCCACCTCCCACCCCCCATTTCAAGCAGGTTTTACCTACCTAGTTCTTGGAGTAACTAAAACAAACCTGCTTCATCCTGAATTAAAAAGCAAAGAGTTTGGGGCCAGTAGCTATGTGTAGATGAAGGTGGTTCTGGCCTTTACCTTCCCATAACCACGCAGCAAGCAAGCATTAGAAGATTCCAGAACAAAATGTCTGGGCAATCTTGATTTGACATATCCCTTGTTATTTCCTGGGCAATTCTAAATTGATAGCCCCTCAATTACAGAATAAGATGGTACCGTGGCCAGGCAGTTTCTCCTTGGGTTGAGACAGGTGGTATTTATCAACAAAGGAAAGAAAATGGGGGGGGGGGGGTGAGCAACACGGAAGGGAACAAAAGCCAGGGTGGGGTTCCCAGGCCCCATTCCCTCCAGGCTACAAACCCTGCTGAGGACTGAGAAAGGGATAAATGACCCATTCAGCAGCCTGGGAGGTGATGCCTGCTGCTTCTGGGGCAGAGGAAGGGAGGGGGCGCTGGTTTACATCAGATTGCTTGGTGATAGGTGAGCCTCCTTAAAGGCCCTCTTAGCACTGACATATTGATCAAATTATATATAACTACAACACCATTAAATATTTACGCCCTCTGAGGAAGCCTGCTGGACTCTTTATGCTAGGAAGACTGAGTACAGGGAAATGCCTGTGTCTCCCCATGACCCTGAGGATCTCTGTCTTACAGGGCAAGAACGGCAAGGCTGGCCTGCAACAGACACCTCCTGCATCAGCCCCGGTGCCCTTCCATGAGAGGAAGGAACAGTGAAGAGGGCAGAGAGGAAGGAAGTCACGAGGGCCTCCCCAGCCAGAGAGCCTGGAGTGGTGACATGACCCTTCTAAGCACTTTCCTGAAAGCAATGGGCCTTCCTTGTTCTTGTAAGAAGTCTACATGCCAGGCAAAGCGAGAGAGGGAGGGGCTGAGGAGGAAGGAACTGCAACCCAGTCTGGAGCCTGCACCAGTCTTAGGGCTGTCCTCCCACTGGGCCTTTCTGCAGCATGGAGGAGGTGGGGGGAGGGGTACAGCATGATGAAGGCTCTTAGAAATGCTGGGGAATGGGGGGATGTAAGCGCCCCACTTGGTAAGACGAAACTGAGCCCGGATGACAATTCCGTCTCTCCCTGGGCTGTAAGACTACTAAGACTTTCATTTCTCTAACTCTCACTTTCCATCCATCCAGCTTCCTGTTAACAAGATCCAATAATCTTTAAATATTTGTTCACTTTAATTTCTTGGTTCCCAAACACATTAAACTGCTTGCCTCCCACCCCCTACGAAGAGAGACACTGCTCTCAAAGAGCGTGCTTGTATGGACAGAACAGAGGGGGCTTTTCAGATTACACCTTCCCCCAAGCTGCCCACTCATCCAACGGATCCCCCTCCCCTCTCCGCAGTCCTCCCCTTGGATAACCCCCGTTCCCTCCCCCACCTTCCCAGACTCCACTGGCCAACTCCAGTGAGGAGGAAAAATTCTCAATTCATCCCTGCAGGGTTGCCATGGCAACCCCCCAGCACCTAATCCCCCCCTTGGAGCATTATGCAAATCTCCCCCTTGCCCCTCAACAGGCTGTAAAAGTCACATTACCCTTGCTGAGGCAGCTCATTAAATTTTGGGGGTCTCCTCACCAGGTCAGGGTTACAAATGAAACCAACTGCTTTGACATTTTGAGGACAGGGGCTCACTGGGAAACCGAGGTAGCATGCAGCAGACCGAGTAGGCAGAAACAGAGCCCTATTCTATTTGCTCTCACAAGCACGGAGCACGTCCCCTCCTTAAATTAAAATTCAGAGGGTCAGCGGGTCTCCTTTCCTCAAGTAAGTGGAGACATTTCACAGGCCATGGAAATCAAGTTCAGGCACTTGTCTTACCATTCACTGGCTCTCAAACCAACTTCTCAGACAGACAGAAAGCCTCCCACCTCGCAGACGCAGTATATGAGGTCCAGGGAGAGCAAGGGATCGCTCTCCACAGACCAAGACGGGTACCCAAATCTCCCAGGTCTAGAGCCTGATTCTTCCCTTACCCCAAGGGTCTTCTCAACCAGTGCTAACGAATTCTGGTTCTTGGGTAACAGGACAGTCAGCAATGTCTGCAAACATTTGTCAGGACCACAGCAGTGCAGCTGACAACCAGCCAGTGGGCAAGAGCCCCGAGGCAGGCTGATTTTGACCCAATGCATGCACTTTATTGTTGCTGTTTTTTGGTTTTTGTTTTGTTTTGTTTTCACTGAATTCTTAAAAGGTTTTATATAAAGACTTCTGAACACTGGAACCAAAGCCCAAAATGGTTCTGAGTCGGGGATCATGATATGGCCCAGGTCAAACAGATATGGTCCTTATCTGACCCTACCAATGGACCACCTTTCAACCACACACAGGTCATCCAATCCCCTCCAACAGCAGTGCACCTGCTTCACGGTGCTGGGGATGGGACAGACAGATACACTGCAGGGATGAAATATGGAGTAGTTACACAACAATGAGATGGACTCAGAGAAGCCTAAGCATCGCGGCCCCTTCCTCTCCTCTTCATTCCCTTCTTCTCTGAGGCCTTGGAATGTTGTGGCTCTATCTGTCCCAGTGTAAGAATACCCTATAGAGACCAACCGGCTGTGTGCTAAATTCCATCCACTCCCATAATCCCCATACTTCCCAAACCCCCAATGTCTAGAAACTCAGGAGCCACCAGGGCCTAGTGCAACTGGAGTTAAATCAAATCTAAAGCTCAGTTCTTCAGCCACCACAGGGCCACATTTCAATGCTCAACAGTCCATGTAGCTAATGGCGACCATATTGGCCAATGCAAATAAACAGCACTTCCACAGCTGTGAAAATTCTAGAAACCACCGCTACTCTAGCAGGTAGGATCATCACCCATCCTATCACTCACAAAATCTCACAGAGGACAAGCAGCTGTCCAGAGTTACACTGGTAGGGTACAGAAGGCACAAACACCCACATTTGTGAGACTCCAAAGCCACACTTTAGCCATCCAGAGAATCCCATCCCCCACTCCCCAAGCTCCTGGTTCGCGCTCGCGCTCTCTCTCTCTCTCTCTCTCTCTCTCTCTCTCTCTCTCTCTCTCTCTCTCTCTCGAGGACCTGGACTCCCTACAAGAAATTCCAAATCTGCTGACACCTCTATTCTCACCTATGTAAAAACAGGCTTGTCAGAAACCCTGCCCCAATTCTGTAGGCCTGGGAAAGGGCCCCGGGCTAATGACATGAGATTTTAAGGTGTCTGCAAAGAAGGGGTTCTCTTGAGAAGCAGGGTAAGATTCAAGTGAAAGAACAGGGTAGTAGAGGAAAGCTAAAGGCTACAGGACACCCCTCCCCCTTCAGGCTATGACATAAAAGCCAGTGTCAAACCCACACAGGAAGACCCTGGCAGCAGAGGGCGGCTGCTGGTGACTCTTCCTAGGGGATGATAATGTAAGATTCCCTAAGCCTGACTGGCAGAGGCAGGAGCTGTTAGGAGCTCAGTTCCTCCAGGCTGCCTTCCAGGACTACTCTGAGGCAAAGCTAAACTGGGCTGCGGTCTCCTCCCAGAGAGAAAGCAAAGGAAGGGGGCTCTGCTAGGCAAAACAGGACTCAAGACACTGATCTGGGCTAAACTGCCTTCCTCTTCCCCTGGCTCCTAAAGCAAAGTGTGTGCTGCCTGTCTGACCAGCGTCCTCAGTTTCAAACCCAGAGTCAAGAAAGATGCTATGGTCTTGGGGAGTGGAGGTGGCCTTGGTCCCTCTTCTCTCTTTCATTCACATGGCTACTGGACTGGGTGGAGTTCAAAGCCTTCAGTCAGGTGGACGAAGGTATCCTGCCTGATCCTGGTTGTACTGCATAGTCCCTTGAGACAGGATCACGGGATGGGAAAGAACCGTGGGTGACTTTGTGTCTCCATCTGAGGGAAGATGGACCCTTCTAGTATAAATGAAAGATGTTTAAAGAAGGTCAGAGTCATTCTCAGAATTACAAGCAACCAACCCAAACCTGGAAAAGGTTGTAAAGCCAAGATAAACAAAGGCCAAGCCCTAGGAACCCCACCACCAAAAGCCGAGGAAAGGCAAGCCTCATGTTTTCCCTCAGCCCAGCTGCCTCCCACAACTCAGACAGGGCAGTGTCACCTGGCACTTCCTCATTCCTGTCTCCACCTCAGCTTTATCACCCCTGGCTTCTTCCCCTTCTTCCCCCTTTGACTTGACATGAGATAGCAAGAAAAACAAACAGAAAATACTTTCCAAATCAAGGTGCAGGTCACTGACCACCCCTTTTACAACCACAACCTTGGTGAACATACAATCAGGAAGAGAACCCTAGACCCAGGAAGAGAACCCTAGACTGAAGCCTCCAAGTCTCCCATAGAAGGAACTGTTACCTCACTGCCAGGCAGGCAACAAGGCTCAGTCAACATAAAACATCCCTGTTCCTCAGTCTCATGCTCCACACCCCCACCACACCACACCCAAATTGCCAGGCAAGCCCCCTGCAGGCACACACAGGTCATCCCCACACCCAGCTCTTCAAGTGTCTGGCACTCTTGTTCTGGAAGCAAACGCCCCAGTATTTCAGAAGAAAATGCCTCATCTGCTTGGCAATCAAGCGCTGCAGGAATCTCAAGTGGCTATATTACTCTCATCTATGACATCTGCACGATCACCAGTTTTGTGTCCATATGCAAAGATGTAGTAATAGCCATCCCAGAATTTCAGACTGTCACTCAAGGCGTGCATGGAGAAAGGAAAGGGACCTAGGCTCCAATTTTTTTTTTTTTTTTTTAATGCCAGGAGAACTTGGCTACAAAGAGAAGTGAGGACCATTTACAGCCAAACTCCAGGTGCTGACAGGGCTTCCCTGCCTCTCGGACCTCACTCCTACCCTTCCCATAGCTAGGTACTTGGGTTCTTTCTTTGCCACCGATGGTGGATGAGGTAGGTGAAGAAAAGGGGGCCTCTTGTACAGTAAAATATCTGGAGTTACCAGAGATCTCCTCTGGCTTCCCTCAAGCTTGGTACAACATTTCGATTAAGAATACCAGTCCCACACTACCCACCCTCTTGGTTTCCACACAGGCCCCTTAGACCCAGGGGCTCTGCAGAAGTGTGGGCCTCCTGGAATCTGACCAGACAGGGAGACTTGGCACTCAGTCTGCTCCAACAGGCTTACCTAGTCCCATGCCCTGTCATGGCAGCCTCTGTACTCAGCCACAGCTCAGTGTCTCCAGTCTCTGGCTGACATGCGACATGCCCAGCAAACAAAAGGACTTGAAAACTCTATGCCAACCAGCAGAGAGTCTCTGCTCTGGTGTCAGCAGGGAAAGGCTGACCCTGCCTGTGGGCTTTGGATCTGGAGCGAAAGATGCCTTAAGCGAGCCCAGTGGATTTCTGCCACTGCTCTCTGAGTAGATCACTCCTCTTCGGTAAGTTCTCTCAGCCCCAGCTGGAGGAGAGCCTTTATTCTAAAAGGCCGGAGAAAGAGAAGGAGCCAAGAGGAGGAGGAGAGGTACAAGAGGAATGAAGAAAGCATCTTGGATATGTCTCAGAGAGCATTTGTTGAAAACAAGATATTGTCCCTTTAAGCATATAAAAACAAGACCCTTGAGCATGCAGTTCTCACTCTGGTACACAATTATGGGTGCTTTCAGCTGTCTAGCACTGCCTCAAGTGCGCTCTTAAGCCAGACTGTCAATGGCATGTTGAAAGCTATTTTGCTGGCTGCTATCATTAATAGCAAAGTGGAGAGCCGGGCTGATGAGAATTAAATATGGGGGAGGGGCAGGTCATACCCAGTCATTACAGAATTACCAGTATGAGAAAGGAGACAATGCCACTTTGGGGAATAGAGTTCAAACCAGAGCAGGATGGTGGGGAAGCAGGCAGGGGAGGCCGCACATTCACAGGGAGCCTCCCCCAACCCCACCCCCTGCCAGATGGACTGGAGCCAGCCCTGGAGAGCCATATGGGGACAGAGGGAGCCACTGAGTCGTGAATGTGAGGGTGGAGAGGCCTTCGGATAATGCTGTGCTGCACAATATCACCACCTTCTCAGTTCTCAAGTGCGGCCCCTGCCCTCCCCCAATCCACTCTTCCTGACTGTGGCTTCCTGAATGTACTTCACTGCCGTCCCAGGATCTGCTGTCACCTGGGAGGAGCTCTGGCTGCTGGCTTTAACAACTCCCCTCCCAGCCTCCCTGTAAGGCCCCACTCAAGTAACAGTCCTCCTACAGGGACATCCTCTCTGACCCGTCTCCACTTTCCCAGGAAGAGTGAAGCAAGTGTCGCGGTGGCCACATTAGCGCTTACCT
The DNA here is from genome assembly GCA_028551405.1 of Uromys caudimaculatus. NCBI lineage: Eukaryota > Metazoa > Chordata > Mammalia > Rodentia > Muridae > Uromys > Uromys caudimaculatus. Next base: position 56,986,171 of record CM052706.1, read on the forward strand.
CACCGCATCGCAATTACTTATTTAGAGGCCTGATGCCCCAGTGGAGGGAATGGTGTCTTATTCGGCTGTGTAACCAACCCCGGCCCACACCCAGCACATCCCAGACCCCTAATAACCGTTTTGGGAATGGATCCAACTCTCTCGTTTTGCTGATGAGGAGACTGCATGCTGAACCACAGAGAGAGCCTGCAAACCAGCAGGCAGCCCACAATTACAACCCCCTACTTCCTTCCCAGGGCTCTGTGCAGTATAGGGCCACCCACTCGCCCACAACCCAAAGAAAGAAACCCCACGTGTTTACTGAGCACCTATTACACACAGTGTGTGCTTGGCAAAGGGGCATCCTTCACAGCTCTGAGATAAAGAGGTTCATATTGTGTAGTGCAGGATCACAGGGGCGAGTCCTGCTGAGAGCGGTTTATCGCCTCCTGGCTCCTGGTGTCCCAGGATTTTATAGTGATACAGAAAAACATTTTCCTATATGGAAAGACCTATATTCTTATATTCCTTGGCCAGTTCTCTCCTCCTTCAACAAAGTGGAACAGGAATCGAGGATGGCAGTAAAGGAGCCCCTAAGTAAAAGAGACCCTTCCTGGGCGGAGGATTCCAAAGAACAGGAGGGAGAGAAGGAACTCTTGGTAACCACACAAACCTGCCTCAGAAGAGCTTATGGAACAGCTGAATTGGGAGTAGGGTTTCCCAGCAGGCCTCTCTATCTTCATCTAGTCCTAGGGTCGTCTCAATGGTCAAATGTACAAGAAGGAAAAGACTCAGGGGAAGTACAGAAAGCTTTGCTCAGTACACTTCTATCGTCTACCACAGACAAGGGATCCACTGAAGCCTGAGATGAGAGGCAGCCTTGAGGGTTAGGTCACCCTCTAGCTGGATGGGACAAAGTAAAAAAGAGCTTCAGACTCAGTAATTCCCAAGGTACAGCAAGGATGGTAGCCTGCTGGGAAGATCACACAACCCCCAGGAGTCCAAGGAGGAGCCCCAAGGCAGCTAAAGTCAAAGAACCCAGGGCATAAAAGAAGGAACTCTCAGCAAAGTGAATTTCACAGCTCAACCCAGATGCCACACAAACAGGCCCTGCCCTAGTAGCAGTGCCTACATCCCCATCCTACTGCTACCAAGGTCTATCAACTCTTTGGCATGGTCTTTCCAGAAAACTGTTGCCTGCAGTCGGTCTTCAGTCCTCAGCCCTGTGTAGATGGCCACCTTGTGGCCAGGGTAAACCGGTCAGGGCTTTTTACCACCCTCACTTCATCTGTGAACCTGCCCTCTGTCTTATTACCAAACACACAATCATTAGTTGTGCAAATAACTGGCAAATGGGGACAGGACTGTGGACACAGAGCATTCAGCTGACATGGTTATACAACCCCAAATGGGGTACTTTGGACTTTGGTGGAGCCAAGTTTGCAGTCTAAGCCTGGCTGGGTAATAGCACGGGACAAGCAGAGGTAATTAAAGACACAGCATGCTATGAGTTACCAAAAGGGGCTGGCTCCTGGGGTGGGGAGGGCAAGTCTGCAGTAGCAGCATTCCTTCCGACCACCTGTGACTGTGGAAGTCTGGGTATGCCAGCTCCAGTCTCTAAGCCTACTTCCTCATCCATGACTTCAAAGGTTTGCATAAGAAGCCAAAGCGCTCACTCCTCCAGCTCTGGGGCTGTGGGACTTGCTTGGGTTACTGAAAATAGTGACTGTCTAGTGTTGGCATGATGCTGCTCCCAAATCAAAATGCCTCAAGTCAGCTTGCCAGACATCAGTGCTCACCAACAGAGGGTGAAAGGCCAGCCTGCCGGCTTCCCCAGCACCACGTCTCAAAGCCACTGCATGACAGTTGCTCTGGAGTCTGTTTCTAAGCTGGCTTTGTCATCTGCTGCTGACACTGGAAAGGCGCTGCAGGAACAAGACGGGAACTGATGAGCCGGTCAGCCATCATCGCCTCCCTGGCCCTCGCTGAATCATCCTTGATACTCTGCCTGGAAGCAGGAGCCTGGGGGAGGTGGTGACCTCTTCAAGTCACAGGCCAGGCCTGTGATTCTGTAATCTTTGCTTTACCATAATTAGGGAGGGAGGCAGAAGAGTAGGAGGACCCATTTATTACTTCTCTGAGATTTGACAGTTTGGAAGAGAGATGGGGGGGGGCAGAAAAACAGCCAGGGACAGAGCCAGCCACAGTGAGTTTAACCTCTCAGTAAAATAAAAACGGGCTGGACGTACCTCATCAGCTGCCCTCTGTCAATACTAGGGACCATCTGGCAGAACGAAAGGTTCTCAGCTAATTGGTATTTCCCATGGAGCCAGTGAAGAAGAGCTTTTGAAAAAATATGTGGTGTGGTGGTGAAGTGTGTGTGTGTGTGTGTGTGTGTGTGTGTGTGTGTGTGTATGTTGAGGATGACCAGACACACTTTTCCCAAGGTGCTAGCTCTGTAGACCATCTATTATATAAAAGTACATACAGTCCCCGCCCCCACCCCTACTGGCTTAAAGATGAAGAATCCAGCCTGTTTGTTCCAGGCAGATGTAATCACACAGTCAAGTCTAGAGAGCAGGACACTGCATGAATTATTCAAGCACTCCAGTCACTTGATTGTGTGTGCAGATAAAACACCAGTCAACCGCTAAACAGGTCAGCTGATAAACTTGTTTGCTCAGGCCTAACCACCATCCACCAAAAGCACACTACAATTAGTGGCAGGGTTTTCTTCTACAAAACCTTGCAAGCCTAGGGAGTGGCCAGCACGCCATTAGGTCAGGGGTGTATTGCCCTGTTTCCCAGTCAGGGTTTCTCCACCTCTTTGCCTCTTTGTTCCTACACAGCCACAGGGTGAGTTCACCCAACCCAGAGACTGCTCAGCCTGCATTTATGCTGGGAAGGGGCTGGAAGGCAAGTAAGGCACCTGGAGAAAAGGGCTCAGCTGCAGAACTCTGCGGCTCTGAAATAAGACCTGGCCATGCTGGCTTCCTGGGTGCTTTGGTTTCCCCACCTATAAAAAAGAGGGCAAGGATCCCTCCATCCCACCACTGGCAACTGAGAGGATTAAAGACAATGTGGCCAGATCTCAGGCATTCTCTCATCTTAGAACCCTGTTTGAGACATGGCAGATATCCCAGATGAACACAGCTGCTCTGTAAGTCCCACCACCAAGAGAGCATTGAGATGCTTAGCTCTTCTAAGTTCATAGCAACCCCAAGGGCTCAGAATAGCTTTGCTCTGCCAGCCAAGGTGACTTCTTTGTGCCAAACAACCATGTATTCAGACACAGGCAACACCACCCATGCAGCCCTCAACATGCAAGGACATATTACACCTTAATTAGAAGTTCTTACAACAACAACTACTGCTATAAATTTTGAACCTGGGTGCAATTACCCTCTTTAAAACACGCCCAAGATACTATTCACAAAGGAGGGAGAGGACTGGAGGAAGGGAGGAGGTGGCAGCCCTTGCAATGTGCATAAACACTACCCCCCCCCCCAAGTCCTGAAAACACCTGAGACGCTGGACCAGTTCTACCCATTGCTGGCCTATCCTCCCCAGAACCTTCTTTACATATAAAGCAACGTCTGTTTATTATTTCTGTGGGCCAAGAACTCCAAATGTGGTAGCCTCCATGTGTGCATGCCTAGCAAACCAATTCCTTAGGAAACCACAGCTGGCTTCCCACATCACTCACTAAATGCTGGCCCCTCTCTGGCTACCCTTCACCCAACGGCAGGGCTCCCTACAGGAAGGGAAAAGAAACTAGATTCAAAAGAGTCCATAAGAAGCCCAGGAGCGAGGGAGCAGGAATCTGCACACTTCCCCTCAGAGTCACCTGCCCTTCTCACCTGCCCTGGGCCCTGCCCCCTTTAAAGAGCAAAATTTAAACCTTGTAAATGACTGTTAATTTAGAGCAGAAAATCCATTCAAGTCACGGTCACCAAAGGCTAGAATGAGTCAACAGCCTTCTGAGATTTCAAGAACACCAATTGTTAAAAAGAACAACTGGCCTGCACCATTTATACGTGCCAAGTCAAGCTAATCGTCCACCAAGCCAAATTATAGGCAGCCTCTCCTTGGAACACAAATAGACAAACAGGCCTCTCCCACAGCCTGGCCTAGCTCAGGACTAGCTACTGATATGCAGGAGATAAAGAGTGTTTGTATTTGCTGGGTTTGAGGTATACTGTTATTAGAAGGGTGACAATGTGGGGTAGTTTACATATCCATCAAAGGATACCACACCAGCTAAACTGGTTTGACTTCAGGATTACAAAGCTGAGCTCAACTGCCAGCCAGCTCAAAAGGCCTGGTGAGGCTGGCCCCTGGGCAAAATTACTTCACCTCTGGGCTTCAGCTTCCTCCTGTGAAATGGGACACAGCTGCCTTCAAATAAAGAGTTGAGAAACTGCCTCCTAAATGAAGGCAGGAGGATTGCATTTCACTCTGGCTTTAAGTTTTTTAGGCCGTTAGTGGCTTCATTCCCTAACATTTCAACAGCTCAGCCTGGCTTTTAAGGCGCGCGCCCATGTGTGCGCGTGCTCTCTCGCGCTCTCTCGCGCTCTCTCTCTCTCTCAAGCAAAAGAAAAAAAATGGGGGGGACTCTGCCTATATTTCCTTTTTGAGAATTTTACATTAAAACAGATAAAAGCAGACAGCCAACTCTCCACCTCCATGAGTCACACAGATCCCAGGGGACCTACTGGACAACTTTCCCTTAGGTCTTTGGTCCTTTATCTACCCAGATCCAGACCAGGCCTAAGTTCACAAATGCTAAAAGCTCAACATAGACCAGCAAAGCCCAGGCACCTGGCATTCATTCAGAGCACGCACTGAACATTACCCTTCAAGGCCAAGTGGGAATACCAAGAGAACCAGGCTCATTTTCAAATGAGAGGACGCCCCTCCAAAGAAATCACACATCTTATAACTTAAATATATATTATTTATATAAAAAGGAAAGCACTTACCTGCTTGTGCATTTCAATATTCAAGCCATAGGACATCTCATAGTACTATAAAATTAAAAAAAGGGACATTAACAGGCAACACGGGGACACTGCTCATTTTACCCCCCACCCCGCAAGACTTTGACCAAACCATTCATTGGGTCCAAAGCCACTAAAGTCCACCCAACCACAAAGGCAGTCTATGGAGGTGTAAAAGCTGATGGGGGACATGGCCAAGTGTTCATCTCCACTCAGAACATTATGCACAAAAATAAGAAGAGCTGCCCCCCCAGGCACCTCATGTGCCATATATGCTGTTTATACAAGGTGCGGGCTCTACAGGGAATACTGTACACCCGCCTCCTCTTGTCCTCTGAGAGTTGTTTAGCACTGGGTGGAAGGTCTCTTATGTGGAAGGCCTGGTGCCGACCTGCCCTTACGTGGCTCCCATACACACTCCCAAACGAAAGGTGTCAACTTGAACTCAGGATTAAAAGATGATCTAGATAGAGGAGGAGGGCCAGACTCCCAACTGAGGAAATCTTGAGGAGGGGACATGGAGGCAGAGGGCTTTAAAAGGCTCCTCCAATCTGGAAAAACTCTGGGGAAGGCAGGCGCTTCTGTCCCATTCTAGCTAGATCCCAGTTGCCAAACAAAAGTTTCCAAACACTCCCAGGAGGGCTCCAAAAGAGATTTTTATACAACCCTGACACGGGCTCATCCAACTTTTATGTTACTAACCAGTTTAAGGCAACCAGCCCTCTGGGAAACCTTCAAAACACAACTGAAAGGCTCTTTACAAAGGTGGCCAGGAATGTGGGTTTGTTTCTCTTTCGGCCTGTCCTCCAAGTGGCGGGGAAGAGGAAGCTTTAGAAGGGAGCCCTCCGGGGGGCTGTCCTGAAGCTGGGCCTAGCTCTGCCTTGCGACAGTTCCAGCTGGACCCAAAGCATGGGTGCCCTGCCCTGCCCTGCCCTCCCTCCGCCCTGCTGCGGGCTGCCTCTCACCATCACATAATGGCGCTGCATCTCCGTCTTCTCGTTCGCCAGCTTGTCGTACTCCACTTTGAGGCTGTGAGGGCAGGAGGAGGCTCTCAGGCCTGGCGCCTACAGGGCCTCCTTCGAGACCCGGACCCTAGGGCCTCAGAGAGCCACTTCACTTGCCCGGCACCCTGAGTACCCCTACTATCCAGCATCCTCCGGGCAGTGGGGATGGCTGCCCACCACCCGGAGCCTGGCGGTACCAACTCCAAACTTCCCTTGATCCGGCGAGGGGACTCGTCTCGGCCACGCGGGGGCGGGCCCGGACGCCGGCGCAAGACCCCGACCCTCGACAGGGCGGGCTTTGGGAGCTGGGCGACCGCGGAACGCAAAGGGTTAAGGCTGCGCGCTCGACGAGGGGAAACAAAAGGCGGAGGCCCGGTCGCCCCGCAGCCGGGGATCTACATCCCCCTCGGGCCCCGCGGGGGGTGGCAGGAGCGCGCAAGGCCGCCCTCCTCGCCAGCCCAGGGCCACCCCCCACCCGCCTTACCTGTGATACTGAGCTTGCAGGAACTGGAATTCGTCTTTGATCCTGTCACAAGACTCGGCCACAGTGAATTTAAATCCCGGCTGCCCGGGTTGATGGGGTGCCTGGAGCCCACAAGGACGACATAGGGGAGAGGAGTGGGCACATCAGAAGGGCTCCACATGGGTCCCGTGCCTCCGCTGAGTCCCTGGCCCCTCCCCGCCGGGAGCCACCGGCAAGGCCACCACCCCACAGCCCAGAACCTTCCCAGCAAGTTTTTCAACGCTCTCCCGACGGGGCCGGGAAGCCGGCATCCCGACCACCCCCAAAGCCAGAAGGGCTCCTGTGGCCAAGTGCCGAGGCAGCGAGTTGGAAGACTTAGAAGAGGGGCCCGGGGCGGGAGCCACCGTCCCCCTCCAACTCAGGCCGCCCGGGCCACTGGAGCGCAATTACCCTTGGCTCTCTACGGCGCCCCCACCCACCCAGCCCCTTTGTGTGAGCGCACACACGCGCGCGCACCATAAAGGTAGTAACAAGCAAAATGGAGGTGCTAGATAAACTGCCTCGTTTACCCTGCCATGATAGATGCTTAAATAAGCCTAGTTGCAATTACTCACCGGATGTCTGCCTTGCGGATACATGGCAGGGAGGGGTCGCGATTCCGAGAGCTTGGAAGCGCTGAGAGCCCGAGCCGGGGACGTGCGGGGGAAGGGGGAGGCGAGCCCGAGCGGGGGGCGGCCGGGGAACCGAGAGCTCGCCCCCGGCCCCCCCAGCCCGCTCTCGCAGCGAAATCCCAGAGTCGGGCGTGCGCCCCAAGTGCAGACAAAGAGCGGCAGAGCGAGCGGCAAAGTCGTCGGCGGGCTCGCGCTTTGTGCGCCTAGGGCTCGGCCGGCTTCGGCCGGCCGCCTTCCCCCGGCTGCGTGGACAGTGTCAGAAGCCGGGTCTCCGTGGACATCATCGACTCCCAGGCGGCTCCAGTGCGTGATTCCGAGGCCGGGGTTTGGGGGGATTCTCCTGTCCCCTCACGGGTCAATCAGCACGATGAGGCTGGAGGGGGGCGCGTCTGGGCAGCCCGGAGCATCCGGGGCGCAAGGGTCAGATACCAGAGGCGGTCGGGCCCGGAGCTCGCGGCGAGAAGAGAAAGGAAGCAGGCCACCGAGGTGACGGCTTGAGGACCGTGAGTGAGGGCTAGAGCCCAGCGAGGGCGCTTCGACGCCCCCCCCCCCCCCGGAGAGGAGAGCCTGCTGTTCCGTCTGCTCCTGCCGCCGCCGCCAGCCCTTCCCAGGGCCGAGGAGGAACTCCGGGCTCAGTCGGTGCAAATAATGCGCCCTGGCATCCTAACTCGGGCCGGCATAGGAAGCCTCGGCGAAGGGGTCCTCTCTGCTCACAAGTAGATCGGCCGTGTCTCTGGCAAGGAGCGGTCGGCGTCCCTGCCGCCTAGTAGCGCGCAGGCTGGAGAGAGAGCACCGGAGGGGGAGACGTAGCCCGAGCCCGGGAGCTCTGCGGCTTCTTTCCTTCCTCCCAGCCTGGCTCTCCTCTCCGCGCCCCGACAAACCCCCAAAACACACAAACACACGCACTCAACACACACACACGTACACGCACTCAAAAAAAAAAAAAGTGCCTCGGACCTGCGGATACCACACACAGACAGGCGAAGGGGGCCGAGCACGAGGTCTGAACTGCCGCGAGAGCAGTTCCAAATAGGGACTGAAAAGTAACAAAATAATGTGGCGGCTTCGCCTAGCGTTGGCCAATGGGAGTGCGAGGCTCCCACGTGGGGCCACGGGACTCGGACTGCGACTGGGCGCCGCCGGGCGCGACGTCACAATGCCCTCTTGTGTCTAAAACTATGCATGAAAAGTAGCAATCAGGCCCTACCCGCTGGTGACTTTCGCTTGGGAGTGAAAAACAGCGCTCCTCACATCAGGAATTAACCGAAAGACATATAATAAATAGATACATATTATAGTCCTGGGCTGCTAGGTTTTTTTTCCTCTTTTTTTCCCACGATCTACTAGCAAATAATTATTTGGCGGGAGGGGAGAAAGAGAAAACGAATAACAACAAAAGGGGAAAAAAAAAAGGACAAGCTGTACAATCCTTAAAACCTGTGGCTGGTAGTAATGGATCAGTTGATTCTGCAGAGGCGGCGAACGATTGCCCCCCTCTAATCTCATTAGGGTTGCAAAGCAGCCCAATTAGATACTATAAAACAAACAGAATCACTTTGTCAGTTTAATGTTTTCACTTCAAAAGATTTAGGACAGATAAAATGCTGGCTCCCAAACTTACCTCCGACCTCTAAGACTATTCTCCAAACTGAGTTTCTCTTTCTTATGTTTTTGGTTGTGAGTCTAGCCTTTAACGGCTGAGCCATCTCTCCAGCCTAAGTTTCTCTTTTATCTGTTTCTGCCCCCTCTCCCACCCTTGGGCGCCCCGCTTTTCTCCTTTGTTCATTCGCCCTTCTTTTCAGAAAGCCAAATAAACAGCGCCTCTGATGCACGGCGGCTGCCGGCGAGGGGGAAGTCTGAGAACTCTGGCTTGGCGGGCCGCGCAGATGGAAGGGCCGGGCTGTCTGCGGACAACAGGCTCAGTAGTGCGGCTAGACCCACTTGGGGCTCTTGCCCTTTGGGGACAGCAACGTCCTGGCCGCAGGCTTGCCAAAGCGGGTTTCTCAGCTGTGCTCCGGGCCCGAGATGATGAAGAAGGGAATGCATGGAGTTAGGGCCCTCCTAGCCACGACCTAGAGTTCCGACCCCGTTTCTTGGCCTCTGGCCTGCCCGGGCACATGCATCGGCAGCCACCCATGAAAAAGTGATTGCGAGCCTGGAGCGTCCATGGTCACCAGCCTCGACACCCAAGGAGGCGTAGACATTCGACTCTGGGGCCCATCTGCTCGCAGACAAGGGTCACGTCGGGGCACACTGCCCACCCTACGTGTTCGGGCCTCGGAGAGCCAACGCCGAGTGAGCCGCCCAGGTGTCCTCGGGTCCCTCCCCGCTTTCCCACCCAGCTTGCACGCAAGCACGCGCTCCTGGCCCGCTGCGGGAACGCGCGAGCCGGCCGCGCGCCCCCGGAATCTATATTTTCCCCTCATTAGGAGCCTGAGTTTCGCGTTTGCATCTTAATGAGTAGCTGGGAGCGCGCGGGGACCTCCACGTGAGCGGCCGCCCCGAGATGGAGCCTCTCAGCGCCCGCTCCGGCCTCGACCGCGCTCCCCTCTTCATTTGTTTATTCTCCTAAATAAAAACATAAATCGTGTACGATGCGCACCGAAAAGGGGAGGGGGGCAGGGAGAAGCCTAGCTCGACAGATGCGAGCATCTGGCCAAAGCATCCATTAGTCTCAAAATGGCTCCTCTTTGGAGCTTCCCTCTCCCCTCCCCTTCTCTGCCCTCCCCCTTACGTCACGGGTGGGCGCACCCGCTTCCTACCGGGCCCGCCCCTTTCTCGCTCCAGCCCCCACGTGGGGCGCGTCGGCCACGCCCCCGAGCAAGTCTAGAAACCAATCACAGACCAGAAAAGAGACTCTCGACTAGTAATTGGTGGAGATTCCGAGCGCTGTCAGTCCTTGGCCGAAGCTGTCAGTCAAAACCACGAGGGGTGGGGGAGCGCTGACAAATGCCGAGGCTTCTGAGCCTCCCGCTTGCAAATAGTGCTTGGAATGGCTGCTTAATTAGCTTTGAATGGCTTTTCCTTCCAGCTCAAACAATCTGTCACTACCATGTGGTATAAAGGAGCCATGCATAAAAAAGTAAGCAGAGGCTAAATATCAATTTGATTTTGTGTATCAAAGGAATATTTTATTTTTCTCCCTAGTAATGAAACGTATCAATTTAAATAATAAAAGGTAAAAACACACACAAACCCTGAAAAAAAAAAAAAGAAAAAGGAAAGAAAGAAAGAAAAAAGAAAGAAAATGAAAAATCAAACTCCACGATGTTCCGACTCCTGCGCAAGTCTGAAATAGGTAATTTCTATGGGCCGCGTTCAGGAGGAAGTCTGAGATTCTCCCTCTCCACCGCCCCCCTTTAAACTTGCATTTAGGTTTTTTTGTTGTTGTCCTGGTCCTAGGAGTGCTGGGGGAGGGGTGTCAAGAGGAGGAGAGGTGAGGTTGGGGAGAAAGGAGAACTTTAAAGGGATCTCTTTGAAGCTGCTAATCAAAGTGCAGGGGTTTTAAGACCCCTTAAACTGGGGGTCCTACAGCAGGTCTTGATTTGGGAGCCGAGAAGAGAGGGGGGAGAAAGCGGGTGTGCTTGTCGCACAGATTTATTAAACACAATGCCTTCAAGATGCCCAAGCCAAGGCGCCTTACTCGGCCTCGCTCTCCTCAGTCTCCCTCCGGAATGGCTCGGACGGCGCCCTCCTGCTGGCGGCCGCCGATGCCTAGGGCTTTCAGGTCGAGTCTACGAGGACTGTGTACAGAAAAGCGCCGCAGCTCTGTCTCCGGTCTCCGCGTCTCCTGCCAGGGCAGTGGTGCTCCGGAGAACCTCACTAGTCAGCGTGAGCTGGTGCAAGGCAGACTCCACATTGAGTTCTCCTGTGAACCCAGGCGCCAGCACCCGGCCTGCCACACGGAGGATGAGCGTGATGGATGCGGTTTTGCAGAGCGCCGCCCCCACGGCAGAGCCGAACTGCAGCAGCGCTCCCCGCAGTGAGGAAAGACAGCCCTTGAGCGTTTAATAGGTACAAAGCAGGCCATGGTTACCCACTACGTCCTCACTTCACTCCCAAGGCCTGGCTGACGGCCCGTCTTATAGGCTAGAAGAGAGGCTGAAAACAAATACACAAACAAAGCTTAGCAATAGGCCACGAGCTAGAACTGAAATCCAGGACAGCCAGATCCACGGTCAAACTCAGAAACTCTTTTGTTTGTGCAAGCCGAATCTATATGAGCATTTACAGAAAGACATTCATTCATTCATTCATTCATTCATTCATTCTAGCTCTCTCTGAAAATCTGGTTGGGCTCGCCCTACCACCTCGGCTTTTTTCCCCCTGGTTCTGTTACCAGAACCCAGAACCCGAAAGGGAGCAGGGCCCTCGGTAACTAGGTTCAGGTCACTTAAGCTCAAAGCTCGCTACTGCTTAGAACCCCCACCCCCGTACCACCCCACAAATTTTGTAAGAAATGGAAATGAGCTTATTTTATGCTGGAGAAAGAGGCACACAACACACTGTCCGAAGCGCTTGACAATTATTTTAAAGGAGGAGGGGACTGAAGAAAAAGACTTCAAACAGCTCTGTCCCCAGTTCTAATTGGAAGCGTTTCAACTGTTTATGTTACAAGAAGTGTCAGGGTCATTTGCTACCGGAGAGCTGACTTTTCATTGGCTGCTTAATTGAGTACCTCGGAGTCCACCCCACGTGGGAGAGGAATTCCTGGCACATTAAAAAAAAAAAAAAAAAAAAAAAGGCACACGGTGAGATGGAAAGCCCGGGATGGATCTGCAGCAGCGGAGGATTCCCAGCTCCTCATTTGGGATGTAGGATGACTGTGGGAACTTGGGGTGGGGACAAAGATGCTTCTCTGGTTCCTTAAAAATAAATTCAAAACACGTCATGCAGGGCGGTGGTGGCGCACGCCTTTAATCCCAGCACTTGGGAGGCAGAGGCAGGCGGATTTCTAAGTTCAAGGCCAGCCTGGTCTACAGAGTGAGTTCCAGGAAGCCCAGGGCTATACAGAGAAACCCTGTCTCGAAAATCCAAAAAAAAAAAAAAAAAAAGAAAGAAAAAAAACTGCCTCTGGCTAGCCACCAGATTGTGGCCTGTCCTTTGAGGAACTGATCTCAAGACCTAGGGTGGGGTTGTAAACCTCCCCTCCTGTCATTCCCAACCCCCAGCAGCTACTGGCCTGGATTTTTGGGAAGCCTCTTGTTGGAGCTGGCCAAAGAAGAGAGTCTTCTCCCTCAAGGCCAACCACCTCTCTTTGGTTGATTCTCTAGTTCCCTTCCTCTGACCTGTTCATTGCTAGAGCAAGTTTGTCCCCCCCCCCAACATCCCCACCTCCACCCCCATCCATCAGTCATCCCAGATCTTCCTCTTACAAGCTAGAGCCTCACTGTGGGGCCAGAAGAAGGGGAATTTGTTATTTGTTTAACAAACTTAACATAGTGTTCACTCTGTGCCCTGATTCCAGGCTAAGCGCTGAGCAAATATTAACAAGTTTAATCCTCATCCAAAGAATGCAGGTAGTGCCACTGATGTCACCCCCACCGAGCAGATGGGCAATTGATACTACTTCGTGGTACAATGACTTCCTCAAGGTCACTATGGGGGTTGGTGGACTTGAATCCTAGGCAACTCAGCTCCAGAGTCCACAACTTAACAGCACTTGCCCTGCCAGTCAGGGCTGCCAGATGAGCCCAGCTCACTTCAGCAAAGAGGGCTGAGGCTCCTGGTGGTGAAGGGACTTCCCACGGTCTCTTAAGCCCTCTTCCAACTCTCTAGCTGGGTCAAGCTTTGTGACTTTGGGGCACTTGTGAACTCTTTCTAAGCCTCTATTTCCTCTTCTGTCCAGTGAAGAGAATAGCCCTGCCCACCTTGGAGTATTGCTTCCCAGATCAATGGAGATTGTTCAAGTGCTACTTGGTATATAGACCTGGCACATTAAGTGATCAATAACAGTTAGCTATGGTGGCCCTGATGAAGCATCAACAGTTGGGACATTCAGCATCTGGAACATTTCTGTGTGTGTGTGTGTGTGTGTGTGTGTGTGTGTGTGTGTGTGTGTGTGTGTTCCGGCCAGAGGACAGTGAAGTCAAGCATAGTCCTGGCCCAAGCCCACCAGGAGCACCCAGCTCCCTGTGAGCCTCTAGGCAAATCCCAGAGCTTGTACACCTATCTCCTGGCTCTGGAATTTCCATTCTTTTCCATAATCCTTGATAACCTTGGATATCCTACCACCTGCTGAACCTGATGTGGCAGGTTGGGTGGGGACTGGAAGGAAAGAATGGGAAGGGGAGATAATTCAAAGCTAACCTTTGAGGGGGTGGGGATGGGTAGAGGCAGGGAAAAATCTGAGTACCACCACAGCACTGTTTTCTGAGAAAAACTGCAAGCGAGTTTGTAAAAAAAATATAAAGTAGTCTGGTTCGGATGCAAGTGGTGTGAAGGGATTCTCTGAGGACATGTTGGGAAGGTAGCATTTCAGCTCAGCTCAGGAGTGTACACATGTGCCCTTGTGGGCAGAGGAGACCAAGAGAACCCGTCTTTCTCCCACAGCCTCCCAAGGTAGTCTTCCTTCTTTAGAGCCCTTTTCCTGACTAGCAGGCTGTCATTTGGTCCTGAGGAAGGAAGAAGCTAAGCACTGGCTTCTCTAAAAACAAAACAACAAACAAACAAAAACCCTCCTTCATCCCATACCCATCTTAGAGACTTCTTCTTATCCAGTGGAGGATGTCCCTGAAGGCTATTTAGATCAGGAGTGAAGAGTCCACTCCTTCCATCTCTGTTTCTTCAGCTGTAAAATGGGAAGAGCGGTGTCTGGGTGCCAGTCTACCAAGAGCTTACTGAAAGCCTACAGGATGCAGTACCAGAATGTGAGAGAAACCCTTGTGTTTGGATAGACCCAAGGCTCTCCAAGTCTAGGCTGCACATAGGGCTGCAAAGGTAGAAGTCAGCACAGGAAATAATAGTGGGCAGAAGAGCTGGAGTTGACAATGGGGGTAGCTGCCTCTGAAGTGCTGTGACCTTGGTTAACTGAGAGTAGAGTTCCAGACAAAATACCAAAGCAACCCAGCTAGGACTCTCTAGAGAGTCCCGGCTCAGTAGCCCCACTACCTCTGTCCAGAAAGCTAAGGCAACCAAACTACCAGGTGATGATTTACAAACAGGCTACCACGTCTGCCTAGGACTTGGTGGGGGGCAGGTGTGCAGCGTAGGCAGGAATGTGTTTGTTCACCTGTCTTTAGCAGGAGCCTGAGACTGGAAACATTCTCCTCTCAAGCTAGGCTGAATTGCATCCTGCTGCTCCCAAGGTGCACTTTGCTGACCTCTATTGACTAATGGCACCGGGTTTCCATGCCTCATGCTGGAACCGGGTAAATATTTATCGAAGTGATTGGGCGTCCTAATTAAGAGATTTGTGCCGTTTCTCTTTCCTTTTTAAAGATTCAAAGCTGAGGCTTAGGAGATTAAGAAATAGTTTGCTGGTATTAACGCATCCATCTTAGTAAGGGTGGAGAAGAATTACCATGCCAATGGCGTGGGGCAGGCTGGGGAGGGGTTGCTTCAGGGAAGCATGGAGCCTGGATGAAGGCTGGTGCAGCACTCTGGCCAGTGTACATGCTCTATGATGGTGGGACTGAACTGCAGTTGGAGGAGAGAGAAGAGGGTATTTGCCTGACAGCTTTTTTTTCACTTCCAATTCTACTCTTTCTGTTCTTTCATTAAGTGGATTTACAAATGTGTTTGTCATGCATACACAGTGACAGTTGGATTGATTATCAGATTTGCTTACCTGCTGATTCTCAACTAAGGGTCATTTTGCCCTCTAGAGGACGTTAGGCAATAGCCAGAGACATTTTTTGTTGTCATAATTCAAGAATGGGGGTGCACTGTTATCTGGCTTGTGATTATTATTATTAATTTGTTTATTTTCTCTCACCATTTCTCTGTTAGTGTGTATATGGAGGTCAAAGAACAACTTTTGGGAGTCAGTTCTCTCCTTCCACCCTGTGGGTCCTAGGAATCGAACTCGAGTAATCAGGGTGAAGGTTTCTAAGCATACTACAGTGCCAAGAAAAGCCACCACAGCAAGGAATTGTATGGCTCCTAATCCTAACCGTGCTGCAGCTAGGTAACTTGCATATTCTGTAGTAGTTACTTTGTGTTGCTATGACGAAATGAAGACAAAAGCAACATAAGGAGGGAGGGGTTTATTTCTGGCTCCTAGTTAGAGGGTCTAGTCCTTCATAGTGGGGAGAACATGGTGGTGAACGGTAGGTCATCCAACACTGAAACTGATTTTTTCTGTAAACCAGTCAGGATTTCCAAACAGAGCTCCGGGGAAGTCCTGGGAACTTCAAAAGATGATAGGGCAGGGAGAAGATGGGGAAGTAAAGATTGTGACCTCAGAGACACCCCCACATACATACACACATATCACCTATCAGAATAGCTCTGATTTTTATCTTGTCATATAGGTTAACTTCTCTTAAAGTTCTTTTGGGGGGCCAGGTGGATTCCTGGGGCTTAAAAAAGTTTTAGGGTTTCTGAACTTCCTGGCATCAGTACAGGGTTCCTGGTGTGACTGCTGAGTTTAGAGAGCAGGCCTGTAGTTACACGAGTGGGCCTGTGTCCTGGATGCGGCACAGCATCGGCCCTATGCGCTCTTCACACTTTCGGAGTCTGCTTGCTTGAATTCAGCAGCACCAACTCCTGGGTAACAGCCCAGCACAGGAGGGTCCCTGAGTGTTCACTCCTGGAACTACTGATACAGAAGTAGGGGTACCATGTACCCCAGAACTATTGGTGGAGAATAGCTCAAGCTCAGAGTTCATTGTTTTTATCATTAGTGATAAAACTAATTATCATTATCTTTGTGAGTGTGTACATTCAAGGTGTGTATGTCACTTGTGTGCAGGTATCTGTGAAGATCAGGCGAGGAAATCAGATCCAAAAAACCTGGATTTGCAGGTAGCTCGTGGGCTGCCTGCTGTGGGTACTGGGACCTGAACTCCAGTCCTCTGCAAGAGCAGTGAGCACTTTTAACCACTGAGTCATTCTCCAGCCCCATGGTTTGGTTTGGTTTGAGACCCAATCTCTTAGAGCCAAGCCTGGCCTTGAGCCCCCAATTCTTCTACCTTTGCCTCCCAAATCCACTAAGGCAGGCCAAGCTCAGGTCCAGTATAAAATGGCTGGGTGGCCTACAGAAGTAAAGCCATGGATTCCATAGAGGAGCCAGCCTTTTCTCTCACCTTTGACAGAGGAGGTTGAAGAAAGACCTCTTTCTTCAGGAAGAGTGACCTGCAGGAGTGACCTTTGAGGGAGATCGGGGCTTACCCACCGACCTGTGTAGTTACAGAGCAGGTGCCCATAACCACTGCACAACCCCACCTGGCAGCATCCTGCCTCCTTCTCATTACAAAAGATCCCAGTGAAACAGCGTTCTGTTCTGCTAAGCAAGGCCAGGAGCTTTCTGTTACATCCCCTAACATATGCCCTTTGACCTCCTGGCTTCATCATCCACTCCAGCCCCATAATGGAGCACCCACACTAACATGCGAGCAAGTCAATAAACGAATGCAATTTAAAAAATGAAAGCCGGGGCTGGTGGCATGCATCTTTAATTCCATCGGTGGGGAGGCAGAGACAAGCTGAGCTCTGTGAATTTGAATCTAATTTGATCAACAGTGAGTTCCAGGCTAGCCAGGGCTGTTTATCTAAACCCTATCTCAGAAAAAGAATTACTTTAAAGTAAGAAAGGAAAATAAGGAGAGGACCAGCAAGATAGCTCAGAGTGCACAAGCCTGAGACCTGACTTCAGTTCCTGAAAGCCACAGGAACAGAAGGGAATTAATTTGGTAGCACTGTCCTTTGACCTACAAATGCATGCTGCTCCCATCATACACACACACACACACACACACACACACACACACACACTTTAAGGTCTAACAGAAAATGGCAAGTGTCATTGTGGCTGTGCAGAGACCCTTGTGTGCTGTTGGTAGGACTATGAGTTGGGTAAGTGGGTGAGGTCACTGTGGCAGTTCCTCAGAGATGCTAAAAATAGAAATAGAATTACCATGGGACAGGGCGGTCCCACTTCTTTTGTATATACCCAAAAGAATTGAAAACAGAATCTGAAAGAGATAGTTGCACACTGTGTGGGCTATGGCTGCTTTGCTCAGAATGAGCAAGAGGTGGAAGGAACCTAAATGGACGCCACAGAGCAACCTGATGAAGAATGTGTGACACATACATACAATGAGATATCATCCAGCCTTCAAAAAGAAAGAAATCCAACACGTGCTACAGTGTGGATGAATCTTGAGAGGCTGACACTGAGGGAGAGGCAGTCATAGACAAATGTTTTATGAATCGGCTTTAATGAGCTACTAAAGTAGTCAGGCTCAGAGAAAGAGAAAGGGGAATGCTGGCTGCCATGCTGGGGAGGGACACGTTGGGGGATGGTGCTTAGGGCTACAGAGCTTCAGCTTGGCAAGATGAAGAAGTCTGAAAATTAGCTGTGTGGCTGTGTGTAGTTAACACTATTCTTTATACATTTAACAGTGGCAGATTTTATGCACTCTGGTTTTTTGTTTTTTTGTTTTTATTTTGTTTTACTACAGTTAAAATAATAGAGGTACCCTTCTCCTCCTTTGACGGATGGATTCTCTGCCATTTTAAGATCCGTTCCTGGGGATCATGCCCTAGCCCTCTCTTCTAGCCTTCTATCAGCACAGTCTGTATCAAGCAGGAGGAATGGACTCCATTTCTGGACCCAGTGCTTGGCCTGGCTTCAGAGTTTTGTTTCTTCAAGCACGTTCTTTAACAAGATGCCTTCTGCCTGGCTTGGGCCATTGAGAACATATCATCTTTCTTTTTAAAACTATTTTAAAAGTACACTTAATTTATTTGGAAGGGGCACATCTGCGAGCACACACGCGTGCATACAGACATACACACACACACACACACACACACACACACACACACACATACATGTCTCAGAGACCTCATGATAGTATTGCCAGAAGCACAGGGCTGCAGGCTGGCGAGGATTGACACATGGGCTCATCAACACATGGGGACTGGGAACTCAGAACCCATAGATGAAATGTCAACATACACAATTAGGAAGGGCTCCCCAAAAGAAGCTGAGAGCCCTCAGAAGCAGATGCCTTGGCCCTGGTCTGCTAATGGCTAAGCAACTTGGCCTGTGTTCACACACTATTAAAATCAATAACAACTGGGTGGGTGTCAGGATTGGGCTTGGACATATTTGCACAACCACCTCATGGGAGACTGTAGGGTGTAAGGGCCAAGGTTGGAGAGGCGTTGCTTTGCGGCACCGCTAGACCAGAGACCCCAGGGACAACCTTCAGTAGAAGACAGCTGCCTCAGCCAAGCGCTTGTCCCCTGCTCAGGAAAGCCAGCAAGCACCCAGGGACTCCAGGGCAGGGTGCACATAGACAGGACTGTAACCTCTCCTTGGTTAGAGCAACCCAGAAAGCCTCTAGTGGGAGGCCTGCCGCTGTGTGACTTCGCCAATCTCCTCCTTCCCCAATCCGGCTTTCCAAAATGGCACACAGAACCTTCTATACTTTGCTTTGGCCAGGTTTAGCAAATCAAAAGGCAGGGCCTCTAGTTTGATCAAAATACCTTTAAACAGTGACTAGCTGTTATTCAGCTCGACAGTATCTCAAATATTGCCTGGGACAAATTCATACTAAACCAAGAAACAAACAAACCCATGTATGTAGCATTCTGATTTGACTGCATATCCTTCTTTGTTTGCCAGCTCTGCTCTACCTTAAGTCTTTTCTGGGGGACCTACTCTAAAACCCCAAGTAGCACCCCCATTTTAGAAACAGAAAACTGAACTTCAGAGTTGTGGTTCTATGTGTGACCTTGGTTACTATGGAGGAGCAAAACGAAAGCAGGGGTTTCCGGGGTTGGGGTGGGATACAAAAACTACCCAAGAATGTTTAAGGCACCACCTGTATCTCAGTGCCCCTCCCCCCAGCTCCGGAGAAGGGCTCCAGCTCGGGTTTTCCAGCCAGCCTTCCCAGGCAAGGCTGAGCAACCCCCTGGAAGAACATTTTAATCAGCCACCTTGTCTCTGCCTCTCTTGGCCTTTGCTTTCATTGTCGGAGTCTGTGTCAATAGCTGGAAATCCAGGCACAGCCCACGGAGACATCTCCTCCCCATCCCAAGCAGAAATCCCACAAAGGGCAGGACTCCCTCCCCCCTTTATAGGGAAAACAAACAAGTCTGGGGTCTCCCAGGGGCTGTGGGCTTGGGGGAGGGGAACAGGCAGCCAGCTGGCTCAGCCTGGCCCAAGCTCCCACCCTCAGTAGCTTCCCACTCCTAGCTGCTTTTCTCTGAGCAGAAGTGGATGTGGGGGGAAGCTGTAATCTGCAGAGTTCAGCAGGCTCAAGCCTCAGCCTGCCTCCAGCCGAGCCATCCCTCTGGGTACTGCTCTCTCAGCCAGGGTGACCTCTGAGCAAAGTAGGCACTTCCACTTTCCTGCTTGAAACCCTTATATAGCTCCCTGTAGCCACCAGCCGGGCCCTTTCACATTCCTGGTCTTCCAGCTGAACCCTGCTAGGCCGGAAGACCCCTCTCCCCCCTCCATTTCAAGACCCTTTTCTTCTATGAAGTCTTTGCAGTACCTCCTTGGTGAGAAAACTCTCTTCTCATCTGTGCTATCAGGGTGTCCTTGTTTGTATGTGATGACCTCCCTCAAGGTGTCCTATGCTAATGCATCTGAGCATCTGTAGGTCCCTCCTCTAGGAAGTAACCATGGGTAAAAGTTTGTACTGATTGTCAATTTAACAGGGTCCAGAATCAGCAGGAACACAAACCTCTGGGCATTCTAGACTAGGTTACCCTGAGGAAAGAGGTCATCCTCAATGTGGGCATCACTATTCCATGGCTGCCAATCTGGGCTGAGGAAAGAAGAGAAGGCAAGCTGAGTGCCAGCATTCATTTCTATCTGCTTCCTGGTTACTTCCTTGGTGTCCCCTGGGCACCAAGGGCTGCCCTGGCCACAGGGCCTAGGTTAGAGCTTCCAGATCAAGATTACAGTGAGTGTCAAAGAGCAGCAGGTCAACAGGATAACTGGTGACTCTTAACAGCACCATGTGTCTTCCCAACCAGCACTCTTAGTCTGCTACTCATGGAGGTTGTGGGCATCATACCTCTGAGCTGCTCCAATCCCTGCACTGGCTTCCCAGATTCTGTCTGAGAAAAGTTCAAGTCCTTATGTGGTCCAGCAGGCCCTTTGGACCTGTCCTGGTGTCCTCTGCCCCTATTATTGGCTTATCCCTGTGTGCCGGACATAGCCTTCCTTACAGACCTTCCTATGGTTCATCCCAATTTGTAAGGTTCTTTCCCCAAACTCACTGAGCTAACACAGGCACCCTCCCTCCCTCCTCCCACTTCCACCACATTCCCTAAGATACCTCAGCTCTGAGCAAGGCCTGCTCCGGTCACTCACTGAAGACAGAAGTCTGCCTCACTCTGTCTCCCCACTCCTGACCTTCCTCACTCTCATTCAGCCTAACATTTTGTGACTTCATTTTTGATGAACCATAGAACTCCCTCCAATTAGCTGTCTGACCTCTGCCCTGGAGGGTCAGCCCCACAAGGCCAGTGCCTCCACCTTGTTCACTACTGGAGCTCTAAAGCAGCCCGGGGTGCAGGGGATGCACTCAATAAAACATGTAAGCCAAGGCAGGGACTAAGTCAATGCAGGGCTGAGGCACTAGCTCAATCACTAAAGTATATGCCATTTAAACTTGTGATACCTGTACACATGTTAAATGCCAGGTGTGGGTAGCACATGCCTGTAATCCTAACACTGGGGAAGTAGAGAAAGGAAAGTCCCTATAGTTTATTGGCCAGGCAGTCTACCCTAATCAGTAGGCCCCAAGTCCTAGTGAGAGATCCTGTCCAAAAAAACAAGGTGAATGGACCCTAAGTAATGATACTCTAGATATTCTAAGCTGATCTCTGGCCTCCACATGCTATACACACACACACACACACACACACACACACACACACACACATGAGCACTGATAAAGAGAGAGATGGGAGATGATAGGTGTGAATCCATTAGGGACAGAGTCCAGCCTGGCCTTCACTAAGTTCAGAGGATGTTATAGGATTAATATACTAAAATGGATGACCTAGGAACTTGAAAGGAACAAACAAAATGGCATCCCCACTAGGTGGGGAAGGGCTCCTACATTCTTCCTTCCTGTTCAGAGCTGGGGACAGGACTGATTCATCAAGTGAGCCCTCACCGGACCGAGTCCTAACCTTCCACTAACCCAACTTCTTCCTCTGCCCCCGTCTACCCAAGAGAGCAGTGGAAGAGGTTCCTTGGCTTAAGATCCTAGGATATCTCCCCCTTGAAGGAACTTGGAAGTGTGCTGGTCCAATCCTTGCACTTAATTGTATAGGAGAGTACCAGAGCCCCATATGGAAGCAACTAAGGTCACAGAGGCCTTGGTGATACCCAGCAGCTGAATATCCAGACTCCCATCTGGCAGAGGACTTTCGAATCAGGACGTCAATGACATGTTTTAACACAGAAGACATTTTCAATCTTTCTGTGACTGTTTGTATTAAATCGCCTTTGTTGTAAGGAACAAAATAACAGGAAATCTGAGGTGCCCTGAAAAATCTGGCATCTATTTGCATCTTCCATGTGGGCAGATGTTTATTAAGGACCTACTACATTTAAATCTTGGAGATATAGAAAGGCAAGACACAGCCTTTGCCTCCCAAGAACTCTTCTGTGAGACTGGGAGATAGGAGAGTTATCCTACAAAGAGCACCCAGATGGGGCTGTGAGATATAGCTCAGTGACAAGGGCTTACCTAGTGTGTGTGAGGCCCAGGTTCCCATTCCCTTCATCACAGAAGCAAAGCCAAGTGATGGCATAACATTCAACAGTAACCCAAATGAGTTGAAAGCTTGTGTTCTCCTAGAAATCTGCACACAGATACGCCCAGCGACTTTCTTTTTTATTTATTTAGAACTTCCCCACCCTGGAAACCAACAGGAGGGAGGTCCTTGAAGATGCAAATGGCTTCTCTGTGGTACATACAACTCATGGAATGCTCTTCAGGGATGAAAAGGATATATACCACTTCGCCCAGAAAAGACAGGCAAGAAACCCAAATGCAAATTACTGAAGGTGGCTGCCAGTCCGAAAGGGCTGCACACAGTGATCAGAAAAGGCAAAATGGTGAATGGTTATTGCTGGTGCAGAGGAAGAGGAGGGATGGAGTGGAGCATGAGGAATATGTTAGGGCAATAAACATGCCCTGTGTGAGATTGTGACAGCTGTCTCCACCATATAGTAAGTTACCAATGTATGTCATATGCTTGTCAAATAATAGGATGTGACACACATTTGTCAAGCCCATAGAAGTATTTCCAAAAGGAGTCAGAGAATGTATAACTCCTATGTAAATCATGGGCTCAGATGATAATGGCATGTCGGTGTTGACTGATGGAGTGAAGCACAGATGCCATCTCTAGGAGATGTTGATAATGAGATAAGGGATATGGGGGAGTCTCAGGGTATCCTCCGAATCTTCAACTAAGTTTAGCTTTTAATTTAAAAACATAGGGGCTGGAGAGTTAGCTCAGGGGTTTAGACCATGTGTTGCTCTTGCAGAGGACCTGGCTTTCAGACCTAGCACCAATATGGTGGCTCATAACCATCCCTAACTCTAATTTCAAAGGATCGAACACCCTCTTCTGACCCCACAAGCTCCAAGCAAGCATGTGGTGAATGTACATAGATACAAGGCAAAAAACCTCTCCCACACACGTAAGATAAAGTTTTTAAAATGTATTACTAAAGGGGATTTTATTTCACAGTACGGTTTCAGAGGTCAGAGGACAGCCCCATGGAGTTATTCCCCTATCTTTGCATGGGTTCTGGAGACAGAACTCAAGTTTCCAGGCCTGTGCAGGAAGAGTCCTTACCCAGTGAACCACTTCAGAGAACCTAACAACTTTTATACAAACCTTAAAAGGTCTATAAAAAATTTTGTCTAAAATGTATTAAACTTTTTGTTTTTAAGACAGAATTAATAGAAAGAAGGAACCTAGGAAAACCAGAATAGATAAACTTTATAGCTCCACATCCAGGAAGAGAGCAGATCATAAAAGCCTCATTTTCCCTAATTCACTCAGTGGCCATGGCCTTCATGGAGGATTCCCTTGCAGCTACACTTGTTACAAACTTGACTCCCTTGCAGCTGCATTTGTTGCAGGCTTCTTCACTACTGAGGCAGACCTTTCTGGGGATCTCAGTGCATTAGATGGTAAGGATCTTGCAATGGTATTACCTGGGCCCTTTATAGTTCCAATAGCACTGAACTATGGAGCACAGTGTCTCAAAAAAAAAAAAAAAAAGCCACGAGCAGTTCTTATGAGGCTCTAACTCATCATCCATTCTCTCCCAGTTACTTAACACCAGGCACTCTGGGTAGGGATGTGACTTTGCAAAGCTCTGAGTGCAGCAGGCTATCAGGTGGTTAGCTTTAATTGTCAACATGACACAACCCAGAATCACTTGGGAAGAGAGATTTAATGAAGAACTGTCTAGATTAGGCTGGCTTGTGGTTATGCCTATGAGGGATTGTCTTAATGATTCAGTGAGGTGGGATGGTGCACCCTGAATGTGGACAGCAGCATTTCACAGGCTAGGCTCTGAACTGCGTAAGAGTAGAGAGAGCAGACTAAGGGCAAATATGGGCGTTTGTTCTCTTCAAATTCCTGCTGACTTGACATCCTCCATGATGGACTGTAACCTAGAACTGTGAGCCAGCACAGATCATTTCTCCTCTAAGTTGTATTTGTCCATGGTTTTATCACAGCAACAGGGAAGAAACTAAAGACAGCTGTAGAAGAAGCAAAGACCTAAGGTCACTGCCTACACATGCCACTTGCTCACTAAAAAGCTCATGGCCTCCAAAGACCTACAGGGCCCACCCATGCAAGCAGCTCTGATGATGATCTGTGGCTCAGATCCCAATACCCGGCCATTTGTTTGGCCCAGTGCTACTTACTGCAACCAAGTAATAGACTGGAGAGGGCATTACACCACAGTCATGGGCAGATGCCCCCACCCAGAGTCCACTGGAAGCAGTTTTCCAGTAGACCACCATATAAGTAGGTAAGTCTTCTGCTGAGAACACATCTTTCTCTTTTGTTCCACCTCAGCTCCAGTGGGGCTTCCTCAGAGACACACTATGCTTCCCAGACCTGGTCATACCTGCCTGCTTCAGGCAACATGGATGGATAGTACATGTCACATTTCTGAGCTGAGTAGAGTATGGAGTCCAGGATGGGGACTCCAGAGCTGATGAGAACCTGAGTTCAATCCTCAACACCTACAATAGAAATCTGGTTGAGGCAGTAATCTTAACACTGGTTGGGGTTGGGGCTAGAAGTTTCCTGGGGCTCGGAGGGCTAGTCAGTCTAGCTAGTGGGCAAGCTCCGGCGAGATACTGTCCTGGTTAGTTTTGGGGGTTTTGTTTAGATTTGTTTATTTATTTTATGTATGAGTACACTGTAGCTGTCTTCAGACACACCAGAAGAGGGTATCGGATCCCATTACAGATGGTTGTGAGCCACCATGTGGTTGCTGAGAATCGAACTCAGAACCTCTGAAAGTGTAGTCAGTGCTCTTAACTGCTGAGCTATCATCTTTCCAGCCCCATTTTATGCCAACATGATGCAAGATGTGGGAAGAGGGACTCTCAGTTGAGAAAATGTCCCAATAGGCTATGCCCTGTGGGCAAGTCTGCACAACAATTTCTTGATTAATGATTGATGTGTGTAGGCCCAGATCACTGTGGTATATGGTGTCACTGTTGGGCTGCTGGTCCGAGATGGTATAAGAAAGCAGGCTGAGCAAGTCTGAAGAGCAAGCCAGCCATACTCCTCTGTAGCCCAGGCATCATTTCCTGACTCCAGGTTCTTGCCTTGAGTTCCCACCCAGATTTTCTTCAATGATGGACTGTGATCTAGAAGTGTGAGGGGAAAGAAACACATTCCTCTCCAAGTTTTTTTTGGGTCAAAGTGTTTATCACAGCAATAGAAACCCTAACCAAGACAGAAGTCCTGTCCCAAAAAAAAAAAAAAAGAAAGAAAGAAAGAAAGAAAGAAAGAAAGAAAGAAAGAAAGAAAGAAAGAAAGAAAGAAAGAAAAAAGAAAAGAAAAGAAAGGAAGGAAGCAAGGAAACCAACACAAACAAACAAAGACAACCAAACAAAACCAGAAAAACAAAGCAGAGAATGACAGAGGAAGACAACTAACCATGATCTCTGGCCTCCACTCACACATGCTTGGATGGGTGCACATGCTTGCACAAGCGTGCAAGTGTGCGCGCGCACACACACACAGGAGAGAAAGATGGGGAGAAAGGGGGACATGGGGGGGGATGTAAGGTTGTAGGGAGGCAGGAAGGGGCCTCAGGCATGACAGGTGAGAAAAGCCCTCTCTTGGAGAGCTTTCTCTGTCTGCTCTGTTTGGGGCTCTAGCTTCTTCCTGCATCCTCTTCCCAGGGACAGATGATTCCCATGTTCAGCCTTGCCAGCTTCAAGCCCTTGCCTGTCTCTTAGGAGCTGCAGCCACCACACATCCTTCCTCTCTATCAACAGGAATATCTTAGCAGCCCTCCAAGCCCAGCTCTGAATTTTTAGTAAAGCTCCTGGAAATTGCAACCCATATTCTTATTTCTGGCAAGTCCTCCCCATATTTCTGAGCCTTCTCCTTCAGAGTCTTCTTTTCTCTCCCTGAGGGCTCCACTTTGCCTTCTAATTCCCTCTTTCCTGACACTTGTAAGTGTTGCTTCTGAACTGGAACCTGTTGGTGGTGGTCATTTACACGTATGTAAGAATCAGTGGCAAACCAGACAGAAGCGAAGGTCCCTCTCTTTGGGAATTCTGCTCAAATCTTCCTCATTAGCATTTCCTTGGAGAATTGTTTTTACTTTTGATAAAACTTTGCCTACCATCCTTATAGCTTTGACAAGTTGTGATGTTAATTTACCATTTCCTGGTTTGTCTGCTTGCTAGACTGACTCTTCTGTCTTCTACATCTTGGTAGCCCAGTGCCAACCACTTCAGCCTCAGAACATTTCTCCAGACTGCCACAGTGATTGCATACTGCCCCGCCCAGCTGTCACTGAGGACCACTCCCTGCCTGTTCTGCCCCCTCCTTCTCATCTGTAAATAGGGAGAGTAGTGCCCACCTGCCCTGTTGGGTTTTAAACCTGTGGTAAGGATCAGATGTCATGAGCTGTTAGGGTGCTAATGGGTATTAGTCTTTGTGACTGTCCAAATGCCACTTAGCTCCCCACGTCCCTTCTCTGTGAAGAGGCAAAAGGCCTTCCAGGTGGTAAAGGAGAAGCAGAGTGATATCTGTGTAATAAAGATGACATTCACAGCCAAATAGTAAGAACCAAATGCAGCCTTTATTAAGTCCAGAGTCAGATGCTATCCCAGACTCTTTGCTCCTAGGAAAGCCCAATTGTGGCCCCGGTTTTACAGGAAAGAAATCAGGCAGAGAAACCAGCTTGTCCCAACAGCAAAGATTGAGTCAAGTGTTAGGCATTGTTGTTGTTTTAGACCAGATCTCGTTAGCCTAGGCTGGCACTGAGCTCACTATATAGCTGAGGATGACCTTGAACTTCTAATCCTCCTGCCTCTGCCTTCTGGATACTGAAGCCACACCCAGTTTGCAGTACTGTGGACAGAACCCAGAGCTTCCTGCATGCTATGCAGGAATTCTGCCAAATGAACTCCATGCCCAGCCTTGGTGTTAAGCTTTGATGGGACTTTGCCAAGGCTCCCTTAATCTAATAACTTTACCAGTTAATTTCAAGACTGTTGAGTTTGCATTTAGTATGACATTTCCCCAGTGGTTAGCTGGCACTGAAAGTCCAGAGACAAATGAGATTGATCCTGGAGGTACCAGTGGGGGTAGGACTGAAGAGGTAGACTTCTGTCAAACTTCCAGCTGCCCTACCCAACCTTGTGCGGGGCTTCAGGTTTGTGTAGTGTGTGTATGTTTGTGTGTATGTGTGTATGTGTATATGTGTGTATATGTATATGTGTGTATGTGTGTATATATGTGTGTATGTGTGAATGTGTGTATGTATGTGTATGTGTTTATATGTGTGTATGTGTGTACATATGTATATATGTGTATGTATGTGTATATGTGTATATATGTGTGTATGTGTGTGTGTAAGACAGAGATAGAGATATATGATCGTTGGAAACTGTTGGGGTTCCAGAGGGACCTTTCTTGTTATTTGTGCTAATCTGGGACAGACTTAAAGTCCTAGAACCCCAGAAAATCAGACCAGAGTCAGCTTCTCTCTCTCCAGACAGTCCTAGGTCACTTGCATTGGTGCCAGGCTCTGGGCTCAATGCTAGGGATATTATGGAATCAATGCAGCCTAGACCTCAACTGCCCCTTTCCACTCCTCCACTTGCTCAGGACCCTGTGGGTGCTGGGCCTCCTTCTTGTAGAAACTCAGGTTGCTGGTGGGTGGGTGTAACAGGGACCCAGGTCACACTCAGGTCATGTGCTTTCAGCCTATGGTCTGCCAGGGAAGGTGAAGGAGAGAGCACCCCCTCCACCCTCTCCCCTGCCTTCACCCCTTCTTTCTACCTGATTCTAGGAGCCAGGATCTCATTATCTCCAGTGATGTTGAGGAATAATAGGCTACACTTGAAGGCTGCTTTTCATCTTCAAAGCCCTTGGAAGACTGTTCATTAGCCTCTCCACCCCCACCCCACCCCCAGCCTGCCCCGTGATAGAGATAAGTGCTCTTGGGTTGGGAGGGGCACCCAAGGGACTTCCCCTAAGGATGCAAGGCTGAGCAAAAGTCAGAGGGGAAAGGCATGGAACCTTGGATTCTGGAACCTTCTCTTTATGGACACTGAGTCCCTGGGCTCCTTCTTTCCTGGTAGGAGGGTGAGATAGCTTGGGGCAGGAGAAGGTCAGATTCCAAGATGATTGAGAAAAGATCCAGTACTAGAGATGCCCCGCCCTTTGACATGGCAACAGTGCTGCATCTGCAAAGTTCAGGCTTTATGGCTATGCAATCAACTTATAAAAGAAAAAGTATCTTTTAAAAGAAACCCTCATATTTTAAGCAATTTCATGACCTTGTCACCTTCTTAGCTATCTTCTGATACATGTGGTTATTCCACACAGCTTGGACAGGCCTGCTGCTGAGCCTACTGCTTCTTCTGTAAAGTGGGGATGATGTTTAAGCTCTGACTGGACCAAGGCCAAGGAGGTGACTGGCACTCCTCTTGGGGTTTAGGGTGGATAGCTGTGGATATTGGTGGGGTAGGGTGGAGGAAACTTGATGACTGAGAGACCAGTTGGGTGGGTATGGGTTCAAGAGCAGACAGGCTCCAGTGCTTCTCTGCCTGTCCCAATTCTTAACCCCAAGGCCAACATGAAACACCACTGGCACGTTGCCAACGGAGGTCACTTCTGTCAGCCTAGCCTCTTTTATTGAGCCAGAGAATCAAGACAGATGGAGGTCTAGGCAGGTCTGGCTTTTGAGTCTCCCAGAAATGGGTCCCCATCTCCAACACACTACTCACTCAGAGACAAATAAGAGAAAGTCAACATAGCCCTGGGAGGATGGAGCAAGGTTCTTTGTGTGGCATCTGTGGTGGCCTGAGTTGCCAGGAGTTGCCCAATGACCTAGTCAAGGGATGTGGGATGAGTCCTCAGGTCCTTGATCACTGTGGGGAAGGGGCTTAGGCAATGGGCACTGAGGCTGCTTTACTAGCCTCTGTCATAGGTTGCTATGGGGCCCAAAGAGAAGGGCTGAGAAATATCTCTCATCCTTGGAAGTCATTCCTTAACATTCTGGTACCTTCTACATTTCAGAGATAGAAACTGCTCTGCACACATCTTTTGCCCTACACAGGGCACCAAGGAAGTTATTTAACAATAATTTTTAAGATATTTTTACATTTACTTATATTATTTTATGGGTGTGAATGTTTCACCTCCATGGATGTGTGTGCACCATGTATGTGACTGCTTCCTGAGGAGGCCAGAAGAGGGCTTTGGGTCCCCTGGGACTGGAGTTACAGAAGGTTGTAAACCACCGTGTGGATGCTGAGAATCGAACCTGGGTTCTCTGCCAAGGGAACAAGTGTTCTTTAACTGCTGAGCTAGCTCTTCAGCCTCTTGAAGATTCTCGTGCTCTTTCTCCAAATTCACTAAAAGCAGGAATTAAATAAAAGGTGGGCCACACAACTATCACCAGCACTCCAGAGGTAGAGGCAGGAAGAAAAGAAGGTCTAGTTTATCCTTGACTACCTAGTGAGTTCGTGGCCAGCCTGGGTATTTGAGAAATAACCTTCCCACCAAGTAAATAAATAAATAGTAAGGCAATAAGGTCTGTGCTTTTCTCATCTTCTCCACCACCACCCCATCTCAGTATCTTAGTCACAGTAGGAGACCAGTAAGAATTTGTTGAATGAAAAAACAAAAACAACAACAACAACAACAACAACAACAACAAAAACCAACCCGCCTCTGGCCAGTATACAAGACCACTCCCAGGCGTATTAAATGAGAATACAATCATCAATTGAATGGGCTTCCTTCAAAAGAGCCATATATCCTGGAAGCTCCATTCCAGACGCCCAGATGGCAGGGCCTGGGAGAATTCTGAGTTATTCCTATTGAAACTGTTTCCTCTCAGAGGTCCAGAGTTCAAAAGCAAGGCATTTGCCACAAACAATTGGGGCAGTGTGAGAGGATGTGGCTGGCAGGGCTCCAAGGCCTCGTGGGACTTTGAGCAGTTACCAATGCAAATAGAAGGGAAAAGACTTATCCCGGGGGCAAATGTGGTCACCCAGAAATGCAGCCTTTGGCAACAGAAGGAGAAAGAGTTTAGGCCCTGTGCTTTGGGGAGAAGGTTCTGGGACTTTGGAGGGGACTCAGGACTTCAGTCAGGAGGTATAGGCCTCAGCAGGGAGCTAGGTCGCAGATAAAGGTTTCTATCTCTTTCACCTTTGTCTTAAGACTGGGTAGTAGCGGCACGTGACTGTGTTCACATGCATTAGTCAGCAGGAGAGGGCATCAGGTGCTCTGATCTACTACTGTCTGCTTTGTCCCCTTGAGACATGGTCTCACTGAAGCTGGAGCTCACTGTTTCGGGGGTTATGCTAGCTGGGAATCCCTGGTTTGTGCTCTCCTCAGTGCTGGAGTTACAAGAGGGTCACTTGGCTTTCACATGGGTACTGGGGATTTGAACTAGAGATCTCATGCTTGCACAGCAGATACTCTTATCCACCAGGCCATCTCCCAGTGCTCAAAACTGTTTCTGCTCATCCAACTCTAATTCATTTCCCAGGAAATTTTCCCAGTTCAGAGTTATGTGCAAGGCATATCAAGGAATTTTCCTGACTGGTGCATTGAGTTCAGAATGGAGCTCCTTTTCTCATTTGTTGAGGAGACCCCTCTACTGAAGGTAGATAGTATCCGTGAATGACCTTCTGCCGTGACATTGCTGACTATCACATGGTCTTCCCAGCCTTAGCCCACACCTTCCCTCCTTCCGAATCACCTTTGCTCTTACACTTGCTCCGAGCATCATCCATTATTTGAAGGCTTTCTCTTCCCAACACAATTAGTAGGGACCCAGAGAGTAAGTATGGAAGAAAGAGAGAAAGAGGGGGCAGAGAGAACACTTGGAGTTACCTGATGTTTGTTGCTAAACACGCATTGATGTCTCTAAGCATGCATTGAGCATCCGGTACCAATCAACACTGCTTAGCCGAGGTGCTGCGCGCGTGTGCATGCCCAGTCCCCTCACCACACCCCAGCAAACGATTTCATTCATTCCTACTCAGTTTTAAAGGTGTGTGTGTGTGTGTGTGTGTGTGTGTGTGTGTGTGTGTGTGTGTGTGTAGGGACAGTGTGTGGAGGACAGAAAACAACTTTATGGGGTTGGTTCTCTCCTTCCGCCTTTGTGAGAGTCCCAGAGTTTGTCACCAGGCTAGCCCCGGCTTGCGGGTTTTCATTTTCCTTTTAAAGCCCACGCTGTGGTAGCTACTGCTCTACCCTCGTGCTTCTCCTTCCGGGCACAGGGTGGAATTTCACTTCTTGACCCAGTGTGCTTAGGTGGAGCCATGGGAACAGTTCCAGCCAATGATGTGTGAGAGGAAGTAGCCGTCATTCTAGGGTGATGAGCGCTTCCTGTTTCTTCCAGCATGGTGACAGGCCAGCAGTGCTTGACGAGGTGGCTGTTTCCTTAGCTTTCTTTTTGCCAAGTGCCTCCTGACCTAGGATACACATAGAATACTAGTGAGCAAGAATTACAATTTAATTACTTACGCCACGAAGGTCTGGACTTGTTTCATCCAGCCCATGCTGACCAAAGCATGGTTAGTGTTGATTGTTGCCGTGACAGGATTTGGAATTACCTAGGAAGAGAGGCTCAGTGAGAGGTTGTGAAGATCAGAAAGGCCTTTGGGTATGACTGTGAGGGTTTTTTCTTAGGTGGGTGAACTGAGATGGGAGGCTCCACCCTGAATGTGGGCCATACTGTATATCATGGGCTGGACGGCCCCTGGACTGACTAAAAAGGAGAGATGGAGGGGAACACAAACATTCCATGACGGCTTCTTGACTGTGAATATAGCGTGATGAGGTGCCTTGACTCTGGCTGCTGGGACCCTCAACCCCCACGTGATCGAGCTTAGTAAGTCTCTCTCCATTAAGTTACTTCCTTCATCAGGGTATTTGTCACAGCAACCAAAACCCAAAAACCAAAACCAAATCTTGGGAGGTTCTGGATAGCTCTGGGAATTGAGGTAGCACTGATTAAACACTATGGAGTAACCGGGCTCAGTGTTGTTGCCTCTAAGATGCAAGGGATGGGTCTCTTTCGGTCTATCTGGAAAGATCAGCCCTGAAACATGGGCTTGGCACATGCAGAAACCTTTTGGCTAGACTGCCCTGTGCACCCACAGTGATCCTGCAGAATGAAGCAGGGCAGGGCTGGCGGGAAGACAGGTCTCCCAGGAGGACCTTCTCGACACTGATGGGGGCCGTGGGCTTCCTTGTCTTTTTAAATGACCATGAAACAGCTCGAAGACAAGTGCCAGCTAACAAGGTTAAAGGAGCCTTAAAAAACAAATGGTGCCCTCCCCCATACACACACCCAATTTGCTACTGAGTAAAATTTGTCACTTCAGTAAGCATTTTATTGGTAATTACAGAGCTACTTTATTTGCATATTACAGAGCTGTGAGCAGCCCTGGCGAAGATGCTTAATGCCCCTGAGCATCTTGGAGGGAATTACTCAACCCAGACAGGGAGAATTCAGTAATTATTCCCTTAAAACTGGAATTTGCTAATAACTTTGCAGTAGATCACTTTATTTTTTACTACCCAATAAAGCAATTAAATAATAAGCAATTAAGTGCCAAAGTGACTCTGTGTAAGGCCTGGCCTCAAATCTGACCTCTGTTGCATTTTGAAGGGGCAGTTAAGCCTTAACTTCAGATACACCAGAATCAGGAACCATTTAGGAAAGGCTGACACCAGGTATTCCCCTCTCATCTTTAGAGTGGGGTCCAGGAGCCCAAGATGGCTGAAGCACCACCTGTACTTGGGACAAGGCCTAGGTGTCCACCAGAGGCCAAGCCTGGAGGCCCCAGAACCCAGCTGGCTGTGCTCACGGGTGGTTCCAGCACTTGTTATACAGAGAGCTAGGGCAGGTGACTCAGCCTGTCCAGGTCTTCATGTTCTGGTCAGTACAGTGAGGCTCCTGAAAATGTGGGTGTCACCTGGGGACTGTGATGATTACGACGTAACTGAGGTGGGGCTTAGAAGAGAGGAAGTAGTCAGTGAGCATGTGATCCACTGTCTGGCCCAGGGCCCTCTACCACACCAAAGAGAAGAACTGGGTCTCTGCCAGGGAACTTCATGAAAGGAGAAGCCTGGAAGGTGATTCCTCAGCGAGGTGTGGAGTGGTGGGCAGCCAGGGGTCACTTCTTCCATGATTCCTTCACCTTTTGGAATCTAATCCCAGCTTTTATAAACAGGTGCTTCAGGGGCTCTGAGAACACTCATTGGGTATCATCTTCATCACCACCACCACCACCACCATCACCACCACCACCACCATCATTCAGAGAGAATGCTTGTGTGAGTGAGTGTGTGTGAGTGAGTGTGTGTGTATGTGTGTGTGTGTGTGAGAGAGAGGTGTGAGAGAGAGAGAGAGAGAGACAGAGAGAGAGAGAGAGCGAGAGAGAGAGAGCGCAACATCTGGGAGTCAGTTTTCTCCATTTACCATGTAGGTTCCAGGAATTGAACTTAGGTTAATAGGCTTGGCAGCAAGCACCTTTACCTGATGAGCCATCTTGCCAACCCCACACTGGGCTCCTTACATGTAAGACAAGAAGAGTGACACGTAGCTGAGGGCCAGGTTGCCAAGTGTCTCCTATCTAAGTGCATGCCTCATCTGCATAGCTTCCTGTCAGGCAGAGTTCTTACAGTAATCTTTCAGTGGACATGATCTTGCCCTCAGAAAGGAACGCTACAATTTCAGGCTGGTTCTCCCTTCATTTCTGATGGATGCTTCCTTGGCAGTGGTTTGGAACACTAGGGCTCCCTCTCTGTTAAGTATTTAATGACTTGAAAACAAACACTGGAGGAGATGCTACCTCAGGCCCAGAGAGTGTCTGCCCTCCTGCTCTTTTGGTGGTGGCTGAGTTCACCCTCTGTGTTATCTGTCTGCCAGGTCTGCTCAGCTGGGGTATACTGATGAATAATGTAAAACGCTATTCCAGGAAGGAGAGAGAGAACACATACATCTTTAAACAGACTTGCTTTCCCACCTGCCTCCAGACCAGGTCAGATGACCCCGCCCCCACACCAGGCCAGATGACCCCGCCCCCACACCAGGCCAGATGACCCCGCCCCCACACCAGGCCAGATGACCCCACCCCCACACGGCCAGGCGATTTTGTCTCCAGGGAAGGTTGAGAAAGAAGCAAAACCTCATGACCTGGTCATGATATTAATGACAAAGACAGCCCCCTGCACAGGACTAGCCCTGAGGTCTGCAGACCATTTTCCAGTGTGGTGTTTCTTGACCGTAAACCTATGAGGTTTCCCTTTCAAGTGCCCACACACGGGAGTGTGTGTGTGTGTGTGTGTGTGTGTGTGTGTGTGTGTGTGAGAGAGAGAGAGAGAGAGAGAGAGAGAGAGAGAGAGAGAGAGAGAGAGAGAGAGAGAGAAAGAGAGAGAGACAGAGAGACAGAGACAGAGTAGCGGGGCATGTTTGAGTGTATAGGACTGCGCATGTGCAGGTGTTTCTCTTTATCACTGTCTGACATTTTGCCTTGATACAGGGTCTCTCATTTAACTGGAAGCTTGTCATTTCAGCTAGACTAGCTAGCCAGTGAGCTCTTAGGTTCTGCCTGACTTCCCCCACTCCCGATACTGGGGTTAGAGGTATAGACATCCATGCCCAGCTTTTTTGTTTGTTTGTTTTGTTTTTTTGTTTTTTCGAGACAGGGTTTCTCTGTGTAGCTCTGGCTGTCCTGGAACTCACTCTGTAGACCAGGCTGGCCTCGAACTCAGAAATCTGCCTGCCTCTGCCTCCCGAGTGCTGGATTAAAGGCGTGCGCCACCACCGCCCGGCCCATGCCCAGCTTTTTATGTGTGTACTGGTGACCTGAACTCAGGTCCTCGTGACTGCAGAGCAACCGTTCTTACCCATGAAGCCATCTGCCCAGTGCTTCCTTTGACTTTCAGGTGTGGGTCCACATTAATAAGCCCTCTTAGCCTCAGACTCTAAGCAAGGTGCCATATGAGTGGTCCTTTTATGTCTCATGGTGGCCTTTCTGAAACCATGCTTTGTAAACAAACATCTTAAATCTCAGAGCCAGTGGGGAGGAAGAGGGATGCTTGCGTGTCAGCATCAGGGAAGGGCATAGATACATACAAAGTGTCCCACCTTCAGGGGTAGAGTGTGCCTAGCATGCATGAAGTCCTGGGTTCCATCCTCAGGACCAAATCACCACAAAAGTGCTCTGCCTCTGATCACATCATGAGGTCTTGAACCCTGTTAGGTCCTAGGACTGGAATAGTGAGGGGCTCATGGCTGCTTCCCTGGTGTCAGCAGTGGTCCTCTGATGTGTTCAGCCTTTGGACAGTCTGGCCCTTGCTTTTCCCAACTGCAGAGATCTCCCTTTAATGCCACACAGAAGTCAGACTGCATGCTCAAGTGGGGACCCTGCCAAGGCCAGAGGCTCTGGGAACCATTGTATGGATAGACTGAGTGAGACCTGGTCCCTGGGGCTTTAGCTATCAGCTGGCTTTGGGGGTGAGCCTTGATTACTGCAGTGCAGTGTGTCACACTCCCCTAAAATCGAGGTCGACTTTCATTCCCCTCCAAGGTAATATTGTGAAGGACTTGAAACTAACCAATCAACTCCTCCTTGGACGCCCAGTCGCTAAGCAAAGCTGGAGGTTTGTGGTGGAAGGCAGAGGCAGTAAACACTTGGGTTGGACTGGGCAGGGATCATAGATGCTCTCCATGGAGACCGAATCTCTGCAATAGCCACATCTCGGGGGGGGGGGGGGGTCAGCAGGAAACACAGAAACCCGGAAAACTCTCACAAACGGGCATGGAGAGACCTCTGGGGAGCAATCTAACACAAAGCTCAGCATTCTTCATAAGAGATGACAGAACTGGCCACTGAGCAAGTGGTCACATCTTCCTACCTCTTTGTACCATGCCACCTCTTTGCAAAAACCACCCTAGCCTCAGGGCTGTCAACGTGTGTGTGGTATGTGGCTGGTTCTTCCACCAGACAATTCTGAACTGTGCCCTCTATGTTTTGTCATCCATCCCTTCCATGACTGGTCTTTACAGTCCTGGCTATGTTTTAGACTCCTTTTTAAGGTGAAGGGTCTTGCTGTGTAGATCCGCTTTAGACTCCTGAATGCTGGGTTTACCTGTGTAGGTGATTGGTCTTTTCTGATTTTGCTTCAAGAATCTCTTCAGTGAGATCTGATCCTCTCTCCTGTCCTGTTCTGTTCTGTTCTCTCCTTTCTTCCCTTCCCCTCCACTCCCCACCCCCTTGTCCACTCCCTTCCCCTCTGTGTGATGGTGTGTGTGTTTGAGTGTGTATGTGTGAGCGTGGGTGTACACACACGCTTGAGGGTTGAGGTTTTATAGTCTCTGTGGTCCCTCCAAGCTGGGCTGGTGTTTCTGGTTTGCAGTAGGCAGCAAGGGCTGGAGGCAGGAAAGGGCATCCTGGATGGAAGAGAACAAAGACCAGGGGTTGAGAGCCAGGGAGATACGTTTACAACCTGGAAATCCAAAGCCCAAGGCCTCTCCGAGAAAGGAATCTGTGGGTTAAGACATTAACCTTAGATTGCAATTTCTTGCCCCCAGCCTGGGTTCCATTTGTTATCACTCTGGGAAGCTAGCTGGCCTCCACATGGCCTGTCCCAGCCTTGCAGACTGCCTAACTGGAGGCCAAGCCTGAACTGAGCAGCACGCTGGCCTTGGTTCGCAGATGGCTGGCCTGGAGGAAAACACATTTGTACCCTGAGGAGCGTTGCAGATTTTCAGGACACTCTTTCAGTATGGCTCATGCCATGCTCCCCACAGGAAGGCTCCGAGCACCCTGGGTCCTTCCCAGCACCTGCTTCCCAGAGGAGCAAGTTGAGTCTTGACTGTGACCTAGACATCTTCCGGAAACTGCTGATCCCATGCCTTACCCTAGCCACCTTATATCAGGGTCCCACCCGATTCCAAGGGGCTGTCAAGTTTAAGAAGTACTGCTTAAAGGAAAAACAAAACAAAACGAACAACCGGTGTACATTTCTACCCTCTTTTGAGCTCCTCTCGAGTTACTATAGGCTTTGTGCCTGTTCATAAAGACTTTATAAGTGAAGATCCACATGTGAAAGAGAATGTGTGCTTTTTGTCTTTCTGAATTTTGTTCACTCTGTTTAATGTTATACTTTCCAGTGATGAAGAAGGATATCCAAGGGGGAGAAAAATGACATCTGGGACATGAAAGAGGAGCAGAGATGTGGGCAGGGGGATTCACGTGGGAAACCAAGGGTAGAAGGGGTTAGGGGGATGAAGGTTCACAAAACATGCTTTGTTCAAAAACGCCATGATATCTAAGACTTTAAATGCTAAGTTAAAACACTTTTAATTTTAAAGAATAAGCAAAATTGAACATACATGTGCATATGTATGTGTACACGTACACAAAACATTTGAAAACATGTTTAAAAAATAAGGGACAGAATGATCAAGAAAGACTTGATGTTGACCTCTGGCCTCTATACATGTGCAGAAACACATGCAAAAGCACCCGTACACACATGTACATACCCTTCCCCTCAACGTGCTCACTGGACTCCTCTGTCTCCATACTCCCTTACCGGAAAACCCTGTGGCATTGGAATTACAGGCATGCACCACTGTGCCTAGTTTACATGGTGCAAGGGTTGGAACTCAAGGTTCAGTACTCTATCAGCATCTATAGCATCAGCTCCATGTTTATCTTTTACACACACACACACACACAGAGAGAGAGAGAGAGAGAGAGAGAGAGAGAGAGAGAGAGAGATGCTTAGAAGCTTCATGCTCTTTTCAGAGTGGGTGATGAAGTAGATGGTCCCATGTAAAGAAAAAGTACCAGGGCAGGTGTTGCGTGCATCCTAGTACTCAGATCCGGACCACAGTTCCCAGAGTTCCCAGGTCATTTTCATCCCACATGTTTGCTGCACACTCGCTTGTGGTCCTGGGAAATAGACAAATGGGACAGTGTCTCTTCTGGAGACTTCCTTTCCAGTAGGGAGCCAGGCTGTAAGTAAACAGACAAGTGCCTCTTTGGCAATGCCAGCAGCAGCGCCCTGGACCAAGACCCCTTCTTTTCAAGCTTCCTTTATTCCATTGTTAAAACGTTCCATCTCTGGGTTTGCCTATTGGGGGGAGTCCCTAAGAACAAAATGAGACTTTAAAATAAGGCACCTCTTTTTCCTTCTGTCCCCCCACTGAACCAGGAAAAAAAATGGCAAATGAAACATCTTTCTCTTTTCCCTTTCCTTTCAAGACTGGACCTCATGTAGCTCAGGTTGACCTGGAACTCACTATATACCTGAGGATGAACTTCTGAGCCTCCTGCCTTCACCTCCCTCGTGCTGGAATTACAGACATGCACCAGTGGTCAGTCTGTGCAGTGAACATCTGTAATTCCAACTCAGGGCTTCAGATGTGGTTATTCAACAAATGCTCTTCCACCCAAGAGACATTTCACCCCAGCACTTATTCTTTATATATTAAAAAAAAAAAAATGTGATGCTCCAAGGATCTGTGACCCTTTCAGGATGAGAGATGAGGCAGACTATCCCAGGGTGGCATACAAGGCATGCTTACTAACTGTGGAAGCGAAGGGTACTTGCTGTTTCATTGCAAATGAGCTACAGGGTCCCATGGAGCTGAGGCAACACTGACTGGATATGTCACTTTGATTGGAAGTAAAAATCTTCCCACTGTACCAAGGGGCTTTGCCCTTAGGCAAGCTTGCACCAGGCTCCAGCAGCCTGAGGCACCATGGGTGTACTTCAAATACAAGCTTTTGGATGTGTGTGTGTGTGTGTGTGTGTGTGTGTGTGTGTGTGTGTGTGTGTGTGTGTGTGTGTGCGCGTGCGCGCACACACACACACACACTCAGAGTCACAAAGACTCCGATTTGAGAATCTATAGAACGGTAACACCTCATTTAGCTGGTGTCATTAGGGAATGAGGGGTTCCACATAAGTGAGTTTTCCAGATAATTGAACTTTATTCCCCCAAGAGCCAAAGCTTAAAAGACATTAACCACATTGACAGAAGGCTCTCCTAAGCATGTAGCTCTGCCTCCAGACCCTGGGCACCCAGACAGTGGTTTGGCAGCTTCTCAGCAACTTGGGTTGGACCCTCCACATCTGTTTCTGGGTTGGACTGATTTACAATGGCTTCAAGGAGGGTGGTTCTTAGCCCAAGCTGCACATTCGAATCATCTTGAGAGCTCTGAAGGCTCCTGATGCCCATGCTAACCTCAGGCCATTTAAGCCAGAGTCTCTGGGTGGTAGACTGAGGCCCGAGAGTGCACTGCGGTTCCCCTGATGATGCCAGCATGTAGGCAAGTTTGAGGAGTAGTGTTTTCCTCCAGTAACGGAAAGCAGCATCTAGGGACCTGGGCTGGTGGCTTTGTCTGTACAGTACTTACCTCAGATTCATGAGGACCTGAGTCTGATCTTCAGAACTCACATAAAAAGCCAAGGTGTAGCCAGGGCTACACAGAGAAACCCCGTCTTGAAAAGCCAAGGTGTAAGGGGCTAGAGAGATCTCCCAGTGCCTGCTGTTTCTGCACAGGACCTGAGTTCTTTCTCCAGCACCCATGGTGAGTGACTCACCACCACCTGTAACTCCAGCTTGGGGGCAGGGTGGGGTGTGAAGCACTCTTCTGCCATCTGGCCTCTGCTAGCTCCCCCTGGCCTCCCCCATCCCCCATAGAGCCAGCTGCAATCCCAGCTCTGATGTGGAGACAAGGTGATTCCTGGAGCTTGCTGGCCAGCCTAGCCTAGCCTAGTGGGTAGTCTCCAGGTCAATGGGGAATCTTATCTGAAACAAAACAAAGCAAACAAGGTAGATTCAACTAAGCAATGTCCTCTGCCTTTCATACATTCATACACATGCATGAGAACCTGAACATGCATGAACAGACAAACGTGTACACATGCATGCACATACATCACCTAACACCATATCCAAGTGCTCATTGGCCCAGGTGTCCTGAATCCTTAATCCCTGCGGTTTTCTGGTAACCTTAGAATTACTTTTTAGATGGGGAAAGTGAGCCTCAGCATAGCAGGAGCTGGCTAGGTAGCAGCTGAGCTGAGCTGCTTAGCTGGCTCATGTCAAGCTCTGCTGTATAGCAAGCGCTCCATTTGAGTCATGATTTCTCCTTGCTTTGGATATCTGTGCTTCCTTCCTCCCAGTCGGTTCCTGGCACTATCTCCCTCCGCAGACTATGTGCCTGCCTCTACCCCACCTCACCGTCCTGGTGTCTGGGAGTACGGGTGCACATGCCCACGTGCATGTGTACAGGCCAGGGCAGGATGTCAGGTGTCCTTCTCTTTCTCTCT
The DNA here is from genome assembly GCA_028551405.1 of Uromys caudimaculatus. Classification (NCBI taxonomy): domain Eukaryota; kingdom Metazoa; phylum Chordata; class Mammalia; order Rodentia; family Muridae; genus Uromys; species Uromys caudimaculatus. Next base: position 57,026,543 of record CM052706.1, read on the forward strand.
CGGCCAGCCTTATTCCTTTGAGACAGGGTCTCTAGTGGAACCTGGAGCTGGGCTATGGACCGACAAGCCCAGCAATCACCCTGACTCTTCTACTCCTACTGCGAGGGGTCCAGCCATGCAGGTGGCTATACTGGCTTTTTAGGTTGGATCTAGGGATTGAAACTCAGGTCTTCATGCTTACTCAGCAACTATTCTTACCCATAAGCCGTCTCCCCATTCTTCCGTGTCTCACCGTTCTGAACCAGGGGTTCTGGTCTGCCTGTGGCTGGGGAGTCCAGGGTTTTCAGCTAGATAGCTGGCCAATGTACTCCAGGGCTCCACCTGCCCCTCCTCTCCAACTCTGGAATTACAATTAAACAAAACAAAACATTGCTTATTATTATTATTATTATTATTATTATTATTATTATTATTATTATTTTAATGTGAGGTATGGAAATTGAACTCAGGTCCTAATGCTCACATGACAAGTACTTTATTGACTGAGTCATCTTTCAGCTCCAAAAAAGGTGTCCTTTCTGGGAAGAAGGTGCTTGAGCTTGGGGCAAAAGCTTCTGAAAGTCAGTCATTTCACCTTGTGTGCTGTTGAGTTTTTGTCAACTTGATACAAACCTAGATATACCCTGGAAGAGGGAATTTTAACTGAGAAAATGCCTCCATAAGATTGGCCTGTAGGCAAGTCTGTGAGATATCTTTTTGATTAATGATTGATGTGGGAGGGCCTAGCCCATTGTGGGTGGTGCCACACCTGGGCAGGTGGTCCTGAGTTGTGTAAGAACACAGCTGTAGGAAGCAAGCCAGTAGGCAGTGTTCCTCCATGGCCTCTGCATCAGCACCCGGCCTGGCTTCCCTGGATGATGGACTACAAGCTGTAAGATGAAATAAACCCTTTCCTCCTCAAGTTGCTTTTGGTCATGGTGTTTTATCACAGCAACAGAAAGCTAACTGAAACACATAGTACTCATGAGGCCTCTGTGTTCATGAATCAGTTCTGAAGCAGATCTCTCAGCTCTCCTTAGGGGTCCCTGGCACTGGGACTCCACCAGGATTTGCTCTTTCAGAAGTGGCTTCTGGCTGAGCTCCTGTGACATACAAGGCCAGCTGGAGACCCTTCCATAGTCCTCTCTTGGGCAGCTCTGTCATCTCTCCAGCCCTTCTGCGTGCCCTATGTGGCCAAGCCAGGCACTGAACCTGCCTGCTTTGATGCCTTTGTCCCAGCCTCCCTGAAAACTCAGCCCCTTCTGTCATCAAGTTCTCCCTCACAGTCTTTTCATCTGAGGCTGGTCACTGGTGCAGGCTCTGAGCAAACTTTCCTCACTGTGGTCCATCACCTGGGTGCTTGTCTCTTCTCACATCAGACTTGGCTGTGTCCTGGACTGGTCCTGCCCACCTCAGAAGATGTCGAGTGTTCAGGGTTGGAAAGTTCCAGGTGCAGATGACATCTAGATTGCACCCCACCCTCCTAGGGGAGCGTACCAAATTCCCTAGTTTCTGCTGAGGAGTAGATTTGCACCCCCATCGGGCCCTGCTTGTCCTGCAGGAGCTACCCCCAGGCTTCTGGTTCACTTCATACCCATGTGCCTGGTTTCTCTGCGAAAGGCTTGGACTTTTGGGTTTGGGACCCTCTCCAGCTCAGGTGGCTACCACAGCTCTAGTCAGGGAGCAGAGGATACGTCCCAGCTGGGGCCAGAATGTGCCCCCACACAGAACCTCCAGCCTCCTGGACCACTGCAACACAGGCCCTGAGAAACCTGGGCACCACCAACAAAATTCCAAGAGCAAACAAGGGGTGAAGTATTTCAAAACCTGGTCTTTCTCCAGGAAAGGCCCTCTAGAGGGGCCCAAAACACACAGCTCAGTGTTTGCACTTCAAAGAGAGGGAGGCCCAGCCAGGCTCTGCGGGTAGCCAGGTCTTCTCTGTGTCAACAAGGGAAAAGAAAACAGCCCAGCCGTCTGGCCAGCCTGACAAAGGGGTTTTCCGACTAACTGGGGCTGGAGGAGGGAGTGGGGGGGAAGGAGCTGCCAGCTCCCCCTGGGCGGTACTGCAAACTCTGGATACCTCGGGGCTTTCTTGGTGCTCACAGCAATCTCCAGGGAATTCCCCGAGAACAGTGATGTCTGCGGCTCCTGCTCTGCCTGGGACGAGTCATGCTCCAGCTCTTTCTATTCTGGATAATATAAATCGATCATACTTCTGTCCCTGTTTACCGGACTGAGGCTCAGCGAGGTTTGGTAAGTGATAGAACTGGGTTTCAGCACAGCCCACCCTGGGACCAGCACCTGGGCAGAGATAGTTTTGCGTGAAGTCCAACATGAACTCATGAACTTAAATAGGATATTTTCCCCCCTTGCAGCTCAACTGCATGGTTCTGGGACATGAACTTTGTAGGTATCAACATAGTTTAATAGTGTCAAAGGTAGGGCATTCCTGGTTACAGCTTGCTCCTTTCCTCCACCCCTCCCTTTGCGGTCAGTGAGCCAAGCTGGGGTCCAGTGGGAGCTGCAGAGAGAAATAGGACACAGCCTCTGCCTCCAAGGAGCTGTGAGCCAAGGGGAAGATAACTCTGTGGACCAGTGGTCACCATGTGAGAGCATACAAAGGCTCTGTTGGATGCCACGGCTTGGGATAGGACATGGAAGCACTTACTTCTACAGAGCCATGCCTAGAAGACTCAGTGTGGGCCGAGTAAGGAGCGGGCACAGCAGCCTTGGACCAGCCAGGCCCTGCCAGCTGTGTGTTGTGACCTCAGGGTGGGTATAGGCTGCAGACAGAGAACCACTTACTTCTCAGGCCTGAGATTAGATGGATCTCAAAGGACTGTGGTCCTTGAGGGCTACAGTCATGTGCACTAGAAGGGCTCCATCATGAACAGCAGCCCTGGAGATCCACAGTGGCCATTTCTCAAGACAAGAGGCAGGCAATCCCGTAGCACGTGCTAACTCCAGTGTGCCCAAGTCTTGTCAGAGACTCTTTTTATTTGCCCTGCCCCTGCAGGACCCATGACAGTAGGACAGTGGGACAGCTCTCTCTGCGTGCCAGGAGGACGGATTGCTTTGTGGTATAAACTGGAGGAGGCCTTTTCCTTCTCTCCCTGCGGACCTTGAGGTAGACAGGTCTATGAATTCCTGGCTTGAACACAGCTCCTGGGTAGAGATGAAGGCGCCTCGGATCCATTCATTTCATTTCATTTCAGTGCTATAAAATGGAGATAATTACCCTTCTCCTGGCTCCATGTTGGGGTTACCGTGAACATCAAATGAAGTAGCAAGCATGGAGGTGTTCTACCCTACCACTTCAAGGACCTCAGGACCATTTAACCCAGTTCACTCTTATTCCAGGAGAGGAAACAAGTTCAGAGTGGCTTCAACTTGCCCAAGTCCAAGGCAGAAGTGTCTTCTCTCCCCCTCACCGTGCTGTGGCTGCTATGATTCAGAGGCCTTGCAACATTTTGTCATTGAAAAAAAAAAGAATTCAAAACCATTACCCAACTGACCTTTGGCACAGAGCATCTCTTTGCCTTCAAAGGAAAAGAGGAAATTTTAAAAAGCCAAGGGCCACCAACCACAGAGCAGTTAATCCCAGGAACAACAGCCACACTAGCTCGACCCCTAGGAATCCACCTTGCTGGAAACTGGCTTCCCTGCTTTCCGCCCAAATGTGGTCTGTTCTTGGTGGCTTGGTGGTCAATGTCTTCCTGTCACCAGGCTCCTCTAAATCACCTGGGAGGTTGTTTTGACATTTGATTAGCCACAGCATGTTACTTGTGAGTGCTGGAGGGAGCCTGCTCTTTGCAATCACTGCGCTGAGTGCTTTTGCCTGTTAGAGATAGGGCCGTATCTGGAGGGGGAGTGAAGGTGGGCAGGGCTCCAAGAGGGAAGATAAGTGGGCTGTTGGGAGAAATTAATCCGGAGAAAGGAAGTGGCGAGTGAAGTCAAATGAAAGCCAGGTCTGACGGTACCCGTGACTCATAAATTTCGTTGATACTGGGGATGTGACATCCCTGGTCCCCCTTAGTTAGTAAACCCCCTGTCCTCAGGACGACCCTGGGGGAGGAGTGGGGAGGGACAGGCACTTGGAAAGCCCAGATAACTTTTAGGCGGAGCTTACAGGAACCATCCTACAAAACGTAAATTTTAGGTTAAATTCATTCAGGCAGAAGACCAACCCTGGAGGAATGCAAGGGGGTCGGGGGAGGTGGTGGTGGAGGCAGGACAGATGTTGGGTGGACTCAAGGCCACTGAATGTGAATTTTTTAGCAAGCCTGCTCTGGTTAACTTAGTCCCAGATGTTTATTAGAGGTACTCCCTCTTTTGAGAATGAGAGTGTTCTGTATTCCAGTCTGGCCTTGAACTCTATGTAGCTGAGGATGACTTTGAACTCCTGTCCTACCTCCCAAGGACTGGCATGACAGGTGTGCACCAATAGCCCTGGTCTCATACAGTGCTAGGGATTGAACCTGGGATGACATCATATTCCACCCACAGAGATACAGCCCAGCCCCTCTTCATCATTCTTAACCAGCATGAATGCCCTGGTAAAAGAAATTGAGCTGGCCATGTGACTTGGGTCTCATCTACATCTCAGGGCTCAGAGTTCAGCATGCCTTCCCTCAAATCTAAGTTTAGGCCCATGCGTGATTCTGACCAGGGCTTTTGAAATGTTGGCAGTCACTCAGGAGCCCTACACGTTCTGCAAACTCGAGACAGAGTGGCAACTGCTGATCCAGTGCCATCACCCCCATGCCCCAGGCCTGAACCCATGTTGGAGAGAAGACAGTTTAGGGTAGAGGGGGATAGTGGAGAAGAAAGGACCACTCTGAGAAAGTCCCAGAATATGAGGGTGGGAGAAACAGGCTGAATGTCACATCAGGGACTTATAAGAACCTTGGGTTTGCTAATACTGCTTGTCATCACTCCCAAGCTCTGTGACCTTCATGTCTTAGACTCATGTGTATAGAAAGGTTACCTTCTCTCAGCTAAGAGAAGGCCTCGTTTGACAGGAGGACCAACTTCAGGGTCCTCAGGTGTGCGCTCCCCAGTAAGGCCAACTGGAGAACACCAAAACAGGCTGGAGAGTCCACAGGATTCTGGAAAACAGGCCTTTCACAAAATACAGAGGCAGAGACTGTCATGCCTAAGCTCAGCTCCAAGCCAGGTGATACCTCCAGTGACTCTCATCTCAACCCCAGGCCTACAGTGGAAATCTTAGAGCAACCCTTAGACTGCTGCAGTTGGCTGTCTTCTGGTTTATGGCAACTTGCTCAGCACTGCACACTGGGCAGGGAGTTTGACTCTAGCCAAGGCTAGAAGTGGCCGCAGCATAGTCCAGGATGGTCCTTGGTATACTTCAGTTTCTGTAGCTTTCTTCCCGATAAGACCCCGAGCACTTAGAAGGTGGAACACTGGCTGTTTGGATGACTCCATTTAAACACACACTTATGGGACTGGAGAAATAGCTCGGGTGGGACAGTGCTTGCCTAGCATGCACGAAGCTCTGTATTCAACCCCCAGTACTAAGCCAGGTATGATGTTGCATGTCTGTAATTCTAGCATATGGGAGCTGAAGATAGGTAGATCAGGGGTTCAAGGTCATCCTTGATTGCACAGCCAGTTCAAGGCCAACATGGGATACATGAGACCTTGTATCCATGACAGGACAGATCCAGTGATATGTGAGATCAGTGTTCAAGACTTTCATAATGGTGGCCTAGTGAGTTAATGCAAGCACGAAATACAGGACCTGTTGAGAGCAGGCTGCAAGCAGGCCAGCACTAAAGGAGTAGACACATCACCTTCCCTAACTGCAAGGTCCTGAAAGAACAGGGAGAGTGATTGCGTGGTGCAGTGCAGAGGGCACAGAGCCCAGTAAGATTCAGTTCCGAGGCCAACCCCAGGCCGTTGTACATTCTGAGCATGCTCAGCAGAGCACCTCAAGGGAACAGCATGAGAGTAACATGTATGTCACAGACAAGGTCATCTGATCTCGAGCCAGGCATTTTCTAAGCATTTCTGAATATTAAACACTTAGCTCTTTACAGGCTTGTGCTGGGCGCAGTCACTGTGCTGTGTTCCGTTCCCAGGTTCATGACTTGGGAAAGACACAATTTCAACTTGGAACCGGTTCCAGGAGTTTGTCTGCTGCAGTGCCACGCACCTTCCACACAGGTGACCTCAGTGAACCAACTTCAGGAAGATCAGCATTCTCCTTGAGTTTTTTTTGGGTCGGCCACATGCTAAAATGAGCTAATGAAGCTGTGATGGAGCCGAGGGCAGCTGGGACTCAGGGGTGCTGCATAGAGGAGGAGGGTGAGGGTAAGGATGGTTAAAACAGACACACTGCAGCTTTCCCCTTATTAAAGGGGAAAGCACTGAAAAACAGTATCAGAGGCTATACAGGGGAGAAAACCCTCCACTGCCTCAATATCCCACTGCTACTGCTCTTAATGTTTCAAGTATCCCCTGCTACTCTTAGGGGATGGAGGGAAAGTGTACCCTCTCACATTGCAGGGGAAATGAAAAGAGACATAATGCTTGTTGGAAGCACCCTGGCAACAGTTCCCGAAATAAAAATAATAAAATAAAGTGCGCACACCCTTCAGCCTCTCAATCTCACTCCTGGGAATCTAGCCCAGGGAAATAAAAACCCCATCAGGTATAAACATAAGGACAGGCATGTTTATTGCAGCATTATTTAAGTGGTGCTTGTGTGTCTGAGTGTGTGTGTGTGCGCACACACACACACACAGAGAGAGAGAGAGAGAGAGAGAGAGAGAGAGAGAGAGAGAGCGCATAGTGGCACCTTTGTTAAGAGAATGTTGAGCGAATGAGAGTGTATAAACCCATTAAAAAGATTCAGTACCAGTTAAACTGTGGACAGGGAGATAAATGTTGACAGCAAGGTGCAGGAAAAATGTACATAGCATGATCCATATTTTGAATAACACACCATGACCTGTTTTTCCGTTTCTTATGTAAAATCTATTTAGGACTGGATCCACTTATGTACAAACACAGAAGGATGTATACTGAGTTGATTTGGTGGCCTAGTTAGTGCTATTTGTTGACTTGAGACAGCCAGACTAGAGTCATCTGAGACAAAAGCATACGTTGAGGAATTGCCTAGATCAGATTGGCCTGTGAGGAATTGTCTTGAGCATTAATTGATGTGGGAGAGCCCAGCCCACTGTGGGCGGCACCATCCTTAGGCATGGGAACCTGGACTGTGTAAGGAAGATAGTTGAGCATAGACAGATCTGCAAGCAAGCCAGAAAGCAGAGTCCCTCCATGGTTTCTGCTTGAGTTCCTGCCCTGACATCCCTCAATGATGGACTGGGATCTGTTAGTGTAACCCAAATAAACCCTTCCTCTCCCAGGTTACTTTTGGTCAGAGTGTTTATCACAGTGACAGAAAAGAAGTTATGACACATGGTTATCTGAAAGGAGAATGAAGGGAATCTGGGCCTGAGAAGACAGAGACATGGTTACAGAGATGACAGTGTGAAAACAGAAAGAGGTGGAATTCTTAGGCGAAAATGGAGAAAAACAAACTACTTTTCCCCATCTCTCTATTCACTATACAGTCTCCCTGCAGCCAAGTCCCAACTTGCTTCCCAGGTCTAGGTAGCCTGGTGACAAACCCTGGAACCCATTCCTACAGCATACAAGAAGCCAGCACCTAGTTCAGGCCCCACAGATCTGCAGGCCAGTGTTTCAAGTTCTTTCGGCCTCTCTGGTACTGTGTCTGCCCAGTAGCCATCAGTCATTTGGGGCCTCTTTCTTTCTTTCTTTCTTTTTTTTTTTTTTTTTTGGTTTCTTTGGAGACAGGGTTTCTCTGTGTAGCCCTGGCTGTCCTGGAACTCACTCTGTAGACCAGGCTGGCCTCGAACTCAGAAATCTGCCTGCCTCTGCCTCCCAAGTGGTGGGACTAAAGGCGTGCACCACCACTGCCTAGCTTGGGGACTCTTTCTAAAGTGACCATTGCCTGCCAAGCCTAGTGGGACTCTCCAACTACTGCTATTGAGAACGTCACTGTCCCCACAGTTCTCAAAAAATGAGGCATGGCTGGAGTCTCCAGACCTGCACACACACACACAGTCTGCTCTGATTCCTTCCCCCAGGGCCCTTGGGTTTCATGCAACAGGAAGTTAGGCTAATTCAGACAAGAAGGGAAAAAGCTGGAGAAGTGCTGGCCCCTGAGAGGCCGTGTGTGTGTGTGTGTGTGTGTGTGTGTGTAGCCCAGCCTCTCCTTCCCCATCTCTGCTTAAGAGTCTATTGGTCATGTACTTCATCCCTGGCCTTGGCAGGGCAGTGAGAGGGAGGGAGCCTGTTATCTTCTCACCACAGTGAGCCACAGCCTTCATGTGCTTGCAGCAGCAGCAGCCCCAGCACAAAGGACTTGGCAGTGCTTGGGGAGTAGAATGGGAGACTGGGAGCTCAGAGATGTCACTGTCTACTTAACGCTGCCTCACCCGGGCTGAGGGTAGGAAAAGAGGCTGAGTTGCTTTTCGCTTAAGATTCTTGGGGTCATAAGTAACAGAAATTAGTTCAAGTTAACTTTATCATGAAAGGAGCTTTGGCCTAAGGAAACACAAACTCATGGGATTCAAGGCCCTAAGAAGAGCTATTAATAACCACCTCCTCCCTTGGCCTGTCTACTTAACACTGCCTCTCCAGTGCGCTTCCCCACTGATTGTCTAAGTCTCTCCTCCGAGCTGTCTCTCCAGATGACTGACTGTCTGCCCTTCATGCCCATATACCTGGAACACTTCCAGCCCACAGTGCCTTCATTTACATTTCCAGCGTCTCAGAAAACAGCCCGTTTGGCTGTCTGACTCTCAGACTCAATTATACATTTCCCAAAGAGAGCAATTGGATTTGCTGTGCTTGGGTGTGACACTCACCTTTGCTCCAACCAGCAGCAAGCTGATGGGCAGGGGCAGTATAAATATGGCAGCCAAGGAGCCTGGGCTGGGTGAGAACCCCTCATCCTGGCAATGGGAGCCCAGGAGAGAGAGACAGCCAAGATTGAAGTGCTGACTCAAACCAAGAGTGTCTCTAAAACCACAGAACGTCAGTGACCAAAAATATGGACACCCTGTAGGGGCTCAGAGCGAGGAACAGGAAAGTGAAAGAATCAGGTTGGGGGCAAACAGGAAGCCACAGCCCTCTTCATGAACTCAGTGATGTACTGAGCCTTGCTGCTTGCCCTTAGCAGTCACATTGGGCTGAAATGTGGAGATGGGTCAGCCTGGCTTCACAAACCACATAGGGAGCTGACATTTACAGTGGAGCTGGAGAAAATTGGAAATTAATTCTTATCATTCTCAAAGTAATATAAATAAATCTAAATGGCTTGGGATGCAAACAAGCCGGCCCCTGCACACCCCTCCACTACTCTCCAAGGAAGCAGTTTCACATGCCTTAGCTGCTGCCTCAGTCATGGATCCAATTCTTTGTTTTGCGTTTCTTTTGTTTTATATCGTGTGTATGCGTGTGTGAGAGTTTGTGCGTGCGTGTGTGTGTGTGTGTGTGTGTGTGTGTGTGTGTGTGTGCGCACCCACTTGCAAGACAACACTTGTGTTGAGGTCAGAGGACAATTTGGGTAGGTCCCAGAGATAGAACTCAGACATTAGGTTTAGCAGCAAGTGCCTTTATCTATTTATTGAGAAAAATCTATAGGTCAGATTTTCTTCTCTTCTCTTCTCTTCTCTTCTCTTCTCTTCTCTTCTCTTCTCTTCTCTTCTCTTCTCTTCTCTTCTCTTCTCTTCTCTTCTCTTCTCTCCACTCCCCCCTCTGGTCTTTTTTTGGAGACAGGTTTTATTTGTGTAGCCTTGGCTGCCCTGAAACTCTCTCTGTAGGCCAGGCTGGCCTGGAACTCACAGATCAGCCTGCCTCTGCCTCCCAAGTGCTGGGATCAATATGTGTGCCACCACTGCCCAACTGCAAGCCTTGTATTGTGAGGGACTGAGTTTGATCCCAGCTTCCTCCCCCCGACATTTTTCTTCATATGCTTCTAAATGCCTTGCTGTGAGGCTGCCCCCATGACCTATTGACTTCTTGCTTTGGTCACTGAGGACTTCACTGATGGACCTGCTCAGAAGCTCCCACCTTGTGCTGTGTGTTAAATCACAGTCTGGGACTGTGCTCACATTACCATGGCTGTGACAACACCATTGCCCTACAAATAAGGTTCTATTCCCTTCTGGTACGGCATCATCAGTTTAGGTTTTCTTGATATGACATCTCTTTGCCTTTGTCATGTGCTCAGTTTTCTCTGCTTTAAGAACCGCACTGAGTATCTACCAATATTGCTTTTTAGATGTCTAAAATAATCCTGGATAATATTTACAATTTACCTCTGAGCCTCTCCCACCTCATCCTTCAGTCGTACTTCTGTGACTGTTCCTGGTAATCAGGGTGTAGGCCGGGTGTTTCCAGGTTCTCGGCCCTTTATGCAAGGAGTTGAAGTGAAGGCTCACACAGACTGCACACATACCAAGGACATTTGACTCAAAGCAAAACTATAGAATGGGGCAGAATATTCTGCAAGCCACATGGAAGGGACTAGCTCACGCCCTCGAATACTGTGTGGGCTTCTCCTTTATGGGCCTGAAGAGAAGGAGTTTGGCTACAAGGGGTGGGATGTGGATAATGTTATGTTTTGATTGATAGATTCGATCATATAAGTTTTCTACTGTGTATATCCCTTCCCATCATCCATCAGATTTTATTCATCTGCATACCCAATTACATATAAGCGTAAGATGGCAAATAAGAGATTCTCCCTTAAAAGTTCACTCAAGGACACAGTGTAACCTTACCGTGAATGTGCCCTAAACCAGTTCAGGCTAGATTGGTCCTCCTACTCTTAGACCAGGATTTACCAGAGAAACAAACTGTCCACAGCTGTTAGACATAGGTGGCTCTCTGAGGTTGCTAGGAGCAGTGTTTGAGAGGAACGGGTGGCATGTACAGTGTGACGGTGAAGGGGCTGGTACATTATTAGAGAGGAGGATGCCATAGCCCAAACCAAGCAGAATGCCAGGTTGCCAAGCGACCCCCTGGTGCTTGCCCGCCTCAAGATAGATCCCTGATTCTCTGGTGCTTCCGGCCTACTCCATCCCAGTCTTCTGAAATGCTTCCAGCTTCCTGGGAAGTCTTACTCCTCTGTCCAATGGGTTCCCATTTCTTTGTTTATGCTCTTGTTTGTCTGAAGCACATTCTGTGGTAACTTCCTAAGAAGAGATTCATGAGATTCCTTGATGGTCTGAAGGGCACCTAGTCCATATTCACGATTGACTTATGATCACGTTAAGTACAGATTTCTGTTGAAATGATATTCCTGTCATGTGTTGAAAGCATGATGCCCTTGTCTTCTACTTCTGTAGTTCCAAATGAAGTCAGATACCATGGCTCCCCTGCTGTGGAGGTGGGAGAATCCTGAGAGGGAAGCTGCCCCACCCAGGGACTTTTAACCGCCTTCAGCTCTGCATAGCACTGTGGAGTTTTGCAGGTTAAGAGTTTCAAGTTAAGAGTCTCTCTGGAACTCCTAAGACAAATCCATGCTTCTCACTGGTCTCCTCTGGGAGGGCTGTGGTTTGTAGCTTTCTCCACTCTGTTGAGTCCTGACTCTTCACCCCCTGCTTTCCAGAACCCAGGTAGTTGTTGAGGTCTCTCGTCTATTGATGTCACAAACCACTTCAGACTCTGCGTTTTACTCTTCTTCGTTTATTGCTAACTTAAGGGAATGTTGCTAGTGAGAGAAGGGCAAGATACATTTAATCGGCTATGTTTAACTGGATTGGAACCATGGTTTATTTTTCCCACTGTTAAAACATCTACTTTCCCATGTAACTGTGAGTTTTATGGACTTCTTTCTTTATTGCAATATAATATTTTATATCTCATCAAGAAGACAAGGGATGGTTACTTAACCAGCAAGTCCCTTGTGGCTCCGCATGTATTTGGCTTTATTTTCCCCCAGCAAGGAACACCTGTGTGCTTGTGTACTTTGCATCCTTGCCTTGGGGTGCCTAGGAAGGATATGAACCTTTGAAAACCCTAACACATCCTGCCGGGCTGCCATCTAGAAACTCTCACACCTGGGGGGAAGAGAAAGAAACATCGTCTTGAGAAACCAAGATAGTTTTTGGTGGCTATGTGTGGTATCTCATTTAAAGTTCAGGTCTCCTGTGCTCAGCGCTGGCAACCATGTGCTAGAGAATCCAGGGAAGCTGACAAAGGCATCCATTCTTGCTAAAAAAATGTCTGTATATGATTGTCTCAACCAATGAGAAAAAGAATACTGAAAGAAGAAAAGAGTACGGTCCCTCTCCTCCCTACCCTTCCTTCTCTCCCCTCCCTCCCTTGTCTCTCCCCTCCCATCCCTTTGGGGCCACTGAACTGGGACAGGTTCTTGCTGCTATGTATCTAAGCCTAGCCTGGAACTTGCAATCCTCCTGCTTCAGCTTCCTGAATTGCTTCAATAATTGGAGATGCAGATAAGCCCCCTGACCCCCAGCCAGTACTGGGGACTGAACCCAGGGTCTGAAATGTATTAGACAAGCTCTCTATCACTGACTAGGCTGGCCTTGAACTTACTACCTTCTTATCTCAGCCTCCTGAGTACTTAGAATTACATGCTTGTACTAGCGTGCCTGACTCCAGCTCCCTTCTTCACAGGGTTCCATTTTGCAGATGGAGAGACAGGGCCCAGAGAAAGAAAGGAGCTAGTGCAGGGCGAGGCCCACAGAAAAGTCCATTCAGGTTGAGAAAGAGCCCAGGGTATTGGTGCTGCCTAGTTCAGGAAATCTCTGGTACTCAAAGCATCTTGCTTGTTACAAACAGCTTGTCGGTGGCAGTACAGGGTGAACAGTGGCTTACCTCCAGCCCAGTGCTCTGGAGGAATCGATAAGGCACTTAGCAGGAAGCTCTGCTGAATGGGCTGTAAATTGGGGCTCCCAGTGCCTGTGGCTGAGAGAGACCTTACTGTGATAAGCCCTGACTGGGCATTGACACTCTGATCGTGAATCCCCAGGAGCCTGATGGCTTGACCTTTGGGTGCCCCTCCCCATGTATAAAGTGTTGTTTTGATTCTTACAAGGTCTTTTAGACCCCTAACTGACCATAGCTTTGTGGAACCAAGAGGTTTACATTGGGAATGGATGGACGTGTGGAAACAAGGCTCTGTATCACCCCCCTTTTTTCCAGAGCCTGGGGCTTCTCATAGGCCTCTGTACTCCACAAACTGAAGGGACAGGCTTTGATGCTACCTGCCTTGACTCTACCGTTCATCTTTGAGTCTTAAGCATAGCAGGCTGAGCCCCAGGGACCTTCTCAGTACAGCAGAAAGTGTGATTGTGAACACATGAAATTGTCGACAATTTTCCTCCCCTGTACAAAAGTGTGGACCTGGCCCCACAGAAGTAAGTGCTCTACCACAGAACTATATCATATCCCAGGTCCTTATTTAGTTTTCATTTCAAGACAGGATTTCAAAAAGTTCTCCAGTCTGGCTGTAGTCTATCTCTGTTGATGGCCTAGGTAGGCCCTGAACTTACTGTACTTAAAACCGTCCTGACTCCTGACTCAGCCTCCCTAGTAGCTGGGACAACAGGCCCATGCCACCAGGCCAAGCCTGCAATTGCTTTTTTGTTTGTTGAGACAGGGTCTCATGTACCCTAGAGGGGCCTCAACTTACTATGTAGCTAAAGATAACCTTGAACTTCTGTTCTTCCTGCCCCTATTTCCAAGTATTGGGATTACAGGCGTGCACTATTACATCTGGTTTATGTGGTACTGGGAAGAAGACCCAGGATTTCATGTATGCTAGGCAAAGTCTCTACTGAACCACATCTCCAGCCTCAGATATCATAGGGACCCAGATTCTAATGCCACCTGGCGTCCAACACGATGAGGATAGAACACAGTCCTCCACACTTAATGTCGAGTACATGCCTGAAATGAGGTAATTAGTGACACCAGCGATGTCCTCTAGGCCCAGGGCAAAAGCAAGAAGAACAGCAGCAATGATGAACAACTTGCTGCTGGCGTTCATTCCTAGCCTCTCATCCAGTCACCATCGCCCGGGATCGTCGGCAGGCTGTCTCCCAGGCCAGGGCACTGAGGTACAGAAAAGTTAAGTGGATTGTGCCAGACTACAGAGGTGGTCAAGCTGAGACTGCAATCTAGATTCTACCTGTGGAGCTCAAGGCTCACCCTGAACCACTCTGCCCTTCCTGAGTTCCAATGAAGGAGGAGACCCAGGTGTTCAGGATGCAGTGGTCTTTCCCTCATTTTTAAAATTCAGAATGTAAGCAAACAGAATGTATTCAGAGTTATTCCCTATGAATGAATGCATCTCTGGTGTATGTTGTTTGGTGTGTGTTCACAAGATCCTAGAAACCATCAGACTGTTCTGTGGGAGAAGTCTTGTCTCCAGTTTACAAAAGAAACTGAGGCCTGGCGCAGTTATGGTACCTATCAAGGTCACATCTTAGGAGACAGAGCAGCTAAATCCACTTGCAAGCATCCAAGGCTCAAATCCTGTACTTTCTCCATGCTGGGCCAGGGACTGGTTCATCCTCCTCCTATGTCCAGGGCCACAATGCTGCCTGTTTGTGGGGACATCCAAAAGACAAAGGGGGTACCTTTTCATTCTGTCCACCCTGTGTGCACTCTGCCTGCACATGGAGCCCAAGAGCCATCCGTCCCTGGATCACCCTGAACCACACTTCCCAGCAGTACCCCCTTCCCCCAGCACACACATGCCACAGCCCTGGGGGAGGCAGAGGCCCTCCTTGCTCAAAATAGCTCTGTGCTATTAGCTGCATTTAATTGAAGGTGTTTCGAGGGCAGCCTCCACCGGGCCCGAACCAAATGGAAAATGACACACTGTCAAATTAATGTCCCCAGACCATGATAAATGGCTGGGCTTTGTGAGTAATGCTTCCATTTCTTGTTTTAAAGGGAAGGATGTAGCCAGGCTCCCTGCATCTGTCCCTGCTGGGGAAAGGTCAGGGCCGTCCTCAGGATAAGTAGCAGTCCTGCTAGCTTGTCTGCCTGGGTTGGGCTTCTGCCTTCTGCCTTCTGCTGTGCTCTGAGTCCTTTCTCTTCCTGTCTCTTGAGGCTTTAAGATTTTGAACAGCTTGTGAACTTCCCGGCCAATGTTCGGGTTGGAAGGAGCTGGAGATAAGGTTAATCCTTCCCAGAGCCCGAGCTTTTACCTCGAAGAGAGCAGTCACTCTGTTATCTTACAAGATTAGTTGGCACACCAGATCAGCTCCTGACCTCCAGCTATACCCCCGTGCTGTTGGGTTCAGCTGCACAAACTCCACAAACCTACCCCACATGCTGCAACCTCTTAGACAGGTAAGGCCACAGTTGGCAGTCTACTCTGTGCCAGGCTTAACCACTGTTCTGGAAGACACAGACAGCCCCAGACAGCAGGAGTTGGCCAGCTCCTTCCAACCAACTGTAGGATCTCCTGAAAAGAGTGTTCTAGAACAGAACTGTCAGACAAGGCCACAAGCAAGACACAGACAAGATGGCACAGTAATCATGTCTGAACTCAGACAACAAAGCAAGAATGTCCTCTGTAGAGATCATCACACAATCCCAATTCTGGTTGGTAGCAGGGTCCATAGTTTCCTTCCAGATCAAAGCCCTGGCCAGGATGGGTTCTTCCTCCTGGATAAGATTCATGACCACCCTCCCATGTCGAGCAGCCTCCACTTCCTTAAATCTTGTCCTTGCAGGATGCTGTTGGAGTAGGGGGAAGCTTAGTTCTCCCACCTATCACTGAGGCACCCCACTGTTCTCTCTCACACACACACACACACATATGCTTTTTTGTATGACAGGCAACCCCCCCCACACACACACACACACACACATACACACACCTTTGTTGAGCCACAGGTGTGCTTATGGTGATCTTTGGCTAAGTCATGTTGTTACTGCCAACCTTGGCCACAGGGCCAGGCACAATGATGGAAGAGCCAGCTCAGAAATCATAATACCAGAGCAAGGGTGTTGGACCTGTTTGTTCTGCTTGGGAAATGCTTCTGAGGGGAGGTGCGAGCTGACTGCCAAAGGAGAAGCTAAGCAAGCAAGCAAGCTTTAAAAAAAAAAAAAAGGAATGCAGAATCTTCCAGGTAACAGGAGCCTGAGCAAAAGTCCTGCAGGGGTAAGAGGTGGGGTGAGCAGAGCTGAGTCCTTTCCAAGTCTCCCGGAAGGGCTGGCTGACTAGGATGCTAGAGAAGGAGTTAGAGGCAATGAGGTGGCAGTGCCCCAGGTCACATAGACTGTAAAGGGCCTGCCTGTTGGAGGTTCAAATCTAGCTCCTTCTATCTTCCCATCCGCTCACTTATCTGCTCCTCTGGGCTCAGCCTCCTTTCCTCCCCCACCCCTCCCATGACTGCCTGAGACAATATTGAGGGCACACAGTAGCTTTCCTGGCTCCATTATCGCCAACTCCTTTGCCGCCAGGGAACAGACCATCAGTCCCTGATGATACATCGCAGAAAATTGGTTGTCAGGCCAATAAATGTATCCGATTGGATTTTTGACATTGGGCTAACCCATCCGCAAGGCATTTGATTAAAGTGCTAAGAGGCAGTAGCTGGGCAGAACCTGCCCTGAGTCTAGCCTAAATAGGCACTGTCTCCTCTCCAGGCGAGAGAGGCCCCTCCCTGGCTGTCTGCTGCTCATCCCCTCCTCTCTCATTTCCATCCTCTACTGCTCTGTAAGGGTCCAGCTTAATCAAGGCTCCCTGAGGAGAAGGGGACAGCCAGCTCGGCTGGAGAGGGATCACTTTTGCTTGGCTGCTGCTGGCTGGTTCCTGGGCCCCACAATCCTTGTCTGGAACCCTGTCTGGGCCCCCTTTCCTCCCAGGTCTGGGCTGTCAATAGGCACCAGTCACCAAGGCCATTTCTCACCCAGGGGAGTGGAGTAAAAAGAGGCCCTATCATTACCCAGACTGTTTTCAAAGCTTCTCAGACCCCCCTCCCTAGCTAAATGGGTGAGTCTGCACCCCATTTCCCCACCTACAAAGATAAGACCATGAACCTAGGTGGAGCCCCCTCATGCCACCGCCAAATACTTTCATGACTTGAATCAGAAATGGTGGGGCTGATTAATTGGGAAGCATGGGACCTATTACTGGTTTGTCATTGAGAATGATGTAATCACAGTGGGTGATGACGTAATGTACTCTCAGTGCAGGGGTGGTGGTGGTGATGGTGGTGGCATGCTGTTCCATTCTTTGTAGCTTGGGCCCTGAGACATTTTAATTATTGGAATTACTATGGAGAAAACCTTACTGTGAGTCCATCTCCGTTAGTCCGTTTTCTTCTTTCTGTAATCTCTCCCTTTCCTATTGCAATTTTTCCTAATTTTTTTTTCCTTCTTCTAAAAAACCAGAACCAAAACTGTTTCTGTCTCTCAGAAAACAGCCATTCATCCAGTTGTGCTGAGGGTTGGGAAGACGTGAGACAGTGAGTCTAAGGGATTGCAATGTACAGTGTCTGACTGTATACACATACTGCAAACCCCTTCCCACCCCCTCGTGGGTTCTAACATGGGCTACCTTGTTATTAGGGCCACTGTGACAGCCCAGAGGAGGGCTGGCCTTTATCTACTACTTTGAAGAACTAAGAGGATGCTTGAGGGACTCTTCCCTCATATGGAGGGAGCCCTAGAGGGATGGACCCCAACCACAGGCAAGGTATACAGGCGGTCAGCGGGACAGGGCTCTGGGCTCTGGGCTCCCACCCAAGCTCTTCCTCTATAACCTGCTTTGTTTTCTCCAATCCATAGGCCTTCCCTTGACCTCAGCTTCTGATGAAAGACTGGATTCCTGTATTTTCCAAGTACATTTCCCTTTTATGCAGTTGAGTCTCTTAACCTCTCCCTGGGCTTGAACTCTGGCCAATGTCCCAGCTCCCACAGAGATACAGGTACCAGGAGAACACACCCTACCCTGGTCTTGTCTTCGGGACTTCCCAGCTCAGGGCAGAGGGCTTCTGTAGAAGCCTGGAGGAGACAAGGGTACAGTAAGGAAGCAGCAGCCCTTGTAAGTGTGCAGTCTGTAGACCTTTCCGTTCTCTGTCATTTTAAACAATAAAGTTAAAGGACTCAAGGCCCCTGGCTTGTAAGTCAGGGGCTGAAGGTGCTGTCTGAGAGGGTCTCTGAGGCCTCTTAGCCCTCAGTACTCCCGAGGCCAGAAGAAGTTGACTCAAACATACTAGGGAAGGAAGGAAGAAAGGAAGAGAAGTGTTCTCTCCCTCCTTGCTTTCCTCATCTGTGGAGTCATAAGCATTGGCCTTGGGGGTTGAATGGATGAGGAGGAATAGGGGTACAGCCTGGAGCACAGACAGAGCCTAACTGGAGCCCCAGCGTGCATGGCTGCCTTTCCACTACTTCATAGGTTGATTGTAGGGTTGAACAGAGCCTAGGGCCTGATTTTCAGTAGACAGTAAATGTCCATTGTCCTTAGTCATAGCCCGGAGCCAGAGCTGACTCACTCCAGGAGTCTGCAAGGCTCAGGGGAAGGTTGGGCCCAAACATCACAGGAATGAAGGAGGAGCTATGGCCAGATCAGAGTCTTCAGGGTCCTCTTGTAGGTTGGGGATGACGTGTTTTCATGAATCAGCATGGAGTGAAAGGAGGCAGAGATTTGGGTTAAAGTTCTGGCATTACTGTTCACAAGCTGGGTGATCCTGAGCAAGTTACATACTCTCTCTAAGGGTTAGTGTTCTCCCCCGTAAAATAGGAAGGATCGAGGCCCGCTTCTCTGGCTTTCTGGGAGAATTAATTATATGAGAGATGTGTGTAAGACATCTGGTGCACAGAGGCTGTTCAAGACACTTAGTGACTCTCCATCCTGCTTCTGTGCTCAAAATTGAGACTAAGAAACCGTCAGCAGGTTGGCTCCCTGGAGGAAGCCAGCTCTGTCAGACTCGGAGGAGGTCCAGAGAATCTGAGGGTTAGACCATGACGTTCTCCTCTCCTCCTGAGGGCATCTCCCTGTCAGAGCACAACAGAACAGACGGCTACCCCACCAGGCTGCCTCTAAAAATAGCCTCCTGTCTTGGCTCAGTACTGACACATGCTCAGGGCTTCCTCCTGGCACCATCCCTGCCCTCTTTTGGTTCTGCTCTGTCTCGGTGTGAGGCTTCTCCAAGCAACTCCAGAGACATGCAGATCTCAGCAAGGCAGTGTGCAGCTCAGAACAGCAGGCTCTAGGACCGAGAGGATAGAGGTTGAGGCCGAACTGGACCAAGCCTCGGGGTCCTCTGCTCCTCATCTTCATCCCACATCTTAAGAGAGGGTGGAAGGAAGTTCCCATCAGCCCTTTTTCTGATGCTGGAGGAGGAAACCTGGAGGGTCTGGAGGAGAGGAGGCCATAAGTACCCTGTAGCATTCATAAGCCCTTCTCTACCCATGGTCTCCGCCTTTGCATGCCTTTGTTACCTGTACGAGGAGCGCCCATTCTGTGCTATCTCTTGGCAGAGCTGTTTCCAAATCAGAGCTGGTTCTCAATAACCATGCAGCCTTTAATTCAGGGAAAGAGACAGAGGATGGGGTGGGAGCAGGGCACCCAAATTAGATAAACAGAATCACTCCCCACCCCCACCCCACCCCCACCCCATCCTCACATAACCTAGGCTAGCTTCCAAGTCACTATGCAACCAGGAATGAGTTTGAACATCTAATCTTCCCATCTTTATAGTACTGAGATTATAGATATATACCGTCATATCTAGTTTATGGAATCTTGTGGATCAAGCTTTGGGCATGCTGTGTATCACTCTACAACAGAACTATGTTCCTAGACCCTCCCTTCCTCCTCTCTCTCTCTTTCTCTCTCCCTCTCTCTCAAGAGGCCTGTCCCTATGCTGTCCAGACAGGTCTTAGATACCCTTAAATTAAAGTGTCTTAGAACCCCATTTTCCTTGTTCACAAGCATGGACATAATCTTGGTCTCCATTTCTGGACATATTCCTTCCTATGTAGGTCTCTACAAAGGTCCACTGTGGAGGCCATGGGGTGGTGGCAGGGTGGGGGGTGACCAGAGGTACTCAGTAAGCATGTGCAAGTGTTAGTTGCTGCCCTCTATATCTGCAGGGAGTGCCCACTTCTCTTCAAGGATTAGGCTCCAAAGCTGGACACTAGTGATCATCCCAGAGTGGTGAACTGATCCTGGATGCAAGAACTTTGCCTGAGGAAGGAAGGCAGTGGGTGGAGGAGGTGGCACCATGGTGAAGTGGGGCCTTAGGAGAGAAACATCGGTCTGATAGAAAGGAAGCCCTGAAAAGCCTGCAAACACCCTGGGGGTTGGGGAGTAGAAAGGAGAGTCTACCTGAAGGTTCTGTGGTGGTTAGGGAGGTCCTGTGGAAGTGTCGAAGTTACTGCTGTCTGGGCAGCAAGATTCCTCTTGCCTCCAGAGGCCTTAGCTTTCTTCCTATCAAGCAGAGTACTGTGTGCAGAGGGACTAGCTCAGGGCTCTGTGAAACCTGAGATTTCATCAGCTTTCCAAATGAGGAAATCACTTTCCCCTTGGGGATGGATTACAATTCTGAGGGTTGAAATTGCTGTGAGGGTGGGGGACCCCTGAGAGCCTTCTTGCAGTAGCAGACATGAACAATAGGTGAGTCTGCAAGGCTTCTAGTAAGGCCACCAATAATCAGCAGTATCAATTGTTCCAGGATCTTGAGAGGCATGTGAATCACAGCAGGTATGTAATGAGTACCAGGAAGCACTCAAGTTATTCATTCAAACCACCTTGGTTGAACATCACAGATGCAGCCGCATGTGACATGGACGGCATTCCCTTCCCTGCCCTCCTGAGCAGATGCCCAGACAACTGCCCCAAGGACAGTGTGCCATCCTGGCTGGCTCAACCCTGGCATCCCAACCCTTGCCCTGACTGACACGAAGCCCTGTTCTGTGGACCTGATCCCAAGCCCCAGATGATGAGAGTGTTGGAAACATTCAAAGAGGGAAAGGAAAAAGTGAAGCTGATAATTAGCTGCAGAGGATACTGGGAAACTCTCTCCCTAGCTCCTCCTGGGGCTCTGACTGATGAGGAAGCAACCCCCTGAGGGCTGGCTTTGGCTCACTCTCTCCCTTCATTACTGCAGTTTTTCCACCCTGGAGTTTCCATGCGTGGCTCTCCGGTTTCCTCTGGGAGATGCCAGGTGGTGGAGTGGAAACAGCCAAGGCTCTGAAGTCAGAGGGTCTGCGTTCAAATCCTAGCTCTGACAGCTGCTCAATGTGTCTTCTTAAGAAAGGGATTTAACCTCTTGGGGCCCTGGTTTTTTCAGTTGTGACTCCAGGGTGACAACTCTGGGATTGTTGCATTGATTAAAGAGGGCTATGCTTATATTATACCAGACACTCAGTCCATGTTCTGAAGGTCTTTTTGCTCTGTGTGGTCTCAGCCCCACAGAGAAAGAAAAGAGGGAGGTGGGTCATTGTGATGTAGGTGTTAATTATCAACTTGACAGCCTTGGAATTACTGGGAAGATGGGCCTCTGGGCATGCCTGGGGGTGGGGAGTGGGGATGTTTGTTTGCTTGGTTTGTTTTTAGAGATAGCGTTTCTTTGTGTAGCCTTAGATATTATGCTAGCTCTGTAGACCAGGCTGGCCTTACAGAGATCCGCCAGACTCTGCCTCTGAATGCTGAGATTAAAGGCATGTGCCAACAAGGGTGGTTCTCAATTACTAACTGAAGTGAGGGAAGACTGGTCTGCTGTGGGTGGGAGCATTCCCTGGGCAGGAAATGCTCAACTGTTTAGATAGAGAAGGGCAGCTGGGCTGCTGGGTGCATTTGCCTCCGATCTCTGACTACAGATGCACCATGACCAGCTCAAGTTCCTGTGGCTCTCACTTGCCCACCATGATGTGGGAAACCCTTAAGAAACCTGTAAGGAGCCTTTTAGAGGGTATTTTACCACAGTACAAGGAAAGCAACTAAGCCATCCTCATAGAGATGTTAAGGGGAACGGGCCTGGCTGGGGGGTGGGGGTGGGACAAGAGCAGGAGCCAAAGACTGAGGACCGAGGACTGAGGACTTGAAAGCCATGGAATGAGCTTATCTAAGAGGGGAAGCAGGCCCTGGGCTCTGTCTCCTGTGGGACCCTGGATCTTCCTCTCTGTGAGTTTCTCAGAGTGGGACTAGCTTTTGAGGCTGGTGGCCAGGCTCCAGGTGGGATGGGAGCCATTGAACTCTAAATGAAAAGAAAGGCCCAGCAGACCCGAAGGCCAAGGCCCCAGAGCAGGAATGGGAAAGCCAGCCCGGTTCTTTCTTCAGGTTTTAGTTTCTTCATCTGAGAACAATAGAGTCATTAGCAACTACTTCCCAGGGCTACCATCTAAGTATGCATAAGACATAAATCCTGGGGGCTCTGGGTGCCGGAATATTCCCACACAGCTTCTGGGACTTCTGACACCCATATACTCTGTGTAAATGTAAGAGGAACCCTTGTTAAGCAAATGACATGGACTGTCCAGAAGCCTGGAAACTTCCAGAGGGAGAAGACTCAGTGGCAGGCATAGTGCTAGGAAGTGTGTGTGTGTGTGTGTGTGTGTGTGTGTGTGTGTGTGTGTGTATTCAATGATGCAGACAGTCTATGACCACCATCTGCTGGGGCACACAGAGTAAAGTCCAGGAATGTATGGCTCCACAATTAGCCCTGCCCTGTTCCCTCTCCTCTGCAGAGCTACATGTGGAATACATCAGTAGTATTCAGAGTTGCACTTTGGTAGGAGCTGATGTATCAGCTAGCATTGCTGTGGAACAAGCAACTCAGAACCAAGTGTCTTGCTTTTTACGCTTTTGTTAACTGGACAGCTAATGCTGTTTGTCTTCTGGAGCTTCCCGGAAGCTGCTTTCCTTTAGATGCCCACCAAAGCCCGGCACTGGCTGTCCACTGGATGCCTGTGTCTCCTCCCGGTGTCCTCACATCACACATGGGCAGCCCTGGCAGAGCATTCTAAAGGGGCTAGGGCAGAAAT
The DNA here is from genome assembly GCA_028551405.1 of Uromys caudimaculatus. Lineage (NCBI taxonomy): Eukaryota > Metazoa > Chordata > Mammalia > Rodentia > Muridae > Uromys > Uromys caudimaculatus. The sequence continues at coordinate 57,049,562 of CM052706.1, forward strand.
CTTGCAGACTTTTGAGGTTCTGGCTAACAAAACAAACAAACAAACAAACGTACAACAGCCTTCCTGCCATGTGCCTGCAGTCACAGTGGACCCAGGTAGTGGATGACTGGGGGAGGGGAGCATATGTAATTTCTCACCAGATGTCCAGGTTTAATTTCAGCCTGGCTGCTGAGTCCTGAACGTGGGCTTTTTACCTCAACTGTCTGTACTTCAGTGCCTTCTTCTATAAGATGGGCAGTGTTGATCCCTGCTAGTCAGGGGTTTTTATGGCCAAGAAAGACGGTGTACAAAGTGCTGTGTGGAGCATTGACATCCAAATGCCCCAAGCTGGCATAATGCACAGCTTTTACTCACACTAGCCCACGAACTGTGAACTGGGGGAGACCTCCCGTGACGCAGGGGATGAGGGTCTTTGGCCAACTAACCACCCAGTCTCCAGACTCCTGGTTCAGTGCTCTTTCTATGATGCAAACTGCCACTCAGACTGAAGACAAGAAGACAAATGCCCCAGTGCTTGGAGGGACCATTCATCCCCTCACACACAGTGAGTGTGATTGACCCGGGCTGGCTGCTCAGGATCGCGTAAATTGTCCCTGCTGCTGGAACAGAGAGCAGGGGACATGTGTCATGTATCTGCCACCCCAGCTCTGCCTTAAGCTTTGACCTCACCTCTCCTCCTGTACTAGTGTAGAGTGGACATAGTCCACTAAAAGATCTGTCCTTTCTGTCTGAGAAAACACAGGAAGCAGAGTGAGCAGGGTTCAGAGGCTAGTATGAAGGAAGCTGATAATTACGGCAGCCCTAGGCACAGGAATCAGGCACACACAGCCCCTGAGGTCAATCCCCAGAATCAGACAAAAAAGCCCGGTGGAGTCAGGATTCCAGGAGATTGCTGGCCAGCTGCTCTAGACAAACGGCAAGCCCAGGTTCCATGGAAAGACCCCATTTCAAAAGCAACATGGAAGGTTCCTGGAGAATGACACCCAATTGTTGACATCTGGCTTACACACACACACACACACACACACACACACACACACTCACTCACTCACTCACAGACAGGGACACATGTATGGAAATGTGGAACAGAAGGCCAATATTGTTCTGGACTCTAGCTGTAGCTCCTGCCCAGAGTCCCAACCTTGTTTCCAGAGCGCAGGTACAGGCTGACCACCCTTTATGTTCTCAGCAGCAACCCAGATGTAGATTTGCATCCTGTAGAGCTGGAATGGCCTATGGAATCAGTGGGCTAAGGCCATTGTTTACTAAATGAGGTGCTGGCTCAGGACAGGTCTAAACTTGTCTGCATCTGAGTCCTGCCTTCTTCGCCCATCTTGTCTGTATGTAACGCTGGGAAAGCCCTGCCCCTCTCCCCTGTGGAATGCAGTCTGTGGGAACTCTGTGGCCCAGACAGGACCAATGCTAGCTTGAAAGACACCTTTGGATGACCCCTGGAAAAAAACAAAACAAACTAAAAAACCCACCCCTTCCTTTGGTAAAATAGAGCTCCCACAGCAAGCCAGACAGATTGTAGCAACTCTGTCCCTATTTGACCCCAAACCTGAGTGCCTTAAATAGCACACAACCCACCCGGCCTTCCATGGAGCCCTGGCCCATGCCCACTATTGGAGATCCACATTAAAATTGGCCTCCACGAGCTGCCCATGAGCTACAGTTTGCCAGAGTTAACGCCAGGCCCATCTGTGGATGCTGGGAGCTTCGTCAGCTCCAGGCCAACACTGCTCTGCAGGAATATTCCTCAGCTCAACAGGAAATCTGGATTTTCATGTGAATCCTACAGTTTTCAAAGGTTGGCAAGGAGCTCTTTTTCCCCCCCTTAACACCATGCTGGCCAATCTTCCTCAGGCCACAGACCACACGAGACAAATCTGTGGGCTGACAGATTTTTACCATCTCACTTACCCCAGATCCTCCCCAATACAGATGCGAGATGACAGGGTAGTGACGTGTTCAAGATGACACTGGGAGCCAGTGACAGCCAGTCCCCGCAGCCTTCTCTGGTGCCTGTGACCCACGCTGTGCCTGCATTTTACAAGTCAGCGTGGATCGCACACACACACCTCCTGCCTGGCCCTGGCCCCGGCTGATATTTTTACCAAATGTCACAGCAGTTTGCAGGAAGGCCCAGGGTCTAGCTCGAGCCAGTGAATTATGGTTGCTTGCCAGAGGGCTGTAAACACGATTCTGATTAATGAATTTCTTAATGGCTGGGCCCTGGGTGCAGACCTTGCCTGAGTGTCACCCCCGGCAGACACATAAGGAAGCGCTGGCCCAGCAGTGGGAAGATTTGTGTCATGTCGCTGCCTCTGAAAGGGTGCTCCAAGCCTGCTGGCTCCAGGAGCTAGTAATCAGCCCTCTCTGGCTATAGATCCCCCTGGCTCTGTCTGTGAGCGCCAGCCGCCTTGTGCCTGAGACTGGGGACAGCCTTGATTGATCTTTGGATGGAAATAGCACTGGCTGGCTGCCACCTTGATCTCAAGGAGCTTGAAAATGCCCTTATCTGAATCCAAACACACAGAGAGGAGGCTTCTTCTTGTACTGGTTTGAGGACGCCCTGCCTGAGACCTGAGCCAGAGCAGAAAGCCCAGGAATTTTAAGTTGGAGATAGCAATAAAAGCCTAGTTCTAACCTGTCCAGACTCCCCTATGTTTCAGAAAACACAGAAACTCGGGAAAACCGCCAACCATGGAATGCTCTCACTGTGTGACTTCAGGCTAATCTCTTGACTGCTCTGGGTCTGTGTCTTCTCAAACAGAAAGGAAAGGTCTTTGGCGGACTTTGTTCATTCTACACTAAGTGTAGCAAAAGGGATGAGGTCAAAACTAACAGTAGAGCTGGGGTGACAAATAAGTGACCCATGTCCCCTGCTCTCTACTCCAGCACCAGGGCCAGCTCCAGCAATTGGCTGGGACCAGTTCTCATAGCTTCTTCATTGCAGGTCCCTGGGCAGCCAACTCCCGTCAACCATGATTGTACACCAAGCAGCCTACTACTGAGCCTCTCCAAAGTCCCACCCATATTCAGGTGTCCCAGGGATGCCCTTAGGGTACATCCTTCCCAGTGCTCAGGCACCTACCACGCTCAGGCTTAGGTGAGGCTCGCCAGGCTCTGCAGTATCACTGATCCTTCCACAGTGCACATCTGGAAGTTTACCCAGGTCCCTACCACTGCCAGTCTGCTTTGGAGTGTAGAGGAGGAAGCAGCCATCTTTCTTCTTCAACTGTGAGGTGGTGAGACTATGAGAGGCTCTTTAGAAGAGAGGACAGTGGTAGCTGTCTGGGAAAAAGAATGGCTGTATTCTGGGTTGGGTGGGCTCAGGCAGCCAGTAGGGATCGGGAGCCCTGAAGCACCCCCCTTTTCCTCAGGCTCCCTTGTGATAAGTGCCTCACCATTCCCTAGGCCCTCACCCCTGGCTGATTCTCTCAGGCTGACTCTATCATTCCCAAGACTGGGGAGGAGGTGGCTGTTGACTCCTGGTTGAACAGCTTGCTGCTTGTTTGTGTACTTTCACAGGGACAGCAGCACCCCACTGAGCGTGCACCACATATATTGAACAGCTGTGACAGAGACGCCATCAATGTCCTACAAGTTCACTTTCTGCTTTTTTCCAGAAAAAGTTGCGCCTTAGACTAGAGCTTGTGAAGAGAGTCCTGAAAGAATTATCAGAGAGAAGTAGGTTACGGAGAGATTTAGCAAGTGGTCCATGCTCACACAGCAAATGAGCAGAGTGAGTGATCTTGGGTCCTTCTCTCCTAAGGAAGGTCAGGAGAGAAGGTAGGTACTACTTCCCACGTAGTGAGAATTTCAAGCACAAACCGAAGTCAAGAACACAAGCAATTGTGGCCTCTAGGTTAGCCACTGCTTGCGAAGCCGTTGCCCTCCTGGGACATAGTGGACAATATATTTATGTCTGATCATCTGAAGTATGGAGGAGCCTGTGTAATCAAGCTCTCTTTTTAAGTCTTAGCTCCTTGACTCACTCAGGATCGTAGACATCTGCTGTGACAGTCTGAGCTCACTGTGGCTGAACAGGGAAAGGGGGAAACCTGGGAGTCACAAAGCAATGAACGAGCCTGCCATTTCCCAAGCCCAACTTTGTGCAAAGATTTATGTTTTGTCTCATGTTGATGGCTGAACTGATTTTATTTTCTTTAAGAGATATTTTCCCAGGGGCTAGAGCAACGGCTCACTGGGTATAGTGCTTACTAGGAAAGCGTGAAGACCTGAGCTTGGATTCCCAGCATCCAGGTAAAACCTGGGCATAGTCGTGCCCATTTGTAATCCTAGCACTGGTAATAGGAGGAGGTGGAGATGCCAGGCTCCCGATGCAGCTTACTGGCCAGCTAGTCTTGCCCACCAGTGAGCTCTAGGCTTAGTGAGAAGCCCTGTCTCAAAATATAAAGCAATTGAGGAAGACAAGCAAAGTTCACCTTTGTCCCCCATGTACATGTACGTGGGCACACTGACCTGCAAACACACGTGCATGTGTACACGTGTATCATACAGTATTCATTCCTTGGAATATATTGCTAAGGAAAACCGCTCAGGCAAACTCATTAAAAAGTAGTGAATTTTTAAAATGTATACAAAATAAACACTTTACATAAGACCATGGAACCATTTTTCCATGAGCCATTGGCAGGGCAGGGGTTACTATTCCTGCTCAGATCAGATAGGGTTCTACAATAACATGTTTGCAGGATGTGTTATATATGGTGTGTTTGGTCGCAGCTCATAAATTCCAAGTCCCTTGCCTTGAACAATAAGGAAACATGGCTGAAGAAAGAAAAGGCAGAGAATGTTGATAGCATAGGACCAAGTTAACCTTTAAAATCAGAATCAAATACCTGAATGGAAGCTGAACCCTTTCCTGGAAGTGACTTTCCATGAGCTGATGACTAAAGGTATACCCATAAACCAACCAACAGGCCAGTGGGAAAACACCAGTCTTTCCAGAACAATCATCTGGGTTTACGCAGTGAACAAGCAGCTTTATGCCATGGACAGTGTATTTAACTACTGTCCAACAGCAAGCTCAGTGCGGGGGAAGGCCTAGACTTGAAATATAAAATGCTAACCTGCTCTTACTGCTTCTGAGAGACTGCATTTACTTCCATGCTGCTTGGAATTCATGTGTCATGTACCGAGCATTGTGGGTAATACAGCCCCGCTTCACGGCTGAGGCAGATGCCTTCACACTGCAGCCCTCTTCCACAGCTTGGTCGCTAGTCACATAGGAGTTCTTTGCATGGGCTGGGCTTTGGCTGAGACTAACTCATTTGTGCTCTTCACTGTCCCTCTGCTACTTCCTGGGAGAATTTTACAAGCAGAACCATTGATCAGGTTGTCAGGTCCCAGACTCCATGACGGGATGTTGGTGCAGAAAGACCCTTCTCTGGGATACCCCAGAAGGGACAAGGACTTGGTTAGGGAGCCGCTATGAAGGCTGATCTGTTCATCAGGGCTTGGAAGCACTTCAGAGTGTTTGGTGCCTCAGTTTCTCACCTGCAGAATGAAAACACAGTTCATTTCTGTCACTACCTAGAGGGGAGACGGAGATGACAAATGAATACGGTGTTTTGGGGGCACAAGAAGTCACTCCGGATGGAAGTTATTATTTAGGTCAGTTCGTTGCATTCCTTGCTCTGAAATCTGAACCACACACCAACTGAACACCTAGATGTGTGCTTAGCGATTGGAACTTGTTCTTAAGCTCTGTTGCTGAGTGAAAGGTATTCCCTGAAAAACTCTTCCAAGCTTGGTATGGGGGCTCCTGCCTGTCATCCCAGCACTTAGGAGGCTGAGGTGGGACATAGCCTGGGCTACATAGTTAGACCTTGACACAAAAAGAGAGAAAGAAAGGGAGGAGTGGAGGGAGAGAGAAAAGGAAGGGAGGGAAGGAAAGACGGAACAGAGGGAGGGAGGAGAGGAGAGGGGAGGGCAGGAGAGGGGAGGGGAGGGGAGGGCAGGTGGGTGTGGAGAATGGGAGATAGTTCAGTCAGTAAAGTCCTTGCTGCTTGAAGCCTGAGGACTTGAATCCACATTCTAGCACTCATGTAAAAAGTTAGGTGCTGTGTGCACACCTGGAACCCCAGTACTGAGGAGACATAGACAGGAGGCTCTCTGGGATGGGGGTTGGGGGGATAGTTAGTCTAGCTAACCTGGGAGCTTCAGTTCAGTGAGAGACCCTGTCTCAGAAAAGGTGGAGGACACACACACACACACACACACACACACACACACACACACACACACACACGGTGAGAGAGAGAGAGAGAGAGAGAGAGAGAGAGAGAGAGAGAGAGAGAGAGAGAGAGAGAGAGAGCGAGAGCGAGAGAGAGAGAGAGAGAGAGTTTATTCCATACGGTTTATTAGGAAAAGTCATGATGCCTTTCACTCATCCTCATGTGTAATTCCAGGCTGCCCATTCAGCTGACTCCCTGTGGCCTCTGGTCAGGGAATGTGTGTGTCTGTGAAGCACCACAGGTGAGAACCATGCAATCTCAGGCCTGACACTTTTTTCTTTGAGGACCCTTCCTCCACACCTCCTCTTCTGAGATTCGCAAGTGTATCTACTGGCCTAGTTGAGAAGCTAAGCTGCAGACTGACTCAAAGCCACTCAGAGAGGCAAGGACAGCATTCAGAGCCAAATGGCAGGCTGGGGGCTCTGCAAGAGGTCCCTACTTGGGAGAAGAGTGGCTTTGTTCCTTCATGCTTTCCCCGAGAGCAAGCCTGAGAGTCTGAGATAACCAGCCACCTAAGGACGGAAGGTCCCTGCCGTGCATCCGCCTGGCCCTGCAGCAGCTCATGCTAGGAGCCTCAGCTGGTTCACCAGCAGCTCGTGGCTCCCCTGAGCACTCCCAGTTAATAAACCCCAGGCTCTCATGGTGTGAAAGGGAAGAGATTACTAGTCCAGGCACTTGGCCGGAGCTGCAGGGTCTCTACACACCTCATACATCACATCTGATACCTCAGGGAGGTGTAGGCTGGCTCAGAGTGTTCTGTGTGGGGTGAGAAACAGCATCTCCTCCACTCATGGGCCTCTTTCCCAGACTCCTCTGCTTCCACCTAGACCCCAGAGGCAGTGTGCCCTTATGAAAGCGTTGGGAGACAGTACAGTCCTACTCTGGTGGAGTACACTGCTCTCTCTGTTTTTGTCAGTCTGTCTGACTCTCTCTCTCTTTCTCTCTCTGATGCAAAGACAGAGGCACACCCATGTCCATAGGGCTTGCAGAGAGACCAGTGTACTGCGTGGTGTATGTGCACACTTATATCTGTATGGGTATGCTAGAAGCCAAGCTGGGAGTCAGGGAGACCAGGGACAAAAGGAAAGGGGGAGAGGGTAGGGAGAAGAGGAACAGAGAATGCAGGGGTGTCAGAGGCCTCCCGGGTCTTCATACTCTAGCTGTTCCCTTCGATTGGACAGTCAGAACTAGTCCCCCAGGCCTAGGTCCACAGGCAGGCAAATACACCTGCTTGTGGAGTCTAGGAGATAACACTATACAGGAGCTGGGCGAGCCAGTCACAGCGTGGAATGGGACAGCTGGCTAGGCTTGCACAAAGGTCACAGCCTCCACACAGTCCCAGCTCACTCTTGCCATGGGGATAAGAACATTCTGTTGCCAGATTTCTAATTCCCCTTCTCTTGGATTTCTGTAAAAATTTCCGAATTTTAGAGAAGCCTCACTTGGGCCAAACAACACATTCTGCCTGATTCTGCCTGCTCAGCACTGGGCCTGGTCTTTAGGCAGAAAAGGGGGCAGTGGGGGGCATGTTTGCCCGGCTGCTGCCACTTTCTGTTTGTGGGGTTCTAGGCCTCTGAGTTCATCTCTGAGCCTCTGCCTTCTTATCTACAAGATGTGGATAGGAATGGCTGTGGTGGCCTGAAGGTAACACTCCCAAGATTCCTCCTGCACGAGGCAGCGCTGGTGTGCTGCAGAGTTCATCAGACACTAGGCCCTTTGAGCTGCAGGTCCTCTCGGGCAATGGGTCTTAGAATCTCCCTTCCTGACATCTTCCTTCCTAGAAACCGTCTTCCTGGGTTTAGGATAGAGATGTGGACAGCCTACCCAGCTTGGTGGTGCTGGCCTGTCATCCTGGAGATCTGAGGGACTGAAGCAGGAGGGTTGAATGTTCAAGGACAGTCTGGACAATGTAGTGAAATCTTATCTCAAAAAGTAACAAGGGAGGGGGGTGGAGAGATGGCTCACTGGTTAAGAGCACATACTGCTCTTTCTGAGGACCCGAGTTCAATTCCCAGCACCCACATCAGGTGGTTCACAACTGCCTGTAACCCCAGCTCCATGGGGGTATCTCACACCTCTGTGTTCTTATGCACATACTCCCACACAAACTACCACCCCATACACCTAATTAAAATAATAGAAATAAATCTTTGAAAAAAGGAGCGAGGGCTGGAAGTGGGAAGGCCTGGGGGGGACCCTCAATGGGAATACCGTCTGCTGCTCAAGCACTCACCACGTAAGAGCTGGGCGTGGTGACATACAGCTTTACCCCAGCACTTAGGGGAGTCAGGCAGATTCTTAGAACCCACTGACCAGCCAGAGTAGCCAATAATGAGCTCCAGTTTTAGCAAGAGAATGTCTTAGAGAGAGAGCATTACAAAAAAAAAGTCACTTGATGTTGACCTCTGACCTCCATACACAGGAGGCTCAGGACAGTTCCCAGGGATAGAGCACCTGCATAGCCTTTAGGGTTCCCTGAGTTCACCACTGCAAAGCAAACGAACAAGCAAACAAATCTTGTGGACAGTGTACCACTTTAAATCCAGGACTGGCTTGGTTGCGGCTTGTCAGCTAGGAGCTTTATCTCCCTCTCCCAACTGTGAGTGCTTCTTTAGAACTGGTGGGGGTGGGGTCTAGGATAGGCCTAGCTTGTCTCCCAGAAGCCTCATCTGGGTGAACCTGGAGCAAGTATCAAAGCCTATGGGTGGCTCTCCCAAGCCTTGGAGTCTTGAGATGGCTAGGAGAACCGGCCAACCAGGCCTGGCCTGAGCTACAGCTGCCCTGGGCTCCCAGCCATGACCTTCCCAGACACATCAGGTCCCTCCTCCTCCTGGGCAGGCATGGCCATTAGTTCACGGTGAGGACTCCTTCTTAATTGCCTCGGGACTTCCCCTGACTAACTGGGGGAAGAGCTGGCATCCTGTCTGTCACACCAGCAAAACCAATCTGAGAGCAGAAGCAGGGAGTGCTGGCGGGACTGGAGAAGCTGGCACATTTAGTTGGAACGATTATGTCTTTAAAAAAGGCAGTTGTGCAATCTATAAAGTTTGCAGCGGGGACGCTAGTGCCCTTGGCTTCTGCTTCTGGGATATGCAAACTGAGTGTTTTCCTCCCCACGGCTCTGCCTGAGATGCGAATAACCCTTTCCTCTTTTCTCTTGCTCCTGCCTATTAACTCCTGGAATCACTTGCTGTTCTTGTCCAAGCTGCTTTTAAAGGAAGATTAACCCTCTGGCAGGGTTAATCTTCACTTTGAGGGCTACAGACATAGCTCTCTTGGCAGAGTACTTGCCTAGCATGTGTAAAACCCTGGGTTCAATCCCCAGCACTGCACAGACCGGTTGTGGTGATATGCACCTGTAATCCTAGCAAGTAGGAGGTGGAAGCAGGAGGATCAGAAGTTCAAGGTCAACTTTGGTTTGAGACTAGCCTAGGATACTGAGACCCTATCTCCCACACTCCCCAAAAGGAATGGGGAAAGCTACAGTTTTAATTTTGAAGCACATTTACAGCAGGCACACGTACAACTGCAGCCTAGATTGCAGGGTTGCAGACTCAGAGGCCAAGACCTGGCAGCAGAGATGTTTCCCTTTCCCAGGAAGTCCTGCATGTGGGTAGGAGAAGCCCCTGTATCTTAGCTCCCTCCTGTCTCCTTCCAGCCCTCCTCCCTCTATCCAGAATCCTGTCTGTCTCTTAGCACATGGGAACTTCCTGGGTCTGCAGTGAGAAGGGTAGGCATTATTTCCTTTTCTTGGGAAACCCGTTCATGGTATTGAGCTCTGGGGAGGGAGACTTGACTTGGATATCATGTCCAGTATTAGGGACCAGGCAGATGCAGGCAGAAGAAGGTTAAGTATATATTTTTCTGTGTGTGTGTGTGTGTGTGTGTGTGTGTGTGTGTGTGTGCATGTGTATGTATGTGTATGCGAATGTGTGTAGAGGCCAGATGTTGACATTAGAAGTCTTCTGTCTCTCCTGTTTATTAATTATTATTATAGTTATTATTACTATTCTGAAAGTCTTTCACTGAAACTGGTATCTCTCTCTCTCCTCCTCGTCCTCCTCGTCCTCCTCCTCCTCGTCCTCCTCCTCCTCCTCCTCGTCCTCCTCGTCCTCGTCCTCGTCCTCCTCGTCCTCCTCCTCCTCCTCATCTGACACAGGGTCTCTCACTGAACCTAGAGCTCACTGATTCAGATAGGCTGGCTGGCAGAGCCCTAGGGATCCTCCTGTCTGCAGCTCCTCAGTGCTGGGGTTAGAGGTCAGGTCATTTTCACTGGGGCTCTTGGTTTAGGTTGTTTTTCACTTCTCTTTAGGGCCATCCACCCTTTCCTATAGTTTTACTGTCTGCTGCTGAGTCTTCTGAAAAGTGTCCACCACTTTCCCCTTATCCTTCCTGAGAAAGGATGTCCAAACTCTCTACATCCCTGTCCCAGAGACACCTGTACAGTGGGCACATCTGTGTATATACACCCGTGTGAATCCCTGGTTCATCTGTAAGAGAGCCGGTGTTTACTCCCAGCTGACACAGCTCCCCTCAGCAGGGGGTTAAGAGCGAGAACTTGGTAGATGGTTTCTGGCCACCTAGTTGGATTTCCACAGGATGATTCTGAAGCTTTGAGATGAAACCATTAGAGGCACTGACCCTGATATTCCTACTAATTACATACAGAACCAGAATTGCAACCTTGGTCTGCCTGCCCAGACCCCTACCACTGAGTTTAAAAAATGATAGGCTACACTTAATTAATGTTGGGGGTAAAACCAGGAAGAGTTACACAGATTACACACATGCATGCGCATGAGCGCACTCTCTCTCTCTCTCTCTCTCTCTCTCACACACACACACACACACACACACACGTGCATGTGCACATGTACATGCACACACACTGGAGAGTACACACACACTGGCACACACACACACACACACACACAAACGATAGGGGAAAGCTTACTCCATGCCTTCTTTTTTTTTTTTTTTTAAGATTTATTTATTTATTTATATGTAAGTACACTGTCACTGTCTTCAGACACACCAGAAGAGGGCATCGGATCCCATTACAGATGGTTGTGAGCCACCATGTGGTTGCTGGGATTTGAACTCAGGACCTCTGGAAGAGCAGTCAGTGCTCTTAACCACTGAGCCATCTCTCCAGCCCACTCCATGCCTTCTTATGGATAGGTAGTGGAGATGCTACCTAGAGCAAGGAATATGCCTGGAGCAGGGAAACCGGAGGAGCTGCCAGTGAGGCCTGCTGTGTTCTCTCAGTGGCGTGGTGGTTTCTGATTCACGTGCATGATCGACTGTGTGTGAGTGACAGCTCAAAAGGGGTTCTCCAGACACTTGTATGTCACCAGGAGTTGTCTAGTAAATTAACACAAGCCACAATGGACTTCAGTCTTGTCAAAGTGCCTTATCTGTCACCATGTGATTTCAGTTCAGGCCTAGGTGCAATCTTACATGCTTAAAAAAAACAAACAAACACAGGAGCTGGAGAGATGGCTCAGCAGTTAAGAGGCCAGAGTTCAGATCTCAGCACCCACAGTAGGTGGCTCACGAATGCCTGTAACTCCAAGGGAACTCCTGGCCCCTTCAGGTCCTCATGGGCACATGCCCCATAAATAAAAACAAATCTTAAAAACACACATTTCTAGTATTGATACTTAAAAATATCCATAATCTTTCAAGTATCTGATATGTCCAAATTGCAAAAACTATGGATCCTACTGTATATAAAGTCTATTTTTCCACCCAAATATTCTCGTATGTTTCCTGTTTAGGTATCTTTAACTTCCTGGCAACATGTTTTATCTGTGTGCCTCATGCATATAGCACTCTTCGAGGTCAGAAGAGGGCATTGGGACCTTGGAACTCAAGTCACAGATGGTTATGAGATGCCTCGTGGATGCTAGGAACTGAACTTGGGTCCTCTGGGAGAGCAGCCAGTGTATTTAACTGCCGAGCTATCTCTCCAACCTGGCAAACATCCTTTGGGGGTTGCATAGCTATGTGTGGTGGCACACAGCTGAGGTCCCACCTCATGGGACACGGAGGCAGTAAGATTCTGAGTTTGAGGTCAGCCTGGGTCAACGAGCAAGACTGTATCCAAAGAAAACAGCTTTAGATGGTAGCCATTGTGAGACTACACTGTAGGCCATTCTGTAACATGTTGCTGCTATCACAATTTGCCGTCATATGTCTCTAATATGTATCGTATGTGCGTATATTTTACCCCAGATCATGACCATTTCTTTGGGTTAGATTCCTAGGAGGTGATTTGCTGTGGGATTCTCTCTATCTCCCCCCCCCCCCGTGTGTGTGTGTGTGTGTGTGTGTGTGTGTGTGTGTGTGTGTGTGCGCGCGCGTGCACATACAGGTGTGGAGGGAGGCACAGAGTCAATGTCAGATGTCTTTCTGGATCTCTCTTGTAGTGGTTTGAGTAAGAATGGCCACCACAGGCTCATAGATTTGAATGCTTGTGGTATGGTTTGTGTATGCTCAGCCCAGGGAATGGCACTATTAGGAAGGGTGGCCTTGTTAGAGGAAGTGTCACTCAGGGTAGGCTTTGGGGTTCCAGAAGCCCAAGCCAGGCCCAGTGGCTGTCTTCTTTCTTCCTACCACCTCCAGGATCCAGATGGAGAACTCTCAAGCTATTTCTACACACTATAGATTTCACACAGGGTGTCTCAGGGACCTTCCTGTCCCCACCTCCCCATTGCTGGGCTTACATGCATATGCTGTCATTGCCTGCCTTGCCTGGCTTTCTATGTGGGTGCTAGGAATCCAAATGCAGCTACTTACCATTACTCGGTAAACTCTTCACCCCTTTCATCTCTTCCAGTCCTTCCTTTGGGGTTTTTAAAAGATAGCACCAAATCACTTTCTAATTCCTGGAGGTGCTGTGGAGCCTTCATCTGTAGCTACAGAGAGTAACAGCAGTTTCGGAGGTCTTTGTTAGTTGAATTGCTTAGGCATGATTTTAAAATGATTTGTCGGGGCTGGAAAGATGGGTCAATGGTTTAGAACACATACTGTCCTTGCAGAGGACCTGAATTTGGTTCCCAGCCTCAATCCCAGGCAGCTTCAAGGGATCTCTTCTTCTGGCCTCCTCTAGGACCTGCACTCACAGGTACAGTCACACACAGACACATAGTTAACAAAATCACTTATGGTGCTCTTTTAATTACCTGCACTTTGAAGGCTATTATTCGCATTCTCTCAGTTTTAGTGTGTGTCGTGTTGATTCCCCGCCCCCACCCCCTCTGGCCTTTCCTTATCCATGGGATGAATATACACGAGACCAGTCCTTCTGTGTTAGCACCAGTGTCCCCAGGTTTGCCAGGAGCTCTTCACTCTCTTGCTGATGCTTCCTGGAGTGGAGAAGGCTCTGGCTTCCCCTGATCACCCCCACTTATTTCTTTTCTCCCTCTTGTGTAGTTTATGCTCTGGAGATTTTTTTTCCTACCCAATTATGGGAGCTGGTAAATATTTACCTTTGTTTTCTTCCAGATTTTTATGGCTTTGCTTTTTATGTTTAGCTCTTTAATCCTCTGTAATTTATTTTGGCACCAAGTGTCATGAGAAGAGCTGAATTTATTTAATTTTCGAAATAGCTAACCAATTGCCCCAGCACCAGTTAATCAGTAATGCTTCCTTTCCAGGCAGCCATGCAGTGCCACCGTATCACCCATGGACCTCATGTGTCTGGCCTAGGCACATGCTAAGTTCTGCCTTCTGCCTAGCACTGTGCTCCTTTCCTTTTTCATCTATCTCAGAACTCTTGTGCTGTGGCCATACAGCTTTATGACTGCCATAACTTATCATTGTTGTTGTTGGTATCATCATCATCACCACCACCACCACCACCATCATCATCCTCATTGTAGTCATTACTAGTTTGAACTCCTAGGGGTTGAGTTCAGAGCTCTAAGCATGGTAAGTGTATGCCTAGCACTGAGTTACATACCTGGTGCTACATTTACATCCTTCTCCCCTCTTCCTTCTCCTCTTCCTCCTTTTCTTCTTCTTTGGAGACAATCTTAACTATGTAACCCAGGCTGGCTGTAAACTCTAAGCAACCCCCTGCCTCAGCCCCAGCTTCGGGGATTATAGGCGTGCATCACCACATCCAGAATCATGTCATTACATTTAATTTTCTGACTCCTCTTGGCTAGTTTTTCTTCATTTTTTCCAGAGCAAACTTGGAGTAACTTGACTAAGGCCACGATTTCACAGTTACTTCTAAAATTGTTGCGCTTACATATTAACTTGGGCATCAGTAAACATCATCAAACAGTTCAGTTCGCTGTGACTACCGCATCACTCCTTTCTTCAAGTCTGGATAGCTCTTATTTTTCTCTTCTTTGTGGGGTCTCACATTTGTAGGCTTAGATTTTTCAAAACCTACGTTTAATAAGGATCCTTAAATGCATTAACCTCCCTTCTAGCCCACCACCCACCAGAGGTGGTGGAAAGGAAAGGTTAATAGGGCAAAGGGCATGCAGACCTGTTTAGAAATAGTTCTTTTGGGCGATTCCAATCTTCATTGTCAGGATATCAGCAGTTCAGTTCACATGAGTCAGCATCCATAGCTCAGCACACTCACAAACGCTATTCATGAATCAGCAACAGCAGTTTGATTCAGAAGAAACTGCAAGGCTCTGCCAATTGAAGTCAAGTCTACAGAAGTGGCAAGAAGCTGCCAGAATATCACAAGAAGTTCTTTGGCGTGTTTCTCTCGCTACAAAGTCATGACCAATGATGATCAGTAAAGAAGGCAAGGTGAACCAATACACACAGTGTCGTCAGTAAACACCAGTGTCAGCCAAGCCCAATGAAGACCAGTGAAGAAGGCAAGGTGAACCAATGCCACAGTGTCGTAAGTAAACACCAGTGTCAGCAAAGCCCAATGAAGAGCAGGGAAGAAGGCAAGGTGAACCAGTGCCACAGTGTCGTCAGTAAACACCAGTGTCAGCAAAGCCCAATGAAGAGCAGGGAAGAGTGGCAAGGTGAACCAATGCCACAGTGTCATCCACTGTCTTTTGGGTTATATTTATATCCTTTCCAAACATCACGTGTTCTCTCAAGCATCTGCTCTAGCAAAACACCACATGCCATTTTTTCCAGGCAGCTTCCAGAAAAACACCACGTGTCTGTTCTCAGCAAAACATCCTATCATAAGACAGTTTCCAGGAAGACATCACATGACACAACTGAGTCTCCAAAGAAACCAGAAATGTCCACTTCACACATTCATAGGCAAGGCTGTTCCCACCTTTCTGGCTCTCACACTGGGACACTTATCCTTCTTTTGGTGTGGCTCCAAAGTAGAACACTTGCTCTGTATCCAGGAGGTTTGAGGATCACTACAAAACCAACAACAACAACAACAACAACAAACCCACCCACAACACCAACCATCCTGCATGTTATATTCTTTTAAATGATACATTTATATACTGGGGGGAGGGGGTGTGTGTTCATGTGAAGACTTGGTAGCAGTCGCCTTTACCCACAAGACTGTCTTGATGACCCAATATAATTAAAAAAAAAAAAGGAAGAATTTAATATTATGGAAATATCTCATAAATAAAATAAACTAAGTGAACTAGAAATAAAATACATTCCCATATACTCACTGTTATTTGTGTGTGTGTGTGTGTGTGTGTGTGTGTGTGTCTGTCTATGTATCAGAAGCCAGAGGACAATGATAGTTGTCTTCCCCAATTGCTCTCTACCTTATTTCTTGGGATAGTGTCTCTCACTGATCAGTGATTAGCTAGACTGGCTGGCCAGCAAGGCCCAAGGATCTGCCTGCTCAGCTCTGAGATTACAGACATATGTCACCATCCTACCTTTTTGTAAGGGATCTGAACTCAGGTCCACAAGGTTGTGCAAGCACTCTGTCCACTGAATCATCACCTCTGTCCTGTCCCCTTACTTTGACTTTTTAAAGTTATATAGTAGTGACATAGTTAAGTACCCCATTCAAAATTGGAGAGAACAATAGTCCCAGATGTACTGAGCCCTGTTCTGTGAGTCACAGCAGATACAAGAAGACAAGGGAATCATGAGGTATAGCCACTGACTACCTAAAAGACTGCTCAAGAGAGCTGAGCACAGTGATGCAGGCCTTTAATACCAGCACTTGGAAAGCTGTGAGGAAAGAGGATTGTGAGTTCTAGGCCAAGCTGGCCTACACAACAAGATTACATTTTAAAAAGATAACAATAATTCTTCAGACAATGGGAAACCTC
>CM052706.1:57071083-57105821 GCA_028551405.1 Uromys caudimaculatus
AGGTCCCCAAAGAGAACACAGACCTTGTCACAAAACCCAAGTTTTCTCAAATTTTTGTTGTAAGAAATGGTAATCCAGGAGGGTGGCTCAGTGGGTAAGGGTGCATGTTGCCAAGTCTGATGACCAGAGTTCGATCCCCAGGACCCACATAGTGGAAGGAGAGAACTGATTCCCACAGGTTGTCCTCCGACTTTCACACACATGATGTGATATGTCCAGCTCCAAAATAAATAAATAAGCACATTGTTGTTGTTGTTGTGTAATGGAAATGGTGCCGTGCCGATCAGCTTTGCCAGACTGAGAAGAACCTGCGATGCAGCTCAGGGTAGAGACTCATTCAGTTTGTTGATGGAGATGTAGTCTGACCTCAGGTTTGCTGACTGGGGACTGGACGTGCCATTTGTTTCTCTCATTGGATCGGGAAACATGTGCAAGGCCCTAGATTCATCCTGGGGCCCAAACAAAAACAGAGCAAGCCTACCAGAAGGCCAGGCAACAGGTAAGCTTCTGTATGTGACTAGGAGAAGAACTAGCCGGGGGGTTCTCTGAGGGAGCCAGAGAGCACCCATAGCTGGTGGCTGTACCACAGGGACAGGGTGGAGACTGGGGAACAGGAGGAAAGGGAGCTGGCACACAGCTGAAAAGTCTGCAAGAGCTCACCTGGATGGGCTGGGGTAGGTGGGAGGTGTCAGGTTAGGTCAGCCCTGTACCTCCTCTACAAAAAGACTTCAGGGCTCTGTCCTGTCTCAGTGCTGGGCCTGGGAGGCAGAACCTGACAGGGCCTGTTAGATATGTTACAGGCCCAGTGCGGGAAGCTGTTTTGATTAAATTTGGGAGCATAATTGCAGGGTTTGTGCTGTGGCCTCATTATGGCTTTTTTAATCTTGTTAACCTCTCCTCCCCATCCCCCCTTTCCCTCCACAGCCACAGGCTGCGGCCTCAGAACAATACCAGGAATATTTTCCATCTCCCCATCATGGTTTCCTCCTCCTCCTCCTTCTCCCCCAGATTGGCTCCCAGAGGCAGGATAGAGCAAACGAAACAAGAAGAAGGCAAGGCCACAGTGGGGATTTGAAGTGTAGCTTTCTTCCCCAGAGCGCTTTTTTGGTTCTGCTCTCTTATGTGCCACAGCTGGTCTGGAGTTCTGTAGGGTGGGAGTGGGTGGGAGGACAATGGGGGTGGTAATGCCAATCAGGTAATACCAATCAGACTGGTGGTAGCTTCAGGAGTTCCCCCAAATCAGGCTCAGAGTTCTTTTTCTGAGGGAGAAATGGAAAAGCTGGGTTGGTGACAACACTGTGGACTGAGGCCATAGAGATAAAGAGGGTAGCCTTTGAGCTAGGGAGGTGGCAGGGGTGGGGATGGGGATGGAGGAGGAAGCTAAGAATGACCTGGAGCTTGGCCTAGACAAAGCTGCAGAGCAGTGACCTCTACACACAGATGGCATCAGTCAGGTGGGACTGGCTCTGGGGCTGTGATGAGCGAGTCCTGAAGCTCCAAGGCTTAAACTAATAGATGGCTTCTCGTTCACCCAAAGCATATAGCAGGGAGGGTGCTGACGGATGGGGCAGAGAGGAGTGGGTGTATTAGGAGGGACCACGGAGAGCAGGCTGGCAAGTGAGGTCAGTGTTTGGGACACCATGGGATGGTGAGGAGCTCCTGGCCTCAGTCCTTCATGGCCCAGTAGTGTGGTTAGTTATTAAGCTGTAAGCTCCCTGGGAGGATTGCCACCACCCAGTGTAGGGGTTGGGAGAGGGTGCTGGGGGAAGCCAGAGCCTGTGTACTTGTACAGAAGCCAGAGGTTCTCTGAGACAAAGGCTGTAGGAAGTATGCAAATTAGGATGAGGTAGGCACACTCTGCACACCCAGCCTAGAGCTTGCCTTCTCTGGCTATTCATCTACCTCATCATGACTATGTCAGTAACCTTTATCTTTCTCCTGAGCCCCCAAACCGGACCTCTCTAGTGTAACAGGATGCCCAATCATGCAAAGTCAGGATCCAGAATGTAGAGCCAACCTCAACCTTTGTTCTCAGTTGTCCTTCCAGTCCCCAGACTACCATACATACATGTATGTCCTGCTTTTGGACTGTCCCCAGTAATCCCTTCCTTGGATGTATCCCCCTGAGGTTGTTGCCCAGGTCCTCTGTTTGCTGCTGGATGCAGGCAGGTGTCTCCTCACTTGTCTCTGAGCAGCTGTCCTTACACACTCTGTCAACTTGACACACACTAGAGTCACCTGGGGAAGAGGGAACCTCAGCTGAGAACTTGCCTCCATCAGATCAGCCTGTGGACATGTCAGTAGGGCATTTTCTTAATGATTAATTGACATAGAAGGGCTCAGTCCACTGTGGGCGGTACGATACTTAGGCAAGTAGGTCTGGACTTTTTTTTTTTTTTTTTTAAAAGAAAAGTGAGAATTGTAAGCCAAATAAACAATGGAAAGTAAGTTAACACTCCTATCCCAGGCCATTGTAGCCAATAATGGTTTCTTTCTGGTACTCTAGTCTTGAACCACTTTCCTTTGTGTCATGCTCTCAAGATGCTCTGAGCCTTATCTTATCCCATCTTCCAGGGTCATCTCAGATGCCATGTGTTTTATAGCAAGGCCTCTTAGGGCTCACAACTAAAATACCTCTGCCAACCCTTTGGCATTCTGTTGAAGAGTGACCTTTTGCCAGCCGATGCAGCCCACATTGAACCCATATTTCCTTGGCCCTGTTGGTTGCAAAGGTCCTGTTTGTCAGGCCCATCAAAGCCTGTCAGTACCCTGACCAGTGGCAGGGCTGCTTCTCAGATGAACTCCAGTGATGTCTTGGGTGTTGAGTGGGGGCAGGGAGGGTGTGTAAGTGAGAAATGAGGCTGTATTCAGACTTCTGGAAGGAACTGCAGGGCCCAGGGGATAGAGCTAGTGCTTGCTAAGTGATTTGAGCACCAGGGCCTCAGCCAAGCAGGGTGACCTGTGACCTGTCTGTGAGGCAGAGGAGAACCAGATGTCCTGAAGCCAACAGAACTGTATGAGCTACTTCCTGCCAGGGTCCCAGTGAAGTGGTAGGAGGGGACAGGTGTGAGAAGCAGTCCCTTCAAGGCAGGGTCTGGGCCAAGTATGGGAAAGGTGTTTTCTCCCAGGGCTGACCTGGCAGTATGGGGCTATGACTCAAGGGCCACCTTGGGAAATACTAACTGGGTTTTTCCCAGCATAAGGAGGGCCAGGAGCGATCCCTAGAGCACATGGCAGACGGCCAGCTAGGCCACAGTCCCTACCCTCTGCCGTAGTGTTGAGTATCATTCACAGGGCCCACTCTGTTCATTGAAGCCTTTGCCTACCACTTGGCTTGTCTCCTGCCTCAGCCACCAAAGTGTTCTTTCTCAGTTCTCAGCCACAGAGACTGGGACTGTCTCCCAGGAAGGTGTATATGCCCCTCCCCTTCCCCTCCACAGAATCGTTCCTTTCCATCAGTTTATGGATGCTGGTCCAATCACCTGGAGGCTAGGCCACCTGAGGCAGAGTTGCTCTCCGTGGGCCAAGAGCAGCCAAGTCTGCCACTTTCTCTCAGCTTCAGTGGAACTGTGTGGCATCTTAGGAGAGCAATGAACTGGCCAGGCTTTGCTAAGCTGAGGGGGACCTGTTGCTATAAAGCAGAGGAGAGCCAGATGGCCTGAGGTCAACAGAACTACATGAGCTACTCCCTGCATGGGTCCCAGCCAGATGGTAGGAGGAGACAGGTATGGGTGGCAGTCCCCTCAAGGCAGAATCTGGAAAAGGTGTTTTCTCCCAGCAAGTCCCTTTCCTCTGAGTCCTGGCCTTCTCTACATACTCATCAGAAGAATGCAACACTTAGTGTTCTCAACAGACCCAGTCTATATATCAAAGCACCTTCCAAGAAAGAGAACAGTCGCCAGAGGTTAAGAACAGTACTCAGAGAGGTCCAGGGCAGGGCAGGTGGCTCAGTTGGGAAAGTGCTTGCTGTCTGAGGACCTGGGTTCCAACCCCAGCACCCTCTAAAGGCAACTGTGGTGTTACACATCTTTAATCCCATTGACCGGAAGATGGAGACGAGCAGATCCTTAGGATAGCCTAGCAGAATCTACAAGTGAGAGATCTTGATCCAAAAAACAAGGTAGAGGGTCCCTGAGAAATGACCTCTGGCTTCCACAGAGCGCATGTATACGTGTTCACATGTACTCACACACATGCAAACATGTATATGTGTTCACATGTACTCACACACATGCAAACATATTCACACATTGAGCCACCCATATCCAGCAAAACCCATATTGGGCTAATTCTCCTCATACTGAACCCATCATCTTCTGAGGGTACCAGGCTGTAGGTCTTCCAGAGAGTTTGTGAGTTGACCCCATGATCCCTCTTTAGATTGGCTTCAGGAAGACTGTGGGCCAAGGCTGACTGCCAGCTCAAGCTGGCCGCCTCCTCCTCCTAAACTAAAACTCAGCCGTCTGGGTTGAAGGACTACACCATGTCCCTGGGCATGCTCCACATTTCCTCACCAGCTGGCAGGGAGAGCATGGGCAGTTGCACACACACGCAGATCTTGGCTCCCCATTGGGCAGCCTCCCTGAGGCGAGAGGCTGGCTTTCCTATCTTGGCCTAGGGCAGCCGTAGGCACAATCCACAGTAGGTTTCCCTGAAATGATGCTGGTTATTGAAGTGAATGGTCAGTGGAGTCACCCTCCCCAGTCGAAGTGGGTGTGCTTCTGGAACCTTCTGCTTAAATGGTTTCTGACAAAGCCTGAGAGGCAGGGGGAGGGGCCACCTGCCTCTCCTAAACTACATTGTTCCTAATGGGCTGTGTTCTCAGCTGATGAGAGAGATGTTCACCAGAAACCTGACAGAGAAGGCTACAGAATCAGGGATGAGTGAGTAATTAGACGCTAATTAATTTGCATTTCACAAGAGAGTCAGGGATGTTAAGGGAGGGAAAAAAAACCTGCGAAGATTAAAGGCCTCATGTAGAAGGAAAATCTGGGACGAAGGGCCGGTGGAGCAGACTCAACTGAGGGAGGATGTCAGCGGGAACAGGTGGCCATGTGGGCATTCAGTGGAGCAGGTGTGGCTGTAGCCAGGGAGGTCAGAAAGGCCTGGGTTCCCTGCAGTGCTCAGGACTGTTCCACATACTACCCAGGGCTGCCTGCTGGGAGTGTGGCTAAGTGTTTCCCTTTCCCCAGGCTGGCCTCAAACTTCTGAGTAGCTGAGAATGGTCCTGAACTTTTGATCCTCCTGCCTCCTCCTCTTCCTCAAAGACTAGATTAAAGGTATGTGCTACCATGCCTGGTTTATGTAGTACTGGGGATTGAACCCAGGGATTCACGCATAATAGGCAAGAGCTCTACTGACTGAACCACGTCCCCAGCCCTGGTGGGAGAGACAACAGATGACAAGTGTGAAAAACAAAGTTTCTGTCTCTCTATAAAAGATGCAAAAACAGTGGTTTTATAATTAAAGTTATTTAAATCTTATATTTTAATGACATTTTTGGAGACAGGGTCTCTTTACGCAGTCTGGCTGTCCTGGAATTCACTATATAGTCCAGAGTGGCCTCCAACTCAGAGATCCATCTGCCTCTGCCTCTCAAGGGCTAGGATTAAAGGTGTGTGCCATCACACCTGGCTCCTCTTTTAACAGGGCTGTAAGAAAGAGATGGGTGCTGTCTTTGGCCTCTGGTCAAGTGACTGCTTCTCAAACCAGAGTGTAGGAGGCAGATGAGCTGACTCAGCAGGTAGAAGTGTCATGTGCTCCCATGCCGCCCAGAAACACCTCTGAGGAGGCCACCCTGCTCATATGTGTAGCAGGTGGGCAACCTGTAACTGCTATCTCTTTAAATTCCTGCCCTGGCTGCTTTTGCCTCTCCAGAGCAGCCTGCACTTCATTTGAGAGCAAGACAGGGGTGTCACAGGTGACTAGATGTTGGTGTAACAGAATGTCTAACACTGGAGAATTTATATTAAAAAATGTTCAAAAAAAAAAAAAAAGCCTGGTAGTGGTGGCACACGCCTTTAATCCCAGTACTTGGGAGGCAGAGGCAGGTGGATTTCTGAGTTCGAGGCTAGCTTGGTCTACAGAGTGAGTTCCAGGACAGCCAGGGCTACACAGAGAAACCCTGTCTCGGAAAAAAAAATGTTTAATGAGTCATAGTACTGGAAGCTGGAAACTCAGGACTTGGCAGCCACATGCAGCTGAGCATGACAGTGGAAGAGCTGTGGTGGTGGTGAGCAGACACCTGTAGAAGGGACGGACCAATGAAGCCGACTTGCCTACAACAGTTAGCTTTGCAGAAAACGAGTCCAGTCCAGGGAGAAAGACATCCATCTCTTTTTAACCATTCACCCCTATCTTAAGGGCCCACCTTCTAATACCTCCACAGCAACAACCACATTTCAGCCCGAGGCCTTGTGCAGAGGGCATGAGTTTGATCCCCAGAACCCCAGATCCCTAGAAAACACAGGGTATAGAGGCACACACTTGTAAGCCCAGTGTAGGGGAGACAGAGATAGGCAGACCGTGGGGCCCATTGGCTAGGCAGCTTGGCTCATAAGGAATGGCACTCAGGCTTAACCTCTGGCCTTCACACACACACACACACACACACACACACACACACACACACACACACACACACACACACACACACACATACACACAGGCTTATAACATGACTTTCACAAAGTCAAGCCACAAGCCACATTCAGACATTGGAAGATATAAACTCCAAGCTACCTCAATGAACAACGATTCCTGCAATTCCCTAGCCTGATCCAATTTCTTCTTCTTACACTAAGATAGATCTTTCATGGTTGTCTACTCACCAACTCTTTCCCATAGAACCTAGCATGGGACCCAGGTGACCGGAGACCATCCAGCCTGGGGGCAGTGATGACCACCCCAGGGTAGCTGTAGGTTACCACGGGAACTGGGAGCTTTCCCATCTTGATCTCTCTGGGTCTCAGCATGACCAGGAAGAACTGCCATGGTACGGGGGCCTGAAGTCTTGGGTGTGGCCTTGGCCAAAGCTCTAGAATGCTGTGTGTCTTTTGGTGTGTCCGAGCCATATTAAAATGGGCTAGCCTCTAGGACCTGCTATACCTAAGCTCTATGAACATGGTAGTTTTAAACCACAGAAATCTATCTTCTCTAAGTTTTAGAGGCCACAAAGCCAACCTCAGTGTTCCTGGGCTGAGACCAAGGTGGCTTTGCAAAGCTAAGCTCCCTCCAGGTGACAATTCGTTCTTTGCCTCTTCCACATCCAGGTGGCTGCAGGTGACCCTTGTTTTGTGGCCTTGTCACTCCATCCTCAACACCAGCACCTTCGGATCTCTCTCCATCTCTCTTCATGTCAGCTCCTCTGCTGATGTCTGCTTATCCAGTCTCCCTCTCTCTGCATACTTGTGGCCCCTTTAGCTTCACACTCCCCCTGGTAATCCTGGATCATCCCGCCTCCAGGCCCTCCTCTTAATTATATCTGTAACAGGCCTTGCTCCAGATGACGCACATTTACAGGCCGTGAGGGTAGAATGAGGCGTCTTTGGTCCTCCAATAGAGCAAGCTCTTCTATCTCTTCCCTAACTGTAGCTGTACCTGCCTGGGTAGCTCAGAAAATAACCCTGCAGGAATTAGTTTTAATGTGTATTGACTAACCAGCCAGCTGCTTTGCTCATGGCTGTCTCTTTTAGCAACTACCATCCTAGGCAATCTTTTTTGAAAGCATTACATTTATTTATTTATTTATTTATTTATTTATTTATTTATTTATTTATTTAATTTATCTATCTATCTATCTATCTATTATTTTTAGTGTGTGTGTGTGCGTGTGTGTGTGTGTGTGTGTGTGTGTGTGTGTGTGTGCATGTGCACATGTATAGCGCAGCACCGGTGTGAAGATTTAAGGACAGCTTGCAGAGCTCAGTTCTCTCCTTCTCCCACGTGTGACCCAAGGACTGAACTCAGCTCCTCAGGCTTGGCAGTAAGCAACCTTTACCCCACTAGCTCCATCACAAGCTATCTTAAGGAAACACAGCATGTGCTCCTTGCTAGACACACATTCTGTCACTTGCTCCTGCCTGGGGAAGTCGGGGCTATGAGAATCCCCTGTAGAAGTGAGACTGGGTGAGGAGGGAAGGGGAGGGGTTAAGCATCTAGTCCACAGCCCCAGCGTAGGTAGGGTTCTCTGAAGTGACTTACAAAGTTTGGTACCCTTTGAACTTTGGAGCAGTCCAGAAAGGGCTGTTCCAGAAAACTGAAAATCTAATTACAAGAGTCGGGAATGCAGGTCCTTTAGGGCTCCATCTGAGCGTGACCTCTTCCATTAAGCAAGACATAGGTAGGGAATTAGGGTACAACCTGGTCTCAGTTTGCCTGGTGGCCAGCACAATCAGTGACTTTTATTATTCTCTGTCTCTGGGCTGTTGAAGACTTTGCATCTCAGTGTAGGTTGGGCCTCATGGCTAAACTATCTGTTCATATCTCTCTCTCTCTCTCTCTCTCTCTCTCTCTCTCTCCCTCCCTCCTTCCCTCTCCCACCGTGTGTGTGTGTGTGTGTGTGTGTGTGTGTGTGTGTGTGTGTGTGTGTGTATGCACGTGAGAGCTCGTGTGTGTTCTCCACCAGCCCTCACATTGCTTCTCTGGGAGACCTATATTTCCCTTTTGCCCTGACTTTAATTTCAGACCCTAGAAGAGCATATGACTTAAATACTATGTTTGTTTGTGCGAGGAGCCTGCCGTGGAAGCCGTCTACAGTGAATCCCTTGTGTGAGAGGGTTTCCAAAAGTCCAGAGGTGGGAAGGAGGCTTGGCCCCTGGAGAACATTCCTGTGGATGAAATGGAATTTAAAAACAAGTCCACCAGCAGGCCTTGAGGTTAAAGGGCAGGAAGCTGGTCTGAGCACATCTTAGTCCTCTGGGTCTAAGGGCAGTTGGGAATGCTGTGTGTTTGCCCAGCTGGGGCCAAGAATGGGTGTGGGCATGTGGCAGGAGGAGGTGGTTTGGGCAGTAGGCACTGGCCATGGTCAGGGGAGCTTCCTACACCACATGGAGAGCTGAAAGTGAATTTTCAAGGCCACAGAGGTGGCACACCCCTCTGCTGTTTGTCTTCCAAAATATTTTTCTGGCTATGACAATGGGTTAAGGAAGATAGATAAGGAGGGCATCGACTCCTGGCAGTCAGGAGAAAAGCCTCTCTCTCTCTCTCTCTCTCTCTCTCTCTCTCTCTCTCTCTCTCTCTGTATGTATGTGTGTGTATGTATGTGTGTATCTCTCTCTGTATATGTGTACATGTGTATGCACATGTGTGCACACACTTTTTTGGAAGCCAGAGGACACCTCAAATATTGTTCTTCCGGTTCTGCCCACTTTCATTTTGAGACAGGCGCTCTCACTGGCCTGGAGCTAGGGGGCCAGAGAGCTGCAGGGATCTGCTTGTCTCTGCCTCTGTGTCCGCAGCACTGGAATCACAGGCCCACACCACCACACCTTGCTTTTTCTATGTGGGTCCATGGCAAGCATTTTCTGGCTGAGTTCACTCCCTGGCCCACCCATTGTGCTCTACAGTCAGCAGTTTCTTCACCTGTTGATCTGTTGATGGATGCTTAGCTGACTCCTTATCTTGGCTGCTGCTGCAATAAACAGTACAGAGGCCTCTTTCATATCCAGATTCCATTTCCTGTCATTGTCCACCCACAGGTGGTCTCTCTGCCTCAGATCTCAGCTCTGTGTTGACTTTGTGAGCCATTTTTACCCTCTCTTCGATCCCTCCAGCACTTGCTATCTTTGGTCTTTTTGTTAGCAGCCATCCTAACAGGTATGGGATGATCTTTCCTCATGGTTTTAGTGATGCTGAGCATTTTAAAATCACACTTGTTTATTTAAGTGTGTGGAGGTCAGAGGACAACTTATGGGAGTCAGTTCTTTCTACCCACTCTGGGGGTCACACAGACCAAACTTGGATCATCTGGCTTGGCTACACGTACCTTACCAACGAGCTGTCTTGCTCGCTCGCATGTGTTTGTTGTTTGTTTGTTTGTTTGTTGTTGTTTTAAATACGCCCATTAGATATTTGTTTGCCTCCTTTTGAGCAGTGTTTATTCACATCCTTTGGTCATTTTTTTAAATGTACATTGGTGTTTTACCTGCATGTATGTCTGTATGACAGTGTAGGATCCCCTGGAACAGAAGTTACAGACAATTGTGAGCTGCCATGTAGATACTAGAAATTGAACCCAGGTCGGCTGGAAGAGCAGCCACTTAACCACTGAGCCGTCTCTACAGCACCCCCTTTGACCATTTTTAACTGGTTATTTGTTTTCTTATAACTGAGTTACTTAAGCTCTTATGCATTTGGGTATTAACTCCTTTTCACACATGCAATTTGCAAATACCATCTATGGACTATGCCACGGCTCCATTGGTTGCTTCCTTGCTGTAGAACCTTTGAATTTGGGACAATCTCATGTTTGCTTTTGCTTCCTGGGTCTTCATTCCCTGTTCTAAAATCCACTGCAGGGCCAGTGTGTGAGGAGGCGCATTTTCCTAGTGGGTTTACATCTTTATAACCAATCTCAAATGCTTGTGTGTGTTATGAGATAAAGACCTATGCTCATTCTTCTCTGTGTGATTGTCATTTATGGAAGGGCTGTTCTTTCTAGTAATTGTTTGGGGCACCTTTCATGAAAAGCAATTGATTTTATTTTTTTAAAAGCATGGATTTGTTTCTGGGCATTCTGGACATTGGTCTCTGCGACTGTTATTGTGATGGTGCCGCGTTGTTTTGATTACTGTAGCTTTGTAGTGCAGTTTGAGATGAGGTACTATGATGTTTGTAGCAGCTTTGCTCTTTGTAATCAAAATTTCTTTGAGTGGAGTCTTTGTGCTTCTATATGAATATTAGGACTTTTTTTTCTATTTTTGTAAATATGGTCATTGGAATTTTGAAAGGGACAACATTGACTGTAGATTTGGGTAGTGTGGATATTTTAAGGATATTAATTCTTCCAATCCATGAACATGGGATATCTTCATTTATTTGTATTTTTTTCTTCTTCAATTTTATTTGCCAATATCTTACAGCTTTCAATGTATAGATTTCTTTTTTTTTTTTTTTTTTTACCACTTTGGTTAAATGTATTCCTAAATATTATTCTCATTTTATAGATTATTTTATTTTATGTATGAGTGTTCTGCCTGCATGTATCCATGTACACTACATGCATGCTTGGTGAGCATGAGAGCCAGAAAAGAGACCCCTACACCAGGATGGTACCTGTGTGTGGCAAGGGTGAATGGGTACTTGGGGATTTGCACAGAGATGGGATGTGTGCTATGGGTCACAGCAGGACTGTGTGTAGGGACAGATATGTGGGAAGTTTTCCAACAAGAAGAATCATGGGTCAGGAATGAGCGATGGCTGAGAGGTCAGAGAGTTCAGGCTAGTCATCTCTCCTGAGGTAGGACACCAAGAGCTGCAACTGGGCAGGGACATATATTAGTAGGTGACAGCAGCAAGTGTTTATGGGGGGACCTTTGGGCAGAATGCAGGAGTTGAGGCTGCTCTTCTATGACTCACTGGTCACTAGTGCAAAGTCACACTCTTTTTAAACGTTTTTAATTTTATGTATATGGGTTTCTGGCTGCATGGATATTTGTGCACAATGTATGTGCCTGGTGCCATCAAAGGACAGGAGAGGGCATCAAATCCCCTGGAACTGGAGTTACAGATGGTTGTGAGGCGCTCTGTGGATACCAAGGATCTAACTCAGGTCTTCTGGTAGAGTAGCCAGTGCTCTCAAACACTGAACCATCTCAGCAGCCCCAAAGCCATACTCTTTTTATCTCAATTCCTTATCTGCAAAATATAAGAGTTGGCCTCACATCAAGGGGTTTACTAGTCTTTAATTCCAGCACTCGGGAGGCAGAGGTAGGTGGATTTCTGAGTGGAGGCCAGACCGATCTACAGAGTGAGTTCCAGGACAGCCTTGACTACACAGAGAAACCCTGTCTCGAAAAACAAAGCAAAAGAAAAGAGAGGTTCTTTAAGGCTTCAAGTTGGCTCGGCAGGTAAGGGTGATGATGAGTTTGATCCCTAGGCCCCACGTGGTGGAAGGAGAGAACCAGTTTGGTACGTTGCCCTTGGTCATGGATTAGTTGCCTTTCTGTTGCTGTTATGATAAAACACCAGAAGCAACTTACTCCAGAATTTATTTTATCTTACTGTTCTGGGGGGGGGGGGAAGAGTCCATGGAGAAGTGTGGCAACCAGTGGCAGGCAAGGTGGCTGAGAGAGCACAGCTTTAACTTCAAGCCTAAAGCAAAAGGGCAAGAACTGAACGTGAGATCAGAATGTGAATTCCTCAGTCCCATCACCAGTGATGCATTCCCTCCAGTGAGGCCTCAGAAGCCTTCCCAAACAGCTTCTAACTGGGGACCAACTATTTAAAATGCTGAAACCTAGGGGAAGAATTCTCATTGCCACTACAGGACTCAGTGCATGTTCCACCGCATCCGTGCAAGCCTTTCTCACAAAAGGAAATAAATAAACATAAGAAGAAAAATAAAGAGATATGGTATGTGAAACTGCATCTCTCTCATTTGCAGAAGAGCTGGCAGCACCCCCACCCCCAGGAGGAGAGTGACATCAGACTTCATGTCATGCCCATAATTGGAGATCTTCAGATGAAAGTGCTCTTTAAATATGTTAGAGGGTGAGTCTTGTCTCATCCAATCAGTTCCTGGAAGGCGGAGATATGGGCCACATGTCTATGGGCGGTTGTCTCAGGGTTCCATGTGGGCCTCACACACCTGTGCCTCTAGGCTGTTCAGAACACCTGCGGTCCCTAGAGACATTGCTCCAGGCCAGCCCAGGCCAGCTCAGGCATATTCTTCCTGCTAGAGCCTAGGGCCTCCAGACCCCATCTCTCCTGAAAACGTCTCCTCATCCTTCTGAGCACTAAGAGTGAGTAGCACTGATGACTCCCACAAATAAGATTCCTCAGGTAAACGATGCAGCACACACAGCCTGTTGGCCATCTGTCTGAGCTAGAGGCCATTTGCATATCTCTTTCTCTTTCCCCCCTGGACCTTTTTGGGTAGGGACTATGAGGGTGGCTCTTGGGCCACCCTCAGCAGCTAGTGCATCCTTGATTCCCAGACAGAACTTCTGAAGTCATAACACGATATCAGCAAGACTGGAGTTCCCATTTGGGATCTCAGGCTGTTCACAGGATCAAATATGTGGAGAGGCGGGTCTATAGGAGGGCACAATGCTTGCTCTGTTCCCTGTGAGGTGCCCCACTTCAGGGCAAGGCATGCCTTGTGCAAAATGCCTCTAGGTTCTTCCTCATCTAAGGATAATGAACATGGAAAGCGACCAATAGAAGATGATGCAGGTCTTGTTGGGCAACACACAGGGTGTAAAGAAATGTCTATGTTGGCAGTATGCTGACACACAGGCCTTTGGCCAGGCCCTCTGTGGAAATGGCTACAGAGACTGCATAGAACAACCCTGGCTTTATTAAGTCCATCTTGTAGATGAGCGACAGGACCTGAAAGTTTGCCACCTTGCCGGAACACAGCTGCTACTCTCTCCCCCCTCTAAGGTGAAGGCCACCCTAGCGTGTGGGGTGATGTTTGCCTTGGCACTCAGCAGATGCTCCTGCGCCTACCTGCATAGTCCAGTCCAACTGTAGGTTAGCCTCCCACACAACCCACCTGAAGCTCCAGCCAAGAGCCACTTCCCTCTCTGCTGCTTGGTTGGGCCCAATCCCTTCTCATATGTTTCAGGCTGGCTCTAAAACAGTAGGTTGGCCTTTGAGCCTGGCTGTGTGCTCTGGGAAGCAGGCTCTGTGCCTGGCTGTGTGCTCTGGGAGGCTTCTGCTGGGGCCAGGACAGAGGCCATGCACTCAGTGTACCAGAAGCCACCACAACCTGGTCCAGGACATGGTTGAAGTGGCCAGAGGAATCTAGAAGCGGTTCTCTGATCCCAGAGAAGAGCTGGTGGGTAAAGGAAAAGGACAAACCCCGTGTGAGAGTTTAGGAAGGCCGCCAAGCCCCAGGGCCTGGCTGATGGCAGCCTGGCTGCCAGAGCACCCCCACACAGGCTGAAGGAGCCAAACAGACAGCAGGAGAGGCCTACCCTCCCAGATACAGGAGAATGAAGGTACTGACTCACCGGTCCAGCTGGATGCTATCATTGCTGAAGGATGGAAAGCAGGAAGGTGATCCCAGCCAGGTCCCATGGCTTCAGGATACCCCCAAATTATCCAGCCTCTTTGAATTGGCCATGGTAGGTTTGGTGGCCCCTCGTTTTACAGAGTAGAGGTGAGCTCAGTGCCTGCTCTTGGGGAGTTGAGGCCAGGTATACAGGCTTATGGACAGGCAGGGTGTTCAGATCAGAGCCCTGGATCTGTAAAAAGACAAGCATGGGGTCTAACCTCAGGTAAACAGTACTATCATCTCCCCAGCCCTCACCTTCATTCTCTGCTATGTGTGGTCAAAGTCAGGGCATATAGGAAAGCTCTTACCACAGTGCCAGGCACATTCTATGGTTCCCTGCACACAAGTCAAGATACCTGCTCCACACCTTTCCCTGTGCCCCTCAGGAAAGCAAAGCAGGTCCTACCCTGCAACCTAGCCATTATTTCCCTCTTGATCACTTGATCCTTGCTTTGAGTCCTCCAGGAAGACCAGCACATACCCCATCACTCTGCAGGATCAGGAGCCCAGGGAGGGGCTGGAGTCACCTCCTGACCTGGCCTCAAGCTGTGGGCAAAGAGAGGAATGATCCTGAAGGTAAGGCTGGCCCCAGGAGCTCCGGGCCACCTGCCTAGTGTTGTGCAATTGGAGAAGCAGCTAACCCTGTGGCCATCTCAGCAGAGACAAGTAGCAGCAAAGAACCTACTGCTCACACTGCTCACATTCCGGGATGCCTGAGTCTGGCTCAGAGATGTAACAAGATACCACTCTGGGCTCTGGTTGGGGTGCTGGTGAAACAAGTCCATTGTTTATCTTCTCCTGAGCCTTCCAATTTATACAGGGTGCCTTACCTTCTAGCACCTTCTACCATAGGGTGCCTCCCAAGCTCTCTGTTGAAGATGCTCTACCAAGTCATGAGCAGACAGGAGTGGTCCTTTAGACACATGGAGTCACATAGCTACTTCTCCATTGGCTAATCAAAGCAGAACCTTCATGTATAAGTAGAATCTGTAGAGAATTTGGACTGAGACTCATAATTTGTAATTCTTTAATTTGGACATAGAGCAGGTCATTTGCACATCCGTGTTCAGGTAGGTGTGGCCTCATCAACACATGAGCTTGTGGGCTTGTGATGTGGGACACTGAATTCACAGAGCCTGCTTCTTAGGTCACAGGGCCAGGACCGTTTTCCTGTGTGATACCTGTCAGAGGCTGGCTATGGGAGTCAGGCTTCCAGAGACCCACAGAGGGAGGAGCCTATGGCCTTGTTCACAGAGATAGCTGACCAGTCCTGGACAAGTTCCATGACTAGGGAGAATACACCATACCCAATTAATGCCCAGGGAGTCCTTGGAAACGGTTCACTGAACAAGCTACAGATTTGAAATTAAGGAAGAAAACCTGTAGTCAAACCCATTTAGCTCCCCCACCACCTCCATATACACCATGCTCAGGGAAAAGGTAGCCTAGAGCCCTTTCTTCTTGTAAACCGATGACAGGTCTTTGTGGGTCTGGAACAATCTCCAGTGTCATTGATGCAGCTGTGGAGAGAACGCAAGGCTTTTATTAGAGAGGCCAGGAAAGGGATCAAAGTCTCCCAGGACTTCTGATTTTCA
This sequence comes from Uromys caudimaculatus, assembly GCA_028551405.1. Lineage (NCBI taxonomy): Eukaryota > Metazoa > Chordata > Mammalia > Rodentia > Muridae > Uromys > Uromys caudimaculatus. Next base: position 57,086,900 of record CM052706.1, read on the forward strand.
TTATCTTTTAATTTCCTATGACACATCATTACATAAATGTAATCCTTCCTGCTTGCTCCCTTTCCCTGCCAAGTTTTAGCTGTATGTGGCATGTTTAAGAAGAACAAGGTTATTGGCAGAGATAGGAGCATGGGCAAGATCCCCGAGGCTGGGACAGCAGGGAACAAATGAAGCAAGTGTCACTCAAGGGGTTAAGGATGAGGGAAACTCAGGGGATCTCCAGTTTTAAATTTATATTTTATGTGTAGAATAGGTCATCTGGGCCACTGATGTACTGTGTTTAGGCAGGCAAGGCCTGGTCCCCACATGACCAAGGAGGCCTCTGAAGTCTTGAGGCTCCAGGGATGTGAACATAGCTTGTTGGGTAGGGGGTTGGGACTCTGAATCCATAGGTCCTGCTTCCTAAGTCATGGTGCTGGACAATGTTCTTTGTGTGGTGCCTATCAGAGGCTGGCTGTAGGAGGCAGGCTCCCAGGGTCCTCATAGAGGGAGGAGCCCATGCTCTTGTTCACAGAACAACCCTGGACAACTCCTCTGCCTACAATCTGGGTCACTGTAGATATCTGCCTAGCTGAGCTCGCTAGGCTGAGCATGACTGATAGTCATACGCAGACCTGATGTGTGTCGTGCTGACAGGACAGTCTTGGCCAGAGGCTGGTCTGGGTGGGTGTATCGGGAATGAAGGGGAGGAGAGGTTAGTCAGGCCTTCCTGGCCCAGCTTAAGAGATCAGCTCCAGGCTTGCCTTCCAGAACCTCAGAGAAAAAGGTGAAGAAGTAAACAGGAACCCTTCCTGATTGTGAGTTGACGATGTATCTTCCTCAAAGGCTGTCACAGACCCCCATCCTTGATGACCCATGAGTGAGTGGGTCAGAGCATTCATACACCCAGACACATAGACACCCAGAGACACACCATACACACACACACACACACACACACACACACACAGAGAGAGAGAGAGAGAGAGAGAGAGAGAGAGAGAGAGAGAGAGAGAGAGAGAGAGCAACCCCACTGTGTACAATTGCGGGTGCTCTAAATGCTCAGGTCTGTCTGGCAGGGGAGCCCCATGTACTGCCAACTGAGAATCAGGCGCCAAGGGTAGATTCTATGCAGGTGTGGTGGAGGCTGAGAGAGATCAGAAGGGGATGCTTCTGAATAAAGTCAGATGGTCTGGTCAGCTATGAAAGAGTCTGTGTGGAGCCCTCAGGGCAAAGTGGGTGTGGAGCCACATTCCTGTCCCTGGGAACAGGTTAGGCCTGGAGCTTCAAAGCTTACAAGGCAAGAATGGGTTAGGTCTGGATGGAGGAAGGAGCCCCAGGAGCCTGGAGGGCAGGCGGCTGTGCTGCTGGGAGCACGTAGGAGATCTTTCTCTTTTTTCCCCCCAGCACGCTATATTCTAGGCTGTACCCTCACACTTTGGTCAAGAACCTCCAGGATGCATCATCCAGGAAGGCCCTTCAGGCCTAGGCCAGACCTGGCTGCCATTCTGAAACCCAAATGACTCCAAAAGCTGGAATTCAAACATCCCACCCCTCCCTGAGCTGCAATTCAGCAGTCATGCATAGAGCCCAGGGGTGTGCATATCAATCCAGCTTCCAGGTGTTGCTGAGGCAACCCCTTGGCTACTGCACTGCAGTATGAACGGTACTGGTCCAGTTTGCTCACAGGAAATGCCCTGGGCAATGGTCAGCTGGAAGGTCTGCTTCTCCTCAGTCTAGAAACTTCTGGGATGTCTTTGGTGCTGAGAGTCCAAGTCTAGGTGATGTGAGCAGCTGTGCCTCCATCTCCCTGGACCAAGCCATGCTTCAATGCTGATGATCTGCCTGGCGAGGCCGGAGGTCACTGTCTTACTTAGGTTTCTATTGGTCTGATAAAACACCATGACCAAAAAAGCGACTTGAGAGGAAAGAGTTTAATTTAGCTTACAGTTCCATATTCACAGTGTCTCATGAAAAGATGTCAGGGCAGGAATGGAAGCAGGAATTCTGCTCACTGACTTCCTCAGCCTGCTTTCCTAGACACCTGGGATCACCTCCCCAGGGATGGCACTGCCCACAGTGCTCTGGGTCCTCTCAATCAATCACTAAGGAAATGCTCCACAGGATTGCCTACAAGTCAGCTTTATGGGGCATTTTCTTAACTGTTCTCTTTCCTCAGATGACTCGAAGTTGTATCAAGTTGACACTGCCATCAACAAAAGCAACCCCCAGAAAGCAGCCAAGTCAATTACTTTATGATGCACTGGGGACAGGAGTAAGGAGAGGAGTCCTGGTCTCCAGTCTCTTATCTAGAAAGCAGGTAGAGGTTACATCACATATCACACCAAGAGGCTCCTGGAGTGTATATTGGTACTTTTCTCTTTGCTGTGAAGAGAGGGGAGGAAAACCAAGAAAGACCAGATAAAAACAACTTAATGTGGAAGGGTTTATTTTGATTTGATTTACGGTTTTGGGGGTACAGTCCATCATGATGGGGGAGATCATGGCAGGAGAAGCTTGAGGTAACTAGTCACATGACATCCACAGTCAGGAAGCAGAGGGGGTAAACGCTGATGCCCCGCCTGCTTTTCATCAGTCCAGCACAGCAGCCCGTGGGATGGTGCTGCCCAACCTTCTAGTGGGGTCTTACCACTTCAATTAACACAGTCTAAACTTGCTCAGAGGTGTGTCTCCCAGGTGATTCTAGAACCTGTTGCCAGTCAAGAACTTCACAGTGGTACTCGGGCATGCGCACACTCACACACACACAGCTCATTGTTGTCATCGTCCCGTTGAGTGGGTGTGCAGGCAGGCACAGATCAACAGCCCATGGAAAACAACCTAGGATTGGTTACGACCACAGTAGGTCCATTCCCTTCCTTTCTGACTGTCAGTTTCCTCACTCTGGAAAAATCAAGAGATATAGATTAGATGGTTCCTTCTGAGGGAAGCCTGAGGGACCTTGCTGGTAACCGCACCATCATCTGATTAGTGTTCAATTTAAAGCAGTTAATAGACAGCTGGAACTTTGCAAGGCTGGCCAATTACTAGGCACGCTGGAGAGCACAGTGCCAGAGAGCACACAGAGTCCTTGGGGACCAGTCTATATATCAGGGTGTCATCAGCCACTTCAGGGACCTCCAGCATGAACAGCACTGCTTGAGGTTACTTGTAACTCAAAACAAAGGGAGCTTTCCCCGCAGCAGCTCCCTGGGGAACGTAGAACACTCTGAGGCAACTTCCTGGAGTCCCCACTAGGCCCTGGGAAAGCTGAGCAGTGGTCTGGGAGCCAGGCAGAAGCTGTCCCTCCTCCCTCATCACCTTTCCCTGGGTTCTGCCTGCTGCCTGCTGACATGACCCAATTAGCATCCTTCTGAGAGGCTGGCAAAGCAAACAAAGAGGAGAAGGATCCCAGGAGAGAAGAACCTGGCTGTGCAGGTCCTGAAGGCCAAACACAGGCCTTGGACTCAGCCCAGACTGGGATCCCTGAACTTTACTTTGCAAGCCCTGTGACTCAAGATGGCACACTGACTTGTTGGAGAAGCTGGTTTGTTTGGTCTTCAAAGTTAAGTAAGAATGAGATTTATGAAAGCCATTGAAAGGATGAAAATACAGAATTCACTGGGACCTCCCTGGCGCCAGGCTGCAGATACAATCTCTAGCTCACGGCATGGCGAGCCGAGTCTGGGATCTGTGTTTAAGTCTCTGCGATTGGCTATGTACCTCTGAGGATGCGTCTCACCTCTCCTGGTGTCTTCATCTGTGTCCTGAGAACACCTACAGTGTTTCCCCCAAAGGAATGAAAGAGAAAAGTGCAATCTGTCTGGCTGGGAGCAGGGGGGCTGTAACTCCAAGACCGTGACACAGTTTTCTCAGTGCTCAAGTGACGGCCTCAGGTGTGTGTCACCATGCCATCCTGGGCAGCCTGACCAGGCTGGAGGGGTGGCACTTCCAAGTCCTGGATGACCCACAGCAGCCCGCCTGCCCAGCGGTTAGCTCAGGAAAGCCTCAAATTATACAATTTATGAAACTCGATCCAGTTTTCCGTCTGGAACGTGTGATTAGAAAGATTACACATTGCCTGTTGCAATTATGGTAATGTTGATGTGTGGACAGATAACTGGCAGCGGAGCTGTTCTGAGCCATCTATTTATAGGCTCAGATTCTTGCTATCTCAAGGCAGACATATGGGCCATGAAGGCAGGCGACAAAAAAAAAAAAAAAAAAAAAAGCCAGGAGGGGGAGCGTGAGCCTCCCTCGGAATGAAAAGACACCAAAGGAAGCCGTAATTAGGGCTGGGACTGGCTTATGTAAATCAGGTAATACTTTCAAAACAGACACGAGATCCGGTTTTAATAAAGCACATTGGAACAAATGGCGGAATAATGACTTTAATAAATCTAAATACAAATATTTTGTTCCGTCTCCAAAATGAACAGCCCTGGCATCTGCCGAGCTCGGGCCTGGGCGAGGGGGCGGCGCTCCGTGTTACTGGATTCTTACACTCCCTCAGCAGGCTTGAGGATTTTAATTTTTAGCCTTCTGCTAAATTACATGGGCTGTCAGTCAACTGTGGGAGATATTTTGAGTAGCGAGATTTATACAAACACACAGAGCACACTCAGAAGGCTCTGCACAATATCTTTTACACCAACCCAGGATGTAAATCACAGGTTGTTCGGGGCCTGAATTACAGCTTTTCTGGAGATAGACTGCAGAGACATTATTCACCAGTAGGAGGGATCTGGTGGCACTTTCTTGATGCCCTCTCTCACCCCAGTATGAATCAGAGACAGACTATGAGATTGTTCTTTTGCATTTCCTAGCACTTCCCACCCCAGCTCTGCTGTCTAAGCCTGAGGTTGTTGATCCGTGAGGCAAAGAGGCTGCACGTGTGGGTTTTGATTACCAAAAAAAATGTTGTCCTGGATACAGACCAATCTTTTAAAATGAATAAGACTAGGCATGATGGCTTGTGCCTATAATCATAGAACTTGGGAGGCAGACACTAGGTGCTAGAGGGTCTCAAGTTTGAGTTCAGGCTGTGATAGAAGTGAGTTTAAGGGCAGCCTGGACTACTTCTTGCATGCTGATGGACAGCTCTGGGGCAGGCAATACTGTGAGCGTCACTTCCTCTGATCTTCACTATACCCAAATGCCCATGCTCTACTCATTGACATTTTTATGTATTACATTGTCTTTCGTTACTTAATAGAACTAGGTTTTAGAATTCGTGCTTTATGCGTGTATTTTTCATGCTGTTTTTCAACTGCTGTCCTCAAGTCTATGGATTCTTAATATAAAGGTAACACACATTTCAAATATGACCCCACCCACCATGGTTTTGAGTGATCCAATGACTCCTCTGTTGGAAGTTTGGTCCTCAGAGTAGTAATGTTGGAAGGTGGTGAAACCGTCAAGAGGGAGGGCCTCTGGAGGGAATTAGGTTATTAGGGACATTGCCCTGGGAAGGATCTAATGTAGTCCTCATGGAGCTAGTTCTCTGGAGAGTAAGTTCTTAGGAAAATAACAGGACCACCCACCCTACTCTTTCGCTTTCTGATTCGGCATGCTGGTTCTCAGTCTTGTGTGCACTCACTCCCACCATGACACCCTTTGCCACGGTGATACAGCCATGGAAGCCCTTAACAGAGCCCTCATCAAACTGGTTGTACTTCCTAAATACACTTCTCTGTGTATATTTCTCCCCTACCCTACCCCAGGTATTTTGTTGTAGCAATGGAAAAAAAGCCCAATAATACACATGTGGGAGCTAGGATTGATGGCCCGTATTTGGGAAGAACTAGCCTTTATTCTGTGGCATTTTGTTTTGTCTTTTTAAACAGACAAGGGTTGTTACAGAGATTTTCTTAAGCAGCCAAAATAGAAATCCGGTGACCTTATGTTACTCTTGTATATTCCATAGGCCTGTGAAATCCAGCAGCCGGGCTTCACTCACCCATATCATCATGAGATTAGAGTTTCTGCACTGCAGAACAGGGATGAAGGCATTCATCTGTCCCTCCTCACCTATACCTGCCCACGATCCCCTCTCTCCACTTATTTCTTCCCACTTGTTTAACCATTCCTTTATACATTTGCGTAACTGTCCATCCATCCATCTGTCCACCCATCCTTCCATTAATCCACCCACCCACTAGCAATGTATCCATCCACCCACTTATCCTTCCATTCATCCACACACCCATTAATCCCATCTACCTGCCCACTTATCCACCCATCAACCCACCCACCCACTCATCTATCCACCCATCTTTCCATCCATCTACCCTCTTATCTATCCTTCTACCCACCCAGCTATTTGATTTGCAGAACTGCCCTTTCTGCTGCTCTGTCCTCCCACATGGCTGTCTGAGGACTCCTGTTTTTAAGTTAGGCTCAGCTGACAAAATCCCTCCTGTTACCGTCCATGTCCTTATTAAAGCCAGTGCTCTGAGATCCCCACCCATCATTTGTTTATACGAGGACTCTACAACTCTATCTCCCCTCAGCTCTGTAAGAGAGCTCTCTGTTCCTCTCTCCAGCTTCACCCATCACTGAAGACCCCCAGTATTTTGTAATAGAAAATTTTCCTGGTTTCCTTCTATAACTGCCTCCAGACCCCTTCTCTATTGGGCTCCCCTCTCTTTCTCACTGTCTTTGCACAGAGGTGGGTGGTGATCTCCACACTCTCACTATGGATGCTGATCCTAGGGACTCACTGGGAACCTGATGACCCCATCTCACTGTTGGTACAAAAGGCTGCACGTGCCCTGAACCTGAGTTATATTCACACACACCACAAAGTCCCTGTGTGAACAGTAGCAGTGACCTTAGATTCCACTCAAAAGGTGGTTCGTGTGTGTGCGCTAGGTCCCCACCATTTGGAGCCTTTGAATATGAGTCAAAAGCAGTCTTTCCTCACTCAGTTACTCCTCTCAGGTGTTTATCTCAGTAATGGCAAACCAACACATCCTTTCTCCCACTCTCCCTCTTGTCTGTAGGCTGGCTCTCGGCACTTCTCCATAAGCCCATTCTTGATTATTGATGCCATGTATGGAAATTAAAGATTTGAAATTTTTAAATTATATTTATTATTATCATTATTATTAGTGTTATAAGTGTGAGCGTATGTAAATGTGAGAGTGTGTGTGTGTGTGTGTGTGTGTGTGTATGTGTGTGTGTGTGTGTGTGTGTGTGTATGCGCGCCCACATGTGGTGGAAAAAGGACTGCTTTACCAGAGTCCATTATCTTCTTCCAGTATGTAGGTAGGCCCTGGGGATTGAGAATCAATCATCAATCAAGAAAATGCACAGGACGCTTCTTCACCAGCGTGCAGTCCCCCAAGTCATCCTACCAGATAGAAATTAAAGTTTTTAACATCAAAGTTTGTGGGCTGTGGTAGAAGGAGAGAGATAACTCCCAAATGTTGTACTCTGGTCTTCACACCAACAGCATGGCAAATAGACCTCCCGCTGAATAGATAAATAGATAACGATAATAAGATCAAAGTCTGACAGGGGTAAAAGGCATTGTCCATGAAGGCCCTAAGCCAGAGTCAGGGTAGGAAGCAGACAAAGCGGAGGCCTCATAAATGAACTTCACACTTGTGCCTTAAATGGTTGTTTCTCTCTGGCCTGGGGAGTGCTGGGCCTCTCTGATTTACTTTGTCTTAGAGTTTACTCTCCTGTTTGTATGGCTGCCCTTTGGTGTCTGTAACATGCTGCCTAGTTCCATGTCAACATGACCCAAGCCTAGTCATTTGGGAAGAGGGAATCTCCACTGAAAATATGCTCCCACTAGATTGGCCTGTGGACAAGCCTGTGGTGTATTTTCCTGATAGATGTGGGAAGGCCTGGCCCACTATGAGCAATGTCACCCCAGGCTAGAGGTTGAGCAAGCCAGTAAGCTGCACTCCTTCACAGCTTCTGCTTCAGTTCCTGCCTCCAGGTTCCTGCCTTAGCTTCTCTCATTAATGAACCATTAGTGTAAGATGAAATAAATCCTTTCTTCCTCAAGTTGTTTCTTATCGTTATGGCTTTTGTTTGGTTTTGTGTGGTTTCATAGCAATAGAAGCCTTAACAATGACAATGTGGGAGTTGGTCCAGACCCCTTCCCAAATCCGAGTACCCAAACCTGTGGATGCTCTAGTTTCAAACATCGAATTGCACAGCACTTGCAGATGACTGTGCACGCCCTCTCCCACTGGCAAGGCACAGTATCTAATGCAGCATAAATGTGATCCTGGGAGCTGCTATCCTGTATTGTTTGGGGAACAATAGCAAGAAAAAGAGGAAGTCCGTGTTTAGCCCAGGTGGAGCTTTTTTCTTGTGTCTCATCCATGGGTGACTGTTCTTGTGTCCCATCCATGGGTGACTGATCTGCAGCTGCCTGCCAATGTGGCGAGCCGTGATCTCCACAAGCTTTAGTGCAGATGGTTGGTCTCCACTGTTAATTTGACAGACTGTAGAATCATCATGAGAGCTCATCTCTGAGCACATCTGTGAGGGATTCTCTGGATTAGGCTAATTGAGGTGGAGAGACCCACCCTAACCATTGGCTGCGCCACTCCAAGGGCTGGAGTCCAAGGCTGACTAAAAAGAAAGCAGAGATGCACACAAGCACCCGTCCCTCGTCACTCTCTGCTTCTTTGTCATGGCTGGTTTTGTTTATTTCAAAATAATCCCAGGCCATTAAATAACTGAAACTCAGATAAATCCTTCTTCAACAGCAGAAAGCATCCTCACAGTTATTCACAGTTGATTCTGCCAGTGGGGGTGGGGACAGATGTGGGTGGGTATGGTGAAATCACAGAGAGACCTGGGGAATAAGAGGGTTAGGGTCCTACCTGGCCCAGTGGGGCTGCCTGTGCCGTGCATGCTCTGTCAGGTCTGGGGGTGCTGGGCAGCTCTCACCTCCCTCTTAGAGAGGTTATTCCTCATTACCTTCCAGTGACAGGCAGGATCAGTCACCGTGGCGGGGGAGTGAGGAAGACTGGACTGGCTGGAGGTGGGGCGTGGGGAGAGGTGGGGGGGTGGGGATTGGAAGCAGTGCACCCTCACCCTCAGCTTCTTGACTAAAGGCCGTCTCTCTGCTTTCCCTGCCTGGAGGACAGTAGCCTCTCAATGGTGAGCCAGAATAAACCCTTCTTTCCTTCAGTTGCTTCTTGTCTTTTTTATCTATTTTTATCATTGCCAAGAGAAAAGGAACACATCCACTTAGCACTCCTTGCCTCCTTTTGAGGCCCCCATGCCTAAACACACAGGTTCTTTACTCAGGTTCTCCCATCTATGGCCAGATGCTCAACGGACTCAGCTTTGATCCTCAGAGTTGGAATAAACTCATCCTCCTTTGTGTCACCAGCCACTGTCCCCAAGCACCCTGTCCCCAGCCTCCAGGCAGGGTGTTTACCAGAGGCCTGCAATAGGGAGAGGGCTCCTGTGAGGTGGGAGAGGAGATGGGGTAGAGGTTAGGAGGATGTGGGAGGGGTTGCTAGAAAGACTTTTCCAGACTCCCAGAGAGGGTGTGTCTGGACGAGACGCACTTCCCAGAACATAGCAAGGGCGGTGGGGGAGTCTGCACTTTACTGAAGAGGAAGAGGCACAGGATGATCCAGGTGCAGGTGTGGATGTGACCTAAGACCTGGATGAAACTCAGAGATTGGCTTTGTATGTCACCTTGACTGAACTTAGAGATACCCAGAGAGTCAATAAAACACTCTGGGTGTGTCTGAGAGGAAGGCTGTGGAAGAGAATGACATGTGAGTTAGTAGATGAAGTAAAGAGGGCTATCATCAACATGGTAGATACCCTCCAACCCACTGAGAACATGAACAGATCAAAATGTCACAGAAGAGAAACCTTGTGGTCTGCTTGATCAGGGACAGCTGTCTAGCCTGTTCTCAGCCAATAACACACCTGGTTTCTGGGCCTTAGGGCTTATACAGAGGCTTACAGATGGACTCTGTAATCTCTAGGCTCCCAGCCTCTGACACAATCTCACCACTGGCTCCTGGGTTTCTACCTGGCAGACAGGAGACTGTGGGAGTTCTCAGAAGCCAGGCCCGGAGCATCCGTCCCTCTCTGCTCAGCTGTGTATGTGGAGATTCCCTCAGCTGGGAATGGCTAGATGGAGGTAGTGAAGGGAAGATGACTGTCCAGTGGCAGAGTGTGACTAATGTGCTCACAGAAGTAACCAAGCCCCTCGCTCCTAGATACCAGGAACTTCTTTCTTGTCAGAAGTTGGGCTGACTGTCTAACATTGTGTATCACTGTCTTAGGGTTTCTACTCCTGCACAAACATCATGACCAAAAAGCAAGTTGGGGAGGAAAGGGATTATTGAGCTTACACTTCCACACTGCTATTCATCATCAAAGGAAGTCAAGACTGGAACTCAAGCAGGTCAGGAAGCAGGAGCTGATGCAGAGGCCATAGAGGGATGTTACTTACTGGCTTGCTTCCCCTGACTTGCTCAGCTTGCTTTCTTATAGAACCCAGGGCTACCAGCCCAGGGATGACACCACCCACAAGGGCCCTCCCAACCTTGATCACTAATTGAGAAAATGCCTTTGAGGGGAACTCATGGAGGCATTTCCTTAAGGGAAGCTCTTTTCTCTGCGATAACTCCAGCTTGTGTCAAGTTGACACACAAAACCAGCCACTACACTCACAATAGTCCCCAGAGCCACTTAGGTCTAACAGGATAAAACTCATGTGCGTGTGCGTGTGTGTGTGCATGTGTGTGTGTGTGTGTGTGTGTGTCTCTCTCTCTCTCTCTCTCTCTCTCTCTCTCTCTCTCTCTCTCTCTCTCAGGTGTTTTTTCTCAGGAGCCATCCATCCAGTTCTAGTTTTTTCAAACAGAGTCCCTTATTGGCCTGGAACTTTCCGAGTAGGCTTGGCTGGCTGACCAGGGAGTCTCAGGCCTTACTGTCTCCATATCCCCAGTGCCGAGATTATGATTGCACCCTACCCATGCTACCATAGCTGGCTTTAAAAATTATCATCATTATTATTGTATATGTGTATGCATATGGAATGTGTGTGTGTGTGTGTGTGTGTGTGTGTGTGTGTGTGTGTGTGTATGTGTATACCACCAGTGTGCTGTTGTGTACATGTGGGGAGCAGAAGACAATTCAGTTGATAGTTCTCAAACTCAGGTAGTCAGGCAAGTGCTGTAGAAGATTTTGCACACACCCTGTCATCTTGCTGTCCAGTGTCTGGGTTTTTCTTACATATGTTCATCGGGTGAATTCGAGCCAGCACTTTACCAGTTTAGCCATCTCCTCACCTTGAAACCTACTTTTTGGTTCACTTTCACCACCTGAGTGGCCCTTTATACTACCAATGAAGAGAATTCTGGATTTGAGCTGCATTACCTTCTACAACTGTCTTTCTGAAGAGGGACAGAGGGCAACTGGGGAGTTGGCCAGAAGATTCGGGGATGAAGAAAGACATTTTTGAGAAAAATACATTTCTGGGAATTATCTGGTTACAAGCTTAATTACAAGGGGAATCTCTACTCTGTTATTTTTGACATTAACTACATGTGAGCGGCAGGGTCCCTAGGTTCCTAGAAGCTGGTTGGTATTATTTCCTTATCTACAGATAGGCCAGCTAAAGTGAAAAAAGGTTGATTTGCTCAGAGTCACCTGACTAGTAGGGAGGAGGTGAGGATTTGAACTTTGGCCACCAGCATTCACAGTAAAATACTCTGATTCTCAATGCCTTGTATTTCTCAGGCCTGAATAAACAGAGAAATATTCACATACACACACACACACACACACACACACACACACCCTACATGCACACACATCTACAGATGGAAGGCACAAGGGACCTCCCTTCATAGGTGATTGGTAGGGAAACTGAGAACCAGGGATAGAGAATGAAACGGCCACAGAGAGGCAGATATGGAGTGAGACTTAGGAAGACAGCCCTGGCATCCTGTGCCAAGTAAAGACTAATCTTTCTTCACTGAGGGCTTACCATGAAGTAGACACCAGGCTCCAGTTTCAGCAATATGGCCTTCCACCCTCCCAGTCCCTGAGGTGAGGATGAGCCTCATTTTTTTTGTTTTGTTTTGTTTTTGTTTTTGTTTTTCAAGACAGGGTTTCTCTGTGTAGCCCTGGCTGTCCTGGAACTCACTCTGTAGACCACGGACTTGTCAGCAGCCATAATGTTTAGAAAGGACACAGCCAGGTCTAAGCCAGGCCTCTTGGATACCATTCCCGCTGCCTTCAGAGGCTCTTCCTCCTTACCTGGCTTTGTGCCTATCATTACTAATGAGAGAATGAGTTTCAGACTTGAATATCTGCTTCCATTTATTTATTCATTTATTTTTGAGACAGGGTGTCATATAGCCTAGGTTGAACTTGAACTCACTATGGAGCCCAGGATGACTTTGAACTCCTGATCCTCTTGATTCCATTTATTTATTTATTTATTTATTTATTTATTTATTCATTCATTCATTCATTCATTCATTCATTCATTCATTCATTCATTCAGTTTTGAGACGGGGTCTGACATAGCCCAGGTTGATCAGAACTCAGTATGGAGCCCAGGATGACTTTGAACCTCTGATCCTCCTCCCTCTACCTCCCAAACACTGGATTGTAGTTGTCTGCAGCCACAGCCATTTTTTATGGTGCTAAGGATTGAACCCAAGGCTTCATGAATCCTAAGCACATATGCCACCAACTGGGTTACATCTCCAGCCCTTCTAAGTACAATTTCTAAAGGAGAATCACGCTCCATTTGCAGTGGGGCAAATATCTAGGTTCAAGTGGAGCATCCCCATGCAGCATTACGGTTGTTTATGAGTGGTTTGTGAGAGGGAGGGTAGGAAGGTGGGGTTGCAGGCACTCATCTGCTGGATGAAGTAGTGGGGCCAACCATGCAGAACTGAGCAGAGAGAGACCTGGGGTGGGCATGCACTGGAATGCAGTAGGGGTGATTTACCTCTGCAAGAACCCAAGGGTTTTTTTTTTTGTTGTTGTTGTTGTTGTTGTTGTTAAATAATTTTTTATTTTTATTTTATGTGCATTGGTGTTTTGCCTGCATGTATGTGTGCATGAGGGTGATGGATCACCAGGAACTCGAGTTACAGGCAATTGTGAGCTGCCATATAGGTGCTGGAAACTGAACTTGGGTAGTCTGGAAGAGCAGCCAGTGTACCTCACCTCTGGATTTCTAGGTCCTCTGTGGATGTGTGTGCTTCTTCCCTCGAAATATTCTCTTCTCTATCTCCCAGTTAAAAGTCCATCAGCCAAATTCCTTCAAGTGTTTTTTTTTTTTTTAATTCTAAATTGTCTGATCTTCCTCCCCCTCCTTCAGCTTAAGTTTATTGCGAATTCCTTTTGAAATAAATCATAATTGCCTACTGTCACAACATGAAGACCACTTGACAGGCATCTATCCTGAGATACCAATTCAATGCCTGTCAGCCAGCTGGCTCCAGGGCTGGGGAGGGAGGGAAAGAGTCCAGCAGCCAACTCAGAGTCCCAGGGCCCCTCATCAGCTCCCAGAATCTGGCAAGATGGTCCCCTTCCCTTCATGCCCAGCAGCAGGGGAAGAGACACAAGCTGTAACGGGGCGCTTCAGAACTCCCACTCCTTTAAAACAAAAATACTCGAACAGTCTGAATTCTTGTCATCTTCCTTCTGGGAGACTGGCATTTCCCAAGTAGCAATCACCAGATGACAAATTATTGCAAGGAATGATCAATACATTGTTCATACAGTTGGCATTTGGGAGAGCCAACTGCCAACCCAAGAGATGATCTTGGAAGAACTTGTGGGTGGAGTCTATCAATGAATCAATAAGTAAATATTTCTCAAGTTTGTCCTGGGCTGAAAGAAAGCTGTGTGCAGCGTTGAAGGCTGGCTGTGCAGACCTGGGCTTGTTCTGACCTCTGCTTGTGTGGTCTGATCTGGGCAAGTTTCTTTTTTCCTTTTATTTATTTGTTTCTTGTTTGTTTATTTGGGTTTGTTCTTTTGTTTTTTTGAGACAGGGTTTTACTAGGTAGTCTTGGCTGTCCTTGAACTCTCTATGTAGACCAGGCTGGCCTTGAACTAACAAAGATCTGCCTGCTTCTTCCTCCCGAGTGCTGGGGTTAAGGTGTGTGACCCCACTACCTGACTATGGGCAAGTTTCTTGATCTAGGGCATGCATCTTGGTTCTCTCCAAGATATGAGGTTTAGAGGAAGTAGGATTATATACACAGCTATGTTTCTTGCTTGTGGATAGGGTTACCCCCAAACCAGAGCAGTCCTCTAGGGGATCTATGCTCCTGACTGCAGTCAGCTAGTCCTGAAAGCCCAGTGTGGCTGTGAATGGCAAGGAGGGGCCTGGCTCCTGGTAACTCAGCAGGGACTTGTACTGGGGGTTTGGTTTTAGAACAGGCTTCCTTTGGGTCTCTCTCAGATTATCACATCATTAAAGAAGAATCTAAACCAGTCTTTGCACAGAGCGCATGTGCTGGGTGGTCCCTGACATCTCTTGGGCTCTGCCCAAACCATACCCCCCTGGGAAAAGCACCAGAAGCACTGCCTTTGTGCTTCTTTCCCACAGACAGCAGCTGGGAGCTTTTCCCATACAGAACAGAGTGGCCACCGGATGTTCAGCTGACACCCTGTCCCGTTTGAAGATCACTTAGGGCAGTCTCAGCAGATGTCCCCCACCCCCTGCCGCTGTCACCCCTCATGTGGACTTTTGGACATTCCCTTAACCCATTCAGGCTTCCTTATGCCACCTGTCCTGGATGACTACTGTGCCAGGCAGACATCTTCCACTCCTCATCCCTTCACCCACTCCCTTGTCAAGACAGATGGGGGGAGATGAGTCAGAGGTCACCTAGGCTGGCATTTGACCCGGCCATCCACCTGCCCATACCTCTGGAAAAGGTGAAGTGGGTCTGTGTGGGTTGTTGGCTCAGGTGGCCTTAAAGTCCAAGTTACCTTATTGGAGATTGCAGGGGTGTTGGTCAGGTCCCCAGCTGCTACAGTGGAGGATAGGCAGGTCTGGAATGCTGGATAGTTCGTGGGCATAACCCAAGGATGGGAGTTAAACTCAGCCAGCAGGTAAACCAGATGTCACAGTCACAGGGGAAGGGGCTGAGGATGCAGCTCAGTGGGGGGGGTGGGGGGGGGGGCTGGGGAGAACAGTGAAGAACTGCAGAGGGGAGCATAGAATATGCAGAGAAGACATGGACACCAAAGATCACAGGACTAAGAGACAAGGCAGGCCCAGAGCCAGGGAAGGAGAGGAGGAGGCCTGTAGGGACTTCTCTGATAGAAGACAATGGATGCTCTTTAGTTTTGGCTCCCAGGGGATTCCAGAAGAAGAGCCAAATATGCAAATAAATGTAAAAGCTGAGGTGGGTGGGGAGGAGCAGGAAGGATTTCAAAGACCTGTTTTGGTAGGTGGTGGGAGAGGTGTGGTAGAAATGGGACTCCAAAGAGATGAGCAAACTTCTTGTGGAGTCTGCTCAGGGCTCTCTGGCTCTGTCCTGCCATCCATGTTTCCTAACTATGAGGCATCTACAGTTGTTGCTCCTTCCAAGAAGTCCACTGTCTTCTGTTTACTAAAGTGGAGCCCTCCTGCTAACTCAGCAGGAGATGGCCCAGCCATCTGAGCTGTGATCCCAGCCCCAGTGCCTCAGTGCCCAGCATACGAGTTCCCTAAGGGCCTTAGGTTATTGTGGCTTGGAATGTGGTGATTGTCCTGCCGCTATAGGCAAGAGGAAGCCAATGTTGGGGGTCAGTCAGGTCTGATGTGGAGCACCAGCTTGATCCTATGTGATCTGACTCCCACTTCCACCCCATCTCAGTTCCCCTTATTGCTGCCTCAAGGGTTCAATTGGGTTTTACTTTAGACTATAAAGGCTACAGACAATAAATGAATTGTCTGTGGGGCAACAGGAAATACCACGATGACCTTGTCCTATGACCCAGATTTAATAAACATGCATGCTTGGCTCTGTCTACCCAGGACTGCTGCTCTCTGTCCTCCCTCATCCCTGCCAGACGGGATCATGTTCTCAACTTCCTTCCCCCAACCCAGCTTTTCTCCTTAGAGACAGAGACTGGATTGAAGCAGGCATGAACGGCTCCTCTCGCCTCTGCCTGGACAGCTCAGGGTCCAATGAAGCTCACCTCTGTAGTATTCCTTCAAGGTTGTTGGCATGGGGCTTTCCATGGAAAGTGTCCAGCCTGGGCTTCTTTCCTGTCCCCTGACCCTGACCCTGACCCTGGAAACACTTCTCCCTGGGGGCTCATATCTATCTCTTCCCCGCCCTATTGAGGCGCAACACTCAGTTCACCCTTCACAGACAGTGGTTGAGCGATTTTTTTTTTTTTTTTTTTTTTTTTTTTTTTTGCTGATGGCCCTATTCTAGAACCCTCTTCCCTAGGCTGGTTGCAATTAGTAAATGAATCTTTTAGATTCTAGGGCCTGCAGTCAGCAATCCCAGAACATATATCATCAACACCTTTTAGGCCTTCCCATGTGATTGACATCTGCTGGGTTTATCTCCCCTCTTAGCATGAGGGCCTTACTAGGCTAGAGCCCCCAGATGTCTACATACAGAAGGTGACCTGTAAAACTATAAAAACTGTAAAACCAAACCAAACCTGTAAAACATAGCTGGAGCTTCACACACTCAAAACCTTGGCTCCCACAGTCAAGAGCTGAGCCCTGATGTTAGGCCTAGCTGGAGGTTAAACCAGGGCACCTGGGCTGTGACAGTTTGAGGTGACCTGAAGCCAGGCAGCTGTGAGGGGCCTACAGTCACTGTCAAGAAAAGCCACCATGATCCTGGGAAATATCTGACAGCTGTCCTGAATGCTGTTCAGGTAGGACAGGGCTCCTTTTTGAGGTAGGAGAAAGAGAGGCTCAGGGCAGCACTGAGCAGAGAGGGAATGATTTTCCTGATCATTGTCATGCCATGTTGCCTCTTGTCCTCCCAGGTATCTTCTTTGAGTCATAAGGAGAGGAGTCACCAAGGACCCTACTAGCTGTGACACACTGTGGGAAACCCCCTTTGCTCTCTGTTCAGGCAGAAGATTAACCCTGCTGTCATAGTTTGCTTCTCTATTGCTGTGATAAACCACATAGCCTAAAGGAACCTGGGGATAGAAAGGTTTGCTTTGCTTCTAGGTTACAGCCAATCTGTCAGGGAACCCAAGGCAGGAACTCAAGACAGGAACCTGGAGGCAGGAACTAAAGCAGAGACCATGGAGGAACAGTGCTTACTGGCTTGTTCAGCTTGCTTTCTTATTCAACCAGGACCATTTGTCCAGGGGTGAAACCATCTACAGTGAGTAGGCTGGGGCCTCCCACATCAATCTTTAATCAAGAAAACACCCCATAGGCATGTCCACAGGAAAATCTGAAGACAATTTCCAAACTGAGGGTCCCTCCTCCCAGGTCACTCTACATTATATTAAGTTGACAAATGCTAACGAGCACACCTGCCATGCCTGATTAGGAAGTAAAAGGTGTCACATTTGAGGTCCTGCCTAGGCAGAGAACTTTTGGATTGTTACCACTGTGATGGATGGAAAATAGGCTACTGTTCAGTACACATAGTAGTCTGATGAGCCTGGCCAGGCTAGTGTTGTATGGAGCTGTTCTAGGGCGTGGCTTCCAAGGTGGTACCTGGGAAGGTTCTGGAGCTGGAGGGGTATAAGGCTAGCTTTTATTTGCCTGATATAATTGCTGTCTTGGAGGCTTACTGCCTCTGGCTGCTAACCCGGGCCTAGTCCTGGAAGCATGTCGCCTCTGTACAATCTTATCTAGGCCTAGAATGTTTTCAGCCTCTGAACTTGCTGCTCAATAGGCTCACCATTTATTTCTAGCTCCTTCTGAACTTTGGCTGGCTGGTCAACTCAGCTGTTCTGGCTCAAAACTCCTCTCCAAGCTGACTGGTTCAAACTGGCTTTCAGCTTCTGACTGAATTGCTCTGCCCGGTGTCTTACTAACTTTGGCAATATATTCTGATCTTTTGGCTCCTTCTCATTCTTTCTCTGATTCCCCACTTTGCCAACCTCTCAACTAGACATCACTTTCAAACATGGTGCTTCCTTCTACAAACTAAATTTACCTTCTTTGTTTGGTGTGTACCAAGGGTGTGTCTGTATTCTAGCCAGAGGGATTAAAGGTGTGTGCTAAGGGTGTCCCTGTATTCCAGGCAAAGTAGCTATGTTGCTGCATTAAAATCCCTCTACAGAGGGATGCTACAAGCATTTCTGAGAGCAGCACCAGGAAGCACAGGTTCATCAAACTAGAGATGCCCTGCCCCAGCGGCCTCCATGGATAAGGCTCCAGTGGATGGATTTAGACTCTTGGACTGTCAGGGGCTACCTGGGAAGAGCAAGCATCTTTTTGCTGCTGGCGCTGGCCTTTCCTGGGTTGTGAGACTTTGAGTGCTAAACTAGAGATCCATCTAGGACAAACCAGGATGCTTGGCCTTCTTCACTGCTGTTCCCTAGCCACAGTTTCCTTGGAGATAAGTCCCTTACTATATGAAGGTAGTATCATGGAATCTGGGAGGGGGGACTATCTGTATCCATCTGTCCTTTCTAGCCCTAGTCTCCAACCCTGCCCACTTGTCTACAGGGAGAAGGACATTCTGATCTTTGTGTACTCTGTGGTCTGGCCCTCTTAGCTGGGCCAGG
The DNA here is from genome assembly GCA_028551405.1 of Uromys caudimaculatus. Taxonomy (NCBI): domain Eukaryota; kingdom Metazoa; phylum Chordata; class Mammalia; order Rodentia; family Muridae; genus Uromys; species Uromys caudimaculatus. The sequence continues at coordinate 57,105,560 of CM052706.1, forward strand.
GCTGTCTGTTCAGGACATAGGGCTAAGTTCTGAGGGGTTTATTCAAGAGAAAATCCACAGTAACCTCCTCTCTAAACCATGACCTCCATCCAATCTGGTCACAAAGCAGACATTTACCTCTCCACATCTTCCTACTAGGCTCTCACCGGTTGCATCATGGACTTAGGGCTGAGGGTAGGGACTGTTATTTATTAGGCTTTCTTCTTCTTCTTCTTCTTCTTCTTCTTCTTCTTCTTCTTCTTCTTCTTCTTCTTCTTCTTCT
>CM052706.1:57105921-57127208 GCA_028551405.1 Uromys caudimaculatus
GAAGGGATGCACCACCACTGCCTGTCTAGGCTTCTTAATTCTTGATCAAGGGTGGGCCACACTGCACTTCAGCTTCCACAAGATAGACCCCGACAAGAAGCCTGGTTTTTAGCCTGTGCATGCTCAGAGCAGTTCTGGCCAGTAAGTGCCCAATACACTCACACCATTATTATTGTTATTGAGTTTGTGATTAGTCTACATGGCTCATGTCCATTGCATCAGTCTTCAGACAAGCCTGGGGAGTAGGTGGGATGGCCTTTCTTGGATTTGGCAGGCAAAGCTGGCCTTGTTGGAATAGGAGAGTGTTTTGAGAGCATTATCTGAATTAGACTGGGCTCAGGTCTCCTGACTCTCAGGCCAGAATACTTTACAGCCTCTTTGGCTTGTTGTGTCTGTGTGTTGGTGGTGGTGGTGGTGGTGGTGGTGGTGGTGGTGGTGGGGTGTGTGTGTGTGTGTGTGTGTGTGTGTGTGTGTGTGTGTGTGTGTGTGTGTGTGTACATGTGTATGCATGTGGGGGAGGGTATATGCACTTGTGTGAGTATGCATATGGAAATGTGGAGGTCAGAGGACAACTTCACGTGTTCCTCAGGCACCTTTTCTTTTTATTTTCTTTTTTCTTCTCTTTGTTTTTGCAACAGGGTTTCTCACTGGCCTGCAATCCATCAAGTAGCCTAGGCTAGCAGTTGGTCAGTAATCCTTAAAAGTCTACATGTCTCTGTCTTTCCAGTTTGGAGATTACAAGCACATGCTACCATGCTTGGCTGTTTTTAGGTGGGTTCTGAGGGTCAAATTCATGCCCTCTTGCTTCAAGGCAAACCTGTTGCTAACTAAACTATCTCCCCCAGCTTCCACACTACAATAAATCTTTAAGAATGAAGCTATACAGCTCCATGCATGTAAGAGGTGTGGCCAAATAGACACCCAATGAGCATGCTACTAAACTACAGTGAATACTGTCTCTGCCCTCCCCCCCGAAATCAGTCTCAGGCTTTGGTATCAGAGAGCCCTGAGTTTGAATCTTAGCCACAGTCACAGAACAGCAGTGTGGCTTTGGGTTTGTCTTTTCATTTTTCCCAAGATTGTCACATGTATCTCTCAGGGTAGTTTTAAGCATTATGGAGTCTAGTATACAGAAGGTGCTTAGCAGAAAGTCTTGAGTACACTTCCTGTGAACCTTAGTGAGCTACAACAAGTCCTCTGACTCTGGGAGGATGTCTGGAGCTGACCCTGGTTTCTAACCTGGGCAATACTCTTTTTTTGAGCTTAACACCTACCCCATATGTTCTGGCCATCTTAGCTCAGCCAGAGAGACTTGAAGAGAGGAGCTTAGCTGAGCTTGAAATTTTGAGATCAATGTTGCCAGCCCTAGAGGCAGGCTGGAGTGGTCCCAGCAGAAAAGACAGTCAGTGTCCCTTGGTCTGGCCATACTTCCTCCTTTCTGAGGGCTCTGGCTTATTTGCCTACTCTTTCCTCCAACGAGGAGAAGGCTGGATTCTGAAGCAGAGAATCCGGCTGGAGATAATGCATCAGGTAGACTGCAGACATTTCTCCCACCACTGGAACCGTCTCCCCCAGACATATTCTCTTCACCATGATATCTCATTCAGCTCACCTAGAGAATGAAATTAGAAGTCACGTCAACTCTCCAGAGTCTTGTTAGATCAATCTGACTTACACAAAACAGGCCAGACAGAGTGTGAGGTTTCCATGAAATTAGGCTGTGTCCCCGGGGGCTGCCTCAGAGCTATCCAACATTTCAGAAAACTGCCAGGCACCCTTTTGCATAATTTATCAATTACACACGACACAATTCATTGCAGGCAAGAGAAGGAGGCCTGACCTGGGATGGAGGGGACTCTGGAAGCAGTGTCTATACAGACAGGAAACCCAGACTCTTATCTCCTCCCTCAGACAGATGATGAGCTCAGGTGGGTTCCTCATCTTCTTGCAGGGTATGGGTGTCCCCCCCCAGCCACAGAATGGGATTCACATTTGATCTATGTGATTTGTTTCAGTGACACAGTTGTGGAATATGAATGCTGTGGCGGTTGGAGAAAGAGATGCCCAGAGCTTGGGCTCTGCCTGGTGAAGTGTGGGACTATTGAGTGGCCATGTTGGATATGGGGTACCAGTCCCTAGGTGACCACACAGAAGTCTGTTTCTCCGGTCTGCCTGGCGGTTGTCGTTCCTCGAATGCCCCTTACATATGTCTCTCTTATTAACATCTTAGGTCTTCTTTGTTTATATGAGTTGACATCACCCTCTGGGGAAGTCAGCCGTGCTGTTGGGAGAGTTGAGCTGTGTGGACAGATGCTGAGGCACAAGTGCACGGTGCCGTGTGCCCACCGACGCTAAGTCATGTTTATTACTCAGTGCCCTCTCTCCAACCCCGCCTCCCAGCCCCTCCCTCTTCTGGGCCCCACTGCCTCGGAACAGACTTTTTTTCTGGTGTCAGCAATACTGGTTAGACTTGTTTCTTGCCATCTAAGGGCAGAGAGCACAGTCATATCTGTTTCCCAGGCACTTGGTCAAGGGCCTGCCTTGTCATGGATGCCCAGGAAGTTGATGGATGGAGGGATAGAGGGGGATTGAAGAACAGACAGAACCCACTTGGTAATGTCATTTCTTTGACTCCAGTTCAAGGCTTCTGACTCTGGATTCTGGCAAACCATGCTCTTGCTCTTGACTTCTGTGCTATGACTGAAGGTCCACCTGAAAGCTTTGCAGGGCAGGACATCTGTTCTCAGCTCCCCCACCTCCCAAAGGCCCATGTTTGACCATGGTACATATAACAAAAGAACTTGTGGGGAAACAGAATTTAAACCCAGTCCTGATCGATAGCAAACTCTTTATTCAATTTATTAAACCACAAACAATTTTATTACCTTGTTGAATTTTGTGTGTGCATGTGTGGCTGTTCATGTATGCATGTGTACCTACAAACCTTTATTTGTTTATTTATTTCATCTTATTGTTATTTTTTTGGGACAAGTTTCTCTGGATAGCCCTGGCTGTTTCACTACTCACTCTGTAGACCAGACTGGCCTTGAACTCAGAGCTCTGCCTGCCTCTAGTCTCGAGTGCTGGGACTAAAGGTCAGTGCCACCACCGTGCCTGGCTACCTTTTACTGATGTGGGGTCTGCCTGTTAAACTGCTGACCAGGCAGCTGGGCTGGGATTGTGAAGTGTTCACCATCACACCCAGCTTTTTCATTGCGCTGGTTACTGGTCATGCAAGGCAAATACATGACTGACTGAGCTCATCTCTGTCCCTCATTGTCTGATTTTCAAGTTCCCATCTTCAGGCATTCTAGGACTGGGGCTATGTAAGTAGGAAGGCTAAGAAGGAGCCAAGCCCTCCTATAGGACAGGAGGGGTTGGAAACTCATACAGGAGTGAACCTGCCCAAGGTTCATTCATAGCTAGCAGCAAGCTGTGAGTGAGTGTGGCACTCACCCCACAGCCTACTGATTCCAAGACAGATATTCAGTATCAGACTACAGGTTAGGTTTCCTGTTAGGTTTATTTGTTTTTCTTTGTGATTTTTTTTTTTAATTAGTGGGCCGAATTAAATATGCAAGTCTCCCACCCCTAGCCCAGTACTGTTCCCACAGCAAGGAATACAGCAGGATGAGGTTTCCTAACAGCCAGGAGCCCTCCAGTCACTGGGGCTGAACCAAAGGCAATTTCACTCTGCTGAAGTTCTAAATTATCTGCCTGGCAAATATGGGTTCTGATGATGAAACCTAGTAAGTATTCATTATCTTCCTGGAGGAGCGCCACAGTGTGGAGGCAGGTTAGAGTCACGTGGGGAGGAGGCTGGTTGTTATCTCTGAACAGAAGGGTCAGGAAGGTCATGAGGTGGGAGGGGGCTGTGGGTGGGAAGAGACCAGGAGACCCCCCACCCCCCCAGAACTTTCTAGAGAAGCTTTCTTGAATAGGCTATGGTGCACCCAGAGCTGCTGTCCCTTGGTCTAGGAGCACACAAGCTCCTTTCTGAGCATTGCCCATCCCTTTCAGCCCCGCAAAGCATAGAGCAGTCCCCTGTGTCTGAGTGTGTGAGAGCTAAGAGACTTAAGGAGATGGGGCAGTGCCAGCCCCTGCTTAGAGATGTCTGCAGGAGGTGAGGGATGTTTGCTGCTATTGTCTGGAGGGAAACTCCTTAGCAGCTGTTTCTTCAGCCTCCATGGAAATTAAAGCCAGGAAGCTAAGCACTGGGTGATTGTGGGCTCAAGTTGCTTATTAATAGCCCACAAAGGATTGTCATGGGGTTTCTAGGCAAAGCCCACAGAGGATTGCTGGGGCAGGGACTGCTTCCTGGCTCTGCTGCCTGAGAACACAGCTTCCTCCAGGCTCTGCCCACGTAGTCCCTCTAACCTGCAGGAGCTCCCAAGCCCAGAGAGGCAGTGACCTTTGTGAACTGTGTCTGCAGGAGGGTCTGGGTGACACATTCCAGGTATTTGAAAATGGCCTTTTGGAAGCATCAGGTCATTTAGGCACGTTATCCGAGAAGTTAGGGTAGAGTTCTTTGAAAACTCTTATCAAATCCTGCCTGCTGCCTGAATCTCCAAATAAAGTTTTATAGACACTGTGGCTATGTCTTGTGGGTCTGCTTTCAAGCTATAAACTGTGTAGATGTGGGGACTGATCCACAGAGCCTAAAACAGTTCCTCTCTTATTCTTTAGGTTTTGCCCACTCTTTGGTAGGGGACAGATTTCAGAGTTAGTCTGACACAGACTTAAATATCATTTGATTTTCTTCCTATATGTCCTTCCCTGGCACCTTGATCTTTCCACTTTCAGATAGGCCTGCTGGTGTATTGAGCCTGTGCCTATCATGGATCAGTTTGCCAGCACCAGGCACCCTGAGAAGCGCTATGCCTGCCCCTCCTCGCTGCAACTGGATGGGACAAGTGCATCCTGATTTACTCAGTCTACAGAGGAGGAAGTAGAGACCCACTGTGCTTTAGTAACTTGTCCAAAGCAGCATAGCCCTGGGATTTTAAAAGACAGGCAGTATGGCTCCAGTTTGTGTTCCTGTCTGCTGTGCATATGACCTCTCCTCAGGAATAACAGAGCTAAACCTTTGCTCTGGAGTGTCCTAGGAACTTAGCATGTGTTCATCCAACCCTCCCTTCTTTATTTTCCTCAGGGTTTTTTTTTCCTGCATCTTCCCAGAACGAGGGTACTGGGCCTTCAGATTCCAGAGTTAGGTCATCACGTCCCCACCTGTCATTGCCAAAGCTGGGTATCATGCATGTTGCTGCATTTCACTGTGCTCTCTCCCTCTCCTGCCTGCCACGCTCTCCCTCCCACTGTTTAGTTAATAATAACATATCATGGTTCTGTCTCAGATGCATATCAGTGGTGTATAATTATTTATGGAGAAATAGACAGATGAGTCCCCGCTTGGACCGTTTTCGCGGGCAGCCCTACCTATGGCTTAGCATCCCTCTCTCCCTTAGTCTAATAACACTGTCCACTTTAGATCCTGGGGCCGTGATTTATTAGGTAATTTGTTTCTTCTCTGTGGCTCGGGCCTGCCTGTCATCAATATAATAGAATGATGGACGTGCAGACTGTAGACACCAGACATTAAAAACTAGGCAAATATTACCCATTTCAACTCCTTGTCTGGCCACAGCCAATCAGCAGCTAGCCTCAGCCCCGGCTTGTCTGAGGAGAAGAGAAAGATTGCTGAAGAACACCCAGGGCATGACTTCCCACAAAATGGCTCTTTGCAAATCAGCACTCTGGTGCTGGGAAAATGCCCAGAAGATGTGTGCACTTGTACATGCATACACACACACACACACATACATGTGCTCATGCATACACACACACACACATACATGTGCTCATGCATACACACACACACACATACATGTGCTCATGCATACACACACATACACATACATGTGCTCATGCATACACACACACACACACATACATGTGCTCATGCATACACACACACACATGTGCTCATGAATACACACACACACACATGTGCTCATGCACACACACACACAAACATACACACACACACACACACACACACACACACACACACACACACACACAGGGGGGGGGAATAGCATAGCACAGAAATCCATCTGAGAGGCTGAGGAGGAAGGAAAAGGGACAGATTAGGGAGTTTGGCCACTTACCTCATCTCTCTGGACCAGAATTGCCTCATCTGTCAACTGAGGAAGTGGATTAGGTAAGCTCCATGTGGCCTTCTAGCCTCCAGAGCCGTGATGTGGCCAAGCTTACAGAGAATAGAGGAGGCGGGGTTGAAATTGAGCCTTTGCATTTGATGTACTTTTAACACTCTGCCACACTGTTGTCATTGATCATAACTGTAATCATGGCTCTCACTATCAATAGCTTTATCACAGTCACTGAGGTCATATGGCTAATAAACAATCTTTAATTGCATCATCAAGAGAATCATCAGCGCTGTTCTCTCCAAGAGCATCTCACCCTCCCCGTCAGCACACTGGTCATTTCACGCTATGTTCTGCAGATTCCAGTGTTTCTGGGGCTGGACGTTATTTACCCCTCTCTGCCATCCTCGGAGATTGGCGCCATTCCAGTCATTCGCATTTAATAAACGATGGGACTGAGGTTCAAAGCGGCTAAGTAACTTTTTGGAAGCCACACCGTAGTCAGTCCTGGCTTTGGATTCAGACTCACATCTGTTTCCAGAGAAGGCTTTCAATCACAGTGCTATCCGTCATCAATACTGAATCAGAGATGGTAACTGTCACTAGTGTGAGCATGACCGTTTTCATCTACGAAGGTATCACCAAGATGCCTGGTCGAGCCTCATTCCTTCTCTCTCTGTCTCTGTCTCTCTGTGTGTGCATGTGTACTCATGTGCATGTAGGTATGTGGATGCTTGTGTGCATGTGCATGCACAAAGAGGCCAGAGGCCATGGAGGGATGTTCCTTACTGGCTTGCTTCTCCCGGCTTGCTCAGCCTGCTTTCTTATAGAACCCAAGACTACCAGCCCACAGATGGCACCACCCACAATGGGCCCTCCCCCCTTGATCACTAATTGAGAAAATGCCTTACCGCTGGATCTCATGGAGGCATTTTCTCAACTGAAACTCCTTTCTCTGGGATAACTCCAGCTTGTGTCAAGTTGACACACAGAACCAGCCAGTATACTCACAGAACCCAGACTGTGTTGATTCATCTAGGTTAGCCATACAATTAGCCCCAGGGGTCTCGTGTCTCCACTTCCCCAGCACTGGTCCTACAGACCCTCGCTTCTACACCCACTTTTATGTAGATGCTGGGCTCTAAATTCAGGCCCACAAGCTTGCCAGTTGTCAGCTGACTCATCTCCCTAGTCCAGTGAAGCATCTCTGGAACATTCGAATGTCATCACCAGCAGGAGCCTCATTGCTAATGTTGGCATCACCAGTGTCAACAACATTAGCACCGAAGCTATTTAAATATGAACACCATCGTTAAATTGTGAGCAGTGTGGTCGTCATCGCTGCCATCAGGAGAGTTCACAGAAAACGATCAGTGCTACCCACAGCATTTTCTTTATAGTAACTGCTAATTCTGACACCATGATTGTCACTAGGAAATTTACAGTTGGCTTTAACTGTCAAGCTAAGCAATCTAGAATTGCCTGGGAAAATTGGCTATGGACACGTCTGTGAGAGATTTTCTTATTCTAGTCGAGATGGGAAGACCCATGCTGAATATGAGCAGTGCCATTGCATAGTCTGAATGAGAAGGAGAAAGAGCTGAGCACTAGAACACATGCGTTATTAATTTGCTACTCTCTGCTCTTGACTGTGGATAGAGCTGTCCATTGGCTTCAAGGTTCTGCTGCTATGACATCCCCACCATGTTGGACTGTAACCTGGAATTGTGAGACAAATAAAGCCTTTCTCCCTTAAGATGCTTTTGTGAGGATGTTAGTTTTAAATTCCTTTAACATCATTACTTACTTTTATGTGTATGTGTGCCTATCTATATGTACCATATGCTTGCAGTACCCATGGAGGCCAGAAGAGGGCATCAGATCAGATACTCTTGGAGTGAGAGTCATAGTCTGTTGTGAACTGCCTGACCTGGGTGCTGGGAACAGGACCCATGTCCTCTGCAAGAGCAGTCAGTGCTCTTAACCACTGAACCACCCCTCCAGCCTCTTGTGAGAATATTTATCACAGCCACATGGAATCCATCACAATCTTATAACTGTTACAGATGGCAGAATCCATATTTGCACCATGGACATCATCATCTAGGTGAAATCAGTCATCAGTGTTGTCACCAGCATTGGCAGGAGGGTCATACCTCCTTAGCCTAAGTTTCCCATCACAGGTGCTCACCAACGCAACTAAAGACGAAGCCACTTCTTCAGATAAATGAGCATCATAGAAACCAACCTTTTGTGAATGCTAGAAACACACGCTGCTGAGTTCTTTCTCGAGGGCTGTGCTGGGTGTCATCTCCTTGGTACAATTCAGGTACACTGAGGAATGGGGGCACATATGCATTTGATTCGTGGATACATGACCCATTCAGATGTTTCCAGGGCCCCTGGGAACTTGCAATTTCTCCATCTCCAGAATCAGATGAGTTCTCGTCTCAGAACTTTGGGACTGCTGAATATCTTCTTGACCATCAATCCCTCATGGTCAGATTCTATAACCTGCTCCCCAGTGGCTTCAGCTCCCTTTCCTCCCGGTTTCTACAGTGTGTTATTTTAGTGTCGGTTGAGGCATTTACAGTCATCTTCTGTCCTGTGTTTACAGGATTGTCTCCTGCCCTAGGGAATAAATTCCTGAAGGAAGGACCAGGTTTCTTCTGTACCCCCGACAGAGACTACACAGAAGGCTCTCATGTCTTCCACACAGTTGGAGGATGAAAGAAGTGGAATTCCAGCTGGTCTGCAAGGAGCAGCAGAGCGAGATTCGCCTGCAGTCCAGGTCATCCTCTCTGTGCACGGCACACTCTCCTCACTGTTGTGAACTGACAAGAGGCAACCTAAGGCAGGGAGGCTTTATGGTGGCCTAAGGGTCATGGTGGGTATAAGGTGGCCTGGTTCGATTGTGTCAGCAGTGAGGAAGCAGAGAGAGATGAATGCTGGTGCTCAGTTCCTTTCTCCCGGCCCGAAGTCCATGGAATGATGCCACCAGCAATCAAGGTAGGTCTTCCTTCCTCAGTGTGGTGGTTTGCTTGAGAACAGCCCCCATAGGTTCAAATGTTTGAATGCTTCATCCCCAGTTGGTGAAATTGCTTGGGAAGGATTTGATGGAGGAGGCGTGTCAGTGGAGAAGGAGGGGTGGGCTTTGAGATTTCAAAAGCCCATACCATTTTATTTAGTTCTCTCTGCCTCATTCTTGTAGATCACATGTAATTGCTCAGCTACTGCTCCAGCTACATGCCTGCCTGCTTGCTGTCGTGCTCCCGACCATAATTTAGGTCATGGATTCACCCTCTGAATCTGTAAGGCCCCAATTAAATGCCTTCTTTTATAAATTTCCTTGGTTATGATGTCTCTTGACAGCAATAGAAGAGTAGCTAAGATACTTAGTTAACCCTTTCTGGAAACACTCTGATGGCCTTTTCTTTCCAAGGTGATTCTAGTTTCAATCACTGGCATTCAAGACTAACCACCGTATGGAACAATGGACTATTACCTGTCACTTCTTTGTTCCCTTCCCTCTTTACTCTTTCCCCTCTTTCCTGTCTTCTTTTCTTTTTCCAAATCTAAGAGTCATCCCCTTTCAAGCCCCAGCCACTGGCAAGTTACGTGGCTCTGTCTTACAGACATCTCCCCACTGGTCCATGCCCTACCTTGTTTTCCTTGTCCCCAGCTCAGCTCCTGTCCTTCAGCAGGAGCCACTGGTTCATCTCATGCCTAGGAATGATGCTTCCACTATAGTCTCCTGAGCTTCCCTGAATGAGAACCAGGTTTCTTTCAAAATAGAAGTTCACATTCAAATCTGACCCGTGGTTTCCCACTTCCCGTAGGATGATGTCAGACTGCCTTCTGTGGCATTCTAAAGCACCAACCACTTCCGACAGCAGACTCCCTTCTCACATAGGCTTTCTGAGCTCACCTTTGTGACCTAGAAGCCCTTATTAGATGCTCTCACAAGCTAACTGCAGGGGCTCCTGATCTTGAGCATTTGGGAAGGATGGTTCCAGGAAGTGCATTGTGGGAGGTCAAGTAGCATCAGTGACCTTTATTTACCAGATGCTGCAAGCAATGTCCTTCCAGTTGTGACCATTCAAATATTTTCTGTGTTGTCACATGTCCTTGGAGGTCAACTGTCAGTGACTAAAGCCAATACCATTGACAATACCTCTCCTCTTTATGGTGGGCACAGAGAGGAGGAGACAGATAATGGATATATTAAGTAAATTATATCTACTCTACAAAGTGACATTGCTTCCATATAGCAGATTAGGCGTGATCATCACTGATAGAGGGGTACCCTTGTTATATTTGTCAGTTTGTTCTGAGAAGGATCCCTCTTTGCTAGGAGAATGTGCTAGTCTGGACTGGTATCAAACTCTTGATCCTTTTGCTTCAGCTTCCAAGATAAGAAAATGTGTGCTACCATACCAGGCCTGGGGGTATAATTTAAAGTAGGGTGGTGAGGATAACCTTGTTGGAAAGGTGATTTTATATTTATTGTTATTATTGGTTTATTCATTCTTATTACTTATTAATGCATAGGTCATTGTAACTGGCCTGTCAGAAATAAATATATTCTAAATAGACACCTGTAGCCCTCCATCTGACTATCAGACTACTGAAACAAATGGGAACTGGAATCCCTGGTCCTGACCCCTCCCCCCTGAAACCTTTCAGGAATCTCAGAATGGGAAAAGGAAACAAAGGTGTGGGGGGCTCGTCTTCCAGAAAGAGATTTCACACATTCTGACAACTTGTCCACCACCTAGTAGGAGACACTGGCACACAGACAAGGATGGGTCAGTGGGATGGGACCACAGCTTGACCTGGATGGCTTATATGCACCTGCCCCAATGGTGCACTTGCATTTTAACCTCAGTTCAGGACCCCCAAGATGGGCTTGAGTGAGACTCTGGAACTCTTTGTTCCTCTCCCCAAAGTAGGCACATTTGAACAAATCTCATTCTTTCTGCGTTTTTTCTCTTAACTTGTTTAATTTCTTCTCGAGGAGAGATGGCAGAAGCTGGCTCCTTGGAGTACAGACTGTGACTCCAAGTTCTGTAACATCATGACATGAAATTATATCGTCTTAATTTTATTGTAATTATAATTTCTTGTCTTTATAGCTAGACAGAGTCTGTGAGGGCACAAACTGTTTCTGCCGTGTTTGATATCTTGTAAAGCCATGTGGGGTCAGTCAGCACCCCACACTCGCATTGTAAAGCTCTAACGGGAAAAGAAAGAGGAGGGCATTTTACAAGGGGTAGAGGCAGGGTCAGGAGGAGACAGAGTCTGTGCCAGCAGGGACTGTGGAGAAAAGGGAACAGGCTACACGTCCACCCTCTCTGTCCTACCTTGCTCCACACTAAGAGGCAGAACCCGCCACCCACCACTTCCCTCTAGAGGCCCGCCGAGGGTTTTCTCAGCCTGGACAATTTCCCCAGAGTGGGCTGATCCCGTCTGCCGGGTATGATAAAGCCCATTTCTTAAGGAAGACGTGAATGGCTGTAATCAGATACACTGTTTGCCATGCTAAACAAAATGAACAAGAGGGAAAAAAACCCCAGCCAGGCTATAATTATGGGTGTAATATTTCAACCCATTAGCAAAAAATATCTCAGAAACCTGCTGCTTCGCCTTTTCAGCTAAGAGAGATGGGGAAGCTAAGCTGGAGAAGGCAAGCAAGAGTGCTAAGCACTGAGGCAGGGGCCTGATTAATTGCTTATACGTCTCCCCAGTTCTATTCTCACAATTCTGATCTTTTTGCTGAACAGGATAAAAAGAGAGACTATTGCCCCCCTGTGTGGCTCTGAGAGACGACAGTCTTCCTTCCCGTCACCCAGCCTGACCCAGGGTGAACAAGTGTCTGCCATTTGCAAAGTATTTGGTAAACTCAGGAGTTTCGTTTGGTCTTGATTTGGTATTTAAACTTTTTATTTATTTATTTACTTTATTGAGATAAGGCCTTGCTTCGTAGGCCAGGCTGGCCTCATTCTCACAATCCTGCCTCAGCTTCTAAGTACTGGGATGTCAGGCATGCACCACCATGCTTAGTACAAACCCAGTGCCTGGTACAATAATAGTTACCTTAGGCTTCTTGCTATGTGCCATGCCCCTTGATAAAGACTTTGAAGTCAATGTTTCATTTCCTCCCTGGGAGTGATGGGAGGTAGTGGGATGACTCCTTGGCCAGCTGGGGAGGACTCCTCAGGGGAGGAGGAAGCCAGAGAGATGGGAGATGCAGAGAGCCTGGCATACAGGGAATTCTGTCGGATGAGACATGTGTGCTTGGATGGATGGGTGGGTGAATGGACAGATGAACTGAATGGATGAAGTCAGGTGGGTGGACCATGTTCAATGGGCAGGTAAATGATGGTGAGAATGAAGACGTGAAAATCTACATGGAAACTGCCAGACGCTTGTAGAGTTTGGTTCATTTGAGGGTCAAGGCAGGGAGCTAGAAAGTCCTGGGAAAGGGGGCGGGCTCTAGTTATCAGAGTCACTCAGAAAAGCCTGGTTCCAGAGAGCAGAGCATCTGCTAGATGGTTCCATGCAGGTCCTGCTGACTACGAAGAATATGGAGGTGGGGCCCTGAATCTACAGCATCCATCCATTCACTCATTCGTTCATGCATGCATGCATGCATGCATTTTATACGTAGGTCCTGGGAGTCCCTTGAGCTGTGGGCCCAGGGTTGGGTCTCAAGAACGTACAGACAAGCAATCCGAATTACAGGTCACTGAAAAGACAGACTAGTTGGGGCTTAAAGGCATTCCCATCCTGGAGCCTCAGGGAAACAAGCTGCTGAAGGTAGGTGACACAGGTGACAATGTACAATACAGTACAGATGACAAAGGAGGCAATGCCGATCAGGATCAGGATTGAGTCAGTCTGAGGCACATTAGCCAGGAGAAGCAGAGATCTGCGAACCAAAGGCAGGATCAGGTGACATAGACTCTAATCCCAGGCCCCAGTTTCTCAGCTGAGTTCCCTGAGTGAATGATCTTCTATCTCCCTGGTGGTAATTAAGTGGTTCTGTCAAGAGGACTGGGGTGTGGGGAGGCCACAGAGGAAGGAGGGGCTGGGAGGGGCTGAGAGCCACAGATGCAATCCAGAGAAGAGGATTTACAAAAGGCTTCCCAGGGAGGGTGCCAGGGGGCAGGCAGGGTAGGACCAGAGTAGGAGCTAAACCAGGCTGACTTCAGGCAGTGTGTAAGGGGGAAGCCACTGCTAGCCTGATCCAAGGAGAAGCCCCAAGTATAAGTTCTTAGTCATCTTGACCAACCAGGACTGTCTTCCAGAAAAGTCTAGGGCTAAATAAGGAGTAAATAAGGAAGTAATCATCTAACAATATAAATGGGCGAAAGTTTGAAAAAAAAATATATATATATACATGGTTTGAATATGCTTGGCCTAGGAGGTGGCACTATTTGGAGGTATGGCCTTGTTGGTGTAGGTGTGGCCTTGTTGGAGGAAGTGTGTCTCTGTGGGGGTGGGCTTTGAGACCCTCCTCCTAACCACGCTGGGAGCCAATCTTCTCCTAGCAGCCTTCAGATGAAGATGTAGAACTCTCAGCTCCTCCTGTGCCATGTCTGCCTGGATGCTGCCATGCTTCTGCCTTGATGATAATGGACTGAACCTCTGAACCTGTAAGCCAACCTCAATGAAATGCTGTCCTTATAAGAGTTGCCTTGGTCGTGGTGTCTGCTCACAGCAATGGAAACCCTAATTTAGACAGCGGAGATGGGCGGGCATGGAGCTTGGTGCTTGAGAAAAGCTTGCTGTGCTCTGCTGGTTAAGTCTTGAGAAGAGAGGAGTGAGTGACTGTCCCAGCCAGAGGGATCAATTCCATAGTGAGACTAGAGATGACCAGCTGCTGGGAAGTGATAGAGATGAGGGTGGAGGGCAGAAGGGCTGACTGGAGTCATCCCAGGAGCCCTGTCCTTCGTTAATGCAGTCAAGGGAGAAGCCTTTGAACTGTGAGGTGCCTGGAAGGAGACTATCAGAGCTATTGCACTTGAGTGGGGAGAGGAGACTGGAGAGAGTGTGATCAGCCACAGGCCTGGAGTTGGCATGGTGCTGAGGCCATTAGGAAAACTGGGCTGCTGTGGTGTCAGGGGGAGAGGAGGAGCTGGGTTCTAGCACCACAGGAAGAGGCATTGAGTGATGAGTAGCCCCTGGTGATTGATAGGGAGGCAGAGAGAGGGAACATTGAAGGTAGAGCTGCTTTCTGGCTCATTCCATGGAGTGGAAAGACGCCATGTACACTGAGAAGGGAGCTGAGAGCTAGAAGCAAGGAGGGGCAGTGGCTTGAATTTGAACATGGTGGCTGTAGATACCTGTAGGGCTTTCCAATGAGGAGGTCTAGGAGACAGTTGAATGCCTTCATCTTGACAGACAAGGGCTAGCAATAAAGATGTCCAGCCCATGGAACGGGAATGGCCATTGACCCTCTGCTGTGTAAAGAAGGCCCAGAAATCTGTGGGGACAGAGAAGGCACCAGCTGGTTAGCTCCTGAAAGACACTGCACCGTGAGCAACCCCGCCTAGCTGGATGCCCCCTTCCTTGGCTCCCATGCTGACTGCCTGTCTGACTGGGTGATGGCTCTCTTTCCCTGTCTCCAGCCTCTATGCCCGACTTAAGACCATAGTGATTCCACTCTGTGTCATATATATAGGTGCACATCCCAACCCCTCTGGTGTCTTTCTCCCACTGTTCACTCTGTCAAAGCTCGCTGATCCCAGATGTGCTCTCTATCACGGCTTAGCTTCTCCTTCTAGAAGTTTCTTTTGCTTAGGGGAAGGGAAATGATGTAATTATATTGTAATTTTAGAAAAAAATAGAAAAATATAAATTTAAAAAATACATATTAAAAAAAGAAAGAAAAAGAAAAGGAAAATGTCCTATAGGCTTGCCTACAGTCTGCTCTTATGGAGAGATTTTCTTCTTTGAGGGTTTCTCCTCTCAGGTGACTATAGCTTGTATCAGGTTGACATAAAACTAGCCAGCACACCCTGTCTCAAAATAAGCTAGAGAATGATGGAACAATACATCTTATGTGGATTTTGACCAAACACACACATACCACACACACACATACACACACATACCACACACACACTTATACATACCACATAAACACACACCACACACACATACACACACCATTCACCACACATACACACACATACCATAAACACACACACACCACACACTACATACACACACACACCACATACACACACACACATCACATACACACCACGCCACATACACATACACACACCACACACACATACACACCACACACACACACACACATACACACCACACATATGTAAACACATGGTAAGTACATGAAATTGGTTTTTTGTTTAAAAAAAAAAAAAAAGAAGTGAAAGCAGCTTCCTAAGAGGAAGTATGAGGAGGATTCAGGTTTCTGAATTATGAAATGAGGGTCAAAGTTGCAGAGACGGAGCACTGTGTAATGAGCCATTCCAAGACAATGCAACTGTCCCTGAGGACACATAGATATGTGGGAGTGGCTTCCAGTCCCGCAAGCATCTCTGGGTCTGGCTACCATTACATAGCCATTCCAAATAGTGTGTGGAAAACTCATATATCAGCCGGTAGGACTTACAGGTTTTGGAAAACCACACTCCTGGGTCTCATCTGCCACGGAGAAATGTGCATGATAGAAATGTACACTGCAGAATAGATCAAGCACCATTCTTCCAAGGTATCCTTCATTTTCTTCCTGATGCTGTCAGGGATGCCGGGAAGGGTCACACTACAGAAATGCCTGCTGGATTCCCTGTTTACTTAGCAAGTTGTTCTCATGTGTATGCATGCGTTTTTTGGCTTTGGCTCTAGTTATTCACAATTTTGACTCCTGGTGTATTTCATGACACCTGGGAGGGAGGGCCACATCATTCTTACTCGACAGGCATAAGGATGTGGAAATCCTCAATGAACCAAAAAAGCAATGCAAACTTAAGTCGTTGTCAGTTCAGAGAAGAGAGCTCTTACTTTGGCAGCTGATAAAAATGAAACCATCTCCCCTCAACCCTACCCCCACCACCATGGGTACTCAGAAACCTCCAGTCTCCATGCTCTTGGGTCTCAGTCTCTTTGTGGTCCTGTTATTCAGCAGTCTGCAGACAGCCAGATGAGGGAAGGCTGCAGTGTTAGGGGAAGCGAGAGAGAGAGAGAGAGAGAGAGAGAGAGAGAGAGAGAGAGAGAGAGAGTTTTGAAGAGGAAAGAATGACATAAATAATTCAGTGATTGCTGACCATGGGCCATTACATTTCTCATGGTCTGTTTTACTGTAGCTGTTATGCAGCGTTAGTCACTGCCAATTCAATTGCAAACCAGGCGTTTCACTGGACCTAAAGGAGCTGGCCATCACTCCCAAGATCCAAGACGATGACAGCTTTGGCCTTGAGCTTGGTTAGGCCTCATCCTAAAAGATGGCCAAATGGATTCACACCACAGCCGGGGGCAGTAGGCTTCTCCTGGCTCCAATTACTCTAAGTGGTTCCCCAGTCACTTAGAGTAGGGGGACAGTCACCTTGACCTCACCTGGAGACCCTGCTGCTATCTCTAGTGTTCAGACACACCGTTCTGGGAGGGGCTATTTAAAGGACTCATGTTTTCTATGTAAGCAGTAATAATAATTATCAGGATTGTGTATGCTGTGTGGGAGTATATGTGTATTGTTCACAGACAGACATATATGCATGTGTATGTGTAGGACAGAGGGGAAACCTTGAGTGTCATTCCTTGGGAACACCACCCAGCTTGTAATTTGATTCAGGGTCCTCCCCCTGGTCTTGCCTGCCCCTAATAGGTTATTTATTTACCAGTGCAAGTCTGTTGCCCTCTTTGTTCTTGGTTTCACTGCTTATTGTGGGGTGGACTAGAGGAATAGCTTATGTGGTCTGACTACTGTGTCACTGCACAGGTCATGTGCTGGTGTGTCCCTCAGCACTGTTCTGGGACTCTGAGGACTCATGAACTGATGGTTAAAACAAGAGACTCAGACGCTTGGCTCACCGTGGGGACTGCCCTGGTCATTGTCTTTGACATCACAGGGACTGGCTATCGGAGGCTGCAGATGCAGCAGAAGCTGACTTCCCTCCTCTGGCTTAGTTAGTTCTTAAAGTCCCCTTTGTAATCGAGGGTGATGGACCCTCCTGGAGTGAGTGATGGTGCCTCGGGATGTCACTTAGTCCATGCTGTGGCTGTGCATAACTGGGGACCCACCCCATCGTGTGTAGTTAGTGAATTTCCCAGTTGATTCCCTGGAGAGTTCACAGTGAGGCTCTGAGGTGTGTGTTCAATAGGTCTGACAGCATTTGGAAGTTACTGAGTGCCCCACCCCCCACTCACACAGCACACCATGAGAGGGCTAGGTTCTAGTTCTGGAAATATAGCCAGAATATATAGTTTTATTGCTTGAGTGCTGTCTACCAGAAACTTCTGAGCCCTGCGGAGTTGAGTGGGTTCTGAATCTGAGTTGAAGAGAAGCTTCAACGTCCTTCCGGCCTCCCTCTTGGTGTCTGTTTCTTGGAACTTAACATAACCTGAGTTTTGCGAGGGGTGGTGAAATTTAGCTGGATGTGGGGACAAGAGCAGCGAGTCATAAGATAGGGATCCAGAGGTGGGAAAGAGGATGCTGTCTCAGAGAGAGTAAGACCGCTCTGACTAGATCTGGGCCCCTGACTGGTGGAGATAGAACATGGGTTAGGATCTAGGTAAGGTGGGTCTCTCTGCTTGCTCAGCTTGAATTCACTCATTCATTTACCCACTTATTCTTTTCTCGTTTATGAATTCATTCGGCCATTCCCCACTGAGCCCCCACTGTGTTAGACACAGGGCTGCCCTATCAGGGCAGTGAATCAGAACGGAACCCCTTCCTACCTTACAGGCTATGGCTGTCATGTGGACACATCAGTCAATGTATAACTCTAGCTGGGACTGGCATCATGAATGGTAGGTACTTTATTTGCCAGAGCAAGGGGACAGGGAAGAGATTGGCATATTCAGGAAGGTCAAGGTAGGTTTCCTTGATATTCAGAGCATGGACAGGAGGATGAATGGGAGTTAACTGTAGGAAGGGAGATGAAAGAATATTCTAGATTTAGGACCCCACATATGCAAATGTTCTGGCCAGGGCAGAAGATGCTAATCTGGCACTAGGGACCCGGGCCTTCAACTCCAAAATAATGAGAAATGACTGTTAGCTTGTAAGGCCACGGCTGCTAATATGATCTGACCTGCTTTATTCTAGCACCGTGGTTCAGGCAGCAGGTGGAGAACAGACCACCAGGGGCCTCAGGGAGAGTGTGGAGGGAATTAGAAGGCCACTGTACTTATCCAGGAAAGGGGCAGGCTCAGGTGGCAGAGACAATGCTGAGCTAAAGAAGCTGACACGGGTGTGTGTGTGTCAAATCGACGGAGTTTCAGGTGCATTGGTCATGGAGGGAAAAGGGGAGGCAGAGGCCACACTGTGGTTCTGAGCATCCTGACCTAGAGCTCAGCCATGCTTTATCAGCACACACATTGACACTGCATCCAGGCTGAGGGAAGGGCTCACACAGGTTCCTGTAGAGCCTCTAGGAATGAGGGAGGGCATGGGGAGTTTGGACACTCAAGTCAAAAGAAAAGGCAGGGAAAGGGGTGCTGGAAGTCCTCTTTGAGTCCCTTTGTCTCCTCTCCCCCTCTCCCTGCCACTCCCCTCCCGTTCCCCATCCACCCACTCCCTCAAGGAGAGAATGGAACCAAGGGCTCGAAATCATCCTTCAGTTCTGTGGACCAGTCCTCAAAACTGCATGTCTGTGGGCTCTGATGGAGCCTGTAATCTGCCATTCAGTTCTATTCACTTCAATTAGATTCAAGTCAATTCAATTCAACGCAGTCAATTCAAATTAATCCAAGAGGTTCAGGGGAGCCTCCAGTGCTGAGCAGGGTGGGGGATAGGTCATCGGCAACTGACATGACTGGTATCTGGGGAGAGACACAGGGTGGCAGATGGCAGCTCTTCTGTTCCAAGAAGAGAACTGGTCAGGGCTGGCATTTCCCAGAGCTAGCTTCCAGAAAAGATGACCCTTGAATCCTGTTGGCCAGACTGGTTGGTAATTCACTGAAACAGGAGAGAGGATGTGTCACAGAGACTCAGAAGGCGACCCAGGCAGATGCACAAACCCAGATTCCAGTAAGCTAGTTCGTTGCTCAAACTTCTTCCTTGCTGACTACATTCTCCAGGAGGATCCTCCTCCTTTCTCCTGGCCTTCTCCCACCAGGCATCTGAAGAGAATTAAATTGGCTCTGCGGTATAAGTCACGGGTCACCGGCTCTACAGATGCATCTGCTCACTCTAGCCATGGAAAGGCTGTGCACAGGGCTAGACAGATCACAGAGTTGGGCCAGAGTCTTTCTTGTTCCTGCATAGCTACCTGCCCTGCAGGCTCAGCACTCCTGAAGCCAAGCCTCCTTTCTTGGGCATGCAATGCAAATACCTTGTTTAGAGTGTCACCAAGTTGCATCTGTCTTGGGGACTACATTGCTTTATAAAATAAAGGGACATCAGTAAACCCCGTCACCTTGCATATTAGTAGTTCAGATGTGGTCCATATCAAAGCGCCCAAGTTCTTGTTTATCTCGTTCATTCATTCATCAAATAGTTTTTAGTGTCTGTTAGGTGGCTGATTGACAGTTGATCACTGATGCCTGTTGGCCACTGATCTCACAGTGAAGCCACAATGAAGTGCCCCGGTGAGGGGTACAATGGGGGTCCATCACATGCCCTGGGAGGGGCATCATCACTTTTAGAGTGTGGAGCGTCTCTGAGTGACAGAAATGTGCGATAGTCCCATTCCTTCCTTGGCTAGAAAGGGCTAGATTGGCCAGGAAGGCTCTGTGAGCAGCAGGGTTTCCAGCTCCAGACCAGAGAGATGTCTCCCCCTCAGGGGTTCTGGGAGAGCAGACTTTTCTTGGCTTTACATGACAAATAGCTGAGTAGAGACTGGGGACCAGCTCTAAGCCTAGGAGGCAAAGATGCAGGAAAGACCAGCCTGTAAGAGAGGCTCCGTAACATAGCAGCAGGGATGGGAGACAGCTGTTCCCCGCTGACAGTTCTCTCTCTGGACTAGGGCTGGATGTGTCTGCTGAGTGATGCTGGGCTTTTTTCCTGGGTACTAGTGCTTGCACGTGGAGTTGCTGAGGAGAAAGAATGGAGCATGTGTGCGGGATGGTCAAGTGTGAGCAGAGCTGCAGGCCCTGGAGACTCTGTGAACAAGAGCTCTTGCTATTCACTAGTTTTTCTCTTCAGCTATTCTGGCCCATTTGCAAAACAATGCGCAGAGACCCAGGAGTCCTGGGTTGCCCTGTTGCTGCTGTCTTTTCGCCTGTGTCCTCTGCCTAGTAGCTCAGGCCCCTTATGACAGCATTCATTTCCAGGAAGATGCCTGGGCTTGTTGGTGTGCTGGCCAGACCCTGGGTAGCCTCCTTGTACTGGCTGGTTTTGTGTGTCAACTTGACACAAGCTGAAGTTATCACACAGAAAGGAGCTTCAGTTGAGAAAATGCCTCCATGAGATCCAGCTATAAGGCATTTCTCAATTAGTTATCAAGGGGGGGAGGGCCCCTTGTGGGTGGTACCATCTGTGGGCTGGTAGTCTTGGGTTCTATAAGAAAGCCAACTGAGCAAGCCAGGAGAAGCAAGCAAGCCAGTAAGCAGCATTCCTCCATGGCCTCTGCATCATCTTCTACTCCTTGACCTGCTTGAGTTCCAGTCCTGACTTCCTTTCATGATGAACAGCAGCATGGAAGTGTAAGCTCAATAAACCCTTTCCTCCCCAATTTGCATCTTGGTCATGATGTTTGTGCAGGAAACCCTGACTAAGACAAATTGGTACCAGCATAGTGGGGTATTCCTGTGACAACCTGACCATGTTTGGGGAGGACTGTGGAAGGACTTTGGAACTTTGACCTGCTCTGCGGTATGCTGTGTAGGAGCCTGGAAGATAATGTTGAGAACAGTGCAGAAGATGGAGGCCTGGCTTGTGAAATTTCAGAGGGAAGATTAAAGACTCTTATCAGGGCCATTGCT
>CM052706.1:57127708-57168066 GCA_028551405.1 Uromys caudimaculatus
ATCCCTGACCTGCTTGAGTTCCAGTCCTGACTTCCTTTTGTGATGAACAGCAGCATGGAAGTGTAAGCTCAATAAACCCTTTCCTCCCCAACTTGCTTCTTGGTCATGATGTTTGTGCAGGAATAGAAACCCTGACTAAGACACTCCCTGAGCCACCTGATGGTCAGGAATTGCTTTAAGTCAGAGTCGCCATCTCTGCCAGACTCTAGCTGAGATGGGACATAGGTTTCCCTTGTCACAGCATGGATATTCAGTCCTCTTCAGAGCTTAGCAGGCACTCTGAACCACCAGGCATGAGCAGCGCTTTTGATGGCCACAGAGTTTGGGCTATTTGTCTTTACCCTGTCACTTACTCTTCCTGGCCCCTGCTCCTGTCCTAACTCACTCTCCCCATGTTCTCTCATTACCATGTAGCATCAGGGTCTCATCTCTCATAGGCCCCAATCTCAGATGAGGGAACTGCAGGGGTTTCTGAGCTCCACAGAGACCCTACCAATTTATAGTGAAAGAAACAGCTGAGAAGGCCTCCGGGTTCCCAGCCTGGCATCACACATGGGATTCAGAATTTGACTTATTTTTCTTCCCCAAAGCTTTTGAACTGTGTGTGTGTGTGTGTGTGTGTGTGTGTGTGTGTGTGTGTGTGTGTGTGTGTGTGTGTACAAGCCTTGAGACCAGAGGAGGATGTCTAATGTCTCACTCTGTGGCTACCAACATTAATCTCCTGAGACACCATCTCTCACTGGACCTGGAACTAGACTGGCAGCCCACAAGCCCCACCATTCTCTTGTCTCTGCTCCCTCCACCCTGCCCCCAGTCCTGGAATTACAGGTGCACACAGCCACCCTTAGCTTTTATGTGGGCACAGAGGATTCAAACTCAGGTCGCCAGGATTGCATAGCAAGCGCCCTTACTCGCTGAGCCCGCTCCCCAGCCCCGAGCCTTTGAAGTTTAGAGAAGGGTGCAAAGGGGAGGTGTGACCCAAATTATGACACGTGACAGAGGAGAAGAAAACCCGCCATTGCTGCCACAGAGACAGGACTCATTCCATCAGTGTACAGGCTTTTTGCCTAGCAACAAGAAAACGCCAACAAGCCAATTAAAAAATGGACGCAATATAGGAAGACAGCTTTGGAAAGAGTATATAAATGGCCCTGAAACCTATGAAAAGTTACTCAGCCTTACTCATAAAAGAAATGCAAATTAAAACTTCAATAAGAGACCCTCTTTCAAGCATCAGATTGAGAAAGATCAAAGGCACGGCAGCACTCTGGGGCTGAGGGTGTGGGGCACAGGGGCTGGCTGGCAGGAGGGTGGGCAGGAGTGGGAGGCAGGGACAGGTCGGGGGAGAGCCACTGGGCAGCATCTGCTCAGGCTGCGTGTGCCCTTCCCTGAGGCCCAGCACACCCTGCTGTAGGACTGTGTCACACAGCTAAATGGGGGACGTGTGCTCGGCACTGCTCACAGCAGCATTATTTATAAAAGCAAGCAAAAGCTTGCCTTTTGCTGCAGCAGCTATCGACAGGGGACTGAATAAATCACCAGCGGGGTGCCTGTCGTGGGATTCTACACAACTATAAGCAAAGGGGCCTGCACCGAGGACCTCTCTGCCATCACAGAGTCGAAGCTTTCCCAACGGTGCCTAATGAACTCACAAGACCATACCGAACACAGATTATTGTTGTTTCAAATCATTTTAAGGCTGGGAAGATAGCCGTGTGGTAAAGTGCTTGCCTTGCAAACATGGGGAACTGAGGTCAGTTCCCAGAATCCCCATGTAAAATGACAAAACCAAAACAAAAATCTGAGATTGGTGGCTCATGCTTAAGATTCTGGTGCTGGTAAGATAGGGCCAGGCAGGTCCCTGGAACTCAATGGACTGTCAGCCTAGCCTACATGGTAAGTTCGAGGCCAGCGAGAGACCTTGTCTGCAAAAAGAAATAAAGAACAAAAAGGTCAGCTGCTTAAGGAATGACATCAAAGTTGGCCTCCAGCTTCTACACACAGATCCACATACGTGCACAGGCATCTGTTCACACACGCAAACATACATACATGTGTGCACACACAAATTAATAAAAAATTAAAAGCAAGTTTCTCTTTTAAAAAGAAAGTCGTCTATCCAATCCTATAAGGCAGCAAGTCCTGCAGCCATGGCTGGCTTAGCGATGGGGACGTGTTGAGAGAACTTCATCATGAGACAGCTACTGTATAAACACCATAGAATGTGCTCACACAAATCAATCAAGAGACGCTAGAAAACACAAGATGTGTGAGGCTGTGGCTGGCAGAACGTGGCTTACTATTTTGTAAAAGCATTTTTTTTAAGTAGGAAGACATTTCAAAATAATTATAAAAGGGCTGGCAAACTGGCTCAGCCAGTAAAGGTGTCTGCTGCTGAGCCTGGCGACCTGAGTTCCATCCCAGGGACACCCATGATGGCAAAGAAGAACTGATTCCCAGAAGTCGTCCTCCAGACCTACACCATAGCACATGCTCCGTATTCCATTAAAAATGAAAACAATGATAAACATGGTGGATAGTATATATATGTGTACATATATATATATATATATATATATATATATATATATATATGTTGTAATATGACTGATTGCTGTTATTATTAGTTCTTAGAGACTTCACAGTTGCATGTGCTGTAACTATACAGGACTGGTGGTGGGACAGCTTAGTCACATTAGCATGGTCACACACCTGCAAGGAATGCAGTGTTTCAACCTTAGGATGGCTTCGATGATTCCAGGTGACAGGAAATTTTCAGCTCCATCATTCTTTCAGGAGACAACTGTCAGAGATGTGGACTGGTGTGATATCTGCTGTGTGACTGTGGGTTTGTTTTTTTTTTTTTGACACATTACCATTTGTGTGAAGAGAGAAGAAAAGAATATTCTCACATGTGTGTGAACACATATGCCCTTGCCATGATGTATAAATGAGAAAGACAGTATAGTGCCTGGAGAATTTCACTGAGTGGGAGGGTAAGAGTAACACATCCAAAATTCACCAGAGTGCCCAGGATCTGGACAGTGAGGACAGGACAGGGAAAGAGGCTTGCTCGTGCTGAATGACTGACCAATTGGTTGGTTGACTTACAAACTGATTGACTGACTGATGGATTGATTTAGACAGAGTCTTATATGATTCAGACTAGCTTCAAACTCTGTATGTCCTTAGGATACAAGCTCTGTATGTCCTTGAACTCTTGATCTACCTGTCTCTACCACCCGAGTGACAGGATAAAGGTGTGCACCATCACTCCACAGTATGTAGTGCTAGACACAAATCCAGGGCCTCATGCATCCGAGCTAAGTGTTCTACCAGCTGAGGTCCATCCCCAGCCTTGGTTTCACTACCTGCCTTTCTATGTCTTCTCACTTTTTGGACAGCATGCCTGCACTTTCCATGCTAAACACACCTATTCACGCTAATTAATCATCAGTGGTCTCTTGGTATAGGGACATACCAGGGTGAGGGGTCCTATCTTTGTGGAGGTCATAGAGGCTTAGGGAGGTTTCCAACTATGCCAGCAGCTGTAGGTTCAGATTTGACCAGATTGCCTACCTTTCCCTGTTGCATTGGCAGGGTGGCTAGGTGTGGCTAGGTGACAAAGCCTGGTTTAAAGACAGACATTCAGTTTGCTAGGTGGAGTTGGAAGGTGCCAAGCAGACTTGCCATCCTAAGACTGTTTCTCATTTGAGCGGCACCAGGCATATCATACCCTTTGAACATCAGTGTTTTTGCCTGTGAAGTGAGGAGGACAGTGTTTTGTTCCTGAATCCGTGTGCCTCAGAGGCCTGGAAAGGGTCTGTGTGGCAGATTTGTAGATGTCCCTGCTCCTAGCTAGACAGGTATACTTCAGAGGGCCAGACTGTCGCCAAAGATGGGATGTTGGGGCAGGGAGTGTGTGCTCAGATTCAGTGGAAAGAGGAGCAGTGGGCTTCTTTCTCTTTCTTCACTTCTTATTGTCACTTGGATGCCATCCTGGCTTCTTCTCCTCAGAAGAGGGGAGAGGGGTTATGAATGCAGTGTGCGATCACAACCTCATCCACAAAGCACCAGGAGGTGGGTTGGGGCTCAGGAGGGACCGCCACACTCCAACCCCTGTCAGAACTCTCTGGAACCTCTCATGGGTAAGTGAAGAGCCCAGTCAGCAGCCTGAGTCTGGTGTGTGTCTGTGCTCTGCATCTTTGGTCAAGAGGGATTTGCAAAGCAGGAGGAGGGGCTGTGGCTACAGCTCATGTAACAGAGCGCTTGCTTGTACATGATGCCCTGGCGGGCACGGTGGTTCGCCTGCAATCCTAGCACTCAGGACAACAGTAATGGTGAGCAGTGGGGGTCTCAGTAAAGGACCCAGCCAGTGTTTAATTGGGAGGATGGAGGCAGGAGGACCAGAAGCTCAAGGCCATCTGGGGCTCCATGTCAAGTTCAAGATCAGCCTGGCCAACACAAGACTCTTTAAAAATGCCTGAGGAACTAGATAGGTTGGGCATCGGTTCTATATCATGGGGTGGGTCTCTTGCTGGTGTCCATCCTGTGTCATCCCCCAGGGCCTGTGGGTGCCAGTGTCCCTGATCCCCCTATGTTAAGTGCTGGGCTTCTGGTGTGGAGGAGGAAGTCTTAATGAGCCAGGCCTTGTGCACTCTTTCGTCTTTGGGGAGGAAATCCAGCTCAGAAGGAAGTCACTTGCCCAGGTCACCTGGCACATGGGGGGCCATGCTAAAGTGAGATTCAGGCTATGAGGACAGTCCAGGGGAGGGGGTGCACACTGCCATTCCAGAATTTCCCCAAGCCTTGCTCACTTGCCTATGACTCCACTCCCCCTATCCAGCCTGGAAAATGGAGCTTTCTTACCCACTTTGAGTTCATTTGCATAAGTCTCTCTCCTCTGGGTCATTGTGGCAGTGACCCCAGGAAGGGCCGCTTGTGGCAGGCTCCATCTGCTGCTGAAAGGTAGACCACAAAAACCACATCCAGGAGTTTTCTGAGGGGGCAGAAGGTCACAGGGCTGTGTCTGTGGAGGGAGCCTGCCTGACCTCCAACCCCACCTCCTTTCTAGAACAGCAAAGCAGCCAACTTGGGCAGGAAGGAGCCCTTCCACCTGCCTACTTTCTGCCCATTCACGTGCCTGCAGGTGGCTCCTCACTGTCACAGCGTCTGTACTGTTCACCCACACCATCACCAGGCATCCTTTAGGCCCAACTCACTCCTCCCTTTCCCTGCCTCATATCCTACTAACTCCAGCCATCACTGAAGCATGCAGTCACCTTGCTCCCATCCCTTCTGTGGTCTGATTAATTCAAGCAGAATTCCACTTTCCTCAGAGCATAATAGGGGCTTCATTGGCAACCTCAATTTTCCTCAGCTACCTAGTGTCTTTTCCAGCTCACACCATGCTTCCCCACTGGCCAACACAGGCTAAAGAAGGTTTGTAGAGTTTCGCCTAGGATAGAGCAGGTTCAAGCTGTGAGTCCCAGCCACATAGTCTGAGAGGGGGTGGAGGAGAGTCACAGCACGGAAGGAGGCTGGCACTGCCTCTTAGCAGGGCCACCATGAGATCCTGGTATAACCACCAGGGCTCCCCTGTGTCCTGGGCAGGTCAAGATGCAGCCCTGAGTTGACATCACCTTTGCTGTACTTTAAAAAACAGGATCTGGGGACTGGCGAGATGGCTCAGTGGTTAAGAACACTGACTGCTCTTCCAGAGTTCCTGAGTTCAATTCCCAGCAACCACATGGTGGCTCACAACCATCTGTAATGGGATCCAATGCCCTTTTCTGGTGTGAAGACAGTGACAGTGCACTCATATACATAGAATAAATAAATAAATAAATAAATAAATAAATAAATAAATAAATAAATAAATCTTAAAACAACAACAACAAACCCCAGGATCTGATTCTGTACCTAGTCCTCAAACCCTCCATTCTTCTGCCTCAGCCTCCAAGAGCTGTGACTACAGGAGTGTTTCATTATATGTTTGAACCACTTGCCATTGGCTTGCTCTGACAGTTGCGATTGCAGTGTGTAGCTGTAGATAGACCTGATTTGAAGATCGAGCTCTTTCCCCAGTAGTCCGTGAGGCAGCCATGATAGTGAGGCTTAGTCTCATCAGGCCTGGGATTTCCTGAGGTGTCACAGTGAGAGTCATGTGGATTCATGTCTGCCAATGTCCCTCTTGATTTACATAGCCCAGGAGCCTTGAAGTCATGTGTGTGGTGGCTCCAGAAAGAGCCTGCTCGTTCACTTGTTCCCAGCTAGGATACTGACTATCAGCTGATTCTTTACCCTCCCTGGGTCCCTGAGACTTATCTGGAGAAGGGTGAGACTTAGTCAGGGTTCTCTAGAGCCAGAGAACTGAGAGAATGAATATATATCACAAATGGAGCACATTAAATTGGCTCATATATTGTGACTAGGACAGTCCAGCAATAGCCGTCTCACCCTGGAAAGGGGGAGAATCAGTAACTGCTCAATCTATAACACTGGATGCTTTAGCAATCTCAGTCTGCCCCTGAAGGCCAGGAGGACTCCTGAGCGCCATAGGTCCTTAGCCCACATTGGAATGAAGGTCAGAGAAGCTGGTGCCGATGTCAGGAAAGATGGCAGATGCCGTGGCATCAACGTAGTAGAAGCACTTACAAGCAAGGAGGAAGGCAGGCAGTCACAAAGCACCAGCTTTCCCTCAGGCCTCTTGAATCTGGCCTCTCCATGATAGTGTGGTGTCTCTGCCCACCCCACAGAGCGGTCTTTTCCTACTCTGTTAATCTTTCCAGGAAACACCCCAACTTGGGCTGATTTCTGATCGGAGATGCCTTTCTTAGAAGAGCCTGGATCCAGTCAAGCTGACTACCAAGAATGACAATCACATGATTCACTGAGTCCCATCCTGGATGGCTGTTAAGGACAATGGCACATTCTGGCCTCCGACTGTGCTCTGAAACAGCTAACACAATCACTGTTGACACATCCTTCCTCCCAGGGACAAATCCTGGTCTCTTTTCCGAGGCCAGACTCATCCTGTTGTGTGGGCAGCAGCAGCCCCTTGTGTTTGTGGGACCGGTAATTGAATGTTTGCTGTGCTAGATCCTGCATGGTCCTCCTGGGACCTTGTCGTAGTGGGATTATTTTCTGCACTTGGCAGATAAGGAGACAGAGAGGCTGGGAACAATGTCATCAGGAGAGGATGGCTGGCAAGAGGTCCGGTGCCAGGAGATTTGGGGGCACCATTTCCCTGGAGCCCTATTCATATGTTAGCTGAGTCCTTCCCAAATCTGAGATTGAATTCCCAAAGCCTCTCAAAACCCATGCCAAATAGACAGCCATCTACCTGCTTGGGCCTAGGTTGATAGGTCCAGACCACCGTGTGCACAGTGTGTGCACACAAGTGCTTGTGTGTGTGTGTGTGTGTGTGTGTGTGTGTGCGCGTGCGCGCGCGCGCGCGCGCATGCACGTGCACATGCATGTGAGTATGTGTGTTCACAGCATTTACCTCCTTGGGAAAGCAGCTTCTCGCTGTTTCCATCCCTCACTGGCTGTCCCAGAGTGGCCTCTCCCCTCCTTGTTGTCTAATGTATAAACAGACCTGAGGAGAAGCCGGGCTGAGCTCCAGGAAGGAGGAAGGGAAGGTTAGCGAGTCAGTGAAGGCCCTGCCTTGAAGGAGGGAGGACCCAAGTTTGGATCCTCAGCACCACTCAAGTAAAAAGCCCATCATCAGAGCATGGCAATGATGTGAAATCATAGCACTGGGGAGGAAAAAGATGGGAAGATCCCTGGAGCTCACTGGCTGGCCTTTCTGGCGGAGTCAGGTTCCAGGTTCAATGAGAACCCTTGTCTCAAAAATTAAGGTGAAGAGCAATCAAGGAAAACACACAATGTGGACCTCTGGCCTGCACCGGCACACATCCACACTAGCAAGAACATAGACAAATAGAAACAAAGAAGTAAGTAGTGAGAACTGTGGTGCTCCATGGTGGCAGCCAATATCAGAGAGCAAGCCCAGAGAGAGCCCGGGTGCCCGAACAGCTTCCTGTTGTTTTGTATGAGCCAGGCTTGGGGGTTAGAGCATGTGGTTTGAAGACCAGCGAGGAAGGTGATTAAAGGGTTTGGGACCAGTACAGGTAAGAATTTGTCTAGTTACATGGCACAAAGAAAAGAAGACTTAACTGGTACCAGGACCCCCTGGTTCTTATCCAGCGTCCATGCCCTCTGTAACTCAGGGAGTAAGCAGCAATTCATGTTAACTTTACTGTGCCCTCAGATCTGAGCGCAGTTGTAAACTATTCCCTGGGTTACCTTGTCTACCCCTCATCACACCCTGCAGGAAATGCTGTAGGCACCAGGGACCTACCCATCATCAGGGCTGAGAGTCACACAGAGGACAGAGGCTTCTAGAAGGGAGACAGATGTACTTACAGGGCCAGCCTGACACACTGCCTTGCTACTTTAGACCTCTGACTCTAATATCTCAGAGAACCTGGGCCATAGTGGGTATGAGTGGACAGCTGGCAGCCGGAGCTTGGGGCCAGCACATACCTGCCATTACCTGCTGTCCTGGTTAGTCTTTATTGTCAATTTGACATATTGTGGGGCCCCCCCAGGAAGAAAGGACTTCAGTGGAAGACTTGTGCCCGATTGGCCTGAGGCCACATCCGTGGGAGGTTATCTTAAATGATGATTTGATGTCTGGCGGGCAGCCACTGTGGTGGCACCATCTGTAGGCAGGTGGGCCTGGGCTATATTAGAAAGCTAGCTGAGATCAAGACAGAAAGCAAGCCAGCCAGCAGCAGCAGTAGCATCATCGCTCCACGGTTCCTGCTCAGGATTCCTGCCCTCCCTTCCTTAGTGATGAACTGTGACCTGGAAGTGGAAACCAAATAAAACCTTTCCTCCCCCAAGTTGCTTTGGGTCAGTGTTTTACCACAGCAACAGAAAGCGAACTAGAACAGACTTGTTAATAACAATGTCTCCATGGCAACCCTTGAGCCTGGGCTGGCAAGCAGCTCTATTGAGAGCATGGCCCCCAAGGTCCCCATCAAGATATGCAGAGGCTCCCAGGACTGAGAGGGGGGTCATCCACCCAATTTCTGAGGGAATGGGTGCCATTTATCCCTTCTGATTTTAGCTGTCCCCTTTGTGAGCAGGAATACCAGAGGGCATGCTGCTGGCCAGGCAGCAAACCAAAGGACAGGACAGCGAATGCTGTCACCCAGAAGCTGGTGCCAGCATGCTAGGGTGTCATAAAGCTCAGTCTAGCACAGCAAAGTGGCAAAAAAAAAAAAAAGCAAGAATAAAACTTCCATCTATTTAAAAGAGTAACGATGGGAAGAAATACATTTTCATCAGCTCGTCTTCCCGCAGCTGAATCCCGCAGCAAGCTCCCGATTCCAACGTTGGAAAATAAATCAAAATAACTTTGCTGTGTTTAGCCTCATTCTGCCGCGCCTCTCGGCTCCGAGTTAAAAAGCAACAGGTACCGTGGTGTCTCCCAGAAACACAGGAATGGTTTTAAAATGCAATTATGGGGGCGGGTGGGAAGGAAGGGGAAAATGTTTTTCTTCGATTGATGTATGATTGCCCCCATGCTGCTTGGAATCGTATTTTCCCTGGCTCAGCTGAGAAGTGCTATTTACAGGGAGCCTGACAGACGGAAGCGATTGGGGCTGGCAGGTCTAAATGTATTATTTTAGCAGGTCTCCAAGGAGAGATTCCGGGAGGGGCGCTGGCCTTTTAAAGTGTAGAGGACGATGGGTCTTCTCAGCAGCCCCTCCTGCTTGTCAAGACCATTCAGCCAGCTCCCCTTCCCTCCCCTCCCCCTCCTCCCTGCGGACCGGCGCTCCCACTTGACAAATGTCATCACTCGACAGCAAACCTACTGAGGACATCACAGTAAACCTGCTAGGCCTGGCTCTTTGCTGGGCACTACAGGGCTTCTCCAGGCCTCTGATCACACAGAGGATGGAGAAACCTAGACTCAGGGAGAGAAAAAGGGACAGAAACTGGTCAAAGAAGGCATAGACAGGGGCTGAGGAGATGGTTCAGGGGGGTAGCATGCTTGCTTTGCAAACACGATGACTTGAATTTGAATCCGCAACACCATGTAAACTGGAGGCAACAAGAGAATCACTGGGCAAGCCTAGCTTCAGGTCCAGTGGGAGACTGTCTCACCGGAGATAATAGAGAGCGATAGAACAGAATGCCCAGTGCCCTCCTCTGGCTTCCACCAGTGCAAATGGATGCACATATCTGCACACACAGGTACACACACAAACATATAAACATGTATGCCCCACCAAAAATAAATTTAAAAAAGATGGAGGAGGAGGACATTGTGCAGGAAGCCTGGGTCATTTGATACAAGGCCCCACAGCATGCTGGGAACTAAACTTGGGTCCTCTGGAAGAACAACCCACAAGGGCTTTTAACCATCAAGCCATCTCTCCATCTCCACCTTGTTTTAATTATTTGGGTACAGGGTCCAGCTCTTAAGTACAAGCTGGCCTTGAACTCACTCTGTAGATCAGGCCTGCCTTGTCTAGTGATCTTTGTGCTTCAGAATTGCTGGGTCTGTGCCACAACACTGAGCTCTAATCCTAGTTCCAAGCACCGAGAGTAACTACTGTCTGTGTCCAGGAAAGAGATTATGCAAATGAAAGGTTGGGGTAGAAAAAGGCCTGGGGAAGTCCTGAAATGACCTGAGGACCACACCTCAGAGAAGAGTTGCCTCAGACACAGAGGCTGTGAGGGAGGGGGCAGGGGCTGAGTCTAGTGTAGGAGATCAGGGATGCTGGCAAAGCATCCAACAAATTCTTCTAGAGAGGGTGAGGAAGCGATGTTCTTGAGATCTGGGTTTCTTAGTGTCTGTGCAGTCTGAACCAGGCAATTCCTTGTTGTATGGGACCTGCCTGTCCCTTGCAGCATGCTCAACCATGTCCTTAGCTTCCACCCAGCAAATGCCTGGAGAACATTCCCTTTCCCCTCTCAGTGCTCTTCCCAAAAGGAGCTTGTGGGCACTGTGCCTCTGAGTCTGAGGTGTCATGGTCATTCTAATTCATCCCCAACTGGAGCCAAATGTCACCAGAAAGGCACAGCCTGTGGTCTGTTGATGCTCCTTGCCACCTTTAAAGCCCAAGGTAGCAGCAGGCATGGTTCCTTAGTGAAGGCCAGGAGAGGGGAGTGGCCAAGCAGGCCGTTGGCCCTTGTCCCCAAACTGTCTATACAATGCCAAATGTCTCTCAAGTGGCTGCACCGGCCTGACTTAACACCCCTGGCTCACATTATCACCATTTGGGAGATTGAACATCCAGCCACTAGATGGGGCCATGTTGGAGTTCTGTTTAGATAAGGTCTTAGATCCTTTGCTCTAGGGAGCTTGGAAGGCCAAGGAGAGAAGACTAGAAAAGTGTGGAGTTGGGGACTCATGAACAGATATTTGTATTCAGATCCAAGGTCCCTATCCTGAATACGTCAGGATTTGGCTTCAGGGGGACCCACAGCAGGTGATCTATATGATGCCGGGCAAGAATGTCCCGCATGGAAGAGGAAGCTTGACTTGAATTTAGTCCTACATGTCCTTAGCGCTTGCCAGGTCCCCACAACTTCACCGTCCCCACAAACTTCCTGCAGATTGTCCTTATTGCCCTCTCTGAGGTAAGAAAACTGAAGTTCAGAGATGCTAACAAACAGTCCAGGGTTCCACAGTTAACAGGAAGCAAAGCAGGGCTGCAAACTTAACCGCTAACTGCCAATCTGGCACTCACGTCTACCTAGGGCTCTTCTTTTGGGGGGGAGAGGGGAGAAAAACGACCTGTGAGGACGTGTTATAAAGCTGCTCAGGGCTCTGGAGTCAGAACTCAAGTCATGGTTCTGCCTTGCTGAGCTGGGTAGTCCCAGGTAGGCTATTCAACTGTTCTTCTCCAGCTCCTGACTCCTAATGTTCTTTCAAGGATAGTGAGGCTAGGTACCTGGCATTCAGCAAGTACTCAGTAACAAGTACTCAGTAAATATCACTATTGCTGCCATGACCACATAGCAGAGCTGTGTGCTGAGGTCTTGGGGTGACCATTTTCTTCTGGCCTGAACTCTTACGCCTGGTCTAGGTGCTCCTAACAGTGCTCTTCTCAAAAGGAGCTTGTGGGCACTGTGCCTCTGAGTCTGAGGTGTCATGGCCGTTCTAATTCATCCCCAGCTGGAGCCAAATGTCACCAGAAAGGCACAGTCTGTGGTCTGTTGATGCTCCTTGCCACCTTTAAAGCCCAAGGTAGCAGCAGGCATGGTTCCAGGAGAGGGGAGTGGCCAGGCAGGCCGTTGGCACTTGTGGGCAGCCTGTGCAGAGAACCAGGCAGTCCAGGTGTTGGGTTACTCTCTTGGTTACTTGTGCATAGCTGCGTCTCTGCCTGGGAATTTCCCATCCAAGTCCCTGGGAGCTGTCATTTGTTTTTCTGCTTCCCCTGTAGTCAGAACACAGTGGTGTGACCTGGGCTCTGGCCTGTAGGTATTTCCCGTTTCTTCCCATGGGATCTTCAGTCAGGGTTGTGGAGAAGCAAGTACAGCAGGGTTCTGTGTGGCAGAGAGGAAGCTACTGGCCCCCTCCTAAGGGTAGTCATTTGTGCCAGTTGAGAGGGTACCCTTGGGCAGTCTTGCAAGTTACCTTTAGAATTGAGTTCTGGCTGTGGAGCCTGCAGATCTGGTTTCTCTTGTTTCTTCTCTTCTCTTCTCTTCTCTTCTCTTCTCTTCTCTTCTCTTCTCTTCTCTTCTCTTCTCTTCTCTTCTCTTTCTTTCCTTTCTTTCTTTTCTTCCTTCCTTCCTTCCTTCCTTTCTTTAATTCATTCATTCATGTATTTTATGTATATGAATGTTCTGCCTTCATGCAAATGAGATAGGGGAATTAGATCTCATTACAGATGGTTGTGAGCCACCATATAGTTTCTGGGAATTGAACTAAGGACCTCTGGAAGAGCAGCTGATGCTCTTAACCAGTGAGCTACCTTTCCAGCACAAGTCTGGCTTTCTAATTCCTGCAGAGGCTGATTGTGAGATCAACTGAAAGTCCTTTACAAAATCCTCTTTTTAAATGGAATGAATTAATTTCTTCTATAACGTGAGAGAGAGAGAGAGAGAGAGAGAGAGAGAGAGAGAGAGAGAGAGAGAGAGTGTGTGTGTGTGTGTGCGCGCGCGCGCGTGCGTGGGTGCACACAAAATAAGGACGTTCAGCTTAAGTAAGACTGTGGTGTGAGAGGTGGGTCAGTCCCAGAGGCAGGTGGATTTGGGGTAGAATTGTGATACCATGTTGTAGGCACTTAAGGAAACCAGACATGTCCATGTCACCATGGTCTTCCTGTTACCTGCTGTCTCTCCTCCTCTTTGTCCTGGTGTAAATCTTGGGCTTGTGACACCCATCTCCTTGGACTTGCACAGCACCTACTATAGGAGAATAGTCAGATGGACAGACACTGAGGTGTCATCAGACATCTTCTGTAGGCTCAGACCTTTGTGCCCAGGTCTACATCAAGCCCTGTGCGGGAAGCTCAGACCTCGAAGGAGGGGACATCTGCCTATGCCTTGTGGTGAGCCACAGTGCTCTGCCCCACAGTAAGATAGTGGGCAGCCTGACTACAGGCCAGCTGCTCTGAGCACTTCCCATGGTTCTACACACTGGAACTAGACAGTGAAGGACACCTGCAGCCCAGAGAGGAGATGACAATCTCACTAGTCTCCAGACTAGTGAGTCTAGACATTTGTGTGAGTGTACACACACACACACACACACACACACACAACTTACATCACGGTGCCCAATCTCGTAAAGACATTTTATTTATGTGTGAGCATGTGTGCATGTGTGTGTGTTGGGGGGTATATGCAGGGTGGGAGCACATGCCACAGTGCTACATATCCATGTAGAGGTCAGAAAGCAACTTAGTGGAGTTGGTTCTCACCTTCACCTTCCCATGGGTTCCAGGGACCAAGCCCAGTTATCATGCTTGCACTGTGAGATGGCAAGTGCGTTTACCTACTTTACCAATGACCTGGTCCAGGGTCTAGCCTTGGAACACTACTGTAGAATATCACCTACAAAGGTCATGCTTGAGAACTGCATGATCGAGGTAAAAATCTTATAATGGTTTAAGCTTATGATTTTGTGCTGGGCTTCCTTCATACCTATCCTGCACCACATTTGTCCCATGGGCCATGAGTTGGACACACCTGCTAGACTGTCTTCACCCTTTATCACCTATGCAACCTGCTGTTGACTCTGCTGGCCTGGGGGACCATTATCCCCATTCTACTGTCAGAGTCAAGAATTCATAGTCAAAAGTCCCTTTTGGAATCCCTTGAGTTAGGTTTCCGTGTGGCTTAGAAGACTTGGTTCTGAAGGGTGGGGGTGGGGGAGTCAAGCACTGTCGGGAGAAGAGGGAGAAAGTCAGCACAGGGAAGGAGAGAAGGGTGGAGATAGATCAGCCAGGCTGAGCATGGAGATTAAAGGGTAGATGGGAGGTGGAGGGAGAAGTGAGGCCCAGATGGAGTCCCAGCAATCTCCACACTCTATCTGAGGCTCCCAGCTCTGGCTTCGTCATAATCTTTCCAGTCCAGGGTGTAGAAGGAATAAGGAAGCACTGAGTGCTCTAGGCAGGAGGGCAGCTGGGCTTTGTCCTAGGCTGGTTGATACTCCTTGTCAAGTTCTTAAGTTCTTTTGTTGGGTATTTTGTCCCAGTGAAAAGGGTTACTAAGATAGTCCTTGAGATTCACTGGTACTGAGGGTGGTCTTTGCTCCTGTAGCTTGTTCTCCTGTGTCTACAGACATCTAGATAGCCTCTCTTCATCTCTGTGGCCCCAAGACTACATAGCTGCCTAACAATCATGCATGTGTCAGTTGCATGTATATCGTGTGTGTGTGTGTGTGTGTGTGTGTGTGTGTGAGAGAGAGAGAGAGAGAGAGAGAGAGAGAGAGAGAGAGAGAGAGGAGGGAGGGAGGGAGAGGGAGAGGGAGAGAGAGAGCGAGAGAGCCTGAATCCAGGCATGTGTGCTTAAGGATGAATGTGTGTACATATGAGCTTCCAAAGGTGGTTGTGGGACCCTGTGTGTGCTTTCATGTTGGAATGTGACTTTATTTTATTTCAGCCTGACTATAGTAGCACTATCGGCTCACATGTGATTTCTGAAAGCTTGTCATACTGTGAAGGTAGATGAGGTCCTGGGTTGGCTTTAGACCTGGGGACTACAAGGCTGGAAGGACAGTGATGGATGAAGCCCTTCCACCCTGTGCCCATGCTGACAAGCCTACACCCAAACCCACAGTGCTCTGCCCATTCCTTCCAACTCTTCCTTAGCTTCTCTGTACCTGATGCCACTTTCCCAGTTACTCATGCTGGGAGAAGAGCAGCTACCATGGTGGCTTTGGTCTGTCATCTGAGCCTATAGGTCTATTATAGTAGTCTAGGTGATTCTTGAAAATTTAACTTTAATAGTTGTCTCAGTTTTACTTCTGTTGCTAAGTACTGTGATAAAATGCTGGACAGCAAGCAGCTTAAGGGAGAAGGATTTTATTTTTGCTTATAATTCCAGGTGGCAGTCCATCATTGCAGGAAAGATTCAGCTTGAGAAAAGTAGTCACATCAATCATCAGTCAGGAGCAGAGAGAATTAGTGCATGTATGCCTGTTGTTTGCTTGTGCTCAGCTCAGCTTCTTTCAAGAACTCTGCCAAGGGAATGGTGCCACCTTTAGTGGGCTGGTTCCTGCCATATCAGTTAATTTAATTAAGACAATCATGTTCAGACACACTCACAGACCAACTTGATCTATATAATCTCTCTTTGAGGTTCTCTTAGGTGATTCTAGGTTGTGTTGAGTTGACAGTTAAAGTCAACCAACCCAACAACATTAAAGACTCTAGTTTCCTAATTGGGACAGGCATACCGTGTGTGTGTGTGTGTGTGTGTGTGTGTGTGTGTGTGTGTGTGTGTGTGTGCTGGTTCTTGTGTTAAACTTTGTGGATTGGTAACAGCTCCATTGCAGCAGGTACCTCTCTGGGACAGACTTGCCTCTTACACCTCCCTGACCTTTGCTGGTGCTCTAAAACCTACAGGATCCTGGGCTCCCCTGTATCTGCTGTGGAAGCCTTCTCCAGGCTCACCCTGGAATTCCCTCCTCCTCCCAGGACATCCCCAGCCTGCTCTGCTCCACACTGCTGTGCTACAGTCCTCTTTGTCTCCTCTAGAAAGGAGCCAGGCCTGCTGGTTCATTTCTGTCTTATGCATATCTCTCTTCTTTCTGGCTGTCCTGGTTCTACTGCAGGTCTGCTTTGTCCTCTCCCCCAGTCACCCGTCTTGCAGGCTCTTGCTGCTCCCTCTTCTCCTCTTCCTGCTTTGCTAGAGAGATGCTAATTGCACCTGCAATTATCTAATTGCCATGGCAATTAGCCAGTTGCACTCTATTTTGAAGGTGCGAATGGCAAATTGCGCGCGCGCGCGCGCGCGCGCACACACACACACACACACACACACACACACACACACCCCATCGCCACCACCATCCCCCACCAGAAACCCCCACCCAACTGTGCCCAGAGATCTTACCCTCAGCACCCCAAACCCAGGGGAGAAGCCAGAGATGGTGAGAGCCTAAGTGGGGCATGAAACTCTTCTGGCAGGTGGGGTGGGCCCCAGTCTAGGGGGTTTTCCTGAAGCAATGAACAGCCTCTCCAGCACAGAACAAGGCCAAGCTGGCAGCTTTAATTGTAGTGATTTTCATATTAGTGCTAGTGCTGATGAGAACCAATCACCCATCAGTGTTCGGCAAGGTCGCTCAAGGTGCTCAGAGGGTAGGAGCCCGACCTGCACAGCCCCTAGGCTGTTATGACAAGCTGGAGCCCAAGCCTAGTCTGATAGAGAGTATTTCTAGGGTACAGGGCAGAACTGCAGATTAGACCAGGAGCCCATTGTGCTCAATAGCTGTAGGTACCTGTGAGCCGTGGTGTAGTGTGGGCTGACAGGTAATGCTGCTGGGTTTCCTGGGTGGGCCTGTGATCATTAGTACTGTCAAATAGACAGGATCTAGAATTATCTAGGAGACATGCTTCTGGGCATGCCTATGAGGGATTTTCTAGACTGGATTAGGAAGATCCATCTTAACTGTGGGCAGTTACTGCCCATATTCACTGACGGGGGCAGTGTCCCAGACCGAATTAAAAAGAGAGACTAAACTGAGCTCTCACCTTTGCATCTCTCTTCCTGACAGTTGGTGCAATGTGACCAGATGCTTCAAGTTCCTACCACCATGGCTCTCCAGCCATAATGGAGCAAATCCATGAACTAGGACCCCTTCCTTCCTTAAATTGAGTTTGTTAGGTATTTTGTTGAAGCAAAGACAAGTCACTAATACAGGGCCCAAGGCTGCCCAGCTTCCCCAAATCCCCTTCCTGTGAGTTGGAGATGCACTTTCCTAGGGAACTATGTGGTCTGAAGAGCTGTCCTACCATGGGACCAGTGCCTGGCCACATATCTGCATTGAGCATGTGTGGTTGCAGATGTAGATGGTGTGTGTATGGGGCCTCAGGCTTATAAAGGCTTTTGAAGGCTTGTGAATGGTGGTGAGGGATCAGGAACTTGGATCTATTCAGGATGTGGGAGGGGCCTGGAATACAATTCATCTTGGCGGACAGGTATGGGACTTCCTGAGGAATTAGCCTCAGAGCTGTATCATGAGGCTGGGGGCATTTTTATATAATTAGGCTGTGTTTGAGAGATCCCCAGTGGACCAGATGGAAAGTTAGGAGAGATGGCTGCCGCTCTGTTTGTGGAGCCCCCAGTATAGTCTTCCAAGTGAACTGACACCAAGAAGTCCCTACAGATTAATGAAGGTAGTTTGGAGGACACAGAAGAGACAAATCAGAGGACATTGTCCCCACTGGCTGTGCCTTGGTGCCCTTAGACAAGAGGCAGACAGCAGGAAGTATTGTGACAGTTAGGGGACAGTCAATCCCCTAAGTCAGATCAAGATTCATCTTCCCACTGGGAAGATCAGGCCTTGTGTCCAAAGGCTTAATGGGTGTGGTGGATGTTCCCATATTTTGAGCCTCAGTTTCTCCATCTGGGCTCAAAGTCCTTGCCCATGTTGCAGGTGGACAGTCTGTTCTGATAGGGTCTTTAATGGTTCCTGGTGTAGCTCTTCTTTCTGCCTCTACAAGCAAGGAGCCTGTACCATGCACTGAAGCTCACCAGTCCTCCAAGGTACCTGCTGCCCGTTCTCTGGCACTCAGCTGGCCTGAAAGCCCTGCAAGTGCCTGCCCTGG
Source organism: Uromys caudimaculatus (assembly GCA_028551405.1). Taxonomy (NCBI): domain Eukaryota; kingdom Metazoa; phylum Chordata; class Mammalia; order Rodentia; family Muridae; genus Uromys; species Uromys caudimaculatus. Next base: position 57,146,014 of record CM052706.1, read on the forward strand.
ATTTTGCTTCCCTGATGAGGGAAGGAAATATATTTTGGACTAATTTTGTTTTGTTTTTGAACTAGTACCTGATCAAAGTCTCAAATGTGTGTGTGCACACACACAAGTGCATGTGTGAGTGTGCGGGCGGGAATGTGTATTTTCACAAGTTTGTGGGAATACATGTATGTGAATGACTGCAGCCTGGAGGCCAGAGAATAATGTCGGATATTTTCTGTGAATCTCCTCTTTATTTACAGAGACAAGATCTCTCTATGACTCCAAGCTTCCTACAAGGCTAGTCCAGCCAGCCTGGGGGATGCTGAGAGCTGGGATTATGGGTGGGCCTCCATGCCCACTGGCTTTTATGTGGGTGCTGAGTATTTGAACTCCAGTCCTCAAGCTCGATTGGCAAGTGCTTTATCCATGGAGGGGCTAGCTTTTGAGGTCTAACTCACACAAGCATCTAAGGAGTAGTAAAGGTGGAACACTGGCCTGGGAAGCTGGGATGGTTTGGTGAGCTGCTCAGAGCTGAAGGGAGAGGGGGACAGTGGACAGCCCACCTTCCTGTCTTCCCCCATCCCTCCGCTGACTCTGTGCTGCCTCAATGGCGACACCCAGCTGAAGACAACAGTCTGGAGGCCACCAGTACCAGTTAATTAATTCGCCAGAGGGAAGGAAGGCTATAAATAACCCGCTGAGAGCAGAGGGCCAGGCTGGGGCCAGGCATACTCCCCCCCCCCCCCCCCGTGGCCTCAGTGGCTCGTTCAGTGATACAGGTTAACGAGCACAGGCCTCCTTGCCAGCACGACAGGGGCAAGGTGCCCTCCCTGGTGAATCAGACGCCTGGGGTTATAATTTCCATGCTGATAGGGAACTTTCCTGCCTGTCTTCACACTGTAGGAGAAGCAGGGCTTGTTCAAATGAATCAGGGACAGTGGACAGAGGGAGGGGCAGGAGATCAGGCCAGGAGCAGGGCCAAGAGGCTCAAGGACTTCAAAGTTGCAGGCCTAAGATTCCCTTTGAATCAATGGCTTTCCCACTACCTTTTTACCAGGCACAAGGAAAGAAAGTAACTCACCAGGAGTCTGATGTGGAGAGCCTGACAGTACCTCAGCCAGGGCCAAGACTTCTCCTTGCTCAGCCACTGTTATGTGGCCATGGACCTGACCCTCAGCCTTTGCCTGTGCTATCTCCTACCTCTGACTCCAGACCACTCTGTTCCTTGCTCCCTCCAAGAGCCCTAACAATTAAAAAAAAGTCTGTAATTCCACCCCACTCCACCACCTGAAGAGAATATGAAGGTCCTTGTCATACAGACATTTCTGTTTTTGCGGTTACCCTGGACTATTTTATTCTAGCACCTGGACCACCGCTCTAGCACACTCCAAGTGTATTTTCTTTCCCTCCCTCCCTCCCTCCCTCCCTCCCTCCCTCCCTCCCTCCCTCCCTCCATTCCTTTTTCTTTTCCATTTCCCTTTCCCTTTTTCTTTTCTTTTCTTTTTCTTTCTTTCTTTCTTTCTTTTTTTTTTTTTTTAAAGATTTATTTCATGTATGTGAGTACACTGTCGTCAGACACGCCAGAAGAGGGCATTGGATCTCCATTACAGATGGTTGTGAGCCACCGTGTGGTTGCTGGGATTTGAACTCAGGACCTCTGGAAGAGCAGTCAGTGCTCTTAATCACTGAGACATCTCTCCAGCCCTCTTTTCTTTTTTTTGGAACAGGATCTTACTATGTAGTCCTGGCTGGCCTAAAACTTGCTATGCAAACCAGGTTGGCTTTGAACTCACAGAGATCCACTAGCCTCTGCCTTCTAAGTGCTGGAATTAAAAGTTTGTATATCATGTCCAGCCCAAGTGTCTTTGATTGTCTCTCCTTCTACCACGTGCATTCTGGGGATTGGACTCAGGTCTTTGGGCTTGGCAGCAAGTGCCTTAGCCTATGGAGCCATCTCACTGGCCCTTTCCCCAGTGTCTTAGGGCAGTAAATATACTTCACACATTTCTCCAGTGGGCCTGGCCGCCTCTGTCTTGTGCCTCTCCAAGACAGCAGAATGTTCATGAAAATTAAATGAGTCCCCCCGCCCCATCTTTGCCATCCTCCATAAGTCCTGCCCCCCCCCCCCCCCCAGCATATGTTGTGAAAGGCAAGGACAGAAATAAATTGGAGTGTGTTTTGTGGATCACAGCAGTTCTTTCTGGAGCTGATGGGACTTGGATACAAGGCGTTCAGGGGCTGAAGCCTACCTTGGTAGAAGTGCACTGAATCAAACTCGAGCCCCAGCCTCTCCACGTGGCTATTTGTTTCATCTCTCTGGATACCTTGGTGGCATCTGAAGAAGGAAGGAGATCCTGTTCAGAACAAGGAGGAGGAGAGGCAGGACAATGGAAGAGGGTATTGTAGGCCAGGGTCATGTAGTAAGACCTATGGATGTAGCAATGGCTGACCGGATGACAGATGCCAGCACAGATTAAAAGCCAGTCTGCCCCAATCTGTGTCTAATTAAGTACTCATCCTCTAGTTAACTGCTCTCTGCAGAGGCAACTGCCTCCATCTCGGATGTTTGAGCCTTACCCTCACCTTCCCTTGCACAGATATGTGCACAGGAACTTGTGGCATGCTTGTTGGTTCCTGGGTCTTGCCTAGGGATTTCACCTCAACTCCAGGGCAGGGCCTCACTCCAGTCATGGCTTCTGTGTTGGTTACAATGGTTTCCTCACACATTTCCATCTTCTCTTGGGCTCCTTTGCTTCTCTCTCCATCTCTGCCAGTCTTGCTAGCATGGTGAGGACCACAAGCTGACACTGGGATGTAGGGCGGGGCTAGAAAGGAGCTGTCTGAGAAAGGGAAGAGGAAATGGTGGACAATGGAGGCTTACCTGGACCTCCTACATGGGCTTAGACTCCCACCCACATTTAGCCCCTCTCCAGAGCCCTCATGGCCTTGCCACCTAGTCATCAGATTCCCTCTCTGCCTTTCTTACCTCCCCCCTGTAGCTTCCCTGCCCCCATGGGATCCACACCTCTGCAGGGACCCACTCAGTCTGTCAGACCCTTATCAGCTGTCCCCTGCCTCCTTCCTGGCTTCTGACCACCAGCATTTACACTAGCTCCAGTCTTCCTGCAACACCCTCTTCTTGGTTTTGTAAAGCTTCCAGCTCCTGCCCTGTCTCACCTTCCCTTAGAGCCAATTTTTTTTGCTTGAGGTAATCTACAGGCGAAGTAGCCTCTATTCTCAGTAGATTCGCTTTGCATGAACCATTGACTGACTGACGGACTGACTGACTGAATGAATGAATGAATGAGACATTGAGGGTAGTATAGTTGGGGAAGGTTCTAGAGTCAGTCAGATGTGGTTCAGTCAAGGCCATGACACTGCCTACCGCATGACCCAGGTGGCCACTCCCCAAACATGTCTGCAGGGGCCTCATCTATATAAAGATCTGGGAGGTCCAACCTCCCATCCCCTTTCCTGAGGCTGGTGTATAGATTCTATAGGAACATGCTAAAGAGCTGCTTACTTTGCAGTTCCAGGCTTCTGGTCAGCATGTAGCCACTGTCAGCTCTGACACTGCTGCTTAGCAACAGAGATAGCCCCATCATGAGGGGCTGTAGGCATCCTGGCTGCTGGTGTCTGATGGGAAGGGTCTTAATGAGGGCAGATAAGGCTGCCCTGAGTGTGTGGGAGATTGTCTTGATTGCCTTATCTAATGTGGGAAGACTCATCCTGAAGACGGGTAGCGCCCCTAGGTTTGAGCCCAGAACTATATGAGTAGAGAAAGCACAGCACTAAGCATGTATGGAGCACTCTTCCTCTGTTCTTGACTGTGGGTGTGATGTGAGCAGCTGGCTCAAGCTCCTGCCACTGTGGTTCCCCCCACAGTAAAGGACTGTACCCTGGACTGAAAGCTATGGCAAACTGTTTCTGCCCTGTGCTCATCTTTTCCAGGGTATCTTCTCACACCAGCAGAAATGAAACTGGGGCACCATGTACAGGAGAAACCTGATGCTCTCTATGTAGCCCACTTCTTTGATGTCTCCAGGTCAGTGGGTCACAAACACCTGCTGGGACCACAGCTGTCAGTCATAATGAACTAATACCTCAAGAGGCCCAGAATATTATCCTGCTCTGCCCTGAGACCCCAGCCCAACTTCCCTGGCTATTCTGTATGCATCCCAGGCTATAGGGATCAGAGATAGCTTTCCATCACTTTATAAATATACACAAAAGAGATTGAAGGACCTCTGAGAGCTGCCACCACTCCAGTCCACACTCCTGTCCTGCTGATGATCTGTGAAGACAGCTTTGTGGAGTAGTTGCTGTCGGCAGCATGCTGTTCCTGGGGTGGTGGGTTCCTCTATTCCGTCGCTTCTGGGCTTCCAGCCCTCACTGCTACCCTGCACTCCTTTCCAAGTGCCAGTCAGGCATGGGGACTGTTGGCTTGCCCAGAGCTGTGACCCTGGCAGGCAGGAGGAGGAGGGCGGGCAGGGCTGTCACCCTTCAGCTGGCTAATGTGGAGGTCTTAATGAATATGAATGGCCGCCTCCTCCTCCACAGAGCTGGCCCCATCAGATTCCTTCACACCTCGGTGAGCCCAGAAAGGTTACTTGGAATTAAATGTAAATCACATATTTACTGGTATGAATCAGCTCATGGTATCACTTTCTCACCGAGGAGAATTTAATCACACCTCAGCCCTGAGGGCTTCTCCTTTTCAGTGGGGTTGTGGGGCACACCTGAAAGAGAAGGTCATGGCCTTCCAATGTGGGGTGAGGCTCAGGGTGTTGCTGAGCCTGGGAAAGGGCAGTGGCTACAGTGAAGGCTTGATGCTGGTCTGCATGGTCCTTTAGTACCCAAGTCACGACTGTCTGCTAGTGAGTACCACGTGAGTGAGTCAGAGACAGTAGCAGTGGGGCGGACAGTGGTTCAGTTCACAGTTAACACTTGCTATGTGTTGAATGAGCTCAGGAATATCACCTTTAAAAGGCAGATGCCAGTGACTTCTCTTTCTAGTGTCACACAGATTTCTGGAGCCTTTGGGGAGATGATAGAGGCCCCTGTAAAGGCTCCATCTGCATTACCCTGTGCTGAGAGGCAGACTGGGTACAGGGGCACAGCCTCTTGTGCCATGAGACCTTGTTCTGAACTTGGGTTGTCTCTTGCTTCTCTGTGGATGCTCAGCAACTCTCCACAGGCATAGGTCCTACCTACTGACCCATTGCATGTTAAGGCACCTACAACACGGAAGTGTTCTGTAACTGGGAAGAGACTAGGAGACCAGCACTAAGGCTCCTGACCAAGAAATAAAGGCAGCCAGTCCCTGGGTTCCTGGGTTTCCTTCAAAGGGCACGTCCTTCAAATCCTTCATGCTCGTGGTTCACACTAACCATTGAGGAACGATGAAACCATCTGTGAGGAGAGGTTCAAGGATCTGTATGTACAAGCTATAAAGGGGTGTGATGGCTAAGGAGCTCTGCAAGGCTCACTACCTCAGCTGGGCAGGATGCAGGGGACCCGACCATCTCTTCCCAAGTCATCGGAGCCCAGTCTCGGGGCTAACAGCTATGTGTGTTTGATGAGACTTTCACAGCTTCCAAACATCACGTAAGGCAGGAGCATGCAGCTCGCTTATGGTGGCAGCACAGTGGCATGGAGGACTCCCTGCTGGTCTCCAGTTCTGCCCGTGGAAAGCTGGCATGCACAGTAGTCCCCAGCCTAACTTTCTCCTCCAGTACACACTGTGCTCAGAGTCCTCCCCAGAGCCTGGACTTTCTCCACTGGACTGTTTCCTAACTGCAGAACTATTTTCCAGAAAACTGAGCCCACATTGTCTGCACAGGAAGCCAGTTGGGGTGTGTGTGTGTGTGTTTAACCCAAAACCCAGATGTAGTTCTTCATGTATCAGGAAGTTTCTTTCTACAGTTTTTAAGGAACACAGCTCCCTTGGGTGTAAATCAAGGGCCTTCTTTTTATGGATGGCCTTGGTGCCAGAAAAGCTCCAGCTTTCTTTACCAACTTCAGTCAGAGGAATGGCTATCAGAGTTAGAAGTGGTCTGTAAGTAACCCTGCACTGTGGGTGGGAAGCAGAGGTTCCAGAGCAAAGATGTCCATTCCAGATATTACTTGATCTATCTATCTGTTGCATAATTGTATTAGTCGGGGATCTCCAGAGAAACAGAATGAATACATGTGTGATTTATTAGAGTGGCTTGCAGGCCAAGGTCTGAGTAGTCCGGTAATAGGTGTTTCATGATGGAAAGGCCAAGAATATAGTAGCCATCCCATCCATGAAGCTGGCTGTCTCATACAGGCTTTCTGGTGGATTCCTGTTGGTCTTCAGTCTACACTGGAATTCCAAAGAAGTGTGTTCTAACATCAGTGAAGGAATAGCTCAGAGCAGCCACAGGACAGATGGTCTTTCCAGCTAGACTGAGGGCAAGCAGGCAAGCAAAGTTTCTTTCTTCCATGTCCTTTTATGTGGGCTGCCAGCAGAAAGTGAGGCCCAGATTTAGGAGTGGATCTTCCTGCTTTAAATAATCCGATTAAGAAAATCTCTCCCAGGAGTGCTCAGCAACTTGATTCTAAATGCAGTCAAGTTGACAACCAAAGCATCATAATAACCAATCGCCCTAAAACTTGGTGATATAAATGAAACTGAATGACTACAGGCATAAATCCTTGGGACCAGGAATTTTGATAGAGCCAATGGTAATGTTTTGTTTCTAGCACACTGTGCCTGGAGCCCTAGCCTTAAAGATTTACATACTTGCTGCAAAGTAAGGTGGAGATTAAACTGTTGGTTGCTGGAGCTACCCAGAGGCTTCTTGATCTGTTTGGTAGTTAGGTTGGGATATTTCAAAGTCTATGTACAGCTGACCTGTTGATTAGTGTATCCTAAATGCATCTCCATACACATGAGTTTCTTGCAGCATAGGGACGGGGATCTGAGGAAGGGAGGACAAAAGAGGGACCTCCACAAATCCAGTGTTTCAAGAGTTTAAGGATGCACATCTGAAGTTCCCTCGGACCACGGAAACCAGGCAGGATCATTTATATTGGTTATAAACTAGTGACTGAGGCTAGTTCCCATCCAAGGGGAGACAAGTTAGGTTCCATTTCTTGGTGGGAAGCGGCAAGGTCACATTGCAGAAAAGCACATGGGGTAGACGTTCCTATCACCACCATCTTGGGAATCACACCCCATTACAAGAGCTGTTGTTGTAATTAAGCTTCTGAAAAATCAATCATCCAATCAAGCAACTGCTGACCATGTGTTGATGATGGTCTGTGGTACAAGTTCTTAAGCCAAGAGAGGGCAGGGAGAGGGAACTTACTCCAGTTTCTCCAAGCTGCTGAGTTTGGAGAGCCAGCCTGTAAGACGAGATTCAGTTGAGGACTTTTTCAAAGATAGACTTATTTTTATTGTTTTTAATTATATGTGTGGAGGGGACATATATGCATGTTAGTTTATGTGCCCAATAAGGTCGGAGGTATCACTTGTCCATGGAGCTGGAGTTACAGGCAGTTGGGAGTGGCCTGACAAGGGTGCTAGAAAGACTTGGGTCCTCTGAAAGATCAGTCTGTGCTCTTAAACACTGAGCAATCTATTTCACTGACCCCCAGCTAGTGATCTTTTGATGGCAAGAAACAGAGACCCAATTCAGGTAACCCAGGTAGAGAAACGCTCTTTTTTTTTTTTTTTTTTTTTTTTTAGGAGGTTCAAGGATAATCGCGAGGCTCTACTGGAAGACCAAATAACTCAAACAACTTCTCCAAGATGGCTTGCATGTCTCTTGGGGTGTCTTTTTCTGCTATCCAGATTCCCTTGCTCATTTCAAGTCTCCCTAGTCCTGATGCTCGGCTCATGGCTTCCTCATGACAGCTATGAGGTTGCTGGAGCCCGAATTCTACCTTCAGCCCTATGTCCGCTCTCAGAGGTCCAGCACTCAGTTCTGATGGGCTCAGTCCATCTTTTCCAGCCATTCCTCACAGATCTTGGTTTGCTGGTCAGCCTATAACCAAGACACTTTAGTGTCAGGTGCTGATCCTTTGGCCCAATTACCTGGTGGTTATGGGGAGCCATGAGCACAGGGAACTCCATAGAATTAAATATGGCTATAGACTCTGTCAGAATCTCCATGGGAAGCTCTATCCCTTAACAAACATTTGTAATGAGTGTGCCACCATCAGCCCCTTAGTGCCCTCTCCTTTTAGACTGTGGAGAGAAGGGAGTTAATGGAATAGGAAAAAGTATTCTGTGATTTACAAATTGATACATAGATGGGAGCAGGAGCATGATTGATCCATCCATCCACCTGTCCACCAACCCATCCATCCATGTATCCATCCATCCAACTGTCTACCCACGTAAGAACTGCTTCTTATGCTGGGGAGCTCAGCAGGTAAAGCACTTTGTGGTGAAGTCTGAGAACCTGAGTTCAGATCCTCAGTACCTGTGTAAATGTAGGAGAGTAGCACACACATCTGTATCCAGCTCTTCTACGGTGAAATGGAAGGCAGAGGCAGAACAATCCAGGAAATTCACAAGCCAGTTTACACAGGGATACACATCAGGCAACAGCATGAGACCTTGCGTTCATCAGGACAGAAGACAAAGACTGATTTCTGAGGGTATCCTCCAACCCCCATATGCTCAGTGTGGCGTGTGGATGCCTCCCTTCCCCTGTAATGATATTTTTTAAGAAGTACTTCTGGAGTGGGGCTGTAATTCTATCACTCAGGAGGCATACAGACTGCTGGAATTCAATGTCAAACTGCAATAATTATTTTCCAGGCAGTTTGGGTGACATAGTTAGACCCCATACCCACCCAAAGAAAGCAAAAGATAGAAGGAAAGGAACATTTATTTAGCATCTGTGCACTGTGTTCTCAGAACTAAGGAGGCACCAACAAGCAGGTTAGCCTTGGTTTTCGGTTCCCTCCTCACCTCTGCAATTACATATCCAGATATAAGACCTGCAACCTGCAAAAGCCCCAGTAGCTTTATCTCCAGTTGGTAACAGAGGCATAAACACACCCAAGCTTGATGCAGTAACCTACAAGTAAATTAAGCCACATTGAAATAGCATCTTTCACCAAGCAGACTGTGAAAGATTTAAACACATACTGAGAGTGGTGGTGTGAAAAGAACTGAGCAGACTTCCAGATCCCTCATGGAAGTGTGAATCAGTACAGATTCCAAATGGAACAACCCTTAAAATGGCAAAAGCGCTCCTCCCGGGAAGCTTTGCCTCATGTACTCATTGCGGGTACTCTCTGTAACTTCAAGGATGAAACGACCTAAATACCCACCCATGGGAAAAAGGCCAGGTAGATATGGTGCATTGGCTCAGCAGACGCCCAGGTAGCCATGAAATACAAGGAGGGACCTCTTAGGCAGAATGCACTGTTCAGTTAACACAAGAGACAGAATCATAAACTCCAGTCGTGTTTAAAAGTGCTGGGAGGGGCTGGAGAGACAGCTCCACAGTTAAAGATGCTTGCTGCTCTTTTTGGAGGACACGGGTTCAGTTCTCAGTACCCACGTGACAGCTTAAAAGCATCCTTAGCTCCAGTTTCAGGGGATTGGATGCCCTCTTCTGGCTCTGTGGGCTCCAAGCATATGCCAGTGCACAGACATGCACATAGGGAAAATAAAAATGAATAAATCTTTGAAAAAAATTGAGGTATTGGAAGTAGAAGAAACACACACATATATGCATGCATAAACACATTTCACCCTCATACACACTTTCCTGTAAGAGCATACAATGCCTCTGTAAGAACTGACAAAAACTACCCAGTGGTTTTCTACTGGACAGGGAACTAAGACTGGGGGGGGGGAGGGAGAAGACAGTTTACCATATCCATTTCTATTTTTAAATTTGGAACTACTTATTGCTTTATGTATTAAAAATTTAGCTTTAAGTGAGTCTCAAAATAAATGTTAACATCATACTAGATGTTGTAGGTTGCGCAATATCTGCATGCTGCAGCTAGAGCGACCTGTCCTGAGTTCTTTCCCCTATAGACACAGGGAGGGACTCTCTGGGAACCGAGACACACCTCTGGCCCAAGAATTTACAAATGAGCAATTGCAGTAAGTACAGCTCCTAAGCACAGTTCAAATCAAGGGCTCAGATCTCACCAGGATGGTGTCCCAGCTTCCTGTGCCTGGTGAGCCAAGCAGAACAGCCAGGTGGCTATTAGGGATGAGGAGCATGAAGATAGCAGCCACTTGGTGGCTATTCTAGGGAACTGGGGCTGGCGAACAAGTATGGCTTGCTTCCCTCACCTTATGTCTTCTCAGAGACTTGGGCGAGATTCTGTAGCTATTGGTCTTTGTGGGGGAAGGAAGGACCTCCTTCTCATAAGAAATGAGGCCCTGTGACAGGAATGATGCTCGCATAGCAGCTACGGCTGCCTACACAGGAGCTGCACAAGGTCAAAACAGTCAGCATTTCAGCACGGATCATGGAGCAGATGCTCACGAGTCCCCAGTCCCTAGCTGAGGAGCTATTGACAGTCAACGGCTGCTAGAAGGAGAATCAATCATCTTTAAGGGTGTGGTCCTGCTAAGTCAGCCATGCTCCAGTTATGGCCCATACCCATGCCTGTATGAGCAGCACAAATGAACTCAGTGGTCTACTTAACCCGAAGTTGGGAGGCTTGGGAGGGACGTATATCCTGAGGGAGTTATAGAGAGAAATTGTGTGTGTGTGTGTGTGTGTGTGTGTGTGTGTGTGGGTGGGTGGGTGTATAGATATGATCAGAATCTATTCTATGCATGTTGGAAATTCTCCAAGAATTAATAAAAGATTGTATAGAATGTTTCCATTACCACAAAAATGAATGAGTCCCAAAATTGTAGCGCAAAGCTAGACATGACAGGAGTCAAGACGCAGAAGCAGGTGCAGGAGAAGTGATGGAGACACTCCTTGTACCTCACTGCAGATCTTGTCCTGTTTTGTCTCCTGGATCTTAGATGTTTGTGGTTCCCCTGCTCCACATTCTACTTGCAGCCCAACTGTGTGCCTCTGATTTCAAGGATGTGGGCAGGCCCTAGAACATTTACTCTCTTATCTGCGCTGCTGCCATATGACTCCTAGATTATGACTTTTCTGATGATTGTCAGACTCACTTGGGACCTGTCTGTGCAAACAGGAGATGTGGAGGAAAAACCCCTGGAGCATCCTCTGGTAGACAGAGTCCTGGAGTCTAGGGATAAGTTCTCCTCCCTGGTACCCAAGAACAGTTACTGTATGGTGTGTGTGTGTGTGTGTGTGTGTGTGTGTGTGTGTGTGTGTGTGTGTGTGTGTGTGTGTGTGTGTATGTGTGTGTGTGTAGAGTCAAATTAGCTAATCACTTTGCTCTTGATGTTTTGCACTCCCTTGCTGCACCAGGAGCTCTCAGGATTCTCAAAAGAAAGACATACACACAAGTTAGCTTAATTTTGATATGCTGTGACTAGCTTTATGGCTGGGCATTTCTAATCTTTCCCACTGCTTGCAAACACTCCCCTCCAGTACTCCTGAGTTAACATCTTTTAAAATCTATATATTTCATCTTTGTTACCCCAAACACAATTGAGGAAGTGGCCTGTGGCCACTTACCCTGATTCTTACATGTCAGTGGACCTTTTGGTCTGGTCTTTTTTTCTTCCCCTTCATGTTAATCTCTACCTCTTTCCTCTCTCCCAGTTTTTAGCCCATAAAAAAATCTCAAAGTCCCACCTCAGTCTATCCGCCCAGTCATTAGCCGTTGGTTCTTTATTGATCTATCAAAAACCAATTGGGGACAAGGACCTTCAGTGTTTGGACATGCAGATTCCCGATTTTGGGGGATTAATTCATAACACGAGAAACAATCCCCAACATGTGTGTGTGTGTATGTGTGTGTGTGTGTGTGTGTGTGTGTGTGTGTGTGTGTGTGTGTGTTTGTGTGTGTGTGTGTGTGTGCAAGCATGTGTCTGCAGGTATGTGGACCTGCTGCATATGCCTGTGGAAGCCAGAAGGGTTGATGTTAGATATCTTCCTCAGTCAGTCTCTACCTTAAGTTTTTAGATAAGGTCTCTTACTGAAACTGTAACTCTCCAATTTGACCAGCAAGCCCCAGGGATCCTCATGTCTCTGCTTGCCCCAAGACTCCCCATCTACCCTGTGCTTGGATTATTGGAAGTGTATAGGGCTATGCCTAGCACTTCATGTGGGTACTAGGGGGTCTGAACTCACTCAGACCCTCATGTTTCCGCAGTAAGCACTTTATCAACTGAGCCAGGTCCCCAGCCTCCTGTATCTGAGAGACATTGACATCACATCAACAGAATGCCTTTCCAGACACAGCCAGGTCACTAGTATGTTCTTGTTCTCTGCTTTCTTTCCCAGTTTCCAGCCTCACTCTTTTTTCCCTCTCTGCTCCTTAAAAGGCCAGCAGTGCAGTGTGGTGCTGCCTCAGGCTTTGCTTTCTAGAGAGCTTGAGCTAAGGTGAGATGCAAGGCCCCTTTAATCATCACTGGGATCTCAGCAGTACTTCAGGATCAGACCTTGTCCTTGAGTCTGCATTCAGAAAGACTGAAGGAAGCTTGATCCAGAGTCACACAGCAAGGCTGGTTGAAGACAGTGATTACAGACCGTTCTGATCTAAGCCTGGGGTTAGTCAGAAGCCTGAAGACTCTGCCTAGGGCAAGGCAGGGTTGAGAGGGAGGGCTATTGGAGAATGAGAACATGGCTTGCCTAGGAAGTGTCTTCTGGCCTGCAGAGAGCAAAGTTTGGCATGGGACAGTATATTTTGGTGTGGCAGGCATTGGTTTTCTGGCAAGGACGGTAAAAATCAAGGTCCTCACATGGACCTTGGTTACATACTCTGAGGCTGCTCTGAACAAAGCTGTGGGGACATGTCTGGAAAGATGGCGCAGGGGATAAATTGGTCCCCAGGATCACACATTGGAAGGAGAAAACTGACTCTCTCAAGTTGTCTTCTGACCTCCATATATGCACTGTGGCACTTGCATGCATCCCTCCCCAACCCCTACTTAATACACAACATACATGTTAATTTTTTTTTAAAGTATGAGCATCTGTAGAGTAAAAGCATTAAGTATCTGATAAACTGTCTCAGATAACTCAGACTGACCTTAAACTTCCTAAATATTCAAGGCTGACTAATTGGATCTTCCTGCCTCTATTGTCCAAGTTCTAGGATCACAGTTAGGCACTACCAGGCCCAGTGTGTGGGGCACTGGGGCGAAAGCCAGGGCTTTGGGTGTGCTGGGCAAACACCCTCCCATTCAAGCTGTAGCTCCATCCTTTTGAAGTCCCAAAGGGATGCAGAAGAGACTGAGAGCCACGCCATTGTCTTTTATTAGGAATTCTTGTGCTTCTGCACATTGATAGGAGTGTCGTGAAAAAGGTAATACCTCTTCCTCAAGGCTCACAGGTATTCATATTGTATGTAACATAAGCTCCCACGTTGGCCAACAAACAAGTAACAATAATGCAACTGAATGTCTTGATGGCTTAGTTACTTCTCTGTTGCTGTGATAAAACACCAACCAGAGCAACTTGTAAAGGAAAGCTTTGAATCGGGCTTACAGAGGGCTGGAGTTCGTGATGGTGGAGCAAAGGCGTGGCAGCAGGAACAGCCGAGAGCTCACATCTTGAGGTAGAGAGAGAGACTGGAGATGGTGAATCTTTGAAACCTCAAATCCCATCCCCAGTGACATACCTCTTACAACAAGGTCACACACCTCCACTTGTCAATCCTTCCCAAACAGTTCCACCATCTGGAGACCAAGCATTCAAACATATGAGCCTATGGGATATATTTTCATTCAAACCACAACATTTGACCATGTAACCTTTTGAAGATCCTCTTTTCCCCAAATAGCAATAATTTTCACCTTTCTTCACCCTATACCCTACAGAGGGGCTTACTGAGTAGTGTTTGGAATGATACCCAGTTAACTTCATCTTTTTCATTAGCTTGTAGGGGAAACCAATCACAAAGCAGAGAGGTGACTCAGCTTGCCCAGAGATGCTCAGCAGGGGCTCACAGGCATCCTGATTCCCCAGCCAAGGCTCTTTCTTCAACCTGGGAGAGAGTTGCACTGCATAACTGTTGCCAAGCTATTAATGAGAATGAGACCTAAATTAGTTTCAGAAAATGGGGTTTTTAACATTGGAAAGTTTTAAACTATGGAAATTGGAAATTTAAATGAGTTTATGTGATAGAAATTAGTGAGAAGTAAAAGAAGCCCCACCTACTCTCCTCCTAGAAATCCTCCTAACCTCTTAGAGTGGAGCCTCTGTCTCCCCTGTTTGTAAGGTCTAGCTAGCCACTTGCTCAGGACCATTTCAAAGAAGATTCTATACTTTCAGAGATAAGTGTGAAGTGGCAGAGATGACAGGAGATTGGGGGCGGGAAAGCCCCACAGGGGGGGAGAGAGCAGCTGGCCCCTGGTAGGCTCCTCAGCTGCCTTGCCTAGGGAGTCCTCTTCCCAGAAGAAAAGCACACACACACAACATTAGTTTGCAAGGCAGCACTGATTAGTAATTAAACGGCTTTTTAAAAAAAAGAAAGAAAGAAAAGAAGGCCATTAAAGCTAATGCCATCAGAATCAGAACCTCAGACGCTGGTTCATAATTACGAGTGTACCTTGGGAATCACAGGAGAGGACATTTACATTTTAACATGCACACTGCACAGGCAATAACACCCCCCACCCATCATCCAGAGACCTGAGGCTGAATTCATTTATTTGCCAACTTACTCTGATCCTAGGAAAGTGGGTCATCCTTCAAGAAAGCAACAAGGAGCCCTGAAAAGAGGTTTCCCATGAGAGGGTCTTTGCCCTGATGCTCCTTACTCTGAGGGCACATTAATTAACTGCTTCAGCAAAACTTACTCTTCTTATCTTTAAAATGGGGGCAGATCCATCTTCTAGGGCTGTGCTAAGGCGTCTGAGACAGTGTTCTCTCCCTCCCTCCCTCCCTCCCTCCCTCCCTCCCTCCCTCCCTCCCTCTGTCCTTCCCTCCCTCCCTCATGTATCCCAGGCTGCCCTGGAATTTACCTTGTAGCCAGAGATGACCTTTACCTTCTGATACTTCAGCTTCTACCTGTCAAGGGCTAAGGTCACAGGTATGCCTCAACATGCCAGGTTTATGAAACACTGATGAGCAAACCCAGGGAGCCTTGTGCATGCCAAAGAAGCACTCTGCCAACCCAGCTGCATCCCTAGCCTGTGTTTCCTTCTTACTTTCTCTATCTCCTGCCATTTTTTTAAACACAGAATCACCCTATGTAGCCCAGGCTAGTCTCAAACTCTTGACCTCGTGCCTCTGCCTCCTGAGTGCCAAAACCAAATGAATGTGCCACTACCCTAAGCTGAGTTAGTGCAGAGTGTATCTCTAACACTTGGGCATTTGAACAAGCACCTTGGGCTGGCTGGTCCTGTGCTGGACACCCCTGGGGCTGGGAAAGTGTCTTTGGAAGAGGAGATGAACAGCTATGCCCACTCTGGGCTAATTCAAGCTAGGGGCTCAGTGAACCACATCTGGGATCACTTTGTCTCTCTCACCTCTAGTGCATAGTCTGTAGAAGGAATGGCTGGACAAGAGGTGCTCAGCCCTCCAAGCCCTGACTTCAGTTCTACATGAACTTCTGCAGCTTCTAGAATTTTCAGAGAGAAGAAAGAAAGAAAGAAAGAAAGAAAGAAAGAAAGAAAGAAAGAAAGAAAGAAAGAAAGAAAGAAAGAAAGAAAGAAAGAAGGAAGGAAGGAAGGAAGGAAGGAAGGAAGGAAGGAAGGAAGGAAGGAAAGAAGGAAAGAAGCACCTGTCTTTGCACACTGGCTCATAGAGACTTGGAACTCTCGTCGTTTCCCTAAAGACATCTTTGTCCAAGGGCTAAGAAACAAAAGTTAGGGAGCCTTTTTAAAATATAAAATATCAGGGCCAGACAGGCCATTTTCAGACAGTCCCCGAGGCCTAGTCAGCTATTAAAGATGGAAATTATATATTCATAACACAGGATATTGCTGCTTGCTTATTTATAACTTGCTCCATTTCAAGAATATTTATTCTAGACGAGAAGGCTTGATAATTTTCATCCAATCTACTCGTCGTAGCTTAGGGCAAAAGAGGAGAACAGCTCAATTGAAGGGACAGTGGTGGAGGTAGGTAGGGAAGGAACACCTGCTGTGTGCTGCTAGCCTGCACTTCTGTCAGCACTGGCCTTGGCACAGCCCTGTCACATGTAACCGGGGAAGGGCAAACAGGAGACTCCAGCCCCTCTACGGTGTGCTTGCTCACAGGGTTGGGACACATATACACCCAGGGCTAGAGGCAGATTCTGGCACGCTGCCTTCTGTGCCCATCGCAGGGCTCCTGACGTTATGAGGCACCAACAGTATACCTTTTCCTGTGCTGTGTGGTTGTAGGAATCAAGGGAAAAAAGAGGAATTTAAAGAAAGTCTCTCCCTAGGAAGCGAGGGCAGAAAACACTGTGTCACCTGCTGGTTCTACCAATCAGCACCCCCCCCCCCCGGCTCATCAACATTATTCTCTTAGACCTGAGGACAAGAAGGAGATGGTCACCAGCTGGTGAGGGCAAGCTCAAGAGTTGGACATAGTGGTTAGATCGAGGAGCCGGGATCTTTATAACCCATTTCCAAGTCAAACCCCAACAACCGAAGAGCCTTCCCATTTCTGACAGCCACTCAGACTTCTGCATGTCACATCTTGAGGGGACTTGGGGCAGAAACCTTAGTAGGAGAAGAACCAGACTCTTAGGAGTCATGCCAAGTTGTTAGAAAGAGCTACAGGCCAAGAAAGTTCCAAGGTCAAGGTCAAGGTAACCTCTGACTTTCCCACAGCACTAGCAGTGAATATATGCTACACACATGCTACACACATGCTACAGGCATGCAAAGACTGGCTTGCCCTTTCTGTACATTGTCAATCACAGACTGCTATCCCCAACCTGGCCCATTCACTTGGTGATCTGGAAGCCTTAAAGAGAATCACCAGGACTGAGAAACCCTGTAGTTGTCTCATTTACTCTGCAAATATTTATTGAGCACCTATTACATAGCCAGCCCTAGGTAGACATGTGGGTTACAGGTCTGAAAGGTGAACCAAACTAGCTCAGCTGTTGCACTCCTGGAGGAGAGGAATGGCGGAGGACCTGGACTCATGAGAGGTCAGAACAGTAAGAAATGAGCTGTTTAGCTTGGCTAGGGGAGGGGACTAGAGGGGCACAGTAACAGTGACTCATCTGCAAAGATTGACCATGAGGGAGATGGTGCACTGTGGGCAGGAGGGGCTGGCCTGGCCTGGAGATCTCCCATGCAGCACTGGGGAGCTGCACATAAAGGCAGTGGGAAGCCTTGGATGAGAAAGGACAGAATCAGGCCTCCCTTCCTTCCTTCCTCCCTCCATCCTCTTCCTCCCTCTCTGCCTCCCCTCCCTCCTTCCCCTCCCTCCCCTCCCTCCACTTCCTCCTCTCCCTCTTCCTTTTTCTTCAGTACTGGAGACTGAACCATGGACCTTACTTATCCTAGGCAAGTATCCCACCACTGAGTTAGACCCAAAGCCCTTTTTATTGCTTTTATTTTGACAGTGTCAAAGTTGACTTGGTTGGCCTTGAGCTTTCTCTGTAGCTCAGACCGACCTTAAACTCAAGATCCTCCTGAAGAAGCTGGGATTACAGACCTGAACCCCCAGGTCTGACTTCTAGATTGGGTTTTAAAGTCAACCTGAGAATTGAAGAGGCTGTCTCAGGGGAAGCTTGCATTGCTTGTATGTGCAATGTTTATTCTATTGCAACCTGTGACTGACTGGGTCTTGGGGACCCTGTTACTCCTAGGCAACACTGCTGCTGAAGCCTCTTGGGGTTGGGTTCATTCCAGGCCAAGCACAAACTGCACCAGAACCCGGACCTAAGCTCTGGTTCTCTATGTGACTTCCAAGCCTAGCCGCAGATCTTCAGAACCAGAGGCACCGGGGACATGCAGCACTTGGCAAGTTACAGGATGCTCAGAAGCAGGCATAAGCAGGAAACCTTGGAGTTGCTCTTTGTGAGAGCTTCTGTTAGGCTGGCTGCAGAGCAAGTGGCCTCCAAGGCAAAGGTGTTCAGCCAGCCTTGTGTCACACCCAAGGACCTCGTGGAACGCCTGAAAATGCAGGTGGTTTGCTGCAGTCTCACTGGGACTGGGGATCTACATGCTGTGACATCTAAGTCTTCACAAGCTGTAGTGTCATGTAGCCAAGGTAGATGTGGAGAGAGAGAGAGAGAGAGAGAGAGAGAGAGAGAGAGAGAGAGAGATATGCTTCAGTCTTGACTGTTCCACACAACCCTCTTTGCGCGTGCGTGCACACACACACACACACACACACACACATCTGAAATACCTTTTCACCCAAGCCCCATGCTGGACACTGGGACACTGCCAAGCTTGCCGTCCAGGTGCTTAGTCTGGAGGAGTTTCTTTGTGTGTCTCTGGGCTCACATATCATTTTCTAGCTCCTGCCAGCTCACCAGCTCACCAGGAGCAGGGCACCTCCAGTTGAAGACAACTAAGCTAGGGAAGTCTCTTGCCACCTAATTTTTCTTCCTGGGATCTAGAAGAAGAAAGGACGGTCTCAAGGTTGCAGCCATTGAGGGACAGAGATGACTGAGGACATGACAGAGGAGAGCATCCCCCAGTGTTGCTTGTGAGTCTGGAGCACTATGTGGGCAGCAGTGATGACTGAACCTTTGGGGGAGCAGTAGGGGAGGGATTCAGAAAGGTTAGCGTGTGAACTCTCAGGGGAGGGGGAAGAAGGAGAAGAAAGGGGAGAGGGAGGAGAAGAAGGGGATTGAGAAGAGGAGCAGATACCAGGAGTCATAAAGAGGCCCAGATACACTGGGGGTGGGGGATGGGGCTTGTCCAGGGTTACATAAACACTCTCATGAACTCAGATAATATAGACACACACACAGAAGATACACATACTTTCTCACTGACACACAGATCTTATAAAACACATATAGTAATGAACAAAAGGACACACACACACACCCCACAGGTCTGTAGGCATCTGTGACCCTAGCCTCCCTGTAGGCATCTCAAACCTGGGTGTAGTTTATTGATTCTTCAGTAATGAAAAATTTATTTCTGCATTTTTAAACCACAATGCTTGCTCAGGATATCCTAATCCTTAATATCAGATGAATCCCAGTGGCATGAGATAGCCCCGTGATTTTCCTTCCTATTCATTATAATCAGTGCATCATTTGTAAAGCCCTTAATAGAGATAAGTGAAACCTAGCTTTTGCTTCATTATAAAATGGCCATTCTTGCCCCTTGGAAACAAGCTCTGTCAGTCAGTATATAGATTCTGCTAGACCAGGAAGCTCCCTTCTCAATCAGGGGTACCTTTGCCTTGTACCTGAGGAGAGCGATTCTCCCAGGAGCCTGGTTAAATTCTGGAGCCCCAGCACACTAACTCCCACCACCCTAGAGTTCCTGATCCGTCTAGCTAATGAGACAGCATGGACCATGTGGTCCCCTCCCACAGGGATGCGTTCTTACCCCTGGATACACAAAGCTCTCAATGTGCCCTACTCATACCAGCATACAATTATCTACATATGTGTGGACCCACATGGACATATATGCTAAGAAGTGTACATTTCCTCCAGTGCACATAAAACCTGCCTATACATATACTCAAAGGCTCCTAAACCCACATGCACACCCCCTCTGTGTGTGTGTGTGTGTGTGTGTGTGTGTGTGTACATAATATGCCAGAGTTATGGAGTTTAAAATTTTATTGAGGGATGGGGAACAATTGTCTGGAGCTGTGTATTTTTTTTTTTTTAAACTTTGGCATCTCAGGTTTAATTAAACAATCTATTTTGCTTTTTGTTCCTCTCCTGCCCCTGTGGCTCCAGGCTTTATTTCCTAGGAGACAAGCAGATAAGATGCCTGGAACCTGGGAGAACATCAGTAGGTGACACAGGGGCAGACACAGGAGCAAACATAGTGACTGCCTTTATTTGCCATGAGAAAGAAACTGCCAGGTGTCTGAAAGTCAACGCAAGTGCTGGAGTTCATAGATCAGGTATAGAAGTCAAAGCCAAGGCTGGAGAGCGGGCTTGGTGGCTAAGCCTTTACTGCTTTCGCAGAGGACCTGAATCCAGTTCCTCGCACTCACTTCCGGCAGCTCACAACTGCCTGCAATTCTAGCTCCAGGGGATCTGACACCTTCTGGGCCTTTAGAGAGTACCTGCATGTACATACTCACGTACATGTAATGTAAAATGAGAGAGAGAGAGAGAGAGAGAGAGAGAGAGAGACTTTTTAAAGTTAAAGCCATCAGAGGGGGATTAATGCTGTTGTGTTTTCTGGAAAGTCCAGTGTGAGCATCTTTAAGGCCAAGAGCAAGTCTGCAGCCTCTTGAGACTGCCGCCTGGAAAAGAAGCCTTGTGGGACAGAACCGTTAACAGAAGCAGCCCATGGGAGGTGCAGGACAAGGGCTTTGTGGTCTCCTGCCATGAGTCATATGAAGGAGCTCAGCTTTTCTCTGACCCTCAAAAGCCGCTCCAGTGAGGTCCACTGGAGCTCACACATGGAAGAAATCTCACCCTTTTCTGGTGCTCTTTTAATGAACAGACCAGCAATAAAAACCCAGAGAAGACCTGGCCCAACATCAGTCCCTCTCCAGCACAGCTGGTAGCCATTGGTGTCAGGGATGGCTCTGGACCAGAGACTTTGTGATCTGAGCCTGCTAGCTCAGCCTGACTTCTCTTCCTCCCTAGAGAGAGGCCTGTCACACACCAGCATACATGAAGCTCCTGGGGGTTTCTCAGAGCAATCTACAACATGAGACAAGTAAGTCTTTGAAGATGGCCCTTATCTGAGATTTGCTGATTACATCAAAAGGAGACCACTTGCTCAAAGATGGGAAAGTGGTTTACAGTGCCTAGAACATTCATGTTTACAGAACTTTTTAGGAAAAGTGTTTATTTCTATGCTCCTACCACCCATGTGAAGAATGCACAGGGCCTTTTAATCTCAGCTCTGTAGAGAAATCAATGAGGCCCCAGAGGAGGGATGTTTTCTTTGCTTCAAAGTCACAGAGCCAGCATATGGAGCTAAACTCAAGCCCAGCCTGGGGCTGTGCTTTCTTGACCCAGAACATTCCGAAGGAGTTCAGACTCCAGAGGAAGGCTTTATAAATCCTCTCTGGGTGGCATGAAGAGACCGAGCCCCCTCTGCCAGAGTGTGGCCCCGGCCTCTACCCAAGTGTGCTTTGGAATCAGCCCAGCTTATTCAAACCATAAGTAAGGCCTCTGTGGAAAAGCATAAGGCCAAGAGGAGTGACAGAGCCAGCAACTACCTTCCACGGTCACACGGTGGCTGTGAGGTTGCAAGAGGCTTGCATAGATGTGGAAAATCAACCAGAGGAGGAAGCCATGTCATCCCTGAGAGAGAGTGTCCTAGGAAGCAGCACCACATTCACCCATAAAATCAAGCTCAGACAAGCTTTACAGCAGCTGGCTGGATTTGAGCCTCACTACTTGGAAGTGTCCATGACCCCAGCCTGACCTGGGAAGTCTCTGGGATAAGGCAGTGCTCCATTCTCCTCTGTAAGGGTAATGCAGTCACTTCATTATTGGCTTAATATATCCTTTGATGGGTTGGACCTGCTGGGCAAGCCTGGAGTATTAGCTGGGCTAATTGGCCCTTCAAATGAACAACCAGTTTAATCAAGGAGGTAATGCCTTCAGCTATTCAATTATGCCTACCTCTGGACATGCAGCTTTCATTCCTGCCCCAGCACCCTGGGAGCAGGGTAAGGGAGAGTGAAATTGGCCAGCATGTGTGCACGCTGGAGTGGCTGTGCATAGTCATTGCTCATGGAAGGCGTATGTTAAGAGCAAGCTGGGGGCTTTCTGCGGGCCACAGAGACTGACCGCCAGCAGCTTCCGGCGACGGCCGGAAGCCTCAGCTTGGGCCACAGGGCCCCACAGCTGATCAGCGCCGGGACAAAGATCCCTCGCCAGAGATTGCAAGACCCAGCGGAGGGCCAA
>CM052706.1:57168566-57193149 GCA_028551405.1 Uromys caudimaculatus
AAAAAAAAAAAAAAAAAAAAAAAAAAAAAAAAAAAAAAGAGCAAGCTGGGGACCCAGAGCTAAGACTGTCAGACAGCATCCGAGACCTTGGCTGTTGGCTGGGTGGCCTTATCAGTCAGCTGTGACCAGCTCTGCTCTGGAGAGTTTGCAAATACTCATTTGCAAATGAGGTGTGTGTGTTTGAAAGAGTGAGGCGGAGGAAGGCAGGGAGGGAGGGAGAGAGAGAGAGGAGAGAGAGACAGAGACAGAGAGACAAAGAAAAAGAGAGAGACTTGAAATCTCTGTGGTGTGAAATGGAACTATTTAAGCCAAAGTCACCCTGTGAAGACCTATATTCACACACACACACATACATATTAAAAATAAAACAAACCTTTTATAAAAGCAACAACAACAAAAGACTAGCTGTGTTATGATCCCTCTTCAGGACATTAGGCTGCCATTCTAGGCCCAGCATCTAGCTCTGGGACATATTATTAAGTAAAAAGGAAGGCTGCCAAGCAGCATGATGCATGATGGGAAATTACAGTCCGTGGACCTGTATGAACTGTATTGGACAAAGGTTACTCTGCAAGAATCATCCCCCAATCCCCTGCTGTTTACATCTAGGTGGTGAGATTTGGGGATATTAGATTTTACTTCCACATGTCTTTATATCCTGGCTCCTGCACAAGAGGACAGACAATCTAATTAAAACAGTGCAGCAATTCTTCTTCCTTGGGGACCTTTCCTCCACCCTTCCTGAGTGCCATCTTGTAGGCAGAGGCCACAACTGTCTGGCCTCCTGAGAGACCTCAAGTATTTTCATGGAACCTGGGAGACAAAAATGTTCCTGATTCTGTCATGCACCCTCTTTAGACATTCTGGGACTCAGTTCGCTTCTCCAAAAAAAATGGTGGCGCTGTTGATTTCATCAACTGGAAAAAATTTTTATTTGCTGTCATTGCAAGTGTAATTCACTGGGAAAAAACTTGAAAAAGCTGAAAGATCTGTGGAAGGGACACCACCCATTGGCACACCACCAAACATGTCTGCTGCTAACACTGCCTTTGACTTCCTTCCAGGCTTCTTCCTTGGCCTGTTGAAGTCAAGATGAGGAGGCATCTATGGGCCCTCACTACACTGAGCTTGCTGCATTTGGAGGCATTATGGACCAGTTTCAGCCAGGCACCCATTTGGCTGTGCCTTTGGTTACACAGGGTGGTCCTAATGCTGCCTTACAAGGCTTTCCCAAAACTCCTGGCAGGGACTAAGTGTCCTCTTTATTCTACAAACACAAGAAGAGCTCCAGCCCAGCATTGTCTTGTCTTCTCCCAAGCAGAGTGACTATGGATGTGGCACACAATGGTGTTTTCAGTGCATCCTGAGCTGGATATCCCTGGAGCTCCCTGAGATTCTCCTAAGACACCCATGCCCAGAATCCAACCTATCCCTATTCAGTAAGAACCTGGGGGGTGGAGCTCTGACATTGGAAGTTCTGGAAAGTTCCTCAGAGCATCTGAATGTAAGCTTGGGCTTGAGAACCACAGATTTATGTCCAAGTACTTTAGAAAGACCAAAGATCCAGGTCAATGGAAGGGCTTCTATTTATCAACTAAAGACACTTCTCTTGGGTGGAAGGGTTCACTTGTTCCTCCTTGCTCTCACCCAATCATCTGAGGGACAGATGTTGGCAATGTCACAGTGTCTTGCTGAGAATGGGGCTGGAGGGTCACAAAGCAGTCTTTATCACTACTGGAGCTGAGGCTATGTGGTTGGACTGAGCTTTATCCCAGGCACCATGCTAAGCCCAGTACTTTGCATGCAGAGCAGTGGGGTGAGTCCTTCCTCGAAATGAGCAACCTTCATGGAGAATAGTCTGACAGCATCCACAAACACGAGGAGGTGTCCACTCTAGTTCTACCCCTAGACACATGACTAATAGAAGTGAGTTTGATGCCCTCTCCATGACTGTATGCAACAAGATAACTAACACTATCCAAAGACTGGGAAGGATGCAAATACCCACCAATACCTGAATAGGGAAATGAGCTGTGTGCATTCTCACAATGGTGCATACACCTGCAATGCAAATGTAAGAGGGGCAGCTGAACGCAGAGACATGGGTGAGTGACACAGGGCAGTAGCAGAAGTCCTACCTACTCTCAGTCTTTATGACCTCATTCATACAAAAGTCAGAAACAGGCAAAGCCAATCCATGGAGATGGAGGTCAGATTAGTAAATTAGCCCAGTGGGTGGGCATCTGTGTGGCTGAGGCAGGAGGGAGGATGGAAAGAGGTGCACTGGCCTATCCCTTACCTGTGTGAGAGCCACAGGAGTGCACGCGTGGGTAAAACCTACTGAGTTGTAACTTAAACTTCATCCACACAACAGATGACTCCGTGGGTAAATGTGCTTGCAGATCTGACTTAAATCTCCAGGACTCACATGGTAGAAGAAGAGAACTAATTCTTTCAGGTTGTCTTTCAATTTCCACAGAGTGTCATGCCACATATTCACGTGACCCCAAAAATACATAATCTAAATTGTGGGACCGTGAAAGGCAGTCTGGTTTCTGGTTGAGCTAAGGTTTAAAACCCCGGGACCCAGTAGGGGGTCCCCAGCAGGGGATAACCCTACAAGGGACGGTAGGCATTTTGCCACGCTCCTGGGTCCCAGGCTCCTGACATGAGGCTGCAGCTCTCCATAGGTCTGTGACTATCAGTCGCATAGCCCCAAACCCCTCCACAGGTAGAGGTGTGGTCACATAGCCTCAAGACATTCCCATTTTAATGAGGCACCTAGAGGTTTAGCCAATAAACTCCCCTTCCCCTTCCCAGCCACTTCTCCTTGCAAAAGGTATTTTAATCTCAGGCCTGCCCTGAGCTTGTGGGGTACAGTTTCACTCATTGCCACTCTCCGCCATGACAATAAATGCCCTAGAACCATGGACTGTCTCTCTTCATCAGGATCTACTGTGGGGAACAATGGAACAGGCCTTTGTCTAAAGAGCTGCATCTAGTCTCCCACAGAAGGCCTCTCAGCACTCTCAGCCACAATCTCTACCAAACCAACCCAGCTAGCCAACGACAAACCAAAGACTCCGTCTCTGCAGGCTCCAACCGGGTTCCTCCCCACCTTTTCCCCCTCGGCCCTAGGCTATATCCGGCCCTTGGGCCCCCACTTCATTCTCAGCTCTTCCACGGCATCCAGCAGTGCCTGGGATGTCGAAGAGCCTGAGAACCAGATGGAGCCAGCTCAGTGCAGTCCCCGGGACCCCCCAGGCCATGCTCCCCCACCCCCAGGTGGTGTCTCGTGGCTTCTCACAGCCCAACACATGCCTGGTGGTGCCGTGGGGTGAGTGTGGTCAAACTTCCCATGTCCTGCCTCTCCCAGAGACCCGAGCCCAGACTTCCACCACCACTTTAACCCAACACTAACTAACTAATTAACTAACTAACTAACTAAATGTAATAATTAAACACTCATAGAGATGGCTCAGTGGGAAAGTCCTTGCTTGCTAAGTCTGCTGGCCTGAGTTTGATCCCTGGACCTACATGGTAGAAGAAACAAATCTTCTCCTAGAAGTTGTCTTCTGACTTCCACATGCACCTGACAGTAGACGAAGGCTGACATACACATATAAATAAATAAATGTAATAAAGAGCTGTACAAAGTTACAAATGCAACAATATCACATACATCTCTTGACCTTACAATTTCACTTTTTAAACTTAATTAATTAGTTAATTAATCTTTGACACAGGGTATCACTATGTAGCCCTGGCTGTCCTGCAACTCACTATATGGACCAGGCTGGCCGCGAACTCACAAAGATCCACCTGCCTCTACCTCCCATGTCCTGGGATTAAAGGTGTGTGCCATTATAATGGGTTTACAATTCCATTTTTAGCCACTTCACTCTGGGAATGTATCTGCATATGGAGGGTTACAGCAGTATAAAATTATTGTAGCAACACTTATTGAAAAAAAAACAAACAAACAAAGGCTGGAAAAAAAGAGGTCAATCAATAGGGTTTGTTAAATATAATAGAATTCCTTTTTAACTGTTCAATGTGACATAAACATGCAAAAATAAGAGATTTACAAGATATATGTATCTGTACAACACACACATATACATACACACATACACACACACATATATGGTATATGTATATAGCATATGTATGTGTTTGTGTTCTACGTGTCTGGGCATGGTGCGTGCATGTTTGTGTGGCTGTAAGTGCACAGTTGTGTAGAGGCCAGAAGTCAACCTTGGGTGTCATTCTTCAGGTACCATTCATCTTGACTTGTAGTTTTTGGTTGTTTGCTTGTTTGTCTGTTGAGACAGGGTCTCTTCATTGATCTGGAACTGGCTGATTAGGCCAGGCTGGCTGCTAGAAGCTCCCGGGCTCACCTGTCTCAAACTCCCCCGCGCTGGGTTACAAGTGCACTCTACCATTCCGGGCATTTGTGTTTGACATGGATTTCTGGGGAGAGAATTTGAGTCCTCATGCTTGTGTGGCAAGTGCTTTACCCACCAAGCCATCTTCCTGGCTCCACTTGGTGGCTCTTATGTATTTAGCTTCCGAATTCTGTGGAAGTACAGTGTGTTAGGTCTCCCTGCCCTTCAAGAGGGAACACTGACCGCATCTACTCCCTAGGAGTGCACAGTAGATGTTGACTGTGTTAACAGCCTTGAGCATGTAGAAGCCAGTTAGATGTCACAGTGATTTACACCGCAGGGCACTGGGGTAGGGAAGCTAGCCAGGGGCTTCAGAGGCCTGGGATGGCAAAGCTGAGGTGCAGAGCCTGAGGCAGTGACTGCAAGATTAGTCGTTCATTCCTGTAAGCGCTGTGGGACCGATGGGGAAGGGTCGTCACACCATCAGGTCCTTAGGTCTCAGGGCTGATTATTCTCCTCGCAGTGACCTACCTTTTATAAGTACATAAGCTTTTTTTCATGGAGTGTGAGCCATGGATATGCAGGATTAGGAAAGGGAACATGGTTTGAATGAGGATCTGGGCATAGTTCATATTCTATAACAAGTGAAGAACGACGGCGGAGACCTCGCTCTAGGCAGGGCCTCCACAAGCCACCTTATGGAAGTCACAACCAGAAATGCCACTGGGAAACTGCTCAAGCTTGGGTAGCTCCCCTTTCCTCATCTGCTCAGTGGAGTCATTGCTCTTAGGAAGGAAAGGTTGGCTCAAGGAAGCCCCAAGGGAAAGGGCTTCGGAACCCATTAGGCATACCAGAGGTGGGTGGACATGCCAGAGGACCATGGTATGCTATTCCTTTGGATTACATTAGGCACCAGTGTCCACCTCTGCTAAGTGCTCTTCCAGCCTGTGCTACCCTCCTGTGCTTCCCTGATTCTCTAAGGCAGGAGCTTTCACCCCTGCTACAAAACAATGACCAAGATGCCAGCTCTTCTGTCCCCTGACAGCATCAATGAGGTTGGCAGCAGAGCTGACGAGGTCTGACTCTTGGAACAGGGGGAATTGTTGCACTCTGCCCACTCCACTGAGGTCCCGACCAGTCTGTCAATGAGCTAAGAAGTGGCTGGGCATGAGTGCTGCCAACAAGGCATGCCTGATCCCGGCCTCTGGGTACTGAGAAGAAATCTGCCAGATGCCACTCACAAGCCTGACCCTCTGGTGCCCAGAGTCCCACCACTATCAACACATCCCACATCCCTCCAAGGTACATGCTGCTCTGTAAAAATGGAAGAGCTACTGGACAGGCTGGAGAGGGATTCCCAACTGGGTGCCAACAGATCCTTAAGGGTAAGATTGGTAGGAGACAGACTCTGTAGGAGAGACGGGGTGTGGAGCAAGAGAGGGCTGTGGCTGGAAAAAAGTTCTCATCTTTTCATAGGGTGGGAGGGGGCAAGGAAGGAGTTCTGAGCAAGAGTAGAGCCTGAAGAGTCCTCATGCCACCATGGACATCCCCTAAGGAGGTGGCAATATTTATTCTGTCATATGCTGAGTGACCAAACAGGCACATGTGACATCAGAGGCGACCAAAGCAGCCCTTGATTGTCCTCTCCCACACTTCTCTCTTCCACGCCCAACTCCATAACATAAAGGAGTGTCAGGTTTTCCCTTGCTGGAAGGATTCTGCTCCCTAGGAATAGAGCCAATGGTAAGCCACACCCCTGGATCGGTGCACAGGTTCCAGAAGACCACCAAGAAGGTGAAGGTGCCATGCTCTTTGGGGTCAGTTCTGGCCTCAGACCCTGATGTCTTCACTTTTTTCTCAGGAAGAAGTCCTGGGAGGGAGACCAGAGGCTCAGATGCCTCTCTATCTCTTACCAGAGTGGTTTCCACATCCTGGGTTCCTTCATCCACAAAATGGGTACAACCAGAATTTCTGCCTCACAGAGCTACTATGAAGAGGAAAGGGACACAAAGGGAGAGGTGCTGAAGTGAACTCCACGGAACTGATGTGATGGTTAGCTTTCATTGCTAACTCATTGCAAGCCAGAACAGCCGAGGAAGAGAATCTTAACTAGGGAGTGTCTATTTCAGGCTGGCCCGTGGGCATGTCTGCTGGGGATTGCCATGTTTCAGTTAATTGATGTGAGAAAGCCCAGATCACTGTGTGCAACATTTTCTAGGCCATGTGACCCAGACTGTGTAAGAGATGAGCAGTCAGCTGAGCATAGCAAGCAAGCCAGTGAGCATGTGTGCATCAGCTCTCTGGGCTCCTGGAGGGGGTGTGATGGAAGACGGTCCGGTCTTGACTTCCAAACAATGATGGAATGTAACCTGAATTCCTAAGCTGAAATAAACCCTTTCCTCCCTTAAGTTGCTTTGTTTTCCAGAGTGTTTTTGTTTTTGTTTGGTTTTTTTTGTTTGTTTGTTTTTAATCACAGCAACAGAAACAAGATGCAGACCGGTGGGTGTGATGGTGACAGGCATCTCAGGAAAGAATTCCAGGGGCAGAGATGATTCCTGAACACCGTTTGTGCCCAGCCCAAACACAGAAGCATGAGCACATCTGGAAGAGAGAAAGGCTGCTGCCCTCAGGGAGATGGGCAGCACGCAAGAGAAACAGAGACTCAGGGAAGAATCTGGACAATGAGGGCTGGAACAGGAAGATCTGGGCTGTACATGAGGGAGCAGCTAGGTCAGAAAAGTTCAGCTCAGGATGTGACCTGTGGAAGCTGCACCATGAAACTGCCTTTCATACAGAGTGGGAATTCTCCCAGAAAGCTGATTTGTACCTGTCCTTGTCTTGCCACAAACCCAGGCTCCAAATATTGTTGTCCCCATTATATTGGTGAAGAAACTGAGGCACGCAGAGAAAACACCTCACCTAAGTACTGGGGAGCCCATATCGCTCCCTATATCTGGTCCTTCTGCCTGGCATATAGGCCAAGGGGGGCCTAGTTTAACACCCTCTGGAAGGCCTCATGAGCCTGGAGATCAGGTACCTGGAAGGATCCAGAGCGGGTGCCCCAGTTGCCAAGGCTGCTGCTGTCCATCAGCACCCACTACCGGAGGGGTGTCTCAGCAGGCTTCCCCTGCTGACCTCATGGCTAGAATTCAAGTCTATCTGCAGGACTCAGGTTCCCATTGCATGCAGACCACTGGGGAGCTCTTAGGAGAACCCTTAGCCTCAGTTTCTGTGGCCTCAGAGGGGAAGGGTCTCCTAAGAGGAGTGAGTTCACCAACCCTGATACTTGGAGAGATTGGGCCTGAGCCAAAGGGAACCCCAAGTTGAAACCTGGAGAGCTAGTACAGCCTCAGCTCCCACACTACCCTCTAGTGCTTGGTATCTGGAGGAACTTTGTAAATGTGAGTACGGTCTCTTAGGTGAGCAGACCATTCTTAGAGTAATTTTTACAGTGTGTGTGTGTGTGTGTGTGTGTGTGTGTGCGTGCGCGCATAGGAAGCATCAGAGGATGTCTTGGTTTGCTTCTTTGTTGCTGTAATAAAACACAGTTCAAATGCAACTTGGGAAGAAGAGGGTTTGCTTTATCTCTCATACTTCTGGATAATAGTTCATCACTGAGGGAAGTCAGGCCCAGAACTCAAGGCAGGAATGGAGGCAGAGGCCATAGAGGAACATTGCTCATAGGCTTGGTTCTCCTGGCCTGCTCAGCCTGCTTTCTTATACACCCCTGGCTCAACATCCCAGGCATGGCACAATCCACAGTGGACTGGGCCTTCCTATACCAATTAGCAATCAAAAAGATACCCCCAGAGATATACCCACCGGGCAATGTGATGAAGGCAGTTCCTCAGTTGAGCCCCCACCCCCACCCCCAGTGTGTCATGTTGACAACTAAGTATGACACAGGACAGCCTCAGGAGTTGTTCTTCGGGTTTCTTCTACTTTTGGATTTCATGCAGGGTCTTCCATTGGCTTGGAATTTCAGCAAGTAGGCAGGGCTAGCTGGACAGTGAACTCCAGGGATCTGCCTGTCTCCACTTACAATCTTATCAGGGCTGGGATTACAAGTGTGCACCACTGAGCTCACCCCTTTAGGTAGGTTCCGAGGATGGAACTCTGGTCCTCTGGCTTCTGAGGCAAGCACTTTACTGACTGAGGTATCTTCACAGCCCAAGGTTGAACTTTTAATTTTGCGTTTATTAAACCCAGCACGACTCTGGATCTATCTCTTCATTTTCTCATCTTTAACCTGAGAGAACAATAGTGCCTAGCACATGGAGTTGTGGTGAAGACTTATCAATCAGTATCTGTGTTGACAGTGTGCATTAGTTGGCATCGGTTAATTCACAGTCAGCACCATGCAAATGATGGCCTTGTTATCTGGTCTCCATGGCTTCTGTTGAGAACCACGGTGCCCATCTGACGGCTGCAAACTGATTAGTCAAACAAGTTAAGGTGGGATGCTGAGATGGCTCTGTAGGCAGAGTGCTTGCTGGTCAATAAAGAAGATCTGAGTGTGCTGGGCCTGGCATCGTGTGCATATAATCTCCATGCTGGGCAACGGAGACAGGAGGATTCCTGGAGCTCACAGGCCAGCCAGTCGAGCCAGTCCATGGATTCCAGGTTCAGAAAAAGAAAAGGTGGAGATCAATTGTCAACATCTGGTCAATACACATGCATGTATGCGTATGTACATGCAAACACACATTCATGTGCATACATGTCTGAGTCTTGTCTGTATGTGACTTCTCTTTTCCTCCACTCTTGATTGACAGTTTGGCTGGATATAGAATTCCAGGTTTAAAGCTATGTGAACTTGTCTGGTAGAGATGGAGTGTAGTTGCTGCATGTTTAAAAACACACTCCTGCTTTTGCCAGAGATCACTGCCTGCAATCTGGCCCCTTCCGGTGTAGCTCTGAGATTGGCTGCCACCAGTCCCACTCCCGGATTGCCCCAGAGCTGGGACCTGGCTTCTCTCTCTACCCACCTTTTCTTCGAGGATGAAAAACAGTCAGACAGCTTTATTATTTTAGGACTTGCCGGATAGAATTGCTGGGCGCAGAATCTCCTGTCCTAACCTTATCAGCAAGCCTGTATCAGCTAGTTTCCACAGATCTCCTTGGGTCTTTGCTGGTGGCGGAGGTCACTGGTTCTAGCTTCCCCAAGATCTTACATGATTGTTTTGTGCTTCTCTTCCCAAAGCCTAGACGAAAAACCCCAAACCCTTCTTTTTCCCTGCGTCTCTTTTTCCTCCTGGAAAGTCCCACCTGTCCCTTCCACCCAGCAACTGGCTCCCAGCCTCCTTTATTGACCAAATCAAGAACCAATTAGGGAACCAGACTTTAGTATCAGCACCTCCTCCTACATGTAGTGAAGAAAGTCAAAGCCCCAAAGGGTTCCAGGTTTAGAAAAAAATAAAAGGTGGAGAGCAATAGTCAACATCTGGCCAATACACATGCGTGCATATGTGCATGCAAACACACACACACACACACACACACACACACACACGCACGCACCCACACACAACAAAGTCATGTTCTATTTTTTTCTAGAAATATGTAAAGACTTCTTCCAAGTGTGTTTTGAAATCTTTCATTTATTTCCCTGTCTACATGATGTCTTTGCCCTGCGGTGTAAAGACTCAGTGCTGTTTTTTGGGGGGCTTTGGGGATGCTCAAAGTGTGATTATTTCTACGCTAACTCTCCTCCATCATCTTCATTTGTGTCTTCTGATGTTCCCGCTATCTTGGATGCTAACCCTCTAAAGTGATGCTTTCTTTCCTATTCCAAAAGGAGGATTTTCTTGCCTTCAGACTACAAATTCTCAATAGGATTTTAATCAATGATAATTTGAGTCCTTAGAAGCGCTCAGTGCTGGTGGCTTTGTTCTTGTGGCTGCTTGTTCTTTAAAACTCTGCCCAGTGAGCTGTCCCATCAGCCTTGTGCTGACTGGAGCACCAGCTCTACAGTTTCTTTGGGTTCTTGAGAAACATGGGAAACTCTGTCTCTTGCATTCCACTGAGACTCTTTGGAACCCTGTGAAATGGGTGCTGTGGGGGTTACAAAGACAAATGAGCAGTGGCTTATGGTCTCAGTGCTTAAGAGCCTTGTCTGAAAATAGCAACATGCATACCTTAGGTCCTCACAGGGGGGAGGTAGCATAAGACTATGGAGGGGGGACCTAACAACAGGGGTGGCTCTTGACTGTGTACATACATGTGTGGGTATGTTGGAGTGTATATGCATGTGTGTGTAGATATGCATGCACACGTGTGTTTATGTACTGTGTTAGTGTGCATGTGGAGGCCCAAGGTTGAATTTGGAAATCTTCCTCAATCACTCTTCCACATTGCTCTTTTGAGATAGGGTTTCTCAGTCAAGCCCTGATCTCACTGGTATGGCTAGTCTCCTAGTCAGCTTGCTTTGGGGATTCCATCTCTGACTTCTGGGGTTGGAGTTACAAATAAGTGAGCTGCGGTGCCCACCCCGAATTTGCATAGCTTCTGGACTTATGACTCCAGTGTTGTTTCTTGCATGACATGTGCTTTAATTACCAAGCCATCTTCCCACCCACCAACCTTATTTTTTGAGACAAGGTCTCTTATTGAATCTGGAGCTTACCAGTTTGGCTAGACATGCTGACCAGTGAGCTTCAGAACTCCTGTGTCCACCATTCCCAAGCTGAAGTTTCAGACACACTACCACAAAGGTAAACATGGATTCTGGAGGATTAAACTCAGGTCCTCAGACTGGCACAGTAAACACTTTACTGACCAGGCGATCACCCCATGGAGTTGCATAATTGAATGTGGGGTTAGCAAGAAATTTGGTAACAGAAGAAAGTTTCCAAACACTCAACAGCCAA
The DNA here is from genome assembly GCA_028551405.1 of Uromys caudimaculatus. NCBI lineage: Eukaryota > Metazoa > Chordata > Mammalia > Rodentia > Muridae > Uromys > Uromys caudimaculatus. Next base: position 57,179,824 of record CM052706.1, read on the forward strand.
ATATTAACCCAAAAATCAAATTCAAAGTGAATCCAATGTGTTTCTGCCTGAGGTCATCTGCAACTTCACTGTAGCCTCCTTCTGAACACACAGGGCTCACTTTACACTGTACATGCCACCATGCGTGGAACACCCACAAATGAGCCAGATCTGAAGCACTTCAGCTCCAATTCCAGAAGGTTGTGTACTGCGAAGTACCCTATTTACTGTATATGGAAGTTTTCTGTTTGTCCACAAGCCTGAGAGATTAATTACAGAAAACAAACACCTTTACTATCTTTCTACCATCACTCGATGGTATTGGTTTTCAGATCTGATGTTTGCATTTGCTGGCTTTAGTTTCATTAAAAAAAAAATCTGAATGAATTTTGGCATCGGATTACGACAAAATTTCCAAAGATTTCTGAAATGGCCCTAAACATACTTCTACCATTTTGTAAGTATGTATTTCTGTGAAGTGATATTCTCACCACTGATGACTATAATCAAAATATTGATCAACTCGGAACAATGTTGAAGGTGCTGTATGTCCTGCAGCATCAAACATTCAGTTAAGATTTAATGATTTATGCAAATAAACACATCCATCTCATTAGCATAACAGTTTGCTTGTCTTTAATAGATGATAAAATTATCTGCTCACCAAAAAATTGTTTTAAAATAGATTTCTTCATGATATATTGTCAGTAAGTGTGCGATTTGCCTATCTGTCTAATATACACATACCTGGGGTTGCACTAACATTTCTTGAGCAAACAGAGGTCATGTGTGGAAAAATTGAAGGTAGCCTGGTCTACAGATTGAGAAATTATGCTTTGGGCTGTAGAGATGGCTCAGCAGTTAAAAGCACTGGCTGCTCTTCCAGAGGATCTGTGTCCAATTCCTAGCATCCACATGGCAGCTCACCATTGCCTAACTCTAGTTCCAAGGGACCTGACACCTTCACAATCACATATGCAGACAAAACACCAATGCACATAAACACAAAAATAAATAAATAAATAAATAAATAAATAAATAAATAAATAAAAAAGAAGTTATGCTTAGACACGAGCTGCTTAGACATGAGCTCTTCTCCTTGGGGTACTGGCAGAGGAGCTATTAGATGGTATGGTCAGTGAAGTAGAACCAGTAGGAGGTGATGTAAAAGAAATAACCAATTCACTAATTGATGGCCAGGCCAACAAATCTGCTGTCTGCAGGGCTCACAGACAGCAGCTTCTACTGCAGGTAGAATCTATCTACCTTTAGAAAAAGCTCAAATTTTGTTTGAAGCCTTTCAATTGATTAGACTAGGCCCACCCTGTTACAGGAGAAAGACCCTCATAGTGACAGTCACGTGGTCCCAGAGGTCAACTCACTTCCACAGCAGACAGTAGGCTAGGGCTGGAACGGAGTATCCAGCATGGCCAGGCAGGGTGCTGAGAGTCAAGGGAGGGAATCACAGAGGAGGGAGACCTCTCAAGGGCTTCTACCAGGACTGGGCTGAGGAGCTCTGACCCTCCTGATGGCTGATATTGATTGTAAATTTGATGTGATTTAGAATAACCATGGAAACAAACCATGGGCCTGCTCTATAAAGGATTGTGCTGAGGTGTGAGGCCCCACCCAAGGTGTGGGCAGCAACCATTTACCAGCGGTGGTCTCAGATGGAATACAAAGTAGAAAGCCAGCTGAGCACCAGTGTCTGTCTCCATGCTTCCTGACTGCAGCGGCAGGGTGATCGGCTACTCCAGCTCCTGCCCTGTGACTTTCCCAGCTCCTGCCCTGTGACTTTCACACCTCGATGGAATGTATGGACTGTACGCTCAAACCATGAGCTGAATCAAACTTGCTCTAAAGTATTTTAAATTACATTATTTACTTGGTGTGTGAGTCTCTCTCTCTCTCTCTCTCTCTCTCTCTCTCTCTGTACACCACACATGTGTAGGTCAGAGGACAACTTGTGCAAATCCCTTCTACCATGTGGGTACAGGGATCACACTCTCGTCATTGGGTTTACCAGCAAGTACCTTTACCCGATGAACAGCTTATTGGCCCTTAATATGCTTTTCTTGCCTTTTGTTGCAGCAACAATAAAAATAACCAATAGAATACACTACTGTTTTTATATAACCAAAGTGTGTCCCAGGTGCCAGGGAGTGCTATAGGACCACTCGAGGCTCTGCCTGGAGACAGCAGGGAGAAGAAAAAGATGGAAGGACTCTGAGGTTCCAGTTCCTAGCAGGAGCCCAGCAGTGTGGATGAAAACTAGCTCTAACTAAACAGGGCCTATTTGGGGCCCCCTTCAGGGACTAGACCACTAGGCTCAGTGGTGAGAGGTGATAGCTGGAAAGCGAAGTGGTTAGAGGTGTCAGACAGGAGGTTTGTGTGTGGCAGACAGGCAGGTGGGTGGCTGAGGTGGTGGTTTCCTTAGTTACTGACTGGAGACTTGTCTGACTTTCATTTGCTGCTTCAGCAGGTAGCAGGGTTTAAAATAAATCCAGGAGATAAAGCACAAATCCCCAGGCAGCATCCTAGGCCCTGGGCAGACTCCCAGCACAGCTGTGGCACCCGAAAACTGTGTCTCTGGCTCCTCTGACGACCCCTTAGAAGCCATCTTTCACTCCCCTGCAGCTCTGAGACCTCCTCACCTCAGCCTCACTGAGCTCTGCTCCCAGCTGCTGATTTAGATCAGATCAGCAAATTTCTCCCAAAGCTACACAGGTGCACAGAATTCACCAATCAAGGTTGGTGGCTTGGGCTGTCACCATTTCCTCAGAGATCTGAGACTCAGAAGGGAAGCATATGAGGAGACAGGAGCCCAAATCTCTGAGTGGTGGGATGCTGGGAGCTTGGGCATCTGTGTGGGAGAAAGATCTGGAACACAAAACATGCTTGCACAAAAGTGTGGGTCCCCTAGAGAACGCCAGAGCAAGAACTGCCTGCTGGCTCACCCGTTCTTTTCTTCTCTCAGAGGAGGGACTAAAAGCTAGAGGAAATGATAGCCAGGGTTAGGAGCCACAGAGAGACTGACTGTGGTAGCTCCCACTTTCCTAGGATGTAGGCCCAGCCTGGCCCTGCTATAGTCAGCAAAGGAGCAAGGGTGGATTTCCTAAGGCAGAACACCCCTACAGATCCAAACAGGCCACACATTCCTGGGAACCACTGTACTGACAACTTTGGAATTTTGATTTCTTTTAAAACATAGAAATATTATAAGAATGTGTTTTAGTTTTAATCCCAGGTGTGGGGATGTGAGGCTGCTTCGGGCTGTCTGCAGCAGCTGACTAAGATTTGTCTCATGCTCTAGCAGGGGTGTGATTTTGCCAACTGCAGTTTCTATGATTGACGTTTGAAATTCTGGGAACTTTTCATAGAGTATTTGAATGCTAGGACCCTGATAGGCCGGGTTGGTGGGTGTTGTTCGTTCAGTTGATTGCAGTTAGTAAATAGTCATGCTCAAAGAAGAAACAAAAGGAAAGAAATTAGATTCAGGGATCTCTCTTTCTCCTCTCTCCTTTCCCTCCTATCTAGTGATAGGGGGTGAAGCCAGGGAGCAGGAGTGGAGGGGGGGTAAAGGGTGGGAAGAGGAAGAAGCCACGAAGTAGCAAAGCCCAGCTACACACCACCACCTTGGACCACCCTAGCCTGACCCAGCAGGCAGTATGGTGGCTTCTCTGCTAACACTACTTTCCAACCTTGACTTGGGCAGCCTAAGCGTCCATTCACTTCAGATCTGACAAGCACAGAGAAGTTGAATTCTGGCTTGTTGGGGAAGGGGTTAGAGGCTGCCTGGAATGGCAGTGTTGAGACAGTGAGACATGTTCTGCTTATGGTGTCCCCCAAGGTCCTGCTACTGTACAGCTGTCACCTCACTATGCTTTCTGCTTCCTTCACAGTCTCCTCCCTGCTGTCCCACCTACCCACCCCACCCCACTACACTGCTCTTTTAACATGCATCTCCTGGCTCTCAGTCAGTCACATAGCCTTTTTCCCCGTATGCTTTCCCTTGGGGTCAGTGTATTCAATAGCGTCATCTCCCCACCTGCCCTCTGCTTGCAATGACACCTGTTCTTCAGAGACTTCTTAGCGAATTGCTTTAGTTTATATGCTCATTTATCTTAGACTTGAGCTGTCATCGCATGTTAGTTATCATTGACTCCTAGAACCTACCCCACCACCTGGCACCACCCGATGCTTAAGCAACTATTAGGTGAATGAGAGATGGGCAGAGAGATGAATGGATGTTGGATGGATGTAGGGATGACAGGATCAGATGGCTAAATGGATGCTGGTGGCTAGATGTTGGATAAATGGATGCATGGGATGAATGGATGGATGATGGGTCCAGGGTTAACTGAGTAAGGGGGCTGCATGGACGGATAGATGGGTGGGTGGATGTGTGAGCAAACAGTGTCTGTGTGTATTTATGTATGTAGTAGATGGTGTGTGTATGTATGTGTGTGCCTGTGTATGTAAGTATGTAGTAGATGATGTATGTATGTATGTATGTATACATGACAGAATAAGAGCAACGGGTTGATGTTGGATGTATGAGTGGATGGTGTATGTATGTATGTATGTATTAATGTAGCAAATGGTGTATGTATGTATGTATGTATGTAATAGATTGTGTATGGATGGATGGATGGATGTTGGTCTGTGAGTAGATGGTATATGTATGTAGTAGATGGTGTATGTATGTGTGTGTGTGTGTATGTATGTATGTATGTATGTAGTAGATGATGTATGTATGTATGTATGTATGTATGTATGTATGTATGTATACATGACAGAATGAGAGCAACGGGTGGATGTTGGATGTGTGAGTAGATGGTATATGTATGTAGTAGATGGTGTATGTATGTATATATGTATGTATGTATACATGTATGTATGCATGACACAATGAGAGGAATGGGTGGGTGTGAAGCTGACTAGACGTTAAGTGAACGGATGAATTAGTGAACAGTACTGTCCTGGCTAATTTCATGTCAACTTGACACAAGCTAGAGTCATCAGAGAGGAGGGAGCCTCAACTGAAAAAAAATGCCTCTATAAGATTGGGCTGTAGGCAATCCTGTAGGACATTTTCTTAATTAGTGATTGACGGGGAAAGGCCCAGCCCATTGTGGGTGGGGCCATCCCAGGGCAGGTGTTCCTGGCTTTTATAAGAAGCAGGCCAAGCAAGCCACAAGGGATAAGGTAGTAAGCACTCCTGTATGGCTTCTGCATCAGCTCCTGCCTCCAGGTCCCTGCCCTGCTTAAGTTCCTGTCCTGACCTCCTTTGATGACAAATTGTGATGTGAAAATGTAAGCTGAATAAACCCTTTCCTCCCCAAGTTTCTTTGGCCACAGTGTTTCATGACAGCAATAGTAACCCTGACTAAGGCAAATACTGAGCACTATGTTTCCAGAGAAACACTCTTCTCATGTCCTTCCAAGCTACCTCTGAGAGAAGCCAGCACGCTGAATACACCCATGATTCTAGCACTCAAGTAGCTGAGGCAAGAGAGTTAAAGAGCGTTCCTGGCCAGCCTTGGCTATGCAGTGAGATCCTGCATAGGATAATGATGAATATCTTTGTTATATTTGCTGCATGAGGAAACTGAACCCGGGAAGCGTCAGGGTTGTTGTTTGTGGCCATCCAGCCAGTTCAGCCCGGAGATCACACTCTGTCTCCTTGACTCCTTGTTTGGGGTTGTGTAATATGTAGTGAGCCATCCAGGGGCAATGGAAACCCTTAGCCATCACAGCCTTCAGTGACTTCCTCTGAGAAGCAGAAGAGGCCACATTGGCCCCACATACCTGGGCAAGCTTTAGTTGGATTCTCTGGTGACACCACTTTGGCTGTGTGCATGGTGTGACCCACAGGAAGAGAAATCTGATTTTCTAGGCAGCCTGTGTCCCACTGCCCCTTTACATTCCTCTAAAAATTCACTAAAGCAAGATTTGGCCATTGAGAAATCTCTTCTTCCTTCCTGACCTGGCCAGAGCAGGCCTTCCCATAGCCCTACTGAAGGGACAGGAGGGAGACACACTGTTCTTTCACCCAATGACAACACCATGTCACACTGTCATCCTGGCCACACAGCCTCCATGAGAAAATGAACTCAGAGCCGGCTGCAGGCCATCCTGTAGACCAGGAGTGGGGCGGAAGGCAAGTATGTGGAAAGTTTTAGTAACACTTTCCCTACTGGCTTTTGTGGTTTAAGCTGTAATCAAAATTCTTTCCAATTTTTAAAGGTATTACAAAGGCACACAAGAAATTCCTAAATGTTAACATGTCACATTTGCTGTATATTTCTTTTTACACATGTGTATTTTAGACAGACACATGTATATTTATGTGATATATATGTACACATGTGTGTATTCGTTTTCTGGAGTTGGGTTTCAGCTTCAGTGTCCCAGCTTGTGAGTATTTCAGCATGCTTCATCTCTAAGGGGAAACAGCCTTTGGTCCCCTGTTTGAAGCAAGCCCTCCCCTTACTCTGTAGGGCTCTATCGTGTGTGGGGTTTGCGTGGTGCCCTTGCCACTGGGTTAGATTTAGATTGCATCATAAGTTTGGCCAGCTGCCCTTTCTTGAAGCATCCTATGGGTAAGGAGCCAGCAAGGATGTGCCCTTTTATAGGGAGGTGACTTGATTGCTTAGCGGGGGAGGGGGGTTTGCAAGGTTTCTTCACTGTGAAGTTGCTCTGTCCCTTTGTGAGGCATAAGCAAGATTGGGAGATGGCTTGGTGGCCAGTGGTGGATAGGCAGTCCCGCCAAATGGATGGGATCCAGGTTCAGTGAGAGACTCGGGAGAGCAACTGAAGTCACTTAATGTCAACCACTGGCCTCTACACAGTCATGTATGGGAGAATGTACCCCACATGTGTAAACACGCATGCGCACTCACATATGGACACACATGTGCACACACACAAACACAGAGCATGACTATCGTGAGAAGATATCTGAGACTCATCATACTTTGTCCCCGATTTTACCACCGATTGATTATTCCTGACAAGAGATTGTTTCGGCATTAACCCGAGCGGTGTTTGGATCCCAGGCTCCAGCTGCATGCATCACTTGGAACTCTTCTGTGTGCCCAGTGTGCCCTTCCCTTCCGTCACTCTCACCAGACACAAGGCCTTTTCTTTCACCGTGTGTAATAACATTACTCCTATTACTAAGTCATTTAGCCACTCACCTTGAAATAATTATAGGTTCTTAGAAAGACCCAGGTCTTTCTTGCTGCATCTCAGAAAGATGGCAGCAAGGGGTCCCACATGCCATTTGCTTCTCTCCCTCTCCCCCTCCCCTTTTCCTCTCTCTTTCCCCTCCCCCTTTACCATCTTAAGGTGTGATTATCCATAAGTGGACTTATGGATACAGGATTCTGCTTTTCATTTGGCATGCCTTTAAGGGTCACCCCATCCCTTGTGTTGGCATTTCATTTTTTTGAGAAGGTAAACAACCCAATAAGGCCGAGTCACAGTCCACACATGGATGTGGCAAGTTCATCTGATGGTTCACCTGCTGTGAGATGTTCTGTTGTTTTTTTTCAGTCTAGGGCTGTTACAAGTGGAGCTGCTAAGAACAGTCACAGCCAGCTGCTATGAACTCTCTTGTGACTCTCTAGGCTAAGGTATCTATCGTTGGCTCTCCAAGTCATGTGGTTTGTGTTTAGACTAAGATCCTACCAAATTGCTACAAAGTCATTATATCTTTCCTTTATATATATATATATATATATATATATATATATATATATATATATATATATATATATATATATATATATATAACAAAAAATTAAAAAATATTTTATGGGTGTGTACTTGCTTGTGCACGCAGGCTATATGAATGTGGGTGCCCATAGAGGCCAGAAAAGGGCGTCAGATTCTCTAGTGGTGACATTGGAGGTGCTTGTGAGCACCCTGACATGGGAGCTGGGAACTCAACTCAGGTCCTTGGGAAGAGCAGCAAGCGTTCTTAACCAGTGAGCATCCTTCCAGCCCTATACTCCATCACTGGTTGCCAAAGGAGCTGCGTCCCTTCACCGCCTACGCTGCGTCCCTTCACCGCCTACACTTAGAACCCTCACTCTTTCTCTTTGGACCATTCTCAGGGGTGTGTGGATTCAGGTTTCATCTCCCCGGATACAAGGCTGAGAATCCCTTCACCTTCCCATTTTCCATCTCGTTACCTCTTTCCTGAAACAGCTCCTGTTTTCGCTCACTTCCAAACTGGATCGCTGAGTCTTGAACAGCTTTAAAAATGATGTTGCTTGCTTGTTTGTTTGTTTATTATAAACCCGAGTACAGAAAATATCACACACCCAAATTAGTCAGACTACAAATCTATACATCTCAAGGAGCTTCGCGGGGGATCTCACACCTCTGCTATCTAGGATGTGTTTATGCCTTGTCTGCCAGTAAGCGGAAAGATGCCCATGGCAGAGTCAGAACTGGAAAACCAATCAGCTATGCTCTCTCATAGCTCATGCCTATCGCCTGCGTGGTTTTCCTTGCCCTTAACATTTAAACTTTCTTTCTTTTCTCTTTCTTTCTGTCTGTCTGTCTGCCTTGCTTCCTTTCTTTTTTGTTGTTTGTTTTGCTTTTTTGTTTGTTTGTTTGTTTGTTTGTTTTGAGACAGGGCTTCTCTGTGTTGCTCTGGCTGTTACATGCAAGTTCTCGAAAGTCCTAAAAAGTATATACCCTTGGGGCCAGCAAGCTGGCTCAGTGGAGAAAGGCGCCTGCTGCCAAGTCTGATGACCTGAGTTCAATTCCTAGGACCCTCGTAGTGGAAGGAGAGACCCAACTTCCACAAATTGTCCTCTGATCTCCATGTGTGCTGTGGCACATGTGTCCACACAGAAAATAAAATTAAAATTAATTACAATTTAAAGTAGATGCTCTAGGTATAAGTCCTAATTTGGAAATGTGGTTGACAGATATTCTTCACTCTCTTTCTGCTCAAACAGTTTTCATTGACCTTTAAGATAAAACTGCCATCTATTCACCTGGTAAAGAATTTTCTAGAATTCGAGCTATGAAGATCCCTTGTCTAGTTGCTAGAATAGGTGAGGAAGTGTTCAGGACAGGTGCAGAGACGTGAACACTAAATTTAGAACCTGTATAGGGTCTGGGGAGACTTAGCTAGAGTGTAGGGAGGAATGAGGCCAGGGGGCATGGCTTGTCAACATTCCTGTGCAGCTAAAGGCCCTGTGGGAAAGTAGGCTCCTTTCCCAGGAATCTTTATCCAGTCTTCTCTAGATTGCTGTCTCCCCACCCTGGACTTGTGAACTAGTGGTTCCCAGCACCCACGTGGAGGCTCAGAACTGACCTTAACTCCAATTCCAGGGGAGCTGGCACCCTCTTGTGACTTCTGAGATTACCAGGCACACAAGTGGTGCACAAATATGCTTGCAGGCAAAACACCCATTCACATAAAGTCAACCCAAGGACAGGGAAAGAGAAAGGCCAGAAGCATAAGCCGGGGTGAAGGATGGGGTCGGGGGGACGGACTGAGAAGGCTGGAAGTGAGGATGGCTGTGTACGGGTGGGGTGTGGAACACACAGTTAGAGGCCAGGCCAGGAACCCCTTCCATCCATGAGGGGTGGAAGGGAAGCTTGACTCAGCCTCTTCCCACTGCTCCTGGTGAACACATGAACCTGTGAACCTGTGTCTCTGGGTGAGGTGAGGTAGGGGACACGTAAGAATGCTGGGAGAAAAACAAAAGAATACAAAAGCGAAATCCACCTCTGGCAGGTAAAGGTTGAAAGATGTTTGTCAGGCAGAAAAAAGAAGGCAAAGAATCGTCCTGCCTTTATTGACAGTGAGTAAATACCTACCGAGGCACACCGGCACTTGGCACCGGGGTACTTGCCACAGTTATCTTAAAGACCATCATGTGCTATAGATACTTCCATCCCTATTTTTAAAAATTATTTTAATTTTGTGTATATGGGTGTTTGCCTGCGTGTATGTCTGTGCACCACATGTGCAATGCCCTCGGAGGTCCTAAGAGGGCACAGATAGATCCTCTGGGACCGCTGTTACAGATTGCTGTGGGTCACCATGTGTGAGCTGGGGATGAAACCCAGGTCCTCTGGAAGAATAACCAGTACCCTTAACCACTGAGCCATCCACCATCCAGCCCCTCCCCCTGGTCCTTATTTTACAAATGAGAAAACTGAGGCCCAGAGATGAACTCTATTGGTTTGCAGCTCCGGTTGAGAAATGGTAGCTCCATATTCCAATACTGTGTTGTGATTTTGTTAGGTATTTACTCTGAACTTCTAGAACATTAAAAGGTCACAAGCCTGCGGTAGACTATATTTTGTAATGTTTGATGCTATTAGCCTTCATTTGCTTCCTTTCATAAAAAAATCCCTTGTAACTTTTAAAATGGACTTGTTTAATACATGTTCACATAATCTGGGTGAGATTCTCTATTCTATTTTAGACATTACTTGTTGACATTCTACTACAGAGACGTGGGCGTTAGCTTCTTCTCTCTCACTCAGACATATCTAGTTCACACCTTCATGCCCCAGTCTCCATTCTCCCAAGACAAACATACAGCAGGTAATTTGCTCAACCAAGAGGCATTGGTGATGGTACCGTGACCAAGGGCAGCCACTATGTGTGGCTAATTCAGACTGAACTTGAATTTCTGGTCCCTTTACCACACACACTCTGTTTTCTTTGCAGTTGATCTTTGCTTCTGTTTTTCTTGTTTCCTGGTGTTCTAGTAACTCATTAATTCCCCATTGAAAATGACTGCCTGATCTGGACAGCAATCAGCCACAGTGTACAGACATCGAGCATGCTGTAAGTTTTACTTTTCAGCACTTGTGCTTTGTGGAACTTTGGGATTTTTCTCTACCTGAGACTGATTACAGTCTCTGCCTGGGGCCTGACTATCAACCTGGCTTCTCCCAGAATGATCATTTTGCAGATTTGGAGACTCCTCTCATATCTGTTTTCCTTCTTTTTCCTTTTCTTTTTCTTTCTTCCCTCCCTCCCTCCCTGCTTCCTTCCTCTCTCCTCCTCCTCCTCCTCCTCCTCCTCCTCCTCCTCCTCCTCCTCCTCCTCCTCCTCCTCCTCCTCCCCTTTCCCTTCCTCTTCCTCCTCCTTCTTCCCTTCCTTTCTCCCCTCCTCCTTCTCTTTCTTTTCTTTTTTCTTTAGAGACAGGGTCCTACTCTATAGCTCTGACTGGCCTGGAACTTACCTCATAGCCCAGGCTGGCCTCACACCCACAGTAAGCCAATCTTCCCTTCAGCTTTCTCGATCCTGGGATTGAGCCAGGTGCGGTGGCTCCGTGCCTTTATTTTTCTTAACCTCTCCCTCATTTATATTGATGTCTATATTCTGCAGACATTCTCTGACAGAAATGTACAGGAGTAGAGGCTTGAGTAGCGTGGATCTTATTGCTTCTTTCCTCCAGAGAACAGGTCTCCAGTGTATACAGAGTAGAGTCAGCTTTCAGGGAGACACACAGGAAAAGATGGCTAGAGGATCTTAGCCACAAGTACGTATTGTTCGTTGTTTCCTCTGATGTCGGTGCTGACCTCCACCCTTGGTTGTACCTTGTGCCCTTCATCTCAGAGCACAGCTTTCATTTCATCTTCAGGTTCTGGCCATGTGGAGCTGAGCAGCTGCCTGAGGAAAAGGAGAGGCAGGCATCTAGAGTTTTAATTGCCTCTCAGTGAATGGCTCTCACTCAGGGACCCTGATTTTTGACCCATCTCTTCACCTCCTTCCGCAAGCACACGCTGGTGTCAACTCCTGAAGCGTTTGAGGATTCTGCGGATTCCTTCAAGTTGTCTTTCAGAGTTTCCTGGTGCCAGCTTAAGGGTCCTTCTTACTTCTCCTGCTGAGTTGATAGCCACTCGTCTGCTTGCTGTCTACAATACTGTGACACGTTTTCTCTCATATTCCTGATCCTTGTGGCTTTGTGCCTTCTAGATGCTTGTCTTCATTCTCTGTCTTCATCTGGAAACACAAAGCCCTCCATTCCTCCTCCCCAGATGCAGGCATCCCATGCTAACAGCTGACATGAGCTGCCACTTCTCAGCCACAACATCTCTCAGAGGCAGAAAAGATAAGGGCCTGCTTCAAAAATAATATATGGTTGCTAGAGCGGAATCACCACACCTGAAACCTAGATGGGCTGGGGTAGAATCTTCTGAGTAATTTGGAACAAGACATTTCACCTTGTTAGCTGTATCAAAATGTTTGTACCAGAAAAAAAAAATGTGAATACCAGCTGCACAGAGATAAGGCTGATCAAAGGTGGCGTCAGGGAGATGCAGTCCTCTGCATAGTTTCTGGCACCAATGTGATATCTGGGATCAACATCACTGGTTTGTAACTCAGGAAGCACATGAGACTGGCCTAGGCCCACAGGATTCAGAGACGGAAAAGGCAAGTCTCTTCCCCAGGGAAAGTTTGTGTCACAGGAGATGAGGCAGATAAAAGTCTGAAGACTGCACCAGAGAGCATGGGAAAGAGAGACATCAATGCAGCCCTCCAGGGGAGAAACAGAGGGCCTCCTGGGAGCCAGGTAGGACAGCACCCACCAGAAGTGAGGAGGAGGGTGCTCAAGACAGAGAGGGACAGGATAAAAGTGACTAAGTGGCATTTGCCTGAAGCACTGCAGGACTAGAACTTTGAAACTGCCTAGGGCCAGCCTGCACCATGTTGCACCTGCCAGCACTCACCTGCACCCACCTGCACCAATCTGCACCCACATGCGTTCACCAGGACTAACCAGCTATGCTCTTTGAATATGATCTGTCAACGGGCATAATGTAGGCATGGAAAGGCAGGAGGTTCCTATGGAAAGGTTGCCTCTGATGGTAAGATGTAGAGTGGCCTGGTCAAAGGTCAGTCAGAGCTTGAGCTCCATTAGGACACTGTTCTCACTGTCCAAGGGAAATGTGATGGGGTCCCCAATAAGGGAAGGTTAGATAAGGATGAGCCTGTGAGCTTCAAGATTTGTTTAAGCTTGGCAATAAGGCGAGCAAGGTTGAGCTGTCTAGACTCTGTGTTGAGTATACAGCCTGAGGGTTGGCTAACCAATGGGGTCATTCCCCAGACTAGGAAATACAGGAGGAAGAATAGGTTGGAAATTAGAAAAGTGGAAGGTTTCAGTGTGGACATGCATAGTGTGATAGGCCTGAAGGATATGGACAGGACGATCATTGTGGAGAAAATGTGAGTCAGAAGCAAGGAGAGAGATAGCAGTCCCTCGGGTGTCTACCATCACCGCCACCATCAGCTCTGTCCCTATCATCATCACAGTCATCATCATCACCACCACCATCAGCCCCGTCCCTATCATC
>CM052706.1:57202602-57239989 GCA_028551405.1 Uromys caudimaculatus
TGTGTGTGTGTGTGTGTGTGTGTGTGTGTGTGTGTGTGTGTGTGTGTGTAAGGAGAACTGTTGAGGGGAAAGAGACACAAATAAATAGTCATTATTTAAGAAAGCAGAAGCCAGGAAGGCAAGGACACTTCCCCTCCATGGCCACAGATGTCAGAGAAGAGTTCCATCTCCCCCATCCCCACCCCCAAGGAGGAGGTCCAGCTGTAGGATCTTCAGTTTTCTGTCCTGGGGCTTTCTGAGGTGAAGGGAAGGGGAATTGGAAGGAATCTCCTGCTCCCTGAAGGAAAGTGACAGCCCTCAGTTTGGCTAGTTCTCTACCTACAGGGTGGGGAGAATAGGAGGTCCTACTGGTAAGTCATGTGGGGGACTCCAGAACCTGCTATAGGGTAGAATGGGGAGATGACACAGTGTGAGGTGGAAAGTTGGAGGGGACTCTATTTTCCCTGAGAGTTACAGTATGCTTTGTTTTACTTTAAAAAAATATTTCCAACATTTAATATGTGTGTGTGTGTGGGAGGGTGTTACATTCCAGTGCAGGAGGTCACAAGGCACCAGGTTCCCCTTGGAACTGGAGTTATGGGAGAAGGGTGCTGGGAACTGAACTCAGGTCCTCTGGAAGACTGAGCCACCTCTCCACTCTCCACAGAATGCTTCTGGTTAAGTGCCTCTTGTTTCTTTCACTCTAGCTCCCCCCACACACACCCCTCCTCCCTCCTCCCTAGTGAACTCCTTCTATACTCAGTGGCATGTCTTTTTCCCACACTCTGTTTCCTTGGGCCAGAATGCTCTGTCTCTGCACTCTAGTTCCATTATCTGAAGACAAATATTACCTCACAGGGCTGTGGTAAGTTTTAGAAACTGAATTGGTATGGGGACCTTGGTACAAGACCAGAGTTTCTGTGGTGATTCTATGAGGCTAGCCAACTTCTATTTGTCCCTGGGGATCCTGAGTCACCTCTGTGAAGCCTGCCTTGTCCTCCTCAAAGTTCCTTGGTTCTGTCCTTAGTGGCCACCCCAGTGTCTGACACCTGGCAAAAACTGAGGGAGGAAGGGATTCCTCAGGGTTGCTGTCTGGCAGTCTCAGGGGGCCAGCCTGAGGCTCTGACTAGGGTGGGGTTTTCTCCACTTCTAGAGCTCTACTGCTGGCCTAGGAGAGGTGACTCAGTTGGTGAGTGCTGGTCATGCGCACATGAGTACCTGAGTTCAGACCCTCAGCGTCCATATAACAAGCAGGCATGGTAGCATGCCAGTTATCCCAGCACTAGGGAAACTGAGACAGCAGCATCCATGAGGCTTGCTGGCCAGCTGGTTCATCCAAGTCCGTGAGCTTCCAGTTCAGGGAGACCCTGTCTCAAAAACTAAGGTGGAAGCCAGCTGTGGTAGTGCTTGTGTTTGATCCTACTACTCAGGAGGCAGAGGCCAGTGGATCTCTATGAGTTCAAAGCCAGTCTGGTCTACATAACGTGTTCCAAGCAAGCCAAAAACTACACAGCAAGACGATGTCTCAAAAAACAAAAAACAAAACAAAAGAACACCAAAATGATAGTAAAATAAACAAATTTAAAGTACAGTGTAGAGTGACTAAGACAACTGATGTCAGCTCCTTATCTCTAATGTGTGCACATGAGCTCTCTCTGTCTCTGTCTGTCTCTGTCTCTTTCTGTGTCTGCCCCCCCCTTGCTCTCTCGCTCTCTCACTCTGCTCTGCTCTGCTCTCAACCTCTTCACCAGTCTTCCCTTTCTCACACATTGGACAGACAGCTCAGTTTCTTACCCCCTCTCAAAAAACATTTTTGGGTTTGGAAAACAGCAATCACTTAGGAAAATATGTAATTACACAAGGCTCAATCACGGAAAACACAAGACTCCCCCAGCATGCTGAAATGTCAAGGACTTGACTAGTGCAAGCCCAGTCTCCCCAGGATCTGAAGGAAGAGGCTTGGCTGTCCTAGAGGGGGCAGGAGGATCGGCAGTGTTTACAGAGCAGCCTGCCTAATCCCTTCTGACAGCTCAGAGGGAAGTCTGCCTGCTGCTTAGCCCAAGCAGTTCTTGCAGACTCCCTTAAGGAGGACCCTGCCTTCTGCTCAGTTCAGGCAAGGCTGAACTCGTGGTGACCTCCTCCTTCCGCAGCCAGAGCAGACTCAGGCTCTTTCCAGTAGGGTGTCTGCCAGGGCTCCATGCCGGGCCCTTTTTCGTCAGGATGTCTCAAGTGTTTATAGGGGTGAGAAATAGGGGAGTGGAAACCATCCTGGTTCTCCTCAGCCCGACCCACCCTGAGATACTGGGAAAGAAAGGGTACGGATGAAAATGGAAGTGGAGAAGGTGTTCCTCTAGTTTCATATCCCAGGGAAGAAGTCATCGGCAGAGTCCTGAAGTCTCCAACTCCTGGAGGAGCCCCATCCAAGGTCTTGGACCCCACCTGTCACTCAGAAGAGGACCAAGTTCCCTGATCTTGTTCTATGTAGGTCAGGCCTCCAGCTCACCCCTGCCTTGCCAAGCCTGCCTCTGCCTGCAGCATGAGCCGTGTGGGGATGTGGTGGAGCAGAACCAAGTTGTACGGAAGGTATGACCTCACTGAGAAAGCACTGGCTCCTCGTTCCCTCCTCAGGCTCCAACCTGGGACTCCACAGGGAGGGAGCTCAGGCTAGGCAGACACCAGCACGGCAGGAAGCAGTGCTTTAGAGAAGCTCATCTCTACGGAGAAGTGCCATTTCTTCCTGCTCCTCTCAATTACAAAATAATAAGATTGTTAAAAATCCAATCATATGAACGTCAATATTGGCAGGGACAGCCGCAGGAAATTTAATTGCACAACGGGTGCCAGTTAAAGATGGTATGTGTTCTTCCTGGCTTTTCTTAATTCTAATTAGGATGAAATCTACTGCATCTTCCAGACTTGCAAACAGGGGTTTGTCATGAGGCCAGGAGTAGATGGGAATGACACAGGCCTCCCTTCCCCAGCCTCGTGCCTTCCCTTCCTCTCCATAGCCTCATCCCGGGTTGGAGCTTTGCACCGATTTTGAACATCAGCTCTCCAGTTTCTTTGGCATGTCAGAGGGCCAGATGTTTTTTATTTGAGAGCAAATTGACACATTAAATTACACTGTGCAAACATTAAAGCCAGCCGCGGGTAAACAGGCCGAGATTCATTGAATTTTACGGGTCACAATGATGTTTATGTAATTTAACAAATTCCTGCCCTGCTGCCTAGACTCTCCAAGAAGTATTAATTGAAGAAAGATGAGAACTTCCCTGAGGCTGTCTGTCCAGTCCCCTGCACCTCAGGCTTCAGAGCTCTTAGGAGGGGTGTGGGGCGTTCAGCGGCTTAGCGTTGGAGTTTCACAATGTCGGACACAAAATGAGGAAGCCAGGCTCAGGGCTTGTTACTTTCCATGTGTCTGTGACAAATACTCTATAAGAGCAGCTTAAGGAAGGGAAGGTTTGCTGTGGCTCACGGTTCATACAGTCCGTCCTGGATGGGGGTGGGGGAAAGGCCCTGGGTGCTTAAGGCAGCTGGCCACATAGCAACCACAGTCTGGAAACCAAGGGAGATGAAGGCGGGTACTCAGCTCATTTTCTCCTTTTAATTCAGTTCAGGATCCCAGTCCATAGGAATGGTGCCACCCACATTCAGAGTGGGTCTTCCTAGAATATAGAAACTCCCTGACAGCTATCCCCAGAGGTTTGTTTCCATGGTGACTCTAAATTCCATCACGGTGAGATTAAGATCACCCATTGCACCTGCCTTGAAGATGGTTTTCTATTTCTATCCCAGTGAAGTCTTAGAGAAGATGTCAACCAGTGTGAACCTGCTTCCTTATCTGCTAATGGGGGCCGTGTGTGAGTGCCTAAGCATCCGGGCATTTTCTCTAGTAACCAGCATCCCTGTCTTGTGTCTGTTTCTGTGATTCCTTTCGAGGTAAGACCCATTTGCTACTTTTAAAGATGGGCACATAGTCTAGGTTTGGCCAATTAGGAGTATTTTGGGTAGCCTCAGGCCTTGATAATTGGTTCAAAGATGGCAACATGATCAAGTCTAAGCCAATGAGCATCAACCCATGGGGTTGCCGGAGCCAGCAGTGCAGAGATCTCATCCCTTTGGCCTTAAGTGGCAAGTCTAAGTTAGGAGCTGCTAAGGTACCATCTGGCTTGAGGCTCAAGTCAGGGAAAGACGCTTGGGAAGGAGGGTGCCTGAAGTGAGAACAGAGGAATATGAACTCTCTATGCAGTCGTTGGGGCCCCCCGCATCCCGCTGTGGTTCAAGGCTATTTCCTGGCTTTTGGGTTGTGTGAGTGAATGCAGCCCCTGACTCAGTGAACTTGACTCTTTCCTTGCCCCAAAGCCAGAGAATCTCCAAGAAGAGCAGATTGGATGGGAGAAATGAGAGCATTTCAAAACCTCTGCCTCTGCCTAGCACATCTCTGCCTCTCAGAACTCCTGAGCATAGAGAGAGCTGCCAGCAGCAAGAGATTCTCCGACACCCTCTGTAGAGCAGGACCTCTGTTACTCAATGGCCAGATCAGCCCTCAAGCTGATCTCTGCCTCCTCCATAGCTCACCTCAGACTCTTCTCCAGCCGGGCTGGTCTGTCCCTAAACAAGGCCCCACCTTTCATCTTTTTTTCTTCCTCTTCTCTTGTTTGCAGCTTAGTGACATTCTCTCCTGCCTGCATCCTTTAAGACAGATTTAGTGTTGCCTTCCAGGAGGCCTCCCCTCTCCCATTGTGCCCAGCAGGCGAGCCTTCCCAGAAGCAGCCCTTGGCCTGTAATTATATAAATTAAGGACTGTAGTGAATATTTTCGTTGCTCCTCATATTGAATGGCTGTTTTTTCTATTTCTTTATAGCTTGAATTTTTTTTTCTAGTACCATGCTGGGTACATAAACTCATGGGTTATTAGCATTCACCGTGTCTTAGAGGGGCCTGGAGAGATGGCTCAGTTGGTGAAAGAGTGTAAGAGTGAGATACCCAGGAAGTACCAGACTTGGCAGTATGTGTCTATAAGCCGGGTGCTAGAGAAGCTGGCAGGCACAGCCCTGAAGCTCATTGGCCAGCAGCCTGGTTGAACTGGTGAATTCAGGCTCAGTGAGAGACCCTGTCTCAAAAGATAAAGATAAATGAAAGGCACCCCACACTGACATCTAACACACACACATCAGCATGCACAAGTGGCAGATAAGGAGACAAACTCAGAGAGGTTAATTAATGTTCTTGAGGTCACACAGCTTATTAGATAATATTATATCTTCATGTTTTTCCCATTGCATCACACTCTATGGATATGATTGATTTGTTTTCCAGTTAGTATACACATAGCTTGGCTTGGCATCTTGCTATGTACTAATGTGACCCAGTCAGCACATCTGGAGGAAAGGATGGCAGACTCAGTGGTGTCAAAAGCTCTGGCTCAATTCCTAGCTGGGTTGAGTGGTGTGAGTCTTTTTTTACCTTTCTACACCTCCATTTTCACAGCTGCAAAAAGAAGGAAGGGTCTTGTTCCAGGCATTTGAGCAAGTGAGTTTGGTTTGTGCCTGTCAGGTCCCTGCCCCAGCGGCTACCCCAGGGCTATGTAGGAAGGAGCAGAGGGTGATCCAGGCCACAGGAAAGGCATTCCTGACTGGTTAGTAAGATGGTAATCACAATAGGGCACATACTAGCTCTTTGTTCCGTTGGTAATATGATGTCTAAGGTCCCTCACTCAGGATCATGTAGTTTTCAGTGCAGATGCAGGTCCTGAGCTCATATCAGCCTTCAGGCCCCCAGCATGCTCTACCATGCCATTCCAGACTCCACAGCTCTGCCCAGCAAAGGCTCACATTGGCATGACCTTAGTGCCACTGAGCAACTGGAATGTAGGGTGGGAAATTTAGGAATCTGTGTATGCTGGGGCTTGGAATGGCCAGGAACTATGAAGACTGAGAAGTCTGGCTGTAGACCCCATCCTTCCAATAACCGGTACAGGCTTCCCCCGGAGGACCTGGCACTAGGAAGCAGGTCACCTTCGGGAGGAGATACATAGATGTCCAACCTCTAAAGTGTCAGAGCCTGCAAGCTCATCCCATCAGCCTCCCTGTGCCTCATTTTACCCATCATCCCAATCAAGGTAATTGTCCTGATACCACAATGTTGGGAAGGAAGATTTCACTGATTAAGTTATATCTAGTGAATGGTCTGGCAGGTATTCAACACTGCCTGTTCCCCACCTACCCCAACTCTCTCTCCCCCTCCTAAGGAAGTTTAAACATCTATTTAACAAGCCTGTTCTGTGGCAGAAAGAAACACAAAGTTGAGTGAGACATACACTTGGCTTGCAGCTATTGGTTACAGATTCTAGGAATAAAATCCAAAATGGTCATACTCCTGCCGTTATAGCCAATAGAAGTAAGCTGCCTCAGGATTGCTGAATCTAGGAACTGAAGCTGTAGCACAGGAGTTCAGACACAGCCTACCCTTTCAGATTGTTTCTACAACATAGAATAGAAGCCCTGTCACTGTAGCAAACTCAGAGCAGAAGAACAGAATACTTGTGATTGGCCTGACTGTGGTCATGTGTCCATGATGGACCCAGTCACCAAGGCTGGGTTAAATGTGGCACTGTGATTGGATAGGCTTCAATCAGGAGTCCTTTTTTAAAATTTTTAATTTTTTTATTATTTTTTAATTTTTTATTCTTTGACCGCGTGGCAAGATTTAATAGTGTTGGCATCTCCAAATGGTGTGTAGCATCACAGGCCAGGTACCACCAGTGCCTTATTATTGCCATTGGGTTGTGACTGTTGGTATAGTGATGACTTCAGGAGCAATAGGTAGATTAAAAAACCGTGGCTGGGAAGTTCTTTTGAGGAGAGAGACCAGGTTAGGAGCCAGGAGGGCTCAGAACCTCACGTATGTGGCGTCAATCTGTCGCACAGAGGGTAGGGCCAGCATAACCTTCCGCCGGTATTGTGGATACTTCTGCAGGGGGTTGCACTGCAGGTACACGGTCTCCAGATTCCTGGCACCCTTCAGCTCATCGTCACTCCAGCTCTCCAGGAGATTGTCATTCATCCAGAATTCTTGCAGTTCCATCAGATGGCTGATATTCTTAATCTTTTTTATTCTATTTAATGCAATATCCAATATGGTGAGTTTGTTGCTGTTCTCCAGCCCTTAATTTAATGCGTGAGTGTGTGGATATAGTTGGCGCACCTGTGTGCCTGCACCAGAGGCTGAAGGACACCTTCAGGTATCCTCTCAGGGATGGTATCCACCTTCAATGGATGCAGAGCCTTTCATCCACTAATTAGGCAAGGCCAAACCAGTGAGCCCCAGGGATGCTTGTCTCTCTGCCTCCCCAGGGCTGGGATTACAAGCGAGCATGTGCTGCCATGCCTTTCACCACTTGGCATGGGTTTTGGAGATCCATCTCAGGACCTTGCGCTCATTAGGCAGGTGTTACCAATAGTGGTAGCTTCAAAGCCCAAACCAGAAGAGTCCTTACAACAGGCAGTTAAGATAGCCGGTGGAATTCACCAGCAGGTGTCATTATAGTGTGGATTCTGGAGGGGCGAAATCTGTTGGAATTTTAGGAGGCATTCTGTGGGCCCCACCGCCAAGCCACAGCAGTACAGCTTCAACTCTCGTTAGCACTTGGTCCTGCCTGCACGGAGGCAGGATGCCAATGGCGGTGGAAGCAGCAGGTCTCTGGGCTCTGCTTTTCTCCAGAGAACTTAATGACACTCTGCTGACCGCACCGGCTGTGGGCCAGGCCCCTGGCCAGAGACAGCCAAGGCTGTGGTCTAATTTCTGCCAAGGTCAACTCCATTCTGTCTAACTTTAGGAGTGTATGGTTGGCTTCCCAAGCATCAAAGAAGTCAAAGTATCCGACTCCAGAGTGTGTGTATTTTTAAAGCAACAAGAACAGCAACAAAATCAAAACAAAACCAGAGAGAAAGAAAACAACGCCAAGAAAATCCAAGGATGGTTCAGTGTCCAATGGACTCAGCTCCCAGCTCCCTGGACTTGGTGCAAATGCCCAGCGACTGTGGTCAAACGGAATTAGATACACCGACTCCGGTTTTTAAAAAAATCAAAATGACCTCTAACTAATCCTTCCCATCAAAGCCAAGTGTTTCCTGCAGATCTACATTTCCTAAAAAGGTAGGGGTGAGAGCCCAACTTCCTCACAAGTGAGCATTAGAACGCTCCACAGACAGCAGCCCTTGGGGCTCTGGAGCTGTGCTGAACCGTGTCCCATGTAAACACTCAGCAGGGCTGGAAGATGGGGACGCTGGCTGGATTCCTCTCTGTTCTTTGACTAGTTGAGTGAACTTGAGCAAATGCCCTGACTCCCCAGTCTCTGCTTCCTTCTCTATTACAGAGGGTCTTGATGTGGCAGGAGAGTAGACAGAGAGGACAGATCAACAGCATATGAAGGAAGCCAGTTGGCAAGAAGTCTGGAGACCCTTCCTAGCCAGGGCTACATGTAAAGGACAGACTAGAACAAGAAAATCCTGGGACAAACAAGTGTGGGAGACGGTGGGGACTGTGGGGACCTATTAGGGATCCCCATTGCCACTGAGATCTAATCTTGCTCCCTCTGCCATCTGCCTTGCACAGAAGTGTTCTTTTTCCTAATGAACTGTCTGCTTCCACCACTCTCTGTGCAAGAAGCCACAGATCCTATCTGGTGTCCTCCTGACCCAGATCCATACAACATTGATCCCCTGTGCCCATGGTGTACATACAGTGTGGGCAGTATGGGAAAGCTTCAAGCCCTCAGCAAAGGGATGAAGTCGTTAATGCATCAAATGTCTCCAGTCTGCCTTCTTTCCTCCTCTCCCGCCTCCGTATCCCTTCCCCTGATTCTGCTTTGTTCCTCCTCCTTAGTCCTCTTCCTCCTCCTCTTTGCCCTGTGGGCACCTCATCCGCCTGACTCCCAGTGGCTGGAAGCTCCAAGGTTGTCAGCACAAATGTGATGCTGGCACTGGGGAAGAGCATGGGTTTCCTGAAGGACTGACCTGGAGATGTCACTGGGAAACTTTTTTTCCAGGTTGTCTGGCCCTCCTCCCTCCTCTTGGCGAGGGAACTGCAGGAAAGCATCCATGCTTTCAGATCCAAGTGGTGGTGCAGACCTCCAGGACACCTTCCTCTGTCGGCTGCCCAAGTTGGCCAGACAGCTTACCCTCTGACTGGGGTCACACGTCACCCAGGGGAACGCTTATTTTCTCTGATGGACTCAGTCATGGAAGGGGAAAGGCTTAAAATAAATGCAGAGACGTAGAGAAGACCAGAGTGCAGTAGAGCTCACACAGACTTCAAGAGTAATTTATAGATGCTCCTTCAGCTGAGGTGATGCACTCAAGCAGTTAGGGCCGGTCCAGGCCTCCAGGCTCCGCAGGCCTTCCTGTGCTCTGCAGTTGCTTGGGCAAAGAAAGAGCTGTTCTGTAGAACAGCCTGGTGTGACGAAGCCCTTGCTCAGTGCCTAAAATGACAGGCTCCTTGGGATTTCACTTCGTTACTGTTTCTCTTGTAATTTTTATTTACTTATTCTCTCTGTGTGTGATGTACACAGACCTGTGTGTGCAGTTACATCCACTGGAAGTCAGAGGATAGCTTGTAGTTTTCATCTGCTGAGCCATCTTGCCAGTGCTAACTCCTGGTTTGTTTGTTTTTTTCTTTTGTTTTATTTGTTTGCTTTCTTTCTTCCTTTTTTTGTGTTTTGGTTTTTGTTTTGTTCTGACAAGGTCTCATTATGTAGCTCTGACTGGCGTGGAAATTACCCACCTGTTTTTGTACCCCAAGTGCTGAGGGTAAACGTGTGTGCCACCGTGCCAAGCCTCTGTTTTGGTATTTAACTGAGACAAAATTGACATACAATAAAAATGTACATGTCTTTTTTCTGGTATGCATCACACCAGCCAACATACAAGCTCTTTCCAATGCCCCAGAAACAGATCCTGTGTGTGTGTGCGCACACTCTCTGTGCACACACCACTTTCGGTCATTCCCAGACAACTATTCTTGTGATTTCTCTCACCAGAATTGTCGTGCTTGTTTTTGGCACCATTCCTCATGCCTCACCCCGGGGAGGTTCGTCCTATCTGTGTGTAAGTACTTACGTTGTTCTCTACACTCTGTCGAGTGCTGCTCCAGAGGGTGACCTTCCCAATCCGGAGCCTCTCTGTACCCCACCATTTGCCTTTTCCCAGATGACTGGCAGTTGTGACCAAGGCCACAATAGTAATTCCTGAACACTGCCTCATAGACATTTATTTTCACTTCTCTTGGGTAAATAGCTGCTAATGGAGCTGCTAGGTTGTAAGCAGGAAAACGTTTTCATTTACGAGAAATCTAGGGTGCTGGAGAGAGGCCTCCGTTTCTAGTTCTGTCCTCAGAGCTCACATTAGAACAGCTGTCACCCTAAACAAAGACGCTTCTTTCTGCAGTAGGCCGTGATCAACACAGAGACCCACAACTCGCCAAGACACAGACTGAGAGACGGCAGGGTCCTCTGCCCTCAGTGGGTCATCTGTAACAAACCCCTCCTCCCCAGACCTGGAGATCGTTATGAAAGGGAAGATAGACTGAATTTAAGAGCCAGATGACTAAGGGGAAAGGTTTTCGGCACACAGCAGGGCAGGTGCCCATAGTCATCCACAGCCATTGAGACAGTGTGCACAAGACTGCACAAGCTCAAGCCACACAAAATCCCAGCTATGGGCGACTGATAGCTGCTGGGAAGCAGAAAGTCAGTTTTCTTCAAGGGTCCAGTCCCTGGGTAGCTTAACCCCAGAGCACGGAAGGTCGCATAGGGACAGCGAAACTCTACCTGATGAGTTCATTGAGTGGATAGGGAAGGGGGGATGAAACTGGAGGGGATGGGGGGGGGAGAGGAGGGGTGAAAGGGATCAAAGCACATTGTTCAGAATTCTCAAATAATTAATAAAAACGAGGGAGAAAAGGCTGGGCGGAGGGAGAGATAAAGGATGAGCTCACTGGGCAGCATCCTAGCCTTCTCAGAAAGTTTCAGGCCAGTAAGAGTTGCTCTCTCAATAAAAGCTGGGGCAACATTTGAGAAATAACACCCAGTGTTATCCGCTGGTCTCTACATGCATGAGCATGTACACACGTACATAGGAACACTCGAAAGTGTGCACACATGGATACATTTAAAATAGATTGTTGGTTCACACCCGTAATCCCAGGAGTGAGCTGTCAGCATTCCTCCGTGGGTTTGGCGTCAGCTTCCTGCCCTGGCTTCCCTCGATGGACTTTAGCCTGTAAGAGGAGGTAAACCCACCCCTCTTCTAAGTCACCTTTGGTCGGGGTGTTTTACCATGGCACAGAAGTAAAGAAGAACAAGGGAAGGGACCAGTTACATTTTCAGACAGGGAATAAAGAGGAAAGGAAGAGAGGTGGTGCATAAGCAGGATGTTTACTATCCCTGTAATAAGATCTGTTTCTTTAAAATTGGGGGAAGAGTTCCCCCAAAACACCCTCTCCGAGACACTCATTCCAAAGGACAGGGAAAGAGCAGGAAGCAAGACTTTAGGCCAGATGCAGAAGCTCGGGCACCTTCCTCGCTTCTGTTACAGGGAAGGGTGATCTTAATCACAGCAGTCAGCTCCCAAGGTCGCGGCTTGTTAGAAAGAAGCCCGGCGGAAGCGGAGGCCCGTGGAGAAATGCATAGTGTTATGACAAAGGGAATCATTAGCCCAGACATATTTATGTTCATTTTGCCTTTTCTCCTAAGAGAAATCTGTTGCTCCAGCCTATGCGGGCTGATTAATATTCCAGAAGAATCCATCAAAAGAGAGCAGCAACCTGGGAAGGAGGGAGTACGTGATATTTCCAGCCTACAATGGCAGTCATGGCTGTTTCCAGCAGCTGGGTTTGAGGATGCCTGGTGACAGGTGCCAAAACAGGCCACAGGAGCTGGGGAGTTAGTGAAGCCATGGACCTGACTTGGTCTAAGTCCAGGACCCTGGAAAGGACCACACTCCCAGATGAGAGGGGACCCTCTTGACCTGCTCCATAGTGTTGGGCACATGTAACACAAGTCCTCTCAGCCTGGGTTTGCGAGGCCTCAGCCCTCTCACCAGTCACTTTTGGAAGCTGGTGGGGAAGCATTTTCTTGTTAGCTCCCAAGGGCTTCAAATCAAAGGTTAAGGTCATGGTAGCTGTTGTCATGCCCTGCGTTTCCTGAGCTTTGGTGGAGAGAGTCCTGTTGTGTAGTGAGAACTTTGAAGGCCTCCTCCTGCCGGCAGTGTGCCTCCTTCAGCCTTGCTGAAAGCCAGTGGTAAAGCGTGGTTTTTATCAGAAAAGCTGGTGGGAAACCAGACACCACACCGCCTGTAAGCCCTTAAGGCACAGGCAGGGATCCGCCAGAGCCTCAAACTCCTGCCCTGACTACACAGCCCAGTTTTTAAGTGGCACCATGCTTTGGCAGGGCCTGGGGCATTCTTTTACTCTCTCTCTCTCTCTCTCTCTCTCTCTCTCTCTCTCTCTCTCTCTCTCTTTTCTTCCCTCCCATTCTCTCACCTCAGTAACATCTATATTCCCACCTGGCACTCCAGACTGTCCCCTTAATTGATTTTCTCTCTCTCCCCCTCTCCTTTCTTCCTTTCTCCCTTCCTTCCTTCCTTCCTTCCTTCCTTCCTTCCTTCCTTCCTTCCTTCCTTCCTTCCTTCCTTCCTTCCTTTCTTTCTTTCTTTCTTTCTTTCTTTCTT
The DNA here is from genome assembly GCA_028551405.1 of Uromys caudimaculatus. Taxonomy (NCBI): domain Eukaryota; kingdom Metazoa; phylum Chordata; class Mammalia; order Rodentia; family Muridae; genus Uromys; species Uromys caudimaculatus. The sequence continues at coordinate 57,215,310 of CM052706.1, forward strand.
TCTTTCTTTCTTGTCTTTGAAAAATGTGTCAACATCTTTTGAGCCACATCTGCAGGGTGCACACTGGCCAACTCTCCAGTTAATGAGCTGAGACAGAAACAGAGCCTCGCTTTCCACAGCTGTAGCAAGTGGGTGGCGTGAGAGTGACCCCATCACGGTAATAAAAAATATATGTTGTCAGTGCTGTGTCTGCAAACTAGGCATGATTGAAAAGTGGCAGCGACAGCTCGCCCGAGTTGTGCATTCAGCACTGCTGGCTGTGGCTTCAGCCTGGGCTGGGCCTTTCTCTCCTTAAAATCTGACTTTGGCCTCCTGCTGCTCAGGCCTCTGGCTAAGCCAGTGTCCAGCCAAGCTTGGCCGATCTATAACCTCTGGGCCTGTCTGAACTGGATCAGCCTTTAGGGCCTGCGCATTTGGACTGTCATTCATTCAGCAAGCATTTATTAAGTGCCTATTGTATACTAGACTCTTCCCTGTGTTCATTCATTAGGTGAACCAGACAGAGACTGTCTTCATACTCATAGAGGGACATAGCTAATTTGTAAAGGTGACTTTGTGTCAGTGATGGGTTGGGGGTTAAGGATATACATGGGTGGCCTGGGAATGGTCACCACTTCTATGAAAAGTCTTACTTTAAAAAGATAATTTGGTAATACATCTTCCAAATATACATAGAATTAGACAAAACCGTATAATGACCTTGTATAAGGTCATCCTCCAGCTAAGACGCCAGCTGAGTTTCATGCCTGTTTCTTCCTACTTCTCACTACATTGTGCTGCTGTTTTGAAACAAATCCAAGATTTATTCATAATGCCACAGCTTCTTCGTCTGGACTTTTCTTCAGCTAGAGGCCAGTGCAAAGCTGCTACACGAGTTGCCGAGGTGTCTCAGAGACACCGAGTAGTCTGATATCCGGTAAATCAAAGTTCAAATTTTGTTCTTCCACATCACAAACTGCAGAGCATCAGGTTAGTCTCTCAGCCCTGTCTCCCACCCCTCACAGTCAAAGTAAGGGCAGGACTGAGCTCTAGAGCTGTTCTCATGGCCACACATGGGCTTGTAAAGTACTCAACCACATACCTGGCACCAAGCGAGTGTTCTGTGTGTTTTCTTCCCTGGTCCTGATGTGTCCATCAAAACAGCTGCATGCTGATTGTCACACTTTACCTCCAGCATGCTAACTAAGATGTCATGAGACTGGAGAGGTAGCTGGAGAGGGCTGGAGAGGTAGCTCAGTCAGTAAAGGGCTTACCTTGCAAGCACAAGAACCTGAGTTCAATCCCCGAAGCCCTTAAAACAAAAGGCCATGTCTGGAGAGTTAAGAACACTTTTGCTCTTACAGAGGACCTGGTTCAGTTCCGAGCCTCCACAATGTGGCTCACAACCTCTGTAACTCCAGTTCCAGGGGACTCTAGGCCTTCTTCTGACCTCCATGGCACGAAGCACATATGTGGCACACATACATGAAGGCAAATATTCATGCACATAAGCCAAAAATAAATCCTTTTTGAAAAGTCATGCGTGGTGATGTGCTTGTAATCTCAGTACTGTAGAAGCTCAGACAGGAGGATCCCTGAGACTCATTGGACAGGTAGGCTAGCCTAATAGTGAGCTCCAGGTCACTGAGATATCCTGCCTCAAAAAACAAAGTGGATGATTCATGAAAAATGACCCCCAAAGATGTCCTCTGACCTTCACATACTTGTGCCTACACATGCCTGTGTCCCTGCGCACATGTATGCACACAGACATTGCCACAGAACACAGATACCCCGCAACACAAACATTCAGCACACACCTGTCCTAGTGAGCCATCTTCTTTAACATCAACCCCCCTTGCCTACTTTTTCCATATTGCAGACCACCCACTGCCACATGATGTCACTAAAACACAGAGACCACATAGGTTTCCTCAAGTTCATGTCATAAAGCTGGCTTTACTTTTGTAGCTCGTAGCCCAGGGCGGGAGTGGGAGGTAGGGGTGGGGCACTTGGCAACGGGAACTGTGTGTACCCAAGCCAAGCACCATTGGCTTGCTTTTAAAAGGCTTGACCTGCTTCTGGGAAAGCTATGAACACCAGGCTCCTTTCTACTGTGGGTGGCAGCTGGAGCTAAAGCCCCAATAACTCAGACAAATGTGGCCGACGCCAGAGAGGAGTCAAGGGCCTGGCTGCGACGTCTGGGGCCAGCTTGGTCTTGGACCTCACTGTATGTTTACAAGTTTTCCTTTGACAATTCAGTTTTGAAGATGGGCTTCATTAAAGGGCAATTATAGGTTAAGTGACTTGCTGGCTCACTGCCTAATGTGGAAAGCTTGACTGTGACAATCAGATAATTCTGAGATTAAGCAACAGCACAGCGATTGCTACTGAAAGCAGCAGCTTAAGAGAGTGGAAGACGCTCCCCAGCCATGACCTCATCCCAGGAGCACCGTCTGGACAGGAAGTCTACACTCATGGGGCCAGCACACTCTAGGGACCTCCAGCACTGGGGTGACCTCTTCTGGGAAAGGGGACTAGGAAAGGCAAAGGGCTCTCTGCTTAGAATGCTGAGATGTCCCTCCGTGTTGGACTCACCGCTTCTAGAGGCTCCTCCTCGGTACCAGGAACCAGCCTTTCTTGTCTGTGCTGTGATCTCTGTCTTTCCCTGTTCCTCAACACATCATCTTTGCTAATGTCCTCACAGATGTAAAACTCCCTGACCTGCAAGGTAATAACCCCTCCCATTTCCTGGAGCAACGGGTATTGTAGGAAGCTTGCTGTTGTGTGTGAGAGTCTCCCTCCAAACTTTGACTAAGGCAGAAAGAGGTTAAGTACTGGTACAAGGAACTTTCAAGCGAGGAGGGTGTTGGGCTCAGGTTGGCTACATCTGGGGCATTGAATAGTGCCTTCCCTTCAGCTTTTCACTGTCAGAGGCTCCGTAAGCACTGAGGTGAGATGATGCAATCAGAACTCGTGAAGTCATGGGCTTCCAACGGATTCCTTTCAGGGTCCTAGGATTTAATATGATTGGACAGAGAGAGCCATGTGATTGGTTGGATATATGCCTAAAGGCATCCTGATTGGACAATGCATTGGTTAATTTCCAGTTGTTTGAGCTAAAAAGCCACTAGGGAAAACAACTTATAGAAGAAAGAGTTTATTTTGGCTTACTATTCCAGAGTCACAGAGCCTGGTGATAGCATGGGAGCAGGAGCGGGGATCTGAGGAATCACATCTCAACTACACGCAGGAAGCAGGGAGAGCAAGCAGGAAGTAAGGGAGTCTAGAAGCCCTTAAAGGCAGCTCCAATAGTGTACTTCCTCCAGCAACGCTCTCCGCTCTCCATCCTAAAGGTTCTAGAACCTCCCCCAAACAACACTGCCATCTGGGGACCCAGTGTTCATGTATCTGAGCACATGGGGACAATTCTTATTCAAGCTACCATGCCACAGATGGCCTTAGGATACATGACCATTTTACACCATAGCCAGATGGGAGATGAGACTGGGAGTAATGGAGGGGTAGTGCCTCAAAAGAATACCAGGGTAGGAAAGGAAAGTAGACACCAAGAAGCCAAACATCTCATAAGCGTGCATCTGGCCTCTATTGTGCCCAGTGTTGTAAAAATCCTGTCCCTGGGTGGGTGTTTGGCTCCGGAAGGGCAGAAGTGGTTCTGTCCAACTGCCATCATGGAAAAATACTTGCTAGAAGATCAGACTCTCAGCCCCTCCCCTCCATCTGAAGCAGAGACTGGGGGATGGGGTCTGGGAATTAGCATTTTAACATGCCTTCCAAGTATATCGGATGGTCTGAAGTTTTAGGGCTACTGCTATCGTACAAGAACGGCTATCCTCATGCTCATGAGCCCCTCAGCATCCACACTTAATCCTCATCACATGTCATGAGCAAAGGAAGGAAGGCTTGAAAGGTGGCCTGAGCTACTCTTGAGAAGACAGGCCTCTGTTCCTGTGAGCACCCACCATCGGCACCACTCCTGCTGTAACCAAGTAGCTTGCCTTCCTTTGTCCTACTGGCAGACGGAAGGCTCTCTGTAATAATTAACAGTTATGCAGGGGTTGGGGAGATAACTCAGTTACTAAAGTGCTGGCTGCACACACACAGGGTGAGTTCAATCTCCAGCACTGACATAAAAGAAATCTAGATGTGGTGATGCACATCTATGATTCCAGCAATGGGGAAGTGGACACGGGGGGATCCCTGGGGCTCATTGGAGAATCGGCCTAATCAGTGTGAAAACGTGTGTCCATACCTACACACACACACACGCGCGCGCGCGCACACACACACACACGCACGCACAGCTTTCAGAACATACTTGGGCTTCCAGCCCTGCCTTCTTTGTCTCCCAGGGTCCATAGCCACATGACATCTGAGCACCAGAGAGGCCCTCATTCTTACCTAGAGACAAACCAGTTCTAGGCAAGACAGATGCCAGGTAAGAAAACGCCATGCTATCTTCTTCATTATGGGTATAGGCATGAGACATACGTGACCTGAAAGCATCAGGCCACTCTAGAGAGTCTTAGCCGGTGGTGCCATGGCAGAATGCCCTTGAAGGAGACGGACAAGTGCTGAGCAGAGGTATGGGGGAGGATTAGTTACAGGTCTGAAGTCACTGGCTCAGTCAGCCCCAGCCTGGGCCTTTCTCCCCACAACCTTATAAAGTCTGTGACTTCCGCTCCAGATAGCCACAAGCATATTTTATCAGTGTATGTTCGGTGTCACAAACAGGCAGGCTCAGGGATAGATGGAAAGGGGTGACTGTGGTATCCTGATTTGATCCACCTTCTCTGGACCAAGCCCGTAGGGTTTGGTTGTAGCATTCGACAGGAAGTTGGAACCCGAGAGTATTCGTAACTAGGAGAGAAACAGAGTCTTGGGCCAGCAGAGGGGCATCTCTCATCCGTGTTCATCTGATTCCTCAGCTGAAACACTGCCCAGCTCCTGCTCCGATGTGGTTTTGTTTGGGGACCTGGGACTTCACAGGCTCTAAAGACTCACTACTAATGAACACTGGGCATGTAAACTGTCTCTACCCTTATCTCCCAAATAAGAGAACTAGATTCAGAGCATGCAAAGGATCGGTAGCCTGGTAAGATGTGCCAAGACCAGGTGTGTTTCCACCTGCTCAAAAGAAATGTCCATAAGAAACTGGAAGGTGAGTGGACCCAGCCCCAGCTGGCGGGATTGAAGCACTAGGCACAATCAAGGACCAAGTGCAGCTCCCGGGGTGAGAAAGGCTGAGCAGTCAGAGGCCAGAGTACACAGTGGGAGAACCAGAAATAGGCAAAATTCAGCTAATGGGGCATGGGGTGATCTCAGTGGGCAGCTACCATAGCTGAAGCAGCATGTGGGGGTGAAGAGGGCACCTCACTGTCAAACCAGGAATGTGTGGTCAAGCACTTCATCAGGGGCAAGGAGAAACTGAGGAGCTGGGCCCAATCCTGATGAAAAGGCGGGCTCTACAGGATGGCAGAGTGAAAGGTTGGTAAGACTGGTCCTTTCTGTTAGAGGGCAGATGCTAGGAACCATCCCGGCACTGAAGATAGCATAGAACAGATGCTTGGGGTCCTATAGCTCGGAGGAGGAACCTCAGTGCTCACACCCGTCATACTGACAGTGACACAAGGATGAGCTTGCTGGGGCACCTGGCACTACGTTAAAACCCACACCGAAGGAAATGGAGGCACAGAAGGCTTGGCCCCTACCACAGAGCTAACAAGGGGTAGAGCTGAATTTAGCCAGGGGTGGCTCCAGTCTAAGGTGCAAGCCTTGATAGACTCCTGTGTACATTTTTAAATATATGCAAGAGGAAATAGCTACATGGGTCCTTCGTAAAGTCCCCAGCAGCCACTTTTGAGGTCTTTTCTCTTTTAGGTTTTGTTTTTATTGAAATATCAGTGTGTTAGTTGGGGCTCTGTAGAAGAACAGAACTGACAGAATGAATATATATTAAAAGGAGATTCATTAGGCCATCTCACCTGATAGGGGCTGGCCAATCAATAATGACTGTCTGTACAATGGAGAGGCAGAGGAGCCAGAAGCCACTAAGTCCACAAGGCTGGAGGCTTTGGCAGTACTGATCCAACAAAGGAAGCCTAGAGGGTTCCTGGGAGGCCACGGAATCCCAGGCCACATTGAAAGGTTGGAAAGGCTGGGTCTCGGTTTCAGAGGACCACGGCAGCAACAGTCTCTGGCAGAGGCTCTCAGCCTTCCTCACGCTGGGACCCTTTAATAGTCCCTCATGTCCTGGAACATGGTGCTATTTGTAACTGTAATTTTGCTACTGCTGTGAATTGCAAAGTAAAGATCTGATATGCAGGATATCTGATATGCAACTCCCGCCATGAAAGGGTCCTTTGGTCCCCAAAGGGGTCATGACCCACGGGTTAAGAACCACTTGTAAACAAGATGTGAAAGCAAGTAGACAAACTATTTCCATTTCAGATCCCCTTATATCTGGGTTCCAGGCAGAAGGTGTTGTCTATGCTTAGCATAGGTTTTCCCACCTCGATTAACACCTCCCGTGGCTGCGCTGGAGCCTTGCCTCTTAGGTAACCATCACAGTGAGGACTCTGTGCGTGCCAGTCAAGTGCAGTTCACTAAGATACACTCCCGGCCCTTCCATCCAGCTTCAAGGTGTCCACTCTTCCTAGCCTTCCACCTGCAGACCATTTACTTTAGGAGGAGGCTGATGTTAAGGCAGATGGCAGCCATCAGCATCAGCCCTGAATTCTTCAGTGTTTATGTCAAGAGATAACATTTCCTTCCCTGTAACTGTTACGTCTCCATCACAGTATACAAAATCACAATGCCATCTGCTTCTCAACCTGGGATTAAAGTTCTCTGTCCATCCCAGTAAAAAGTCTCTTGACAATTCATTTCTTCTAATTAAGAATGAAATGAGGGGACAGGAGAGATGGTTCAGCAGTTAAGAGGGCTTGCTGCTCAATCATGAAGATCTGAGTTCAGATCTGTACTGGATAGCCAACACTGGCTGGAACCACAGCTCCAGGGGATCTGATGCCCTCTTCTGGCCTCTGCCTGCACCTGTACACACGTGTGTGAATACACACACACATACATGCATGCATATACACATATACAAGTAAAATAAGTCTTTTTTTTTTTTTTTTTTTTTCGAGATAGGGTTTCTCTGTATAGCCCTGGCTGTCCTGGAACTCACTCTGTAGACCAGGCTGGCCTTGAACTCAGAAATCCACCTGTCTCTGCCTCCCAAGTGCTGGGATTAAAGGCATGTGCCACTACTGCCCGGCATATCTTTAAAAAAAAAAAAAAAAAAAAAAAAGAGAGAGAGATATCCCTTACAGTGAATGCTGAATTATTTGAATCTCTCAGATTCCCGTTTCCCCTCCCCCACTCCATGCTGATAGATTCTCATACCGTACGTAGATGGGAAACTGAGGCATGCTTCTAGGGTTTTCCGTTAGCTCATCGTGGCTCATCAGAGCCCGCACTTATTTATTCTTGTCTATTTTTGCACTAGCAGAGAAGTTAGTACGATGGGCATCCTCCAGTGTGTGAGTTCTCAGGATATAATTCACTTTAATCTTTTAAGCATTTGACAGTATTTGCTCGAAAGAAGGAGCAACAAGTACATAATTATTGCACTAATTAAGCTGCCAAAAACACAGGCGTGCAGGAAGAGCACCTTTGAAACGGGAGCCCACGACGCATTAGCATCTGCTGTAAGCTTATTAATCACCTAACAGGCAATTAGCAAGCTGTTACTGTTTGAGGCTGCTATGTAAATAAATTCTTGGGTTAATTTCTTCCTCTGATAATAAAGAAAACATTATGAAAATTAGCTAAGCGACAATGTAAATGATCTTCACTGTTAATTATACGACAGTGTTACATATGCAAGGACCCCAGAGCTGATAAAGGCCCTGGCTCCCTCCCTCCCCATTGCCCACTCCCAGCCCCCACCTTGGCTGCATTGCTTTAAAAAATAAAAATGTTGACACAGGTAAGGAGTAAGGGGGAGCTCTGGGGACCGAAGTCACAGCTGTTTGCTTGCAGCTTGCCCAAAGCAACTGTCAGCTCCACAAACTGGGATGCTTCCTGGCCTCAGCCTTAAGTGTGGCCTTGGGCTTGGCCAGTGACTCCTTAAAGGAAGGGAAAAAGGGAAGGGGCAGAGGACCAGACCCAGTGTCCCCAACTCATGGCTACCAGTGCCCAGGCACTACTCTGCAATGCCGGATGAAAACTTCTGGGCTGGTGCAGTGTCACTGTCCACTGCCTGGAAGTTCCAGAACTAAGCGTGGTATCCACTAGACAGGGGCCACTGGCTCATCCATCTGGTGAGGGATGTGGGACGATGCTCTGTGAACCCCGACACCAGAGTTCAAGCCTCCACTACTCAGTGGCTGCAAGGCCTCAAAGGATTGCTTCCTTCAGTCTCCATTCTGCAAAATAGAGGTGATGGGCTAGGGGGAGAGGGGTGAACCCCCTGAACTCAGGGCAGTCTGAGAGAGCTCAGATCCTCAGCACTTTTGTGAATGCCTGGTGGGCATAGTGGCTGCCTGTAATTCTAGCACTCACGAAACAGAAACAGAAAATCCCTGGCACAAGGTGGCTGGCTAGGCTGTCTGAGTCTGTGAGCTCTCTGTTCAGTGAAAGACCCTGCTTTGAGCATAAGAAAAGGAGCAACCAAGGAGGACACCTGGCATTAACCTCACGCCTCCACATACATGTGCATGCATGCATACATACCATGTAGACACGTGAACACAAGGACACACACACATCCATTATGCACATGCATGCAAGTACGTACACGCTGCTTCACTAGAAGTGATGGTAACCACACCTCCATGGCACTGTCTGTGATGGACAATGACACAGGGCGGTCTTCCCAGAGTTCTGTGCTCAGATGCCCACACTCAGAGCTTAAACCAAGTTTCTGTCATCAATGGCTTTGACCTGGCTATTCAAACAACTGACAGCAATTTCACACCTGGCTCTAAGCAATGATGGGAGCCTAGAGAGGAAATGAGTGTGTGTGTGTGTTTGCATGTGTGTATATGCGTGTGTATGTGTGTGTATATGTGTATGTGTGTGTATATGTGTATGTGTGTGTATATGTGTATGTGTGTGTATGCCTGTGGTGAGATACTCAGTCCCACCTATCATTATAGCTAACCACAATGGGCAAACTGGGGACAAAGTCAGCACTTAGCTTTCTGAGAAGTTGGGGCCTGGACATTTTTGGGGAGGGCCTAAACAAGTCCTGTGAGACATCAAGTAATGGCTGAGCAAGGTTCTGGATCACATGGTAGGTTGGTTCTTGCTTATGAAGGCTCTCAGTGCACCCACACATACCCACAAAATGATATTCAAACAAGCAGAAATATCGTACTCCACCTTCGCATTGGCAAACATCAGAAAGGTGCTGATGCTGTGCTGGTGAGGATGGGGGAGGCAGGAGTTCTGGCATCCTGTGAGGGGGAGTAGGGTACAGCAGCCCTGGAAGGCAGCGCGGCAACCCCGATGAAAACACCAAGTGCACAGCCCCTTCTGCCAGCTCTCGATCTCATGTTATTTAGCCTAGCTGATCAACTCTAGGGGCTGCAGAATGACTTATGTATGAGAATATTCACTGCCACCATAATTACAATACCAGGAGACTAGTGACATCCTAACGTCCATTAATAGGACACTTTAATAAATTACAGGCATCAACAGGACGGAGTGCCATGCAGCTATTCAAAGGCACTCCAGCACTCTGCGTGCTGAGACAGACTATTATGTTAAACAGACGCCATGTCACCAAAGACTCCCATGTCTATGAAAATAATCCTGTGTGTATATATCACACACATCATATGTTGGTGGGTGTAAAAGCTTGCCCTGTACAGAAGGCTTTGCACAAAAGTAAATTTGCCTATGATCGGCCCTGGGAGGTGGGTAGCAGAGAGAAGAAGTCGGTCCGGTCCTCATGTACACATCACAGGCTACCTTCCAGTGCTATCAGGCTTGGGTGTGCTCCAGTCTATTTCACAGAGGTACCACTTTGCCTCCTGTTCCCTTCCTCTTTTTCCCCCACTCCAGCAACCCAGAGGACACTACCAACACAGTGTGCTATGCCCACGTATAGTTCAATGGTGAAAGGGCCTGATCAACTTGTCTACTGTACTGGTTGGGGATCCTGAAAAGGCCTACTACATTAGTAAGGCTTCTTGGGGACTGGTGCCCTGGCTATCAGCAGCACTCTCCTGTAGCCAGCTCAGCACCAGGCCTTCACTCTTCATCAAGGGACTTGGGCCAGGACAAGCTCTTCGGTGGTTTTGGATTTTTTTCATGGAGTCTATCTATTGAGATTGAGATACATACATACATATGTACATATGTGCGTGCGTGTGTGTGTGTGTGTGTGTGTGTGTGTGCGTGTGTGTGTGTGTGTGTGTGAATGCACTAGGACATAGCTCTGAATCTCCAGGATACATTAGGGTATACCACACACACACACACCACACACACACACACACACACACACACACACACACACACACACACTCCTTGTTAGATTCTGCCTCCACATTTTAAGAAGCACCCCCCCTCACTGTTGAGTCTCAGCCTTGCCCACCTCAGCCACTGAACAAGCCTTTATATCATGACAGCACCCTTATAAACCCAAGACGTAGCTCACACCTCTTACACTTGCCCTCTTCCCCAGGCAGAGGTCTTTACCACTCTAACAAGGTCTCTGGCAGCCCCTCCAGGACTTCCGCAACTCAGCCAGTCTCCTTTCTATACTCTTCAAACCTTGATGTGCTTTTAAATCTGTGACACCTAGAAACAAGTGAAAATTCTGGAAAGCAGCCAACAGCACAAGCCAAAAGTGAGGCTGTCACTCCCTGATGCTAGAGGTGCCAGCTCTGGCTAGGTCACTGAGAGGCAGGCCTCCTGGTTTAGCAGCTGGATCATACTATGGCCTCTATTGATCTTGCTGCTAACACACACACGCACACGCACGCACACACACACACACACGCGCACATTCACACACAGAGACAGAAGGACAGAGACAGAGAGACAGAGACACAGAGACACAGAGACAGAGACAGAGACACACAGACACACACACACACACACAGCTCTTAGACCATTTGCATGCCAGCTTCTGTCTCCCACCCTCTACTTAGGCCTTCAAGTCTTTGAACCTAAACCGAGCCATCTCCCACTCCACCCAGGCCCCACTCATCCTCGCTGGACACCACTCCAGTGCAGACCTGCCAGGGTTGTGGAAGTCTCCATCCCAGAAGGGTGATGAAGAACTTTGGTCCTGTACTGGCTTCAACACAAACTAACAAGACGAGACAGGGTCTATGTCTTTGTAAGGCAAGGTGACATTTGTAAGGGGAGGTGACAGCTAGCCTGCCACTGGAACAGTTGTTACCTCCTCTCAGTTGTGTCACACAAACCTGCTACTACGTTTGCACCCACCAGAAGGAGCAGCTGACCCCACATGTGCTCACAGGCAAAGGCAGCATGGCCAGTGAAATTCAGGTTGAGGTTGGCCCAGCCCTTAACTTATTTGGCCTGGTTGGGCCATTGAGCCAGCCTCCACGGGTGTCTATCCACTGCTCAGACTTTTGTCTTTTGTTCCAACTGGCTGAGACCAGGGAAAACAGGCAGCGTGGTGGGCTGGGTGCAGGGAAAGTGGGGGCTTGTTGCTTTCTGCAGGGTTGGGGCTATGGGCCTCATTCTATAGCGCCTTCTCAGCTTCATCTTCCTCTCTCTCTCTCTCTGTGCACACGCATGTGTCTGCATGTGTGTGTGTGTGTATGTGTGTGCGTATGTGTGTGTATGCATGCATGTGCATGTGGAGGCCAAAAAGTGTCACCAGGTGTTTGCCTCAATTCCTCTCCACTCTACATGTTTGAGGCAAGGGCTCTCATGGCCTGGCTGACTTCTAACTCCTTATGTAAGGAGGTTGGTGTTTGAGTTTGCTCTCTATTGCCAGGACAAGCACCATGACCAAAACCAACTTGGGGAGAAAGGGTTTATTTGGTCTTATGGTTCATGCGGGAAGTCAAAGTAGGAACTTGGGGCAGAAACTGAGGCCATGGAGGGATGCTGCTTTTTGGTTTGTTACTCATGGCTTGCTCAGCCTGCTTTCTTACACAACCCAAGACCACCTTTCCAGGGGTGGAACCACCCACAGTGAGTTGGGGCAGCCCATATCAAATAATTCAAAAAACGACCTATAGACTTACTACGGGTCAGTCTGTTAGAGGCTTTCTCATTGAGCACCCCTCTTCCTGGGAGACTCTAGTTTGTGTCAAGTTGACAGGAAAAAAAAAAAAAAAAAAACCAACTAGCCAAGACAGTTGGCCTTGACCTCTCCACGCTCCTGACCTGAAAGAATTATGGACACATATTCCATTCTTGGCTCTTCTGTTCTCTCGAACATCTGCGTACACATATTTACATGCATGCTCACATATGACCCCATAGCTTTCTGATAACAGTGCTTCTTCTGCTGACCACAAAGGGAAGGCAGGCAGGTCAGCCACTGGTTCACAGAGAGCAACCCCAGAAAACTCCATATCAACGCCATTGACCTTGGACCAAAGAAAGAAAAGGGCTTATTCGCTCTGTCCTGTCTGGAGCCTGGGTTTTGTTTCCACTCTGTTTCCAATGCTCAGTTCTATTTCAAAAACCATGCTGAGCTCCCCAGGAAGCCTTCCTTCCAAAAGTTCATGTCACAGGGGCCAAGGAACATACAAGGAACATAAAAGAAACATACATGATGTCTGGGAGGTCGAGGGTCAGTCACCATCAAGGCTAAACAGACACATTGATGTCTCTGACAGAGATGCTGCTGCTGGGGGCCTCATCCCCGAGCAGCAGGACTGGCGAGTCTGGGTTCATATCTGCCTTAGCACTGCCCAGCTCTGCGATGGGCTCTGCGCTGGGCTCTGCACTGGGGCCTAGCCCCTGGGACAGGATCTGCTGGATGGCCTCTGGCCTGGAAAGCCTTGCTTGAGGGACAGAAGACAGGAGACAAAAGGGGAGGCTAGACTTCTCAAGCAGGCCTGCCTCTGCACTAGGAGTCCAGGCCCCAGAGGTACAAGGAAGGATAGCCTGTCTTTGTGGCAACCTGGGTACCATTGGTACTCTCTGTGCCTGCCTGCTGGGAGAGACACCAGGCTGTGAGCTTCAGCCTGGGACCACTGCAGTAGGAACCATGGTGACTGTCCCATTAAATCCCTACTCTCCAACAAAACAAAACAAAACAAAACAAAACCCATGAAATTGAAAATAGTGACGTGCCTATGCATGCATGCATGTGTGCATTGCACATGTGTGCAGGTGCACATGTGTACATGAGCATGTGCAAGCCAGAGGCCAATCTTGGCTGTCATTCTTCAGGTGTCATCCACATTGCTTTTAAAGACAGTCTCACTGGCCTGGAACTTACCAAATAGTCAAAGAGCCCTGTGGATCTGCCTGTCCCTCCTCCAGCACTGGAATTATGTGTGCCCAGAGCATTATCATGGGTTTGGGGGTCAAACTCAGCTTCCTGTGCTTTCCTTTAATGTCTGAGTCATCTCCTCAGCCAATTAAATATTGGAAGTTAATTATTTCTCTCTCTCTCTCTCTCTCTCTCTCTCTCTCTCTCTCTCTCTCTCTCTCTCGTGTGTGTGTGTGTGTGTGTGTGTGTGTGTGTGTGTGTGTGTGTGTGTGTGTGTGTGTGTTATGAGGGCAGGTGAACCATGGTGCATGTGTGGAGGTCAGAGGACAATCTGATGGGTTTGGTTCTCTCTACCTACCTTTATGTGGGTTCCAAGGATCTAAGTCAAGTCACCAGCTCTGCCTTTACCCATTGGACCATCTTGCCAGCTCCAAAATTAAAATGTTTACAAAATAGTAATTTATCCTCCAAAGTACTTATCCAATAAGTTAAAAAGTATAATAGACTAACCCAAAAGACGTGGTGGTCCTCATCTGTGAAGTGAGCAGCTTCCTCCGGCTGGGGCATGGGGAGGATTGACAGTAGCTGCCCTGGTGGTCCCTCTGAGCGCACCCTAGGGGTTTGCTCTTTGCTTTTCTCTTCTGCTCTGGGGTCTTGGTTCTGGTCCTCTGGGTGTTAACCTGGGGGATCATCAGGAGCTTCTGGAAAATCTTCAGTCTACTGAGGAGGACTCCAGGCCCAGAACGGGGAGGCAGATCCCTGCAGAATCTCTCCTTAGCTCCACCCACCCACTAGGAGATGATCTCAGAGTAGAACATGGCCAACAAACAGTAAGTACTTACTGTGTCCTGCCACTGTCTCATACACTGTCCTCACGATAGCCTTTCCAAGGAGCTATGCCCATTTCCCCAGTCTCACAGATGAGGAAAGAATCACAGAGAGGTCCCATGGTTTGCTGACCATCACACAGTAAGTAGAGCAGGGCCTTTCACGACACAGCAACCTCAAATTGTCACCCACACCTCACGTTCACAGCCTCACAGGCTGCATACACTACGTGACCCAAGGCTGTGTCTCCTTGCCCCCTCTTTGTGACTGCTGTGAGTCACTCTCCACAGAGCTGTGGGGACTGTTCTTTCACCCATTGGTCATCTACTGCTCTGCTCAGTCCACAAGGCTTCCCAGCAGACGGGACACAAAGCCAGGCACCCTTCCTTTCTCATGTCACTGAAACCCTGCCTGTCCCTGTAGTAGACCTTGAATCAGACCAGTGCCTTCTTACCAAGTGGCTGTGGACTGTCTGCTTGCCCTACAATTCTGCTGGTTTCCTTTGCTGAGCTAAGAGCTATGGGACTGCAATGAGGGATGGGGCTTTTGTTCTTGAAGTACAGACTACAGCCTAGAGAGCAAGGATGCCCCTGGCCCCGCCCTGCTTCTACCCCACCCCTTGCCACACCCTGCCTCCACTCCCTTCTTCTGCCTGACTCAGGTGCCTCTGTCCTCTTGTTCCTTTCTCCTTGGTCAGCTCTCTAAAGCCTGTAAGCTGGAACCTGTGACCACAAGGGCCAGGGAAGGCCCCGTGTCCCAAGTCACGAGCATATTAGCCACAGTCTTTCTGGCTTCACCCCTGAGCATGTGAGCTACTAGAACTGACGTATTTCTGGGCTTTGAGAGCATTCAAGGTGTGAGCAATCAAGCTGTGGAGACATTAGTATTTGTGTGTTTAAGGCACAATTTGCATCTTATAAAAACGAACCACTTTTAAGCTCAGCATCCAGTGCCATTTAGAATGTTCAGGACATTGTGAAACTGTTTCTGTCTAGTTCCAGAACATTCTCTTCACACCTAACCCTCCCATTCTCTATCTCCTCAGCCCTGCACCAGCATCATGATATGCCGGGGTGATCATTCCCAACTTAGACCTTTCATTTAGATGGGGGCCTGTGCAACACATGACTTTTGCTTCCTGGTTTTTTTCACTCAACATACATTTTTGAGGTTCATGCATCCTGTAACATGGACTAGTGCTTTTATTCTTTTTTACAGCTGACTAATATTCCACTTAGCCCCTATTAATTAAAAAAAAAAAAAAAACTGAGTGGTGATGGTGCCTGCCTTTAATCCCAGCACTTGGGAGGCAGAGGTAGGCAGATCTCTGTGAGTTTAAGGTCAGCCTGGTTTACAGAAAAAGTTCCAAGACACCCAAGGCTATACAGAGAAACCCTGCCTTCAAGACAAAACAAAACAAACAAAAAAGACAGGGGAGGAATAGTAACATCCAGGCAAAACATACATGTGTGTATGTGTGTGTGTGTGTAACAATAATTAATGAAAAAAGAGGCCATGAACTTGAAGAGAGCAAGGAGGGGTCTATGAGGAAGTTTGGAGGGAGGGAAGGGAAGAGGAAAATGGTATAATTATATTATAATTGTATTTTTGGTCAAGGGCTCCCCTGTGGCCAGGTAGGTAGGTAGAGGCAAATATGAATAGAGTACAAAGAGGGAAGGAAGAGGGGGGAGGGAAGGAGGAGGGGGGAGGGAAGGAGGAGGGGGGAGGGAAGGAGGAGGGGGGAGGGAAGGAGGAGGGGGGAGGGAAGGAGGAGGGGGCATTGATTCTGATTGAGGCTGAGAGTGAGCTTCTATGTTCTAAAGAGCACAACCCCACTCCCACCAGAACTATGGGACAAATCAGGAAACACAGGCAGAAAGCCCATCCCACACTGTCAGGTGTTTATGTTTGAGTAGGAGATGTTCAGTCTCCAGAGTAAGGGTCTGAGTGTGGGGCTGTGGTCAGGGATGGCCAGGGATGGCCAGGACACTGTCTTAGTTAGGGGCTATTGCTGTGATGAAACTCCATGACCAAAAATATCTCAAGGAGGAAAGGGCTTATTTGGCTTACTCTTACACATTGCAATTCTTCATTGAAGGAAGCCAGGACAAGAACTACAGGAGGCAGGAACCCAGAGGCAGGAGCTGAAGCAGAGGCCATGGAGGCATGCTGCTTACTGGCTTACTCTTCATGGCTTGCTCAGTCTGCTTTCTTATAGAGCCCACAACCACCAGCCTGGGGCCCTACCCCATCAATCACTAACTAAGAAAATGTCCTATAGGCTTGCCTACAGCCTGATTTTTATAGAGGCAATCTCTCAGTTGAGGTTCCTTTCTCTCAGATGACTCTAGCTTGTATCAAGTTGACATAAATTAACTAGTACAGAGACCACACAAGAACAAGGTTGAATCCAAGTCCTGGGGCTGGAATAGATGTGGCTTCCAAACTAGGCAAGCTGTTTCCATAACACCAGAGATAGGAAGCAGCAGATAACCTGGGTTAGACCCACAGAGGGACAGGAAGCCCCCAGGGTTTCACCCTGATTTTCATATTCACTCACCTTTCTCTAACCCTCTGCTGGGAGCTCCCTTCAAGTCACTGTCACTACAGTGCTGTTGGGCCATGATTGGAAGTCTGTGTTTCTGGTTGAGCTAAGGTTTGACTGTTGCAGGCCCAATGGGCTGTCCTCAGTCTACAAGGGATGGCAGCTGTTTACCTAAGCTCCTAGAATACAGCTTCTAACATGTGGCTACATTTTTCCATAGGTCTGTGACATTTGGTCACATAAAAAAGGGTCATGCCTACAACCCCTCCTCAGGTAGAGGCGTGGCCACACAGCCCCAAGCCATCCCCAGGTTAATGAGACACCTGGAAACTTAGCCACACCCCTTCCCAGTTACTATATCTGCCTCACCCCTCCCAGAGGGGTGGGGGTACAAGTCCATCCATACCATTCTCCACAATGAAAATAAACGTCTTAGAATTATGGACTGTCTCTTCATCTGGACCTGCCGTAGGAAGCGAGGGATTCGGCCCTCAGTTAAGGAGCCGTCTAATCTCTCACCAAGGGCTTTCCAATGCTCCCAGACAGTACCCATTCACCCAAGCCTAAGCAGCTAGCCAGGTGCTCCAAGCCGCTGAAACCAGACCTGGTGGAAACCCCAGCTGTGCTCCAGCTAGTCTGTCTGCAGCACCCTGTGGTGACTGCGGTGCCCCAGGCTAGAGAACCCACAGAGATGGCTGGGAATGGCCCCCTCCCCCACCCATGGGCAGGGCCCGCAAAGGCTTCCCACAGCCCCCACCTGCCCGTAGGACTGTGTGGGAAGATGCGCAGCCACTTCCCGCGTGTCTCCTGTTCCACCCAGAGCCGCAGCGCCTGGGACAGACACGTGGAGCTTCTTTCCACTGTGCCAGGTTTGTTCCCACACAGTAGCCCTCCAGAAAGTCACAGGGATCAGCTTTCTGCAGGGCCAGAGACTCCAGGCTCACTCCTGTGGGATCTAGGGAGCAGACAGCCAGATTACATACTACAACCATGCCAGGGCACTTTGAGGATCGACAGCCTGCTGTTACCAAAGACAGAGCTCTGTGGGGTGGTCCGCTCAACACAGAGACCTCCCTGTTTCCCTGGACTGCAGGGCCAGCTCCCTACACCTGGCCTTGGCTGTGTCAGCCCAGGAACCTGACCAACTGAAATATTGACCTGCGTCAGCTTGGGGGCTTTTGATGGTTTGTTTTCCCTTAAAGGTTTTGGAAATTTTAAACACCCTTCCGACTCACAGCAGTCTGCTGAGGGTCTTTGCCTGGCCCCACCTGCTTTATTGGTTGGTGAGTCACAAGAGACATTCACATTGGGCCTGGCTCAAGAATCAAGAAACACTCTGGCATGGAGGGTGCAGTTTGAGGCTTAGGCTCAGAAGGGAGGGAGAGAGGGAGGGAAGGACGGAGGGAGGGAGGGACGGGAGTGCACAGAGCAGGCTGTTCATGAGGGGGCAAGAAAGGATTCAGTCACTCTTGTGCTTGCATCCCCCTCTTCCACCCTCCCCCAGCCTGCTGGCCTGCCAAGCCTAGACCACATTTAGACCAGGAAGCCAGACCTGAAACCCCTGTGAGTCTCCAGAGGGCAGCATGGTGTGATTGATTTTGAAAGTGTGACAGCCAAACAGTTAATAAAACCCCGATAGATCTGTAGAGCAGTGCTTTCTACACTGCCTAAATGAATGCTATTCATCACAGCAGGGCACATGTGCCCCAGCCCTGTGCACAAGGGGTGTGTGGGGGTGTGTGTGTACGTACAGGCAGGCATGTGTACGAGCCTGCAGGGACCACCTTCCTGTCTTCCTGAGGTGTCTAGTGAGGAATCAAAGCCTGCTGCCGTGTGTGTGTGTGTGTGTGTGTGTGTGTTTGGGATGCACATATCTGAGCAGGCATATACGTGTGTGGAGGGCATAGGACATCATTGAGTATTATTCCTTAGGTGCCATCCACCTTTTGTTTTGTGACAAGGTCTCTCCTTGGTCTGACGCTCCTCAGTTAGGCAAGGCTTGACTTTAGACAGAGGCTCCAAGGAACAGCTCCATGCTTGCAAGGTGAGCTCTTTATGGACTGAGCTGTCCTCTAGTCTGTCTTCACAGCGGCAGTGCTCAAGGTATGGTCCTCCGTCTGCATCAGCACTGCTGGGGAGCAGGTTCCCAGTGCCAGTTTTCCTCTGCCAGGATGCTTACTGATCTGAGACCTTGCAGAGGCCCAACTGTGTGTTCTGACAGTCAATTCAGATGGAGGTCAAGTGTGAGCTCCCAAGCTTCAAAGCCCACAGCAAACCTCAGGTTTCTGGTGATCTCTTCCAGAGCCAATGAACAAATTCAAACATAGGCAGAAGGCTTTGCCTTATATTGACAAGAGTTCCAGTTTGAGAAGAAAAGAAGATGTCAAATGCCCATGGATAGAGGTCCAAATAGCAGCTGACAAGAAAGTAGCCCTTTGGGCCTGAGATGGGAGAAGGCTAAGTCCAGACTTGCCCTGCTAACTCAAGGAATCAACGTGCGAGAGGCCAAACAGTGCAAAGATCAAGGGTGTGTGCCAGATGCCTACATTTAGATCTGGACCTAGCCCAGGGCAGGTGGACAACCTTGGAGAAGCCACTTCACTGCTTCCACTGTTCAGTCTCCTCATCGATGATCTTATCATGTAGGGTCATTATAAGGTACACACTGGGAAAGTAAAGTCAGGCAGCAAGCTCATACTCCTAGCACTAGGCAGGCAGAGGCAGGAGGACCAGGGGTTGGAAGCCGAACTCAGGCTACATATCGAGAGAGATGGGACAGAAGAGAGGAGTGTGGATGGTTCGGTTGATAGAGTGTTTGTGTAGCATACGTGAAGCCCTGGGTTTGAGTCCCAGCACCATGTAAATCAGGTATGGAGTCGCACACCTGTTACCCTAGCACTCATAGATAGCATGGACACAGGAGTTCAAGGTTGTCCTTGGTTACATATAGAATTTGAGCTAAATGAGACCCCGTGTCAAAGAAAAGAAAAAACAAAAGAAAAGGGGGGGGAAGAGAGATAGAGACAGATACAGAGACACAGAAAGAACATATTGAATGATGGTTAGTGGATTCGTTGCCATAGATTGGGGCTAAATTAAAGGCTGGCTTAAGAAAATAGAGCAAATCATTATTCAGGTGGCATGTCAGTAAGCTTAAAAGCATGGTGGGACATAGAAGGCTAGAGTTGGGGAAACTGTTAACCAGACAGTGGTGCATATCAACAGCTGGACTATAGAACACTAGGTCGGACTCTGCCCTGCCTAGCGCTTTAACGTAGGTTCAAGCCAGCAGACACTATCCAAGTGACAGAGAGCCCAAACTT
Organism: Uromys caudimaculatus; assembly: GCA_028551405.1. NCBI lineage: Eukaryota > Metazoa > Chordata > Mammalia > Rodentia > Muridae > Uromys > Uromys caudimaculatus. The sequence goes on from CM052706.1 coordinate 57,235,453, forward strand.
ACGGTGAGGCAGATGCTCGTGGGCCTTGTGGGTTTTGGGGGACGGGGGTGTTTTTCATGCCCCTTTGACAGCCTTTTCTGTGCTTCCCCCTTTAGAGGACATATTTGAGGTGCTGGAATCCTACATATTTAGAATAACTGAGCACCACAGTGCTATCCCCCAAATCACCACTTGGGTCCCAGAAGGGCCAGTGTAAAGGCTTCTGAGATGGGCTCTTCCACCTGGTTGTTAGAAGCTGGGAGGCCCCAGGCACCAGCCAGAGAAGCCTGGGCATCCATGCAGCCCTCAGCCTGTCTGAGAGGCCCTTTCCTCTTGCAGAGATCCCCAGGTTACAAAGTGGGAAGCAAGACGACCAGGAAGTGCTTCAGGGTCCCCTTAGTCCCTGCTGCTGTCTTCAGGTCACCAGTAGCCACTCTGCACCATACCTCAGGTTCCCTGCAGGGAAGTCCTCCCCTAGGGGAGGAGGGCCTGGTGGGTAAGGCAGAATCTCCCCACCCCCAGCACTCTGCAGCAGGCTGGGGCCTGCAAAGGTAGCCTACCCCCAATGCATTAGCTTGTCTTCGCCTGGGAAATTACTTCAGCCCAGAATCATTTTTTATGTGCCTGTTCAATAAAATAATTATTGATGGTCTCATCCATTTAAGTCACAATCAAAATAGCAGCCGGGATGGGGCGGCCCTGTATTATATCACCCAAGTGAGAACTATTTTCTATCAATTCACAAATACATTCACATTTAAGTGAAAAATTATGCTATCTGGGATCAAATATATCAGAGGCTGGGAGCCAGGAGGGAGGGAGCTGGGGTCTGAGGGCATCTTCATTATTCAATAGGGGAGCATACAGGAGAGGGAGCATCTGAGGGTCCCTCTGCCTGCCAGGGAGCTCCATGGGGGCAAGAGTGGGGTCTTCCCTGTGGATTCCACTAGGAGCCAGAGAGAAGACTATCACTGGCTTCTCCAAGGAAGAAAACGGAACCATAGTGAATTAGACAGATGTGTCTACAAGCCCCCCGGATGTTGGCAATCATGTGTCGATCATCCAGCGAGTATCTTGTGTGTCCAAGATGGCTGGACAGCAAGGGTAGATCAGGGCAAAGGCAGAGAGGAGGAACAAAGAGAGAAAGGAAAGTCAAGGAGTGGGTGAGAACAATCTCCATTCATCCTTGCTGGAAGCAGGCTCCGCCCAGGGGACTTATCACTTGTCTGCCCTGGCTCCTCTAAGAAGCCACTAAGGCAGGTCTTGGTAGGCATCTCCTCTGTCAGAGTGAGGGTATGAGACTTGGAGAGGGAGATTCAGTTTCCAAATGTGCACAGCTTGTCAGGGAGCAAAACCAGGCTTGGCCTCAGATCTCCAGGATGTCTAAATGTGACACTTGGAGACACCTTGCTGTGTAGCCATTGGTAGACACTGGGCTAGGGTGCACTGAGAGGACACATACCAGAGTTGTTCGGTTGGTTATTGTGTTTTTTGTTTTGTCTGTGTCTTGGACAGGAGCAGGCTTGCTTTGATTGGTTTTAAGGAAGAACCTAACGGAATTGGGAAGAAATGAACCTGATGCTGGCTAGATTCAGCAAGTGATACGGAGCTGGCTAGGCATAGGCCTTTTAGGGTAGATTGTTTTTCACCTGCAGAGCTTTCTCCGGAGCCCCGCCCACTTGAGGGTGGCCCAAGACAAGGAAGGTCCTGTCTTTGTTCTCGCCTTGTCCCACCTCCCGCAGCACCCCCACACATACACCAGAGACCTGAGTGGTGGGTTCCTCTCACTGGCACGTGCATGGCAAGCCTGACCCGAGCTCTAATTAGAGGTTACAGTATCGGAGATCGGAGCACAGAGGCCTGCAGAGGATTTAGAGGGTCCAGATATCATCACCACCTTGCTCCTCCTTTGTCGCTCCCAGTGGAGCCATCATCAAGTCTGCTCAGAGCCCATTGAAGCCTAAGGTAAAGGGTTCCCATGGTGGGGCATGATGGGAAACACTGGGAAGAGGCAACTCCCACCCCACGGCAGCCTGCCTGGTATTTGACCTTTTCTTGCCTCTTTTAATTAACAAGAGTCCTTTCATTGGCATGAAGTTACCTGTCAAGGCACTTCACTGGCAAGGTTAATCTTGGAAAATCCTGACCTCATGCATACACATCATGTCTCCCCTTGGCCCTTGATGCCTGTCTTTTCTGCTAAGAAGACTGTCAGTAACTCAATCCAGATCGTCGGGACAAGGCCAGCAAGATGGCCTGATGGGTAAAAGCGCTTACAGAGGAAGCTGGGTTCCATGCCCAGAACCCATGTGAAAATCTGAAAGCGAGGTGGAGCGTTGTAGTTCATGCTTTTAATCTCAGCACTCAAGAGGCAGATCTTGGTTAGTTTGAGGCCAGCCTGGTCTACATAGTGAGTTCCAGGACAGTCAGAGTTACATAGAGAATCCGTTTCCAAAAAACAAAAACAAAACAAAAAGAAGAAAGAATGAGTGAATGAATGAATAAGTGAATGAATAAGGGTTGAATGAATGAGTGAAAGAATGAATGAGCAAGTGAATGGGTGGGTGAGTGAATGAATGAGTGAATGCTAAACATGATGGCATGCTCTTTTAATTCCAGCAGCTCTAGCCTGGAGCATGCAGAAAAGAAACTGCAGGAGTGCCCAACGCAGATCTCCAAACACAGTCACATTCTCTCTTGGTGGGGAGAGGACTTTAATATATGAGCTGGGGACAGGAAAGGCCATTCATTCCGCCCATCCACCCAGGAAATAGCAGAGTTAGGGCTCATATTCTGTGTCTCAGAGCCATATTCTAGACAAGGATATTGTGAAGTTTGTGCAGCCAAGAGTGGGAACAGGTAATGTGAGCACCCACAGCCCAGGCAGAGGCCACCTGCCTAACAGGCTGCTCTTGACCCAGAACAGCAGCACTGCCACCCCTGCCTGGTGGGGGGAGAAAATGCTGTTGAGATGAACAAAGGAGACTAGGCAAGCCAGACACATGAGGAGAAGCTGGGAGGGGTGAGGGACAGCAAACCTAAGGAAAAGGTAGGTAGCAGGATGAGCACAGGAGCAAGAGGGTGGACCTGGGTGCAAGGGCAGGTGCAAGGGCAGGTGCAAGGGCAGGTGTAAGGGCAGGTAAAAGGGCAGGTGCAAGGGCAGGTGCAAGGAGAGGTATAAGGGCAGGTGCAAGAACAGGTGCAAGGACAGGTATAAGGGCAGGTGCAAGGGCAGGTGCAAGGGCAGGTGTAAGGGCAGGTGCAAGGGCAGGTTCAAGGGCAGGTGTAAGGGCAGGTGCAAGGGCAGGTGCAAGGACAGGTGCAAGGGCAGGTGCAAGGGCAGGTGCAAGGGCAGGTGCAAGGGCAGGTATAAGGGGAGATGCAAGGGCAGGTGCAAGGGCAGGTGCAAGGACAGGTATAAGGGTAGGTGCAAGGACAGGTGCAAGGAGAGGTGTAAGGGCAGGTGCAAGGAGAGGTGTAAGGGCAGGTGCAAGGACAGGTATAAGGGCAGGTGCAAGGGCAGGTACAAGGGCAGGTGCAAGGACAGGTGCAAGGACAGGTGCAAGGGTAGGTGCAAGGACCCGTGTAAGGGCAGGTGCAAGAGTAGGTACAAGGGCTGCCTTTGTCAGAAGGAACAAGCCAGGTCTTGTTAGTAGTGGCCATAGTCCTGGTGTATCTTTTGTTTGTATCTTGCTTTTAAGACATGGTTCATACCTTTAATCCTAGTACTTGGGAGACAGAGGCAGGCTTATCTCTGTGAGTTCTAGGCCAGCCTGGTCTACATTGTGAGTTCCGGGCCAGCCAGGGTTCTGTATAGAGATCCTGTTTCAAAAAAAAAAATTTTTTTTTTAAATGCATATAGTCTTACCTTACAGTGCAGGCTGGCCTGGAACTCCTATACCTGCCTCCTGAGAATCTAGGATTACAGGTGTGCTGCCACACTCTGCTGACTGTTCTGTTTTTACTGATCAAACACAATTTATATATTGTACAACCAACTTTTCAAAAGGGTATAATTCAAGGAATATTTGAGAGATCCTGTGACCATTACAAAGTCCGTTTAAAAACATTTCAGGGTTGGGGGAGGGGCTCGCTGCCTAAAAGCCCTTGCTGTACAGTTGTGAGGACCTGATTCCAAATCCCCAGAACCTACATAGAAGTAACTAGATGTATCATGTCTGGAACAGGCCTATAATCCAAGCATTCTCAGGGAGCTTGGGGCCCAGCTAGCCTGGCAAGTAAAAGACCCTGTCTCAAGAAGAGTATAATTCAAAATAAACAAGCAAACATATATATCCAATGGAAAGCTACTCAGGGAAATATCCACGGTCAGCCTTTGGCCCTGAATACATCCACATCACATGCATACACAAACACACACACACACACACACACACACACACACTCACACACACTCTCACACACACACACTCACACACACACTCACACACACTCTCAAACACACACACACTCACACACACACTCACACACACACTCTTACACACACACACACTCACACACACTCTCAAACACACACACACACTCACACACACACTCT
>CM052706.1:57240489-57344363 GCA_028551405.1 Uromys caudimaculatus
CACACACACACACACACTCTCACACACACACTCTCACACACACTCACACACACTCACACACACACTCACACACACACTCACACACTCTCTCACACACACACTCACACACTCACACACACACTCACACACACACTCACACACACACACACTCATACACACACTCACACACTCACACACACTTACACACACACTCTCTCACACACACACACACACACACACATACACACACAGCATTGCACGGCACTATCAGGCTGCCACTGACAGAACAGGCAGCTGGGAACGCTGGGACATGGATAGAGAAACCACAAACAGATGTCTGAGGACCGTGATGCTTCTTCACCCAGCCTGTGGTGTTGTGGCCCCTGTCTAACCATCAACATTCGTGGAACACAGCATGCTTCTTTGGAATGCCACCAAGGCTGCATGTACCATAAGAGGCTTCTTTTCACCACAGGAAGAAGAGAAAAAAATACAAAGGTGACTGAAGTCACCTAGGAAGGCGAGCACATCTTACTTTCCACCACTTCACCATAAATACATTATCTGAAGAAAGAATGCTCGAAGAAGGTATGCTTTTCTTTCCTTTCCTCTCTTTCTCCTCTCTTTCTTATTTTCGAGACAGGATCTCAATATGTGCCCCAAGCTGGCCTTGCTGTCATCCCAGGTGCTGGTGTTACAGGTAGGCCCTGCCAGACCCAACTCTGTGTGTGTGTGTGTGTGTGTGTGCGTGTGCAGTGCATTTGGGTGCACATTCATGTGAGTTCAGCTCCTCACACCCACAGCATGGGTGTGGAGGTCAAAGGTCAATGTCAAGGGGTATGTGTGTGAATATGTGGGTATATAAGACAGGGTCTGTATCTTGCATACCCCACGTTAGCTGGCCCACAGAGCTTCTGGGGATTCTCCTGTCTCTGCTCCCATCTCACCATAGGAGACAGGATTAGACACTTGTGTGCTACTGTGTCCAGCTTCACATGGGTTCTAGGGACCTGAACTCAGGTCTTTACATTTGGTGTTTGTACCCACAGAACCATCTCCCCAACTCCAGATCCACCTCTGGTTTTTTTTTTTTTTTTCTTTATTAACCAGTTATACAAGGCAAGTCTGGGAAGAAGCCCTCATAGAGCAAGCCTGACTGTAGGAGCACTGAACTGTCTGTCCCTTTGCCCCAGGAGAGGGGGACTGTTCCTTACTGTTACCTGGCAGAAAGCTAAAGGTTCTCGCCCCAGTCCTGCTGTGTTGGCAAGGGGATCCTTGACCAGCCAGTCATTACCATCTGTGACAGCCTCTGCAGCTATCCAGACTACCTTGTAGGCCACAATGGCTTGTAAGGCAGAGACCTGTCCCAGCTCTGCAAGCCTCTTGCATGCCAGAGCTTCTGAGATGACCAGTAAAACTACAGGGTGCCAGAACTGCAGAGAAGCTGCCCTCAGCATACGTAAGCATTACATCATCTGACTTCCACAGTTGGATAGTAAAGCGGTTGTTAGAGACAGTTAGAGACAGATGTGACAGAGACCACCTGGCCCAGGGACCTCCAAGGCAAACAGACAGTCAAGCCACACTGGGACACAGAGTGATACTTCCTTCCTTCTTCCATAGGAGAACCTGCGAGAGTTCTCACAGCTGGCAGGAGAGGGTCCCAGCCTACAGAAACATGTTGGAGCACAGCACAGTGGCTCAGGTTGGCAGCAAGAGTGAGAAAAAGCACCCTGGAAGGTTCTCAGGGGGCTGGGACGGAATGAGATTGAGCAGTAGTACCCACTCCTTGGGCAGGGTTCCAAGACCCTACTGGACGCCACCCCCAGAGCCATCAAGTCCTGGCTTGCTATTGGCTGCATGTCTCCTTTGGATGCTCTCCACCCGCTGAGCTCATTTCAAAGACCACAGGGTTCTCCTCGGGGCTCTATTTGCATGCTCAGGACATCAGCCTGCCCCTTGCCCACAGGCAGCCATATCCTCAGCATCGTCCCATTTAGGGAAACAACATTGGGGACTTGGTTAATCAATGAAAACTTGACATCTTAATCTATTAGGGCAGAAAGGATGGATCTGTACCTGGATCTGACCTTTCGGACATAATTCTATCTGTGAATGAGAAGCCACCCAGTGGGGCCAAGGGCTGCCTTCCCCTAGGCAGGCAACTCCTGGAGACTTAAGGCCTGAGAGGGAAGGAGGCCTAACCAATGCCACACAGTTACTCAGAAGATAAATGAGGGCTGCAGCTCAATCCTGAGTCCCTAAGCAGAGCTCTTTACTGTCCTTGAGGTGTTAGACTCTGGAAGTCACCTGTCCATCCGGCCCATAAGAGACGGTCCTCCAGATCAGAGATAAGGCTTCTGTTGAAATCTAGACCAGAGGGCTGGAGCTACCTGAGGTTGATCATGACGTTTGCCTGCTCCTCCCCAGCAGGGTCATAATGTTCTCCACAGAGCCCTAGAGATGACTCTTTACAAAGTCCTTTCCCACCACAAGCAGACGCCCTCAGAAGATGGACCAAATGCCAGGATAGTTTGAGTGGCAGAAAGTGGCAGAGTGGTAGGGAGGGGGAGGGCTAACAGGCACAGAGGGTCCCAAGCAGGGTGGACATAGCCATTGGAATCTGGAGGAGGCTGGTGCTCCATAGATTTCTCAAGCTATGGAAGCTATCTGAGAGAAGATTGTTTAGTTGGTAAAGTTTCTGCCATGCAGAGTTCAAATACTGAGCCCCCACATAAAGTCTAGGCATGGTGAAGCCCATTTATAACCCAAGTGCTATGGAACAGACACAGCTAAATTCCAGGGCTTCCCTGACCAGACAAGCCTGTCTAATCAGTGTTCTCAGGGTCCACTGAGAGACCATGTCTTTAAAAAAATGAAAACAAAAAAGGAAAGCATTTGAGGAAGACACCTGATAGTTGTCTATGGCCTCCACACCTCTACCTGCACACACACACACACACACACACACACACACACACACACACACACACACAGAGCTACCAGGTCCCTTGGTCAGCTTCCCCTGGGTCATGGTGCTCAAGGCTCCAACAGAGATTCCAACCAGGTTCTTAATACTTCTCAAATGTCCACAGTGGGAATAGCCCAATGAATGCAGCAGAGATGACCTGCAGCCCCAGAAATGCTTCCTGAAGCAGGGAGGTGCTGAGGGGGCACCAGGAAAGCATGCAAACAGAGAGATTAAATAAACAGTTTACACAGGGCTCTGTTAGAGCTCTAAATCAGGCAGCCTGCATCCCTGCTTGAGGCCTCTGACTCCAGAACACAGCCCTGCTGTGTAAAGGGTGCTCCATCAACTAGTAGTGAGGAAGGAGTAGAGCCCTACTCTTAGGAAGGTAAAGGCCCCAAGGGGAGCCCCAGACAGGAGCCAATCACTCCATTCTACTCCCAACTTCCCAAGGCAGGTTGGAAAGGGGAGGAGTTTAGCCTTAAGAGAGCTAGGCAGGCAAGTGGCCCAAGATAGGGAAAGTGGGTGATATCGGTGTCTTCTGTACCCACAGCTGGAGGTGAGGAGGGGAATCCAGCCTGAAGACATGGGGGCACCTGCCTGTCCATCACCTGGGTAAGTGTCAGGCCTCACCTCCCAGGCAGGGACCAGGCTCCTGCAAGTAAGACAGGATCCTGGGCAGAACCCCCACCCTCGGCAGCCACAGAGCCACTAGGACTGCCCTGTGGGACTAACACATGTTATAGCAACATGCTCTTCACACAGTGTTAATTCAGGTCTATATCGATGGAAAGAAGAAAATCTCCATGCTCACAGGAATTGTGTCTTGGCAGAGAGAGTTTCCATTAGAAAGCAAGCTGGCACACACTTGCAGGCCCAGCACCCTGGAAGTGGAAGAGAGTAAGAAGGGTTGCATGAGACCCTGTCTCCAAACACACAAAACTACTATTTCTTAAACATATAAGAAAGAAGGCTGTGTGGCCCCACACTGACTCCTAGCTGAGTCCACTCATGCAGATGTCTTCTACATCTTCTGTCTAGATTCACTGGCAAACCCTGGCAGGAGTGTCCAACCTCTGAGCTCCAAGCACAAAGTCCATGTTTCAGAACCAGGCTATCAAGTTAAAAAAGCAAATTGTAAACATGATGGGTTAAGTACCATTATAATTTTATGTTGACCTGCATTCAGAGATTTCCCAGGGAGCATACAGCTAACAGGGCACAGGTTGCATGTGCCTACTGGAGCCTTGAAGGTCGACCAGTTGTCCCAGCCCCAGTGTGTGTGTGTGTGTGTGTGTGTGTGTGTGTGTGTGTGTGTGTGTGTGTGTGTGTGTGTGTATTCTCATTCTCTCTCTCTCTCCCCCCCCCCCCAATCACTGACCATGATGACATCAGCTTCACCTTCCTTCTTTCCTCCCTGCTCTGCTCTTTGTCCCCTGGTCTCCCCATCTGCTCTCTCCGTAGAAGCTGAACTGGCCCTGCCAGGCTCATGCTTTTTCCCTTGTCCAATGCTTGTCAGACTGAGTGGGCTTGGTTTCCCAAAGTTAGACTACCATTTGAGTCAACCCAGTGGTTGCTTGTGTCACTAGACAGCACCCCCATCTTCCTGATCCTCAACTTTTAAAAACTTCCATCTCTTCAGTACTTCCTACCAGCCAGTCTCGGAACTGGGCTGAGCCTCCAGGAGCTTCGACTTGTTGACAGTCCCGACAGCCCACTTGAGTAGGTGTTGCTTTTATAAATCTTTCTCCCAAAGGGGACTGAACTCAGCTAAGATGCTTGCAATGTTCTATCTAGCCTCTAGGCTCAGGATTTACCCTAACTCTTTCCTAACCTTCTCTCCTTGGAAACATCTGCCTTCCATTGCTGCCTAGCAAATAAATCTCCTAACACCAGTGATAGTGAAAGCACAATTGGTTCCTATGAGTGTTTGTATTTCTAGGCCTAGGTGGTTTGTTCGTAGAGGGAGAATTTTAGGCGAGCATGGGGCAGCAAGGGTTTTCCTGGGGGAACAGAGACTTCCCAGAGTCCCCCTGGGCACCCCTGCCTGGTGAAGCCCACTCCCTGTTTTCTCTTCATCTTGGCTCCCATGTAAACCTTCAGGTCCTATTCACTAGCACAGGATAAGCAGAGTTGGGACATCTGAGTACCATAGGACCTTCTCTGCTCCTGCTCCCACATTCCTTTCCTGGTCCCTGGGGTATGCTTTGTCTCCCATCATCTCCTCTTGCTCCCAGCAGAGCCTCCAGGTCAGTGCTCAACACCAGAATCAGGCTGGGCCTTGCTGGGTGAGGTGGAGGCTACCAACTACTACTCAGGATGCAGTTCCTACAGACCCTGTCTTATAGTCACCCTCACTCCCAAGGCTATAGATACTCACTTTCCACCTCACCATCTAGCTGCAGAAAACACAGCAGGCACAGCCAAGCTAACACACACATCCTCACAGCGTACCCTAGGGTTAAAGAAGCCCGCCCATGGCCAAGGGTTTCAGCAGTCCCATCTCTGTCCTCAGGTCCTAAGAGAGGATTAGATTCAGAACTAGGCTAAGCCAGCAGCAGCAGTGGGGCCTAGGGAGTCCACCCAGCTACATACATCTGAAAAGAGACCTGGGGACCTAGGGGCTCCTGATGACTGATAGGACTCTGTTGCTGGGATGGCATTGATAGTCTAGAGAACAAAGGCCAAGCGAGGCTTTAGAATCTTCTAGGGTCACTGGTAAGATGGGGGAGCTTAAAGCAACGGATGCAGGTGATGGGGAGAAGAGAGAAAGGGAGACAAGATGGAAGGGAGGGCGTCAGAGAGGAAGGAGAGAAAGGAGAGGAAGGAGGGAGAGGAGGAAGGAGATGAGTGGAGGAAGAAGGGAAAAGAGAAAGAGAGAGGAAGAGAATGGAGAAAGAGGAAGATAGAATGGGGGAGGGAAGAAGAGAAGGAAGAGTGGGGAGGGAGGAGGCTCTCCAGCTTCCTTCAAGCCTCCTCACCCCTCCCTCTTCCAAGCAAAAATATTATGCCCCTTAAAAACACACACACAGACTCTCATACATTCATACACGTATGTGCGCAAGCGCGCGCGCGCGCGCGCGCACACACACACACACACACACACACACACACGCTCTCTGCCTTTCTCCTTTTCCTCTCTGAGCAAGAGCTTTGTAACACTAGATGGCTGATCCGAAAATAACTGTTTTGCCCTTAGACAGAGGCGTTTTTTCCACAGGAGAAGCTGAGATATTTTGAAAGCCGCCCCTGAGGCAGAAAGTTGTGCACAAGGCACTAATTGCCAGCACTCCCAAGGGCAACCGCCTGGCAGGCAAGGTAGGAGGCAGGCAGGAGGAGGCAGGGCCTCCGAGGTCCTGGGGGAGTCTACCTCCAGCAAACTTGTTCAGCCAGCCCGAGATAAAATCCAGAAGCAGGGGCAATCTTACATAACCAGAGCGGCCGAACATTTTCAGTAAATTACCCCTGTGATGAGTTCTGCCATAAAATCGCCTCGCAAGTGAATTTAGTTTTTCTTCCCTGCGTGCCCAATCAATTAGCACATGAGTAATACCAAGCCCATTAGGACAAACTGATGCCGGGGGAGTTATGTCATCTGCTCTAGAAATGATTGCTTAATATGCCAGTTGGGGGGCTGGGTGTGGTGGTGCATACCTTTAATTTCAGCACTCAAGAGGCAGAGGCAGGCAGACCTTTGTGAGTTTGATGCCAGCCTGGTCTACATATTAAGTTCCAGGCCAGTCAGGGTGACATAGTAAGACCCTGTTTCAAAACAACAACAATATAGTTGGCTCAGAGAGGCTCTCAACCACATACCATCTTGTCAGGATCAATACCAACAATTCATTTCCAACTAGAATGCTGTGGGGCAGAGCAAGCAGCAGAGCCAGTGTGTGAGACCCAGCCTGCTGAACAGCCCCAAATACCAAGGCCCACCTCCACAGACTTTCTCACCTTTCCTGTTCACTCCATGGCTGGCCTCCAAAGCCAATAGAGGCCTAAAGGAAAAAATGTGTGGAGACAGGCAGGAGAGTTGGGAGTATTCTCCCTGGGAATTGTGGGAATTCACATCCAGGAAAGGAAAGGAAAGGCATGGGAGTTGCTCCCTTTCCCTAGTCCTGGTAGCTGCAGAGTAGGCTATCACAGCGAGCAACTAGAGACTTGTACAAGACTGAAGAGCCTGGAAGTGAGCACATTTGTGCTCAGCAGAGAGCACGTGCTGGGATAATCTGGTACACGTGGGCACAAACAGGACAGGAACTTGTATCCCTGAGCATGTGTTCACTCATAGTTGGATTGAGCCAGCAGACAGGCCTCCCCCCCCCCCCCCCGTGTGTAGACACAGGGACATAGATGCTGGTGTACTCTTAGGTGCTTATGAATGCATGCCTGAACACATATGTGCACCCAGCTCTTATTACTCTGGAACCCTCCAGGAGTGGCTGGCCTTTTTTCTGTCACATCCAAATGCTCTGTGATGCTTCTGAACTAAGGGAAACAACAATGAAAGCTAATCGAGTGTCCACCAACCTAACGTGAGCCTCTTAAGCACGGAAGAGGCCTAGTTTTGGCTCTGGAGCTGACCTGTGCTTGTCTCTGGTCCTGGTCTGCCCACTAGAAAAGCAAACCCCTTAATTCCCCTGGGCCATAGTTGCTTCATCTGGCAAATGGAGGCACGAACATGTCCCCAGAAGACTGGGCTGAGGGGTTATATGCAGCAGGCACTTGATACAACACTAAGAGGTGGCTTCTTCAGAGGAACTGAGAGCTATGCATACACATGTGTGTAGGTATGTGCTCACAGGGTCTCCCAGGGCCTTACACAGGTGAAAGAGAACCTGGGCACGGCCAGCATGAATGGTCAAAGGAGATAAAGGTCAAGTTAGCTGTCACTATAGTAGATCAGGACCATGGCCTAAGTTCCCACCTAAGTTCCACTACCAACTAGCCAGTTTAACATGGAGCCTCCTGGTTCTCCCCACTCTCTGTATCAGGCCCCATCTCTATAACTACCTCATGTCTTGGGAAGAAAACAATTTCTACCCAGGGCTCCCATCAAATTAGAGAGAGAACTAGAGAGACTTGGAGCTGAACCCTACTGAGAACTTCTGCCCTGTAACTGACACAAACTGTCCCTACCTATTGGTACTTCCCTCCTGAGAGGAACAGTTACTGCCAAGGTCACATGGGCAGGGAGTCCAAGCTGTTGTCTCTGGAGCCTGGAATGCAGCCTGTCTGCAATCCTTCCTCAAGCCACCGAAGGTATGTGGGGCCAGGGGCCTGTAGGGCTGGGAGGAGCCACCCTGAGCAAAAGTGGGGTGAGGCATGTCTAAATCCTGGAAATCTCATCCTGAGATTGACAGGACTAGGATTACTCCCTCTATGCCCTAGGCCTGCACGTCCCCGCGCATGTAAACCTGAGCCTCCCATCTTTGCTCCAACAGTGGAGGCCATGTAGCCGGGAGCCAGGTTAAACTTCCTTCCTCCTTATAAGGTCATATCCAGTAGCACCTGGAATTCCTCCCTAGGCAAATGAGGCATCGGCAGCACCCTGGCCCTGGCCAATGATGTACACTCACTCTGATAGCCCCTACTCACCCACCAAGGCTTTAAATAGCCTTTGTTGCTCCCCAATAAACGGAAGCAGTTCTCTGAAGCTGCTCCCTGTGTGTGTTCTTTGCCTGCACACTCACTGCTGATCAAGATCCTACCTGCGCCCACCTGTTCCAGTTAAGCTGCCCTCCCCCTAGTCCAGCCTGGTATGCAATGAGCGTGGCCACCCCAAGGGAGACTTGGACACAGGGTGGCTAAAATGGAGTCTGCATTTTGTGCCACGCACTGTCAAATAAATGGAAATGAATACACAAGGCCTTCAAGGAGAGGTGAGTAAGGAAGTCAGGCATGCTGTGACACTGCAAGCTGCAGCCAGGTACGACTTTGCTCACGTTTGCATCAGACAATGTGATGTCCTTCTCCTGAAGAGTGACTCAGACTCACCAAAATTCTTATATTTTGATTTCCAGTTGCCTAATGTCTTCCTGGTTTTGAGTCTTAACTCCAGGAAAAGGTAGTGTTATTCATTAGTGATCCAGGCCCATAATGATTTCAGGCCTTCAGCCAAATGAGAGACCCCGCTGACAGCACATCACTTGCCTTGTGACGAGCCTTGGAAGCATGTCTGGGCTTCAGTGTGGAAGACAGAAGAGCTGAGTTCTAGGTCCCATTTTGTCCTGAGGTTTTATGAGCCACTAAATTCCCAGGACCTTGATTTCCTCAATTCCAGAACAGACATTTTGCCAGCCAGCCTATGACACAGAATTCTTCCAAAAGAAGAATCGACTCTTAACCAGGGTAGCAGCAGGGCAGAGCCAGCATGAGCTTCTAGAACTCAAAGGGACTGGAGAGATAGTTCAACGGTTCGAAATGGCTCCTGCTCTTCCAGAAAACCCAAATTCAGTTCCTAGCACTCACACTGGACGGCTCACAACCACCTGGGATTCTAGCTCTGCAGTGTCTAACTCCCTCTTCTTACCTTGAGGGCACTACACGTGAGCACACATTCCCCCCCCACACACACACAGGTAACTTAAACATAAAATACATGTTTAAAAAGAACTTTAAGAGGAGAAACAAATGCTTTTATTAAAGCATTTCATCATCATCATCATCGTTATCATTATTGTTATTATTATTATTATTATTATTATTATTATTATTTTACAGTACTGAGGTCCTGAACATAGGGCCTCATGTACGCTAGGCAAGCGCTCCATTATAGCACTACATACACAGTCTCTTGAGTCTTAACCCTGATTAGCAACCTGCTCACTGCTAGGTCTTGAAGCAGCCATTTCCTGAGCCTGCCTCTCCAGCAGGAAGACAAAACCTGGCCTAGGACACTGGAATTAAATAAGCAAGGGAGCTTACTCAGGGACTCTCTCTCCTTCCCTGGAGACCTACTGAAGGTGATGCGCCCCTGATGTGGGAAGGATGCAGGATTTTCAGACCTCATCGTAGCCAGCCTCCAGGATGGGCCCTGCACCTGCGCGAGCTGATGATGCCCTACCTACAGTCTTCACCCACTGAGAACCCTGACTTTTGTAAGTGAAAGAAGGTTGGGTGACTCCCAAAGGTCGTTCGCATGAGGCATACATAGCTGCTTTACTCCTGAGTCTCTGGATCAGTGGTTGTGGGAGAAGCCAGTCACCATGCTGGGAGGATACTCAAGCTGCCTGGAGAGTTTGCACTATGAACTGAGTCCTTCTGCCAAAGCTAGCACCAACTTGCCAGCTGTGTAAATCCCATCTTCGGTAAATCCTGAGGCTCAGTCAAGCCTCAGAGAATCAAAGCCTGCATGGACACCTGGCCCCAAACCCTTGGAACAGCTCAGCTACTTTTAATGGACGCCATGCTGAATGACTCTCAGCCTCAGCTTTGTGGACCAGTTTCAACACAGGTCACTGAAGAAAATGCTGTGGCTGGACACACAGCTGCCTCCAGCAATCACAGAGTCGGGAAGCCTGCGGGTGATAGGTAGGTTCTGCCTTACTGTTCCTTTGTGTTGTTTTGTGCTGGTGGGGGTTGAACCCAGGGCTATGTGCATGGCAGGCCAACAGTCTGACACTGGCCACATCTCCAGCCCTTAACTGTTGCTTTAAGCTGTGATGCTTTGTGGATTAATTGTTATACAACAATAGGTGACCTTAGCGGATGCAAACTCTGCCCTTTCAAACCTGCTTTTAGAGCAGTGGTTTTCAACCTGTGGGTCACAACTGCTTTGGGGGTCCCATAAATCAGATATCCTGCATCTCAGATATTTACATTATGATTCATAACAGCAGCAAAATTACAGTTATGAAGAAGCAACAAAATAACTTCATGGCTGGGGGTCACTACCACATAAGGAACTGTATTAAAGGGTCGCAGCATTAGGAGGGTTGAGAACCACTGTTTTAGAAGAAAGGAAAATGTAGGTCAATGGTCATGATAGGGAGGTGTAGTCAGAAACCAGTGTCCCCTAGCTTTCTGGAGGAGGCAGATGCTGTTGTCACTGCTTGCAGAGGCCTGGGAAGTGAGAAAT
Organism: Uromys caudimaculatus; assembly: GCA_028551405.1. Lineage (NCBI taxonomy): Eukaryota > Metazoa > Chordata > Mammalia > Rodentia > Muridae > Uromys > Uromys caudimaculatus. The sequence goes on from CM052706.1 coordinate 57,251,517, forward strand.
TGTCCTGAAAAGCAGACTCCATGCAAAGGTTGTGCTTAAGCCAAGGGTGGGTGATTCCCAGGGTCTGTGGCAAGGAAGAATGAATTACAGTGCTTGCCCACTTCTGATGGGCACAGTATAACATGGGGCCTGGGTGGGCTGGCACACGGATTTACAAAGACCCAGGGCTCCTGCTTTACTGTGTTTTTTAAGAGGAGGAAATGGGCTCTTTTGCTCTCCTAACGGCCCGGCTGCTCTCTGATTTCACAGGTAATGGGGCAGGAAATTGCCCACAGTGAATGAGCGAGACCTGTTACCTGTGGGTGGAAATGGGTAATGAGAATTTAAACCCAGGCACATCACCGGATCACATTAGGGAGCCAGCTAGCAAAAATGATTAGGAGGGTTTTAATATGCGCCGATTGGATGGATATCCATCCCTGCAGCGACCTCAGGCTCATTAGCCTAGCGTCCTGCACAGGCAATCAGTCATTTGCTTGTGGAGTGGCCTCCATCCCAGAACTCTCGAGGGGTGCCCAAGACCTGGATATGGGAAAGAATTCAAATACTATTTGGCATGGTGCATTCAGCTGTCCTTAAGTATGACTCAGATGACCTGCCAGACCTGTCCTTCCAACCAGGTCTAACCTTCCCACCTCTCTGAGAAAATGAGCCTAGGACTAAGCTACCAGTCACTATAGCTGCCCCATTTCTCCTTGACTGTTAGGAGTTGGTGCACCCTCACGGATAAAGCGCTGGTCCCACACAGCCGGAGCTCTAGGGTCCTGCAGCTGGCCCACTACCTGTGAACAGGTTCTCTAGGCATGTCTCTTCCAAGACCTCTTATGTAGAGGCCTCATCTGGGCAAGTTCTCTTCTGGTTGTTGGTTGTTATCACCTGTGAAATGCCCCCACATGTCCCAATGTGAGCTCCTTTGTGTTGTCAACTTGACAAAATCTGGAATCACCTTGGAGCCAGACCTCTGAGCATGTCTATGGGGGATTTTCTTGATTGTGTTGAAGTGGAAAGATCATCCACTTCGGGTGGCGCCCTCTCCTGGCTAGGATGCTGGGTTGTGCACTAGGGCAGCAGTATGTATTCATCTCTCTCTGCTTCCTGTTTGGAAATGTGCTGTGACCAGCTGCTTCAGGCTTCTGCCAGCTTGATTTCATCCTTGACCTATGAGCAAAAACAAACCTGTTCTTAAGTTGCTTTGTCAGAATATTTTATCTCTGAAATGGTAACACACCATCTTCTCCATTTGTGTTCGAGTACTTTCTTCCTTACATCTTCCCAGCCAATGACAGTATCTTGTCTCTGAAAACATGTAATCCAAGAATTTTTTAAAGCAAAGAAGAATAAAAAGGCAAAAAGAAGTCTGGGATAGAGGCTGGAGAGAGGACTTGGCTGGTAATGTGCTCACTGTGCAACATAAAGACCTCAGTTCGATCCCCAGAACCCAAGTTTTTAAAAAGTCTGGTGTGATGATGTGGATTTATGATTGCAGAGCTGGAGAAGCAGAGGCAGGCAAATCCCTGGGGCTCTACTCCTCTGAGCTAATGGGAGATCCTGGCTCAGAGAATAAGCCAATGCTTCCGTGGAACAGCCTAGGCTGTCCCATAGTCTCCAGTGCATGTGTGTGCAAATGTATACACACACACACACACACACACACACACACACAAGAAGGAGGAGGAGGAGAAAAGAGGAGGAAGAAAGGAGGAGGAAGAGGAAGAAGAGGAGAAGGAGGAGGAGGAAGAAGAGGAGGAGGAAGAAGAGGAGGAGGGAGAGGCTTGATCTATGGCCATCCCTGGTCCCTGTCTTACATTTCCTATCCATACCCCATCCTTCTGTTTCCAAATCACCAGGGGCTCTACTAAGCATCAAAGTTCTCCATAAAACCCCAGTCTGGCAGCCTGACCTCTGAGCTAACCTCCAATACATGGCCTCAGCTATGGCTGCCACCAACCCTACTCGAACTTCTGGCTCTGTTTCCTCCTGTCTGCTTTGAACAATCCCTGTGCCCCTCCACCACCACCCCAGCTTCCCTCACCCCTTCTAGCAACCCCTCCTCCTCTCAGGTTCCTTCTGGCCCTTCCTCAGCTGTCCTCCTGGGACATTAACCCTGCTTCATGCCCATCTCTACTTGTGTTGAGGGCCACTTCTTATTTCATTCTGTTTCCTGCACTCTGATGGAGACTTGAAACACTGTAACTCTTGCGGTGCCTGGAGCATGCCTTGTTCTGTGTAACTAAACAGAATCTGGTGACTCAAGGCAGGGTCTCTGCCCTTCAGGTCTTCCTTGAGGAACATTCTAGTAACTTTGTATTCATCGAGTTTAGAAACCGAAAGAGCTCAGGAGTCCCTGTCTAAATTCTCCAGATGAAGAGCCAGGCTGTGTCTTCCCAATATGTTCACAAGGCCTGACCAGAGGCGGCAAGCAACACTTGCTGCTTTCTGGAGCTCAAATAGTCCATACAAAACCAGTCCTAAAATGTCAGTAGCTCCGGTGTAAGCACAGCTGGGGTTGATCATTTGTCACTGGCCTTTGGACAAGTCATTTAACCTACATTCAGGTGTTCATGTAATTGTCTTGCTCTTGCTCTCCTGTGTCTCTGATGTAGTTTTGTCTGCAGAGCTTCAGTAGTGCCATTGGCTCCAGGTTTAGACAAGAAGGGCAAAAGAATAGTATCTTATTCCTGACACGAGAGCCCAACAAATCTATGCTTCCCAGCAATGCCCACTTTTAAGAGAGGGCACAGTGAAACCACTGAACTGGACTATCCTTTGGTTAGAAGAAACAGTTCCCTCGGGGAACAAACTACCAGTTTGTCTTGAGAATAGAAAACAGCAGTTTGGAGAAAAGGCAAGTGGGATTTTCCATGGTAGTCAGCAAAGTGGGGGGTCTTAGCTGATGCAGGTTGTTTGGATTAACCTGAGCTAGTCTACCTTGCCGGATGCAATTGACCATTGGGGCAGATACGGAAAGTAGTACTTTTCCTGGTAAACAGAAGCCTGCCTTCAGAGATACCTGAGGAATGCTGATTTTAGGCTTCTGTTTACCAGGTAACAACACTTTACCTGGTCAGAGTCTTTCTGTTTAGGACACTGTCACCAGCTTTATCATTTTGGGGCCCACTTTCACTTCTCACAGGCCTCCCCTCCCCAACTGCCCTTACCTCCTCTGCTGTTCTTGGCCAGCCAGCTCAGATCCTGCCATCGCCTAGCCAGTTTAGTTAGGGAAACCCAGGCTGTTTGGGCTCGTCCCCCATAAGCTGGTTGAGGCTGGGGTCCCTTCCAACAGGTATCCATAGAGTCCAGTAGAGTCTACAACCTCTTGGAAGGCCTCAAGATGATGAGGAAGCCTCAGAGGGCAGCATACCTGGCCACAAGACATACCTCCCCAAGAGACAGCTTCCCTGACCTAACTCCATACAAGGAGCCTCCGGGCTTCCATACCAAGATCCTTCTTGTCCCCCGCTCCTGTTCCCACTAGTTCTGCTGTGTAGCCGCACCAACTTTCAGAAGGTTGCAGCACCTGTGGGGATAGAAGATGCCCTATTTGCAGATATAAGGGGACAGAAATCCATGAATGCAGAACAAAAGGAAGTCTCGGCCTATTGAAACCTAGAAGAGCTTTCCTGGAGGAGGGGTCCTAGCACATTCCTGAGCTGCTTCCAAGCTGGCCATTGGGAGCTCAGCACACTAGCTCCGAGGGTCTTTATTCTGATTAAAATGGCTGTCCATGATTAATGCATGGACTGAAAGGGACTAGATACATTCTGAAACAGCGCCCAACTTCCAGAAACATGGAAGGCTATCAATTATTGATCCTCAGGTCTGAGAGGTTGCTCCATAGGGAGAAGCAGCCCTGAGATCATTTCCCATAAGGAGTCCTCAGACCCTCCAGTAACACTGACTACTCTGTGGGATGGACCGGGGCAGGAGGCAAGCTCCGCAGTACCCCCAAGAGTCTGCTTCCTGTGCCTCTCCCAAGAGTCAGATCCCTAGCTAGAGACCTGTCTAAAGCCAAATTATCATTTTTATTTTTAACAGAATTGTCATTTACTAAAAGGAGCCCCCACCAAGCAGTCAACCTTCCTAATGGAGGCACCTCATTAAATTTCCATTGTAACTCCGCCCAGGCTCTGAGATCAAGAAAAACTGGGTGCCGAAAAGGGAGCAGACACCACCCTGTCCTTATTTATGACGCAGAGTGTTTTATGTATACGAGAAGCTGGCCATAATTTGCTTATAAATAATTGACTTCTCCTAGATTGAAATCTCTAGAGGGGCTCCGGGTGTATTCGCAAGCCGGCGCTTCTGCCCATGAAGTGCATTAGGCCCTTTCAAACCTGTCTTATCTCAGCCCCCAACGCACGAAGAGTGATTTCCCCCCCTTCATCCCCTGTAATAACCTTCAACTAACCTTTAAACTGGAGTGAATAATTTAAATCTTATTTTCATATCAATGGAGGAGTCAAGCCAAGCAATTATCTTTTATCTGTGTACTCTGTCGTCAGGGCAGCAGGCATAATCAAGTTTTCCCCAGTGAGCCAGATGAGAGAGAAGACCGAGGAAGTGAGAGATGTTATCTGAAGACATTAACGCAACAATGAATTATTCAATAATGAGTACAAGATCTGTCATAACACACAGGCGCAACTACACACACACACACACACACACACACACACACACACACACACACACACACACACACACACACACACGCTCTACATCTGCTGAGTGTTCCAGTCAGGCTAGGGCTGGCAGTCTGGGGGAGGGGTGACAGTTAGGGGGTCTAGGCTAAGCATGACAAATCGGCTGATGATCTGCTCAATTAGGGCAGAGAGCAGGTGTGTCTGCCAGAAGGGTGTGTAGGGCAGGAAGGCTGTGTGGTGGGCCAAACACACAGGGAGGGAAAGACGCGTCATTCATGTAACAGTCATTTAGAGCCGATCAATCTATGATTTTTTTTTTTTTTTTTTTTGCAAAAGGGGTGGGCCAGCAAGGAGGGAGAAGGGAAGAATTTTTTAAAAAAATAAATAAATAAAAGCAAGGGAAGGTTGAAATTCCCCACGGTGCTCATTAAAATTCTACCGCATGCGATTCTTCCCTGGGTCCCCCTGGACTGCCCGTGATCATTTTTATTAATTCATAAAATATCGCACCAGAGATTGAGGCTGATGATTAGTAGAGCCGACAGACGAGCTGCTGTGGTTTCTATCGGATCTCACCGAGTGAAATCCACCCTCCTACTGTTTCTTGGGCAGTCAAACTGGGCTGGGAGAGGGGCAGGCCAAGGGACCCATGTGTCTGCGGCTGCGTGTCACAAGGCTGTCTCCCTTGTCAAGATGCCCAGTGGCTCTGGCAGATAGTTCCTGGTCTTGTCCCTCATTATGGGGAAAGTCCTCCTTGAGGCAGATTGTCCCGTAACCTCCGTGGGCTGTGTGCTGTGTGGCAACCAGGAGAAGCAGTCAAAGATGTCCAGGTGAGCTCACCTGGCTGGGCAGGTGCCATAGTTTTGAAACCAGGGCTCCAGGACAAACCCGGCCTCTTCTGGAATCGGCCATGTTCCCATCTCTTCCTCTTTCCAGAAATCTATTCTGTGGCTGTGGACCAATTCCATCTCAGGTTACCTGTGTCTCCACAGCCAGGTACAGGTGAGGAAAGAAAGCTGTCAAGGTCTCCAGGCCTGCGGGGTGGGTGGGTCCTAGTGAAAAAGTTTGCTGAGACAAATTCTTTGTTCAGTTGATGGTCTCATCCTCACAGAGCTGTTGTGCTTCTTCTCTCTGCCCTCCCTCTTCTCTCCCTCTCTCTTGCTCCCCCCTCCCTTCCTTTTTCCCTCTCTCTGTCTTTCTGTCTCTGTCTCTGTCTCTCTCTCTCTCTGTTTCTGTCTCTCTGTGTCTCTGTGTCTGTCTCTGTTTCTCTCTCTCTGTGTATCTGTCTGTCTGTCTGTCTGTGAAGGTGCACCTGTAAACACAAGCAGGAATGCATTCTTGCCTGAGGATACCATTAGACATTTCCTATAGGACATATGTCCACCCTGATTGAGACAGGGTATCTTGGCCTTACCAATTATACAAAAACTGTTTACCCAGCAAGCTCCAGGGCTGCTCCTGTCCCTGCTCCTGCCCCCGGGGCTGGGGTTACCAGCATGTGCAGCCATGCCTGGCTGTTACGTGGATTCTGGGGATGGAACGTGGGTCCTTATATGTGTGCAGCAGGCACTTGACGGACTGCACCACCTCCCCAGCCCACCTTCGTTTGAGGTTCTGATGCTCTTCTCCCTTTTCACTAACTGTGGGGTCTGCATTTGTCTGTAACACAAGGCCAGAAGATCTTTCACACAAAAATAACCCTCAAGGCCCCACCCCAGAGATTCAGATCCCACTGGGCTGGTCTGAGACATGGACATACTATTAATCAGAGATGCCCAGGTGCATGGGATGCTGCGAAATATTCAGGTCTGACTGTACTGAAACCATAGCCCCCACACACACATCCGGTCAGAAATGAAAGGAGGCAATGCTGGGGGTGTGGCTCAGCTGGGAGAGTGTTTTCATGAAGCTCTGGATTCTATCAGAATCAGCATATAGTAAACCACACCTGCATTCCCAGCTCTCAGGAGATAAAGGCCGGAGGATGTTCAAGGTCATCCTCAGCTATAAACCAAGTTTAAGACTAGCCTGGGCTACATGAAACTTACCCTTTAAACAGAAGGTAGGATGAATTGCTTTAAAATATTCATGATCCTGTTTATTTACAGCTGGGCACAGGGTTCAGGGTAATTTCACAAATCAATTTTTTTTTTCCTTAGAAAATAACAACACTATGTACAATCTGGAAAGAAATATATCTGTGTGCTAAACTCAGACTCCCTTCTCTCTTCAACTCACATGGACACCAGGCTTATTCCGCACGCATTTTGCATTGAGTGTTATTTGTATAGCTTCTACTGGGATCATTTGAGAACTCCAAGCTCCCAAATCTAGAGGCAGCAGACAAAGCGGTTTTCATCCTGTAAGTTGGTTTTTAAGAAAAGGCCCTGCTTCTCCCAAGAAAGTCATTTAATTTTAGATTTATTGACAGCATGGGTTATAAAACTGACTGGGAAACTCTGAGCCAAACTGGCTGCTTTTCCCAGTAAGGTTGTGCTGTATACAATATAGAGAGCCACCTTTGCCTCCCTTTTTTGCCTTTGGGTACAAGTACATAAATATGTATGAAGAAAATGAAGATACAAGATAAAAAAGTAAAGATAAGAATAACCTGTTGGCTACCGTCTTCCAACTCCTAGACCAGGGCATCATAATCTCTATACCTACATACCAGGAAGGTAGCACAGGCCTGGGACAGGCCTGGAGTAACCTAGAGAAACACTATAAAGACTGCTAACTACAAGACTGCACATGGCCAGGATCAGTAACCTTTCTATTGCTGCGATAAAACTCCATGACCGAGAAAACTTCTAGAAGGAAGAGTTTATCTGGCTCATGGTTCTGTTATGCTGAGGGAGTGTGGTAGCAAGCATCATGGTGGCAGGAACTGTATGCTGACAGCTCATACTGGAACCTGGAAGCACAGAGCAGAGAGAGCAAACTGGGAGTAAGACGAGGGTTCAAGCTCTCAAAGCCCTCCCCCAGTGACATGCTCTCTCCAGCAATGGTACACCTCCTAAGCCTCCACAACTAGCTACCAACTTAGGGCTAGTGTTCAAATACATGAGCCTATGGGGGACATTCTCATTCAGACCACTAGACCCAGGTAAAGGTCTTTAAGTTAATAATCATTGCAGGGCCATCGAGGTGGCTCAGCAGGTAAAGGCACTTGTCACCAAGCCTGATGACTTAAGTTCAATCCCTGGGACCCAGATGGTGGAAGGAGAGAACTGACTCCCATAAGTTGACCTCTGATATCTGTCTCTCTGTCTCTGTCTCTGTCTCTCTTACACACACACACACACACACACACACACACACACACACACACACACTATTTGCACATATACCACATGTAGAAAGAACAGCAAAAAATTAACTAAATATTTGAATGAAGCCTGCACTGAAGAAAGTATATGAAAACTTAATAAACACATGAAAACCCCATGCTCACATTCATTAGTCATGGGGGCATGCAGATTAAAATCATAGTATACTCTATTTCCCCAGTGGGGCTAAAACTAACAAACCTGACAATGCCAAGTGTTGACAAATGTATAGAGCAAATTAAGCTCTCCTATGCAATGATACACAATGTAATATGTACCACATAGGCATGAAAGGAAAACATTTTGACAGCTTCTTATAAACCCAACGGTACACCTGCCACATGAGCCAGCCATTCTGCTGCTCAGTATTTGAGAAATGAAAATGTACACACACACACACACACACACACACACACACACACACACACACACACACACAGTGTGTACAGTCAGGAGTCAAGGGTTACATTTTAAATGTGTGAATTTTATGCATGGAAAGTACACTTCAATGCAGGTATAATTTGGTTAACAACAAAGGGCTGATGGCACCGGTAAAGGTGCTTCTCTCAAAGCCTAGGGACTCTGCTCCACCTCTGGGACCCACGGGATAGAAGGAGAGTAGCAATTCTTGAAAGTTGTCTTTTGACTTCCATCCAGCAGAGGTGTGTGTGTGTGTGTGTGTGTGTGTGTGTGTGTGTGTGTGTGTGTGTGTGTCACATAAAATAAATCTAAAAAAAGTATAGTCAAAACAAAATTTACTATTCAGGCACTCAATTTTCAGCTCAAAGATTAGAAAGAGAATGTCACAGTTAGTGACCATTAAAAAAGCAAATTTTTATGTATATGATGTATATGGGTGTTTTGCCCAAATGTGTGTCTGTGCACCATAGGTACCCAGTACCCGAGGCTAGAAGAGGGCATCAAATTCCTTGGAACTGGAACTACAGATGGGTGTGAGCCACCGTGTGGGTGCTGGGAATAGCATCTGGGTCCTTGAAAGAGCAGTCAGTGCTCTTAGCTGAAGAGCCACCTCTCTGGCACCTGGTGGCCATTTTTTAAAAAGTGAGCACAAAGTAAAGCCCCAGCAGCAAGCAAGATTAACTTATATGCACCCATACAGAATAAGAGCCATTTATTACTGAGCTAACTTGTGTGCAGCATAATATTATTTCTGTGAAAAAAGCACATATGTTCTTAAGTGCAGTCAATAAATAAATCAAGAAAGCACACAGATGCATCCACTGATGACTTCCCTGGGAAGAAACTGATGTCACAAAGAGGGGACACCATGAGAACTTTAATCTCATGCTTTCTTCAAGCGATCTTATCTTTTTATGAGTGTGATTTATTTTTGCAATTAAAAGTTTCAAAAACAAAATCAGTGTATCCCACTCCTTTGTTCCGAGCCTCTTTCTGAGTCATCTCTGCTCATGAGAGCATGGTTCTTTGGCAGGCAGAGCACTCTGTGCTCTGCTTCAGTACAGCAGCCTGCCCAGTCTCCACGGGGGTACTGTTTCGTTTCCACAGGAGTCCCCTGGTTCATTTTCACAGCCTCTTGTGAACTGAGCCCAGACGACTGACCTACTGCTGCAGCCCTAGCAACTGGCATAGAGTCTGGCACATGGTGGGTGCCCCAGCATTAACAGCAGTTACCAGAACACCTATCATCACTTTCTATTACCAACCTCAAGTTCTGAGTAATCTCACCTTTCAGATCCACCGACCCTGTGAGAGCACAATCGTCAAATGAGGAAGTGGGAAGAGAGAAGGAGATGCAAGTATGGTGGAGACACCAGCCCTGCCTTTGTGGCTGTGGAAGCTGAAGATTTTAATGATGGGAAATAGAGCTTCTGAATCAGGTCATGTCTCTGTGGGCATCTGCCAAGCACAACATGGCTAGAAAGGGTCACACCAGGATGACGTGGGTCTGTGTAGCCAGGCTGTCCAGTTTGCTTTGACATCTCCCTTGTCCTGCATTTCTAAAGACCCCTTGTGAGGCCTCTAGCCATCAAGACTTCTGGATGTTAGCCACAGGCTTCTCTTCTTTCCTCCTTAAATACAATTCCAGAATCTTTTTTGTCTCTATTCCAAACTCTATGGCTAAATCTAGAATCTGGGAGAACAGCACTTAACCCAAGGGCATCTTTGCTTAAATGAAGTGACCTTCCCATGGCAGTGAGCAGAGATTTCTGCATGTCTGTCCATTTTCCTGTTTTCTCCATGGATACAAGGTGTGTAACTGACCACAGCAGCTCACTGTAACTGACCACTGAGCACCAGGATTTGATGAGTTGAGTTGTGTGTTTAGCTTGCTACCACCAGGCCCCGAGTCCTGAGCCCCAAAGTCAAAGAAAAGGAAGAAGGTAAATGCTTCCGCCACACACATCCTCTCCCATTTGAAAGGCTCCCAGACCTCAACTGGAGTGATGACCTTAGCCCCATATGGACAGAAGGTCCGCAGCTAGGGCCTATGTCTTGGGCTGTGCTGTTTGACTGCTGCTTCTAGGTGACTCTTCTCACTACTTCAGACAATACTCCTGGGAATACTAAGGAAGAAGGATTGTGGGAATGCCATAGAGATGTACAGACAGAGGCAGAAGTAAGGTTTCAAGACCTAATGGTTTATGGACATTGAAATCTAGATGTTCGGGAGGAAGACATTTAATAAATCCATCTCCCTCAATACCACGCAAGAACTGATTAGAAGCCGTCTCTCCAGAAGTATGGGCAGGGACCGTCTGGGGACTAGATTGCTAGGGATCAAATGAAGAACAATATCAGGCCAGAAGCACAACAGGGGTGGGTGGGGAGCCTGGGAAAATGACCAAGAACAGGACATCAGGACTGGAACATGTTAGCGACAGGCAGCAACTCAGTCTTTCAGATAACACTGGGACAGACAGAAGGACACAGGGGAAGTTAATAAGTGCCTCTTCCAGTGCAGGATCTCCTTCTGAAGCCTCCAACCCCTTTAGAGGACAACCATGCATAAGCCCATAGTGGACCTCTATAATAGCCAGCCCTAGTGCCCAGGCAAACCAAGCACCAGGCTGAGCAGGCATGGGCATCTGCTTGTCTTTCTTTCTTCCTCCCTTCCTTCCTTTCTTTCTTTCCTTCTTTTTTAAAGATTCATTTATTTTATTTATATGAGTACACTGACGCTGTCTTCAGACACACCAGAAGAGGGCATTGGATCCCATTACAGATGGTTGTGAGCCACCATGTGGTTGCTAGGAATTGAACTCAGGACCTCTGGAAGAGCAGCCGGTGCTTTTAACCGCTGAGCCATCTCTCCTGCCCTGTCATGTCTTTCTTACCATGAGCAGTGAGACAAGGGCTCTTGTCACTCCTACGTGTGGGGCGAGAAACAGAACTCACAATGTTGAACAACTTACCGGTCACGTGGCCAGCAAGAGTGGCGGTGCTAACTCATCGCATTCATGTTAGAGGGACCTGTTGTCACGTGATCATGTCTGAGAGGTGAAAGGACAGGTTAGAATCAAGGAAATCACAGTACAAATGTGCAGACTGACAGCCCAGAGAGGCTTGAGGGACGTCTAACCAAGCACGGTCATGCAAGTTAGCACAGTAAGGGCAAGGCAGAGCATGGTTGCCTTTATTCTCACATTGACTCTTTTGAAAAGGGACTAAAAAGTTCAGAAAGATATGGATTAAGGAAGGGGATTTGTTGCATGTGATTCTCGGTCCCTGCTCCACATCACACTATATAGTTGTCCCTTTGGGGTTAGAGACAAAAGTGGCGTGTAATCGGGGCTTCGGAAGATGCTAAGGACTCCAGAAGTTGGCACTGGCCTCCAGAGGAGCCAGGTGGACTCTCCATTTGCAGAAGAGATGAACTCTGCATCCCATGTGTCTTGCAACATCAATGTATCCCGCAAGCGTCCCAACACAATCCAACATGTTCCCTCTGGCTCCCTGAAGTCACACCTGCTATCCCCACATTGAAACATGTGGCTTACACAGGCAGCACCCTTACCTCCCACCTTTGAGTACAGTTGGAACCACTCACAAAAGACTCGCTGTAGACACGGGTTGACCTATTCCTGAGATACAAGGTACAAAGACAGCTGTCTATGCAAGTTCACAAATGGCTCCCAAGGGGTCTTGGTTGGATTTAGGGCCCTACATCTGACTGGTGGTTGAACATGACACACATTTACAACATGGATGGAGATGGCAGGACATCACACTCCTGACAGTGTGACAAGGCGGTGTCAGACTCCAGGCACTGCCTCAGTAGTCACACAAAGCCCAACTTGGACTTGGAGCAAACAAGAACATCTCATCCTTGAGAACCGTCCCATTCTCCCAGACCTCCCTTCCCAGTTTCTTAAAGACTGGTCTCCATGCCAACTTAAATATTGCATTTGGTTGGGAGAGAAGAAACCGCAAGCCCAGAATGGAAGTCAAATTATTCCACAAATATTGCTTATTTAAATAACATTTTTAAAAATACATCATGTTCAGTGGTGAAGAACTACTAAATTATTGAATTCCCCGAAGCATCCTACAGGCTTTCAAGTGGCTCATGAAGCCCTATAAAAGAACGTGATAAATAGTCAAAAAGGAATGCTGGGCTCCACGTCAGGATGCCTGGATGAGCCAACGTAAAACATCTTCATGTAAGCTTTCCACTCAAACCAACGATTAAACAGATTAAACAGATGATTAAACAAATAAAGATTAATGAAACAAGTAAAGTAATCAAATCTGTATGGATGTATAAACGAACGATTCCCAACAATATTAGAACAAATTGTCTAAAACTAATAGGGAAACGCGTCAGCTCGGTCCCAACAGCTTTTGTTGGGCTCGCGCTTGGATGTAATCAAAACATTTGTTTAAACTAAGATGGATATGAGGCGCTAAGATGTCAGTTTCTTGAAAGAGAAAAATAAAACAAAAGCAACGTCTTTGGTGAGGAGATTGGCACCAGTGACAGGCCTGCATTGCTGAAGGATCTGTGAATGCAGCAGGGTGGGACTCGGCTCTGTCTGCTTTTGAAAATAGGCTGTGCGCAAATAATGAGTACCAGCAGGCCGGAAGAAGCCAGAGGTAGCTCCATGCTTAAGAATTTGAGAGGAAGAGAAAAACCGTTCAGATATCCAGCCCTTTAGAAGGCCTGTCTCATCATCAGCCATTGATACGCTAATTAAAATGTGGGCTTAACTCCTTTTCCCTGAGAGCGGGGCTATTCTCCCAGTATGCTGAGAGAGAATAACTTTGGGTTTCTTAACAAGGATGGCCTATTCATATATTTTTCATTAATTAAAATGAGTGGGTTGCTTTAGGTTTTGTTTTTGTGAGTTTTTTCTTTTCCTTCTTGGGATAGATGCTACCGGACTGTGGGTTTCCACTGGCAACTCGTTCGCTAATTCCTTGCATGGGAAAACTAAATCTTTGCTATTCTAAGTGTGGTCCTTTGAGCCAGCCTGCATCTAGCAAGTCACCGAGGCCCATTAAAGATGCAGATCCTCTGGCCCTGCCCCAGGACTGCAGCTTCAAGGTTTTTCTCAAGTAATGTCTGAGAGGGACTGAACTGCATGTCCAAGCCATAGTGATTTAGTGGGTAAAGAGACTAAAGTGTCTTCTTCTTTAAGGTGAAACTATGTAAAGAATAATTTGGGGGGAGGAGGGGTGGAAGCACTTGGAAGAAGGGCTGGTGGGGGAACTGCTGTGAAATGTCTGCTGGGGCCAATGGCATCTCCTTGACAAGGGGAGTTGCCACCTGCTCTGACTGGGCAAATGTGTTGATGGGGTAAGCAAAAGAAATAAGATTTTCATAGCAGAAGCTGTGAGGCGTGAGCTGGGAGGGAGTAAAGTGCTGGTCCTGCAACCATGAGGATCTAAGTTTGATCCCCACAGCCTGTGCATAAGAATAAGAATAAGTCACAGCTGCCAGGCTTAGTGGCCCAGGTCTTTAATCTGGTCATGGAAGAGGCAGGTGCATTTCTGTGAGTTTGGGGCCAGCCTTGGCTACGTAATGAGTTCTAGGCCAACCAGGGCTATATAGTGACACCCTGTCAAAAACAACAACAATAATGAACAAGAACCCTGGACATGTTTGTAATCCCATACTGGGGAGGTAGAAACTGGTATGTCCCTGGGGCTCCCTACCAGCCAGACTAGCCTTATTAGCAATACAGACTAAGGAGAGAGACCCTGTGTCTAAAATAAAGGTGAATGGCTCTTAAAGAATGATACCAGAAGTTGTCCTCTGGCCTCTACACACATACACATGCGTGCGCAAACACACACACACACATACACACACACACACACACACACACACGAACACGCAAGCATCCACACGCATGCACACATAATGTAAGTTACTTCCTCTTTGTTATGAAAACTCTACTAGACCCCTCTCAGAACCCACAAGCTGCTGCTGCTTCAGAGACGCTGGGTTGTAGTGGTCCACAGCCCTCAGGATTCACCCTTTCTGTTGTCTTCTCTTCTGTTTCTCTCTCAGCCCATTTCATGCCATCTCTGCAATCCAGATGCCTCTCTGTGTACAAATCACAGAAGTCAGAACACCCTAAACCCCCAAACCTCTATCTACTTAGAGACATGGTCTCTGAGGCCGAATACCAAGTCTAAATGGGAACACTAAGGGTAGTTCTGTTGGAATAGTGGCCACCCAGTACAGTTACTGATAGAAACCATGCCAGGCAGCCATGTTTATATAGAACTTGTGCATAGTAGGAGAGTGTGAGTGTGTGTGTGTGTGTGTGTGTGTGTGTGTATGTGTGTGTGCACATGTGCTCATGCTGGCACATGTGTGATGCATGGAAAACTTACAAAAAGCACAGAAATGTCAGAGCTGGAGAGATGGCTCTGTGGAAAAGAGCCTGCACTGCTCTTCCAGAGGACCCAAGTTTGGTTCCCATCATTCCCATCCGGCATCTTGAAACTGCCTATAACTAAGACTCCTAATGCTTTCTTCTGGCCTGTGCAGTCACCTCACAATTGTGTACAACCCTCACACACACACACACACACACACACACACACACACACACACACACACACGCACACACACACACACACGGGAATCTAATCTGGATGTCCTAGTTCAGAATCTGGGTTAAACCTGTAATCTATAATTCCTAGGCTCCCAGCAACTTCTCACCCACAGATCAACATGGGCAGCCTAGAGAAGCACAGGTTGGAGCTTCTGAACTGATTAGCTTGGGGCCAGAGGGCCAGAAGAGGTGCTTAGCTCCATGACCATCAGGAAAAAAATAGGGAAGGAGGGAAGAAAGGAAGAAGGGAGGGAGGGAGGGAAGGGGAAGCAGGGGGAGAGTAGGAATGCCTTAGAAAATAAATTCCTAGAAGTGAAGGTTTTACTGTGTGAAGACTAAGGACCCAGGATGTCCCTGCCCCTGCTCAGAGAACTAGCTCCCACAGAAGCGTGCTTGTATTTGTATAATTTATATTGGTTGTGCTGTTGGACTTGTACCAATACAATATTGTGTACTGGGGAGAGAAAGATCACAGGTGTTGAGAACTCTGCTGTTGAGACTTGCTTCCCCATGTGAGACACCACTCCTCACCACCATGGCATGGCAGAAGAGAATGAAGGGGCCAGAGATAAGCCTTCTTGTCTGGATGAAGATGCAGAGTCTGGAAAAGGTCATCTGAGACCACACAGCTTGGGGGCCAGAGATTTAGTGGTAACCTCCTGTCCACATTGACCTCGCTTTGAGTGGGGCAACTACTACTCTCCCTACCCCACCTCTCAGGGCATGACTGAGCCAGTCAGAGCTCTAGAAGCTGCCTCTAACTAATGGAGGCTTACCAGATAGGGCTCAGTAGATCCCATCTTGTCCACCCCTGGCACCTGAGCAACCTAATGGCTCTTTTGTCTGTGAGCTCAGGTGAGCATGGGCATGCTGAGTGGTTTCTCTGACAACAGCCAACTTTAAGATTCACAAAGTGCCAAGGGGAGGAAATCACAGCTGGATCACAGAACCAGATTCCCGGGAAGCTGGAAGGAATCTGGGAAACAAGGAAATAAAGATGAAATCTTATTTTACCAAAGAAGAAATAGAACCCAGAGATGGAGGTCACACAAGTGGAAGATTGGGGCCTAATGTTAGCTAGTGTCAGGCCCACTAAGATGGCTCATCTGGCATGGATGTAAGGACCTAAATTTGGATCCCCAGCACGCCTGGGAAAAACAGAGCCTGGTGTCACATCCCTATACCTCCAGCACTGAGGGACAGAAAGACACAGTTAGGTTCTGGGGATTCTCTGGCCAGCCAGTCTAGCAGAATGTTAAGTGTCTGGTTCAGTATGAGACCCTGTCTCAAAAGCAAGATGGAGACATATTTGAGGAAGACAACCCACTGTCAATCTCTGGCCTCCACATGTGCTCACACAGTAGAACACACACACACACACACACACACACACACACACACACACACACACACACACACACACACACACATGTTATAGTTGCCTCTGGGGCTGAGAAAATGGCTCAGAAGCTAATACTGCGTACTGCTCTTGTAGAGGACGTAAATTCAGGACCCAGAACCCATATCAGATGGCTCACAATAACCTGTAACTCCAGTCCCAGAGCACCCAGTGCCCTCTTCTGGCTCCCATGGGCACTCACACACATATGCCCCCCCCCCCCCAGCATGCACATATAATTAAAAATAAAGTCTTTAAAATTGCTTGTCCAGGTTGAGTATTCCCTCCCAGCCCATCCTACTGGGGAATATTGGGCTGAGCCTTCCCCAAGGCTCAGCTGTAGACTGGTCTCTGGGAAACCCACCAGCAAAACTTTGCCCTTCCTTCATCCTGGAGAATGACATCTTTCCACACCACTTTGTAATCATCCATTTGCTGTCCTGAAATTACTGCAGCCTCATTTGCTTATTTTAGCTACAATGGGTCTGCAATTTATACTCAGCTACTGCGAGTTGCCCAAAGCCAGCATCAATCCCTGGACCAGCTTGTCTTTGAGTGACCAGAAAGTGCAGACTGCCCCTGCTCCCTCCCCCATAAAAATCAAAGAAGAAAGGATTTAGTGAGTTTCTGCCCCCTCCACATTTCCCGGGTCACCAAGGGAGTGACTTCCATTAAGAATTCTCACTGGTCTGTAGCCTAAGAAATACATCAGGTGCTCACTGACCTGCATTTCCAGGGTGACCTCCTCGTTAGGCGTCCCAGAGTCAGGAGTGTGAGCACCGATATTTATGGATCTGGTCAAGCAATGATATGGTAAACGTTCTGGGAACAGAGGTCTTTGCAGGCTCCACTGCAGCGGAGGAGAGGGAGTGACTCAGAACAGTAGAGTCGAAGGGCATTTTAAGCATCCCGGGAAGACATGGAGAGCAGGGTGAGAGGCAGATAGAAACTGAATCTTTAAAAGGGGAAGGTTCTCCTGTGTCTCAGTACCCAGAAGGCCTTCCAACATAGGGTGACTGAATTGTGGGTCTTGCTTGCTCATTTCAATCCATTGTTTGTATTCCTTCCCAGCATAGGACTGGGTGTCTAGCAGGTAATTGGCAACTGCTGGCTAAATAAATGTTGTTCTCTGACCTCCATAGTATGGCACGACACACACACACACACACACACACACACACACACACACACACACACACCACACACCAATAAATAACAGTAATTTATCAAGTGAAATTAAAAAATAAAAGAAATGATGGCAGGCTGAGGCTATAGCTCTGTTGGGAGAGTGCTTCCCCGGCATGCACAAGGCCCTGGGTTCGATCCTCAGCACTGCATAAATTAGCACAGTGCAATGTGCCTGTGTCCTGGCACACTGCAGGTGAGGAGTTCAAAATAAATAGTGAATTTCAGGCCAACCTGGACTAGATGAGACTCAAGAAGAAAACAAGGAAGAGAAGGAGAAGAAGGAAGAGGAGGGACAGGATGGAGGGAGAGAGGGAAAGAGATGGGTTAACATTAGTAGGATAGGGTTCTTAATGAAATAAGGGGATCCACACTGTGCCCCCGAGAGCAGAGCTCTCCCTAACCAGAGGGCACAGCAGTGAGTGCTGAGAGAACCTTCTGGGAACAGATGAGCTGGTCAGGGAAAGAAGGGTATATGCTTGGGATGCTAAGGCTTTGAAATCTTGGTGTGCTGTCTCTCTGCCTTCTTGAAATCACCTCTTCCATCAGTCCTAGAGAACTATATGCCTGGAGAGAGGTTAAATTTTGTTTCCAAAGACATCCAGAAAGAAATATTAGGGAACATTAAGTTATTAGAGGCACAGATTATAGATTCATAGGCAAAACCTAGTAAGCCATGCGTTGTCATCTTTCCCCACTACAGTAGCAACTGCCAGGACCTGGGGGCACAGCAGGCCTCCTGGTTAAAACATAGGCCCTTTGCCCTGAAGGAGGTAAGAAAGGGAGAGGTCATGATGGGGTGAGCCTGCTGGCTGTTCTCCTAGCTTCAGCTGCTGGGAGAAGTGAGCCCCTAAGGAAGACCAGAGGTGCACAGCAGTGCCAGTGAGTGAACTACAAGACTTGAGGAGGTGCCAAGTTAGCCAAAGGGGTGGGGTTCTCTAGAGGGACAGAGCCTAGAGACTCTACATGTCACAGAGGATTTAGTAGACTGGCTTGGGAGATAGGGGCTGAGTAGTCCAACCTTGGCTGTCCATATTCCAGAGAGAATGACGACCCACTAGATACCTTAGCAGTGCCAATTTGATGATGAAGCTAAGTGGATTTCTAGAGAGTCACTAGGAGCTTGGTTCTGATGGCAGTGAAGGATCTCAGGGACAGCTAGAAGATGGGCTAGACTATACACTGAACTTACTAGCAAAAAGGGAAGGCTGGTAGGCAAGCAACATGTCACCTACACTGAGGGAGGGGCTCATTTCCTCTGTTGAGTCTTCCCAGAAATGGCCTTATAGACCCACCCTGAGCCATTCAGGTTGGTAATTGAGTTTAACCACCACAGGGGCCACCAGGCTGATGGAGCCAAAGGAGCTTCATTCTGACTCGTCCCTGCCATAGACTCTGGCAACAAATGTCCCAAGATGACAAGGTAGAGGAGGTTAGGATACCTTGTTTCCCGTCCACCATGTTCCACCCTACAGGATCTTCATACTCCAGTAAGCAGGGTGGGGGTTTGGGGGGCAGAGGCATACTTCCTAACTTCATATGGGGAAAGATTTGACTTCTAGAAGAGATGGGAAAGAAAGACCAAGTCTCAAGGCTGTTATGAGTTCCCCTGAGTCCCCCTGGGCCCCACTGTGCCCGGGTTAACCTTAGACTTCATAGTCAGAACCACACATTGCCATTTTCTTTTCTTTCAGGCTAATTTGAACTGTGTTTCTCAATGCCACCAAAGGCAAGCCTTATGTAAGCAGAAACCTGGAAGCCATTTTGGAGTGATAGGCTATTACTAAACCTTCAGAGATGGAAGGTTGTTAGGGACAAAACATCTCCTAACTAATACATTGAAATGTAATTTTAATGCAATGCGATTTGGAGGTGAAATTTGGGGTTGTGTGTGTGAGAGGTAGAACCTTATAAGAGGACTAGAGTCTAAGCAGAGATATCAGTCAGATGATGTCACTCTGCCTTATAAGCACAGCAAGAAAAGAGCCCTCTGGGAACCAGGAAAAGATTCTTATTAAACTCACCCCAGGGAGCAGCCCGACATAAATTGCTACTATAGCCACCAGGTCAGTTATGGCATCCTAAATACAGTCAGATGAAAACTCTTAGGTTGGCAATCAGTGGATAACATGGAAATGGGACTGAGAAAGTGGGTGTGAGTACCCATGGTAGTATGTGATGTGTGAACCGAGGGGATTTGGGCAGACAACAGCCAAACCCAAGGCCAAATGTTAGGCTGGGTCCCAATTATGTAAAGCATAGGCAATGGAGATCTGTGAAAGGTATTTGAGTTGGAGGCAGAAATATGGGAATACTCCTAGGGAAACCTCCTTTGAACTTGAAGACAGAGATCTGGCAAAGAAAACTACTATGGCTCCCAGTTGGTCCTTCGCCAAGTGTTTCTTCATGTTGTCACTGTGGCCACAGGAGGATTAAGTGTGCTGTGAAGGACTTTAAAGGATATTCACTTACATTCCCACTTTGGATTATGACTTGTCTGAAGTTGTACTGGGGTTGTAGGTCAAATGGTAGAGTGTTTGCCCAGCATGCATAAAGGCCTAGGTTTGATACCCAGCACTGATAAACTGGGCATGGTGGTGTAGACCCGTGGAGTAACCCCAGCTCTCAGGAGTCAGAGGCAGGTGATAAGGAGTTCAAGGTCATCCTAGGCTACTTTTCTAGTGTAATTTAAATTTCTGTGATAAAGTACTCAGAAAAGGCAACGCAGGATAGGAGAGGGGTTATTTGGCTTATAATTACAAGTCATAGTCCATTATATCAGGGAATTCAAGGCAGGAACTAAAGCATGTGATTACATTACTTCCTTAGTCAAGAGCAGAAAGAAGTAAATGCACACATGTTGCCTGTTTGCTTGTTTGCTTGCTTTCAGCTAGCATTCTTTATTCTTACAGTTCAGAATTTCCTGCCTAGGGAATAGTGCTGCCCATAGTGGGATGGATCAATTAACAATCAAGACAACCTTCCACAGACATGTCCACAGGCTGGTTTGATCTAGAAAATGCCTCAGTTGAGACTCTCTTCCCAGGCAAGACTAGGTTGTGGCAAGTTGCCATTTAAAACTTAGCAGCACAGCTTCATAGTGAGTTTGAGGTGGGGTGAAGAGACAACTAATGATATCACCGATACTGAGTCCAGTCCCTGTATTCCCTAAACTGTGGTGGGAAGTGGCAGCGAGGCCTTATGCCTTTCAGGGGCCAAAGAGGATACTGAACACTTTCATTCATTTTCTGTTGATGTACTTTATCTGCATACAGTGGCTTCAGCAGCATTAATTTGTGCACTCATGGGCCTGCAAGTGATGAATCTGGAGCAGTATTGCTGGGTCCCCTTCAGGCATGGTATATCCGAGGTGAAAGGGGGGTGGCCAGGTAAAATCCTCAGGAGAGGTTCATGAGGAAGCCCTCTCTTTTGATTTCTTGGTAGAATCAAGCTCATTGTGCTTGAGAAGAGATAGATTTAGACATCTTGGGAGATGAATTGTGTCTCTCTTTCCCTGACAAGAGCCACCAGGAGTTGGACGGCCTGTTTCCTTGACCCAGTGCATGTTGGGAAGGGCATAGTTACACAGAGGATAAGCCTGTCCTATTATTGCAGATCAAAACCAGGACTCAAAGTCAAGGAAAGGACTTTTGGGCCAAGGCAGCTGCTTGAGATCAACGATCCTTAGCTTCCTGTCTTCATTGAGAACCTGGGTTTTGTCAGATGGCATCATCTGGGATCCACAGGGGATAGACCTCTGAGAGTCCTTTCTTGACAGGGCCTTTGGTTGTTCTTCCAGGATCTGTGACACCCATTAACAAGCTAAGCTCAACCTCAGTCCTCTTCTGCAATTAATTTATGTACCCCTACAAGGCTGCACCATGCTGTACCCTCCTGGGACAGCCAGCTCTTGTCACTGTGCAGTCTGAAGAAGCCATCAAAGTGATGATCCATGTACCCTGCTGACTGACTATATTGCTGCAGACAGGACACAGCACCTTTTGGGTCACTGGACAGGGACATTGGGGTTATTCAATCCAGTCAGCCATATTGCTGACCTTTCTGTCAGCAAATTTGTCCATGAGCCATGTGAACAGTATTTATTATGAAGTCAGTATTTAGCCTGTTTAATCAGTTCCTTCACAGATTGCTTGGTAGGACTGAGGGAAGAAAAAAAATCTACTCAAAAGCAGGAATCTTGAAGAGTCATGGTAGAAAGAACCAGTGAGTTTGGCCTCTCTTGTCTCCTATTCCCACAGGACATGAGGAAAGCCTGCATATTAGAACAACATATTTCCTACCACCACAAGAAGGATCTAGAAGATCAGTACCCCTGGTAAGTCTGACCAGCAGGAGCCACCCAGCCTGGTAAGATGGGCGGCTACTACATTGCCTTGTGCTTCAAGAGAGGCCTGCCTCTCACGTTTCTAGGCCCAGGAAGGTTGGCTCAGCTCTGAGCAGTTTGGCTTTTTTTTTTTTCTTTTAAGTCTCATAAATTTCCAAGAAACTTCTCCAGACAACTGTCATGAGGCTGCACCTGCCAAACAAACACAAACAGAGCTCTCCTCCACCAGATTAGTTACTTAATTAAGAAGAGAAAGAGACAAGGCACATAATGTGGAGATAATTACCCATCTTGCCAAGTCTCCAAGTGGAGCGTGGCGCGCGCGGGCAAATTGCAGCATCGCCGCTAATGCATATTCATCCAAAGTTGTAACTGCTGTGAACATTTTCCACACAGACAGCAATATGTTCAACCAACAATCTCAGCTCCTTCCCGATTCCAGCATCTCCCCACACCCTTCCCTTGACTTCCCAGCCTCCCTCCCCTGCTCACTGTGAAGGAATTTGCTAAACAAAGCAAATAAGAAAACAGTTACAAGTGAGTGGAACCGCCACAACCCACTCCATCAAACTTGGCCTCAAGAAGCTGTCCCGATTTTTTTCCCTAACCTGTTGACTCATTTC
This sequence comes from Uromys caudimaculatus, assembly GCA_028551405.1. Classification (NCBI taxonomy): domain Eukaryota; kingdom Metazoa; phylum Chordata; class Mammalia; order Rodentia; family Muridae; genus Uromys; species Uromys caudimaculatus. The sequence continues at coordinate 57,274,090 of CM052706.1, forward strand.
ATTTGATCTCATTGAATTGAATCCCGAAGACATTTATAACATGTACTTATTTAACATGTGTATTGGGGATACATGGAGTCTAGAGGACAGCTATCGGGAGTCTGTGTTTTCCTTTTACTGTGTGGTCCAGGAATCAAACTCAGGTCTTCAGGCTTGGCGGCCAGCATCTTCATTTGCTGAGCCATCTCAAAAGCACACAAAGATTTATTTAGTGTTTACTGTGCTGAATCTAAAGACTACCAAGTACTGTAAGGTACGGCAAGTAGCATGAGGAAGCCTCATCCAAAAGGCCACACCCAGGGGAGAAGCACTCTCCCTCTTGGCTAGGCAGGATGGGTCTTATTTTTGTCCCTTTTACAGACGAAGAAAAGGTCCAAAGTGATTAAGTTAACTAAAAGAACAACAAAATAGGTGCTCTGGGCCCTAAATCATTCTAGGTTATCTGACTTCAAATCCTATGTACTAGGCAGACAAGGAGAAAGTCTGCCTTGATAAATGAAAGAACAGAGTTTGGCAACTCGAAGATGCGTAGTCTCTGACACCATCTCTGCTACCTCAGTCAGTCACTGAGCTGTGAAGACGATGATTTTCCTTATTAATAAAATGGAGGTGGGGGCTGGAGGAGGGGATCCGAGGGTAAAGTGCTTACCCAGCAAGTTTGGGTTCAGATCACTAGCTCACATATAAACAGTGAGTGGGTGGCCTTGTAAACCCAGAGCCTGAGAAGTGGAGACAGGGGGATTCCCAGAGTGAATTGGCTGAGTAGACTAGCCAAACTGGAGAGCTCGGTTTCAGCTGAGAAACTCTGCCTCACTATATAAGCCAGACAGCAATTGAAGAAGACATCTGAATTCAAGCTCAGGCCTCTGCATGTATGCAAAATAAAATAAAATGTAGATGATGAGATCTAAGCTAATCTTAAAACCAGATTCCAAAAGCAGTAGCCTAGAACATGCCGAGCCGTGACTATGCTTGAGAAATAGAGGCCCAGACTTCTGGTAGTTCAACTCCTAATCTCTAAATGGTGCAACGAATGTTCAGTAGAAACCACTGACTCTTGACCCTTTCCCAGCCTAGTGCTGTGCAGTACAGTACTTTCTGATGACACCTGCAGAGGCAATGAACTGCAGCTTCCAACTGGGCACATACCCATGAGGGCCGGCAATCTGTATTGTGTGGCTAATCTGTGCTGTTTGCTGGATTAAGTGTATTAAACCCACTGTTGACTTGTAGCGCCTTCATCTTCTGGTTGGGGTGTAGTAACATCATGAGTCAAGGAGTGTCTGTAGTCCTATGTTCCCCTTGACTGTAACGGAGGAGGAGAAAAGTTCAAGGGAGGTCAAGGGAGTGATGGATCCAGCACAGCTGGGGATGGGGAACTGAGTGCCAGGCAGGGGTGGCATTTGTGTCTTTCATGTACATACAGTCTAACAGCATGAGCAGAAATAGAGGCAAGAACACTTTAGTCAGTGGCAGTAAGATGGAAGACCTGTGTATTCAGGAGAAGAAGGTGAGGGTGTGATCAGGACCTGAGGAGATCCAGAGGGAAGGGCAGTGTGGACCAGAGCCTTGTTTTGTGGTCTGGCAACTATCCAGCAGGAATGAAGATTCTCTAAAGAGATACTTGCACTCTTCCCTTGATTATCACACTATGGAAACAACGGGCCCCACAAAATGGAATTCTCCCAGGAATGCCATGCTGGGAGAAAAGACTGAGCCTGGTGCCAGCCAGAGAGAGTGCTCATCTATGGGAAAAGAGATGTCCCACGGTGCTGGCAACTTATCAGACCACCATGCCAGAGAGGCCAGAGAGCCCATGATGACTGTGAGCAGGGCCACACCTTGACCAGAACTGCTGAGCTCTGCATGCTCTTGATCCATTTACACCAAAACCTCAAGTTAGGACCCTAAAGATGGACTTGGATTCGTTGTTCCTCTTCTTAAAGTAGCCACAGTGAATAAATACATTGTTTGTTGTTGTTGTTATTGTTGTTGTTATGTTATGTTTTCTGCTTTTCACTATTGTTTGTTTTATCAGCATGTTGAGGGTAAGTAGCTGAGCCTGGCTCATTAGCACTACCTGGACCCAGGTTCTAACACTCCGGTGACCATGGACAGCCTTGACTAGAGTTAGCACAATCAAGGGCATTTGGAGTACAGTTTAGAAAGGGAGCAGGCTCAGGTGGGTCACCCCACTCACAGCTGGCAGTTGGACTTTTAGAGCGATGACATCTGGAAGGTTCCCTCATACTCAAAGATAGAACGGTTTTATTACTTCCAGAACATGCTCAAGGAGTAGGAAACAGGCTAACTTCTTTAGAAGTATATGAAGTCATCTTAGCCAGCATTTCACATCTTAGTAACCATCCTTCCCCTAAGCCAATGCAAAGACTAGTGGGAAACAGCAGCCAGTTTCTAAGAAAGATGAACGAGTTGACTCGTGTTAAAGAAACTTAGCATTGCCCTTCCACCTACTCCGTAGATCAAGAACCCACAGCCAGATAAAGGAACTGCAGTGAGCCTCCATGACCTAACCTTAGGAGCAGGGCTTCACCCCATTATCCCTGCCCTTCTGTAAGGCTTCCACTTGGAGGCTAACTCCACTTGACCAAGACGGATTAGACTTGTATTAGAACACCAAGTACACTTCCCAATCAGTAGTGTGCCACACTAATTATCGATGCTTATCAAGGGCATCATTCAGAAGGAATGTCTACACAGGTACTTGTCGTCCTCATTATTCATCTCTGGACATTAGGATAGTTTTGCTGCACCTAGTTAAGCCATTGCTGATAAGTAGAGATGAGGAAAAGAATCAAAGATCAATAGTACCATTTGTTAGAATAAGAGGAAGTGCCTTCTTTCCCAAATGGCCCTCCCAAGGCTAGGAATGTGGAGCAGCCCATTGTAGAGATCCTCAGCCTTTAGCATGTAGGTCAGCATGCTAGTTTTGTTTATGTTGCTGTGATAAAATACCCTGACCCCCCAAAAAAAAAAATAGGGAGAAAGAGTTTATTTAGCTTATAATTCCAGGTTATAAACCATTGATGTGGGAAGTCAGAGCAGGAACTTGAAGCAACAACCAGTTAAACCCATAGTCAAGAGTAAAGAGAAATGAATTCATTCATCTGTGTCAGTGGTCAGTTTTCTCTCTACATGTAGTCCAGGATATCCTGACTAGGGAATGGTTTCACCCATAGTGGGCTGAGTTTCCCAAGTCAGTTAACATTTAAAACAATCCCTCACAGACATGCCCACAGGCCAATCTGATCCATACAAATCCTATAAAAGACTCTTCCCAGGTTATTCTAGGTCATCATAAACCAGCAATTAAAATTAACCATCACACATACAGTAACTTGACTGATAATTGAAATGACTCAGTTGCCCCACAGATAGTTGGTTTTAGTTGACCCGGGACAGGGGTAGGCATCCCTAAGTTGCTGTGATGTGTGGAAAAGTTGGGGATCTTTGTGCCTACTGCAGTCACCATGTATGGAGCAGCACACATTCCACAACTGCAGCCCTACCATGAGGCTTCTGATCCTCCAAAGTCTCAGAGTTGCAGTCTCTGCCCTGAAGGGACACTGAGGTCAGCTCACAAGACCAGATGAAACGTTGAAGGAAGTGTCCATTCTGCTGGTGTAGTTAAGGATACCGTGCAGTCAGGGACTGAACTGTGCCTTGGGAGTGTGAACACAAAGAAGATGGTGATTTCTACAATAGAAGGCTCTACTCTCAAGCACAGGCCATGAGCTGGTAGGAGATAGGCCAATAGGTGAACCGCTGCCTCTACAAGCATGAGGACCTGAGGTTGATCCCTAGCACCCGCGGGAATCAGTGCTGGGCATGGTGCTAGAATCCTATGGAAGTAACCTTACATCAGTTTGTAACCCCAGAGCTGAGGAGACCAGCACAACATCCTAGGAGGATCCCTAGAGACTGCCAGCCTCCCAGGTGTAGCCTAAGTGGTGAGCTGCAGGCAAACAAGAGACAGTGGAGGGCCTCAGATAGAGCGGAAGATGTTCTTGAGGATGATGAATGAAATTGTTCTTTAGAACACACGCACGCGCGCACACACACACGCACACGTGCACACTATAGGCAGTGCCTGGAACAGAGGTCCCAGAGAGGAAGTCATGAGCAGCCATGAGACTGAGTGCATGTGGCCTACAAAGAACTTGCTGAAAGCTGAAGTCTTGAACCTGGGAGTCTGGGCTTGCTGAGTATAAGTTCTTTCTGGATCTGTCTGCTTCTAGAAGCCCAGATCTTGGCAACTTCTAGTTTCAGTTTCCAAATGTTTTCATCTGACCATAAACCTACAAGTAAGTATAGTGCCCACACCACACACACACACACACACACACATACACACACACACACACACACACACACACACACCACCACCACCACCACCACCACCACCACCACCACTACCACCAGCTTCAGAGACAAGCTTTGAATAGCATACTCTTAAGGATTCATTAGCTGCCTTCCAAATAGAACATAGCTCCTGGCCTGGATTGTATCTGAGCAACCCCACTCATCCCGCCCCCATTGTATGTACCTGAGTCTGTCAGGAGCTTGTTGTTTAAACTTGGCACCTGCTGATGTGTTGCTTCTTGTGTCCTTTCCTGTCTCCCACCTGTTCACAGGGACTTCTAAATTAGTCATCTGTTGCCAAGGAAACTCTCTGCTTCCCCCCCAAGGTGTGAATCCTGAGAGATTTTAAAAGAAGGGGAGGTGATTTAATGGGTCTTGGTTGGACCATATACCCATCACTGCCTGAATAGCAGAAGCCAAAGTCGTGTGTGTGCATGCTTGTGTATGCGTATGTGTGCACGCATGTGTGTGGGCATTCATGTGTTGTTTTTTGAGACAGGATCTCATATAGTCTTGACCTTGAACTAATGACCCTCCTCTCTCCACCTCTCAAGTGCTAGGATTACAAGTGTGTACGATGATTCCCACTGTACAGTGTTAGATACTGAACTCAGAGTTTCACGCATGCTAGGCAAGCACTCCAATGAGCCTTGCCACCAGCCTGACACTCCCAGCCATAGCAGCCCCAGAGAATCTTGCTAGAATGCAGATCCCTAGGCCTATTGTGACTTCCTGAGTGAGTATCTAGACTCTAGATACTAGATTCTAGAGCCTGGGCTCAAAGGCTGTTTTCAGTCAAACAAGAGGCCTTTCAGGAATCAGGAATATAATCTCAGGTTTTGCTGATATACACAAAATAGTCACAGGCGGGAGAGATGGCTCAGTCATTAAAGGCTAGGCTCACAATCCAAACATCAACAGAAAATAGTCACAGAGGGCTGGGACATCACTGACTTGCCTTCAGACAGGTGTTCCCAATAATTATGTCCTCCCTTGCCACTTGTCGTTGGGGAAGAGGGTAGAGGCATAGTTAAAACGATGCAATAACACAGAAACCCAGGCCCATGCTCTGGAACATCTCTCGGCCCCATAATTTATGTGCTATTTCCAGGCAGGTTGTTCTGAGCACTCGGGGTGTAAAGGGTATTCCAAAATTGTTAAAGACGGATCAGTATCTAATTAGATCCAGAACAGAGACAATGGCAGTGGTTAGAGTCACCTACGCAGATGCCACTCACGTGGCCTTGTCTGCCTCCCTAAAGGCGCTTGAGTCCTGTTCACCTTGGTTGGGTGAACCAAGAGCTCACTAGTGTGCTGTCTCTGCCACTTCTTCCTTCTCCTCCTCCCCCACTGTTCTTCAAAGTGCTTTGAGAACTGAGTGCTCCTCAAATTCAGGGGAGGACCACATGACATGCACTTCTCTCCAGTGGCTCTGTGCAAGCATTCACCCCAGGCCAGATGTTTGTCATATGAGTCTTGTGCTATCCTTAAGAGGGACCCTGCAGGCAAAGACAGACTTTACATGACCTGCCCCAGATCACAGAGAGTGAGTAGAAGGCTCTCTGTGCTCCCGAGAGACTCCTCTTTTCACCAGCTTTTGGTGCAGCCTTTTCTTTCTTCAGCTGAAGTGGAAATCCTTTTCCAAGAGTGAGTGACATCTGCCTGACCTTCACTGTGTGTAAAGGAGCGGTGACATTTTCAGAACCATTCATTTTCATTCCTCTTGATCTCTATGGAGCCCCAGGAAGGCTGGAGCCAATGCCCTGTGACAAGGGGACTATGTCACAAGATACCCTGCGTCCTCCTGTGCCTAACAGAGGATTTGAGACTGTAAAAAGGAATGACAGAGAGGAGCACGGTGGTGGGTGTAGAACAGACTCTGGGCTGGCCTGCAGCTCATCCCAAAGATGGCGTCATAGCAAGGAGAGACAGGTGCCTGCTTACAATGAAGAGAAGGCTCTTGAGTTTTTAGAGCTGACTTGATATTCCTGCACCCTTTATGGTAAAAGGATGGAGAGTGTTAAGAACATGAGTCGTCCTGTGGCTGCTCCCATCCAAGCCGCCTAGCCTGACCGACCATACCCCAGCAGAGGTCCTGCCAGCTCTGAAGATTGGTGTCTTCACTCCATCTCTGTTCAGAGGCTGTGTCCCAGAGTGTGTCCATGAGCTCAGAAGCTGTGTCCCAGAGTGTGTCCATGAGCAAGCGTGCTTCTTTGCACAGCAATGATAAGGGCAAAGGCAGTGGCCAGAGTGACTGGTTGCACTTTTGTCAAATGGAATGAGGAGAAAGGTGCTAACCAAATTCATAGGTGGGGGGAAGATGAGCAGTCTATAAAGTGATTGCGCTGCAAGCATTAAGTCCCGAGTTCAATCCACAGAACTGGTGAGATAGGGGACAACAAGAGATGTGGTGGCACAGGCTTGTAATCCAAGCAGTGAGGAGGCAGAAACAGGTGGATCCCTGGCACTCATTCGCCAGCCCAGTTGAATCTGTGACCTGCAGGCCAGTGAGAGCCCCTGTCTCAAAATCAAACAAAAAGTGAGCAGAGGCTAAGGAAGGACACCAAGATAGTCTCTGGGTATTCACATGAATACACACATATACAGAATAATTGTAATAATAATAATAGATACATAAACCTTGTGGAACTGTTCCTGAGCTGGTTCTGACTTGTGGGCACTTACTTCTGTGGGAGAATGGAAAATTCCCTTTCTCTGTGGGTCAGAAGCAGACCCTAGGCCTGTCACATCCAGCTTAGAGGCAAAAAGAGTACAGTCCCCTTTCCCCACTTTGCCCCTGGACACTCTACTCACTGTTATCCATTTCTTCTCTGGCCTTTGGGGAGCTAGGACTCACTCTTTATGGTCATACCCAATGGCTGTTTTTCCAAGGACCCCTCACTGGACCCGAGAGGCAGTTCTGGTGAGCCATCTCTGAGGGCAGTCCACACACATTTAGAGCTCAGTCTCTCCATCTATAGAGAAAGCATTTGGAAAGTGTCCTTACACTTAAGCCTCCATTTTTTTTCACCCAGAAAATAGAGCTATTCTAAGCACCAACTTTTGTGGGGCTTAAAGGGGAGCTGGGAAGATGAGAGACCTCACCTGGTACCTGTCACACAATCAACACGTCCGCACTGTTGCCACAGGAGAGGCAGCGTGAGTTTAGGAGGTTTGGAAAGAACTCAATTCTGACTCATCTCAGGTTCTGCCCTAACTTCAGAGCAGTGGGTCTCAAGATGTGGTCCATGGAGGAGAAGTTTCTGTATCCATGGAAACACAAACACTTCAGGGCATCCCAAACCCATGGGATCGGAATCAGCAGCTCTGGGATGGGGTCCAGCCATTCACATGACCTCTGGAGGATTCATGTGCACACACAAGTTGAAGAACACCCCCCCCCATGGCCTGAGATTGAGCGGGACCTTCGCTCCATCGCCTACAGAAGAGGGACCTCTTACTCACATCCTACTCAGAGGAAGCTCCACAAGTCTGTGAAAGCTCTTGCAAAAAATATCCCTGGCAAAGCCTACATGCAGAGCAGAGAGGATGGGAGGGGGACAGACAAGATTAATATGGAAGTTAGAAGCCCCTGAAAGGTAGATATGTTGAGTGAATTAGTACCTTATAAATCCCTAACATGGCTCCCCGTACGTCCTTCATATGGTCTTCTGCTTTGGTTCCCAGTGCCAAGGCCATTGCAAGTCAGAAAGCTGCATGCACCGTGTTTCTCAAACCCACGTGGGAACGTGAGACATAATGAGCAGACTACTACGGTTAGATCTAAAAAAGGAAAAAGAGTGACCAGGGCTGGGGAATGTAGACTGCTTGGCTAGCAGACACTAAGCCCTGGGTCCATCCCAAGCACAGCATAAAACAGAGCACATGGGACACACCTATAAATCCCGGTGCTCAGGGGTGGATGCAGAAGGATCAGAGAGGTTCAAGGCTATCCTTGCTTACTCAGTTGCATAGCTAGTTTGAGGCTACCCTGGACTATATGCAAACCTGTCCTAAGAAAATAAAAACAAAGACTGTTTTCTGAGCCAAAGAAAGCCCCATGCGCTTATCACTGAGGTGAAGATTGAGGCAGCCAGGCCAGGTCAGGACTTGGGGAGGCGGGAGAGGCTCCCCAGACATGACACTGAAGGATATAATCAGGTTGCCCAGCCTGAGATGGGCACCTCTAAAACTTCCCATTTGAGACCACACTTGACATGAAAGTCTGCCCACTCCTTTCAGTTAAATGTTGGTTTCTTCTCAAGAAGTCACCTGAGTCAGAGCCATTTATCCATTCATTCCTGGTTAGGAAGAAAATCTTCTGAGGAGCAGGGAAGGAGGCTAGTCCTTTCTACTAACAATACTAGTCCAATGTCCTACTGTGGGGGGCCATGCCCTGTTCGCCTGCTATCTCTGCCTGGCATCAGTGGTGCTGTTAACTGCACTCTAGGGGACCCTGCTTGGCCCTCCCAGCTGCCAGGAGGCAGCACCACCCACCTGTGCCAGCTGCCAGGCTGGCCTCTGCATGCTCGGAGCCTCGAGGCTCTGAACAGCAGCAGCAGGTGGGAGCTCCACTGGGGGAGGCAATGAAACTCACAGCCGTAAACGAGTTTATTATTGTTGTTAACTCGAGAAATAAACGTCTTCGGCACTAATAAAACACTGCGCTTGCTGTCTTTATGTCTCAGAGCCCAGGTTTTCCCAGCACCTGGGCTGCTTGAACTGGAATAGCCCTCAGAGTCCTAGGCATTGGCTAGGTTGTTTCTCTGGGGCTTCTCTTCCATCAAGCCCAGCTCAGTGCAAACTGGCCCTACCTGCTCCATAAGGAAGATGGAGAGGAACGCATGGCAGGGACTAGGAGGGAGGCTCTACATGGAGGGAGTGTGTGTGGATGTATATGGTGCTGTGGAAGTGGTCTGCCTTTGCTCCTCTCTGTTCTCATGCTGAGCCGGCCCCTTCAGGTGAGGATGGAATGGCCTCCTGCTTGTCCGCCAGAAGCTCCTGACCGAGGACGGTAGTGACACAACAGCCCTGTTGCTGCTCCCTCTGGGCTTCCATATCTGCAAACCGGTGTCAAGGTCTAGGGCTCAGACTTTCCTGGTAGAGAAGGCTTAAAGTCCAAGATGGATTCTCTGATGCTGAGGGCAGGGTCTTTCTGGCCAGATGTGGCCAGGTTATGTGCAAATCAAACCTAAGGGACTCAAACAAAATCATTGGGGACTTAGTACAAAACCAATTTACTTCCTGCTTCATGAGAGCCCCTCTCTGTGGTGATCTAGCCTTTGCCATCCGGTGGCTCTGTTCTCTTCTAAGTCTTTGGAGTCCTCTGTATCCAAGGCAGATAAGGATGGATGGTGAAACTAAGGCACAGTGGCTTAAAAATCGTAGCCAGCTCATTCCCATCAGTAAGACCTAGTCACATGGTCCATGGTGTTGCAAGGCTGCCTGGGAGATGTAGTTCCTGATGGAGCAGTGACACACACACAAACATGCGCACACGCCCATGTCCCCACACAAACACACACATACCTGTGGGCTGGAGATTATGAATTTCCAGTGGACAGTTGGCCATCTCTGCCCTGGACTGTCTGCTTATTGGATGGCTGGGCAAAGAAGTTAAGGTCATAGCCTCAGTAGCATCTGCCTAACCAGGAGGCACTACTGTTGCTGCTGGAGCAGGGAACAGGAGAATGAGGAGTGAGTCCATATAGGTACTCTTGGCTGCCTCAGTTTCTCTAACTGGAAGACAGTGTTATAAAGAATACCTGCCCCTCAGGTCATGCTGTTTAAATGAAGTGATATCCAGCCCCTGGTGCCTTCGCAATCAAAGATAATTAGGGAAGAATGGGTGGGAGCTGCCTCAGAGCCCTTGAATCTTGGAAGGGGGCAGCCCGCTTTGCCCTCTGTCCTCACAGATGTCCCCAAATCTCAGCCTATGGGATTACCACTGAGCCCAGCATGGCCTTGTAAGACAGAACTGCGGGTGTGTGCTTGGTTGAAAATCACTGCAACAAAAACAAACAGATAGCAAATACCTTCCCTCAGACAGACTATATACACACAACCACACGAGGAGAAAGGAAACAAACAGATTAGCAATAGCTGCAGCTGGTCTATATTTAGCGTAGACTTGGTACACGCACACACCTTACATTATCCTAACTCCTAAAGCAATTATCCTGCTAAGAATTCTCAGAGAAAAATAAAAAGTATAAATGCCCAGCTTTCAAAGAGCCGATGGTGAGGATGTGACGAGAAACAGCCCCAGAAAGGGCTGTTTAAATAAAAAGCCCTGGCTGACGATGTAGCTCAGGGGGTAGCGTGCTTGCCTGGTATGCATGAAGTCGCCGGTTCCAACCCCAGTGCTGCATCAACCAGTCATGGTGACACAAGACTCTAATCTCAGCACTGGAGAGATAGAGATAGAGGGACAAGTTTAAGGTCATTCTGGGCCACATAGTGAGTTCAAGGGCAGCCTGGGTTACATGAGACTTTGTCTCAAAACAGAAATAGGAAGGAAGGGAGGGAGGGAAGCAGGCAGACTGGACCCTATGTATTCAGACCTGTGGCAGTTCAGATGGTGTAGCAATCACCAAAGCACCAGTCCCTCTACCAGGTAACAAAACCTCACCTTTCCTCAGTGACCCCTGTCTATGTGACAGTGGATGCTGGGAAGGGGCTTGGGAGGATGCCATGGTTTCTATCGGAGAGTCTGGTTCTCCAGTGCTTGCTGGGCCATGTAAGCCGAGTGCAACATCAGCAGCTTTGGCACTCAGAGGTGATCTGTCTAAAGCCACACCCAAGGCCTGATACCCAGCCCTTCCACAGAACTTCCTGTTCAAGTGCTGCCTAAAACCCAGGAGCTGTCCATGGGATCTGGCTGGGCTCACAGGAGGTATTTAATATGCAGTTGAATGGGGCTTTCACCCTCTCCTTGCCTTCCCCTCCTCCTTCATCTCTTCCACCTTCTCTTCGCTCTATTGAGCTCTCCCACCCTACCCCAAGGCATTAACCAACCAGAAGCCAGAGGGGGGGGGGGTGTCCTTCCTCAGCTTGCTAGAGTAGTGAGCATTAAGTTGGAGTTCTCATGGACCTGTTCTAATCCCATCACTGACTCTTGGTAACCTGAGGTGAGTTACAAGCCTCTGGAAGTCTTGGGTCCAACAGGTCCAAATGGAGAAAACACCTCTGGAGAAGGATATGGGGGTTAAGCAAAATAGCAGACCATAGCACTAAGTTAGCGGTTGTGTGGGAAGAGACTACCCACAGTGGTGGGTCTCTTCATCCCATAGGTTGATGTTACAAAGTCCTATTCACCTGGCTTCTGTGACTCTCTTGAATTCCCATCATAGGAACTTTGTCTTTTAAGATGCTGATCACTGGAAAACTACAACATAGGAAAAGTAGGTATGAGAAGTGGAAGGCACCAGAAACAAATTCCTACCTTCATGTAGCTTGACATAGCTGGATGACAAGTCAATTCATCTTTCTTCTGATCCCAACCAGACAGCAGAAAGTAGGCTGAGGCTGCCATTTGGAATATTCTGAGGTTGCTTAGCAGCTTGAACAGAGGGGTACTGGTTACCTGGTGGTATGATGAATGTTGGATCTTCGTTGTAGGTACGGGGAGGGGGGCTTGCTCCCTGGTTTTCCCCTCCTGCTGACCCAGGCCATCCCCCTAAGGAATGATGGCTTTCCCCCAGCATGGCAGTCCTTGGCTTTGCTTTCTGCCTACCCTGAGCCCAGCTGCTCACAGCCAGAGCCAGCTCTGGCTCCTGGAGGGAAGCAGATTTGAGCATGCAAGACCATGCCTCGGCATCCTTCTCTCCGAGCCTCATTACGATATTGTCGATATTCCCCACAAAAGGGCATCTCTCCCGACGCCTTCACGTTTTTATTAATGTGCATGAAGGCAAGTCAAGCCTGATTAGCATGAAGACAATTGCTGCAATCCCTCCTGGAGAAGGCTCTCCCAGACTGTGTAGGCGGTTTAATTTCAGAGAGCCATTAATTGGCAAAATTGCTTAAGCAGCTGCTCTCTGTGTCATTTCAGGACCACTTCGTGAGAAGGGAGAGGGAGGGAAGGGAGTTGGCTTCCCTGCAGACCAGCCTGCTTGGGCGCCAGTGTTCACACTCACCTGAGCAGATGGACAGTCTGTGGGAGGGGCCACATGCTGGCCTTGGGCTTTCCACTGCTTTGTGTCCTTGCTCTGGTCCAGCCCATCACTTGGCCCTCACTCCTACGTGCACACACCACCAGCCTCTCTGCTGCCTTTCCCCCTTCTAACCACTTTCGGCCAGAATGGAATTCCTACCCATCTGCAACATCAACTTTAGTGTCAACTCCTTCTGGAAATTTCCAGGATCAGCTCCTGGAAAGTTTCTCTCCTCTTTTATAAAAATTGATTTTAATTTGAGTATAGGTGTTTTGTTCGCATGGATGTCTGGCTACTACTTATAGGCCTGGTGTTCATGGAGGAGAGAAGAGAGTGTTGGATTCTCTTGAGCTGGAGCCACCGGGGGGAGGGGAGGGGGTTCTGGGAATTGAACCCAGGTCCCCTGGGAGAGCAGCCAGTGCTCTTAACCACTGAGCCATCTGTCCACATGCTCCTTTCTTTCTGACTCCTTTGTATCAATGCTTTTGCTTTGTCCTGGGTCAGGTTGGACTGTGGGCAGGGCTTGCCATGGTTGGCTTTCATTGTCAATTCCACCCAATTTAGAAATACCAGAGAAGAGGGGTTCCGTGGGTGGTTGTTTCTATTGTGCTGGCTTTATGAGGGGAGGGGGGAGTTAATTGAGATGAGGACCCATCCTGAACGTGTGTGGCACCATTCATGGACAAGGCACTAGACTATAGAACAGTTAGGAAATCCAGCTGAGCATAAGGCAGCAAGCAGCAAAGGAGCCATATGTTTATTCTCTCTGTTGACTGTGGTTGTGTTGTTTCAAGTTCCTGCCTCAGTTATTTCCCAAAATGATAAACTGTATCTTGAGAATTTCATCCAAACAAACCCTTCTTCCCAAAGACACTTTTGTCACAGCAACAGAAATGGAACCAGGACAGGGGTCTTGGGTCTGTCATATCCAGCCCTGGAACACATACAGGTTTACAGGGAGCAAAGCTTGGGGGTGGGTCTTCAAGCTGCCCATTGTTTAGCAAGAACATAGCAGATATTGATCTAAGGGGAAAGTATGGGGCTCACCAGGGGAGAGAGGGTCTGCCGTGTCACCTGCTGATAAACCTCTGGAGATGTTCTGAGGAAAGAGAGGAGGGAGATAGCATGCCCGGCACATGAGATCTGAGAAAGCCGGGCAGAAAAGAGGCCCGCCTTGACCCTCAGAGGAGTCCAGCAAGGCGAGTAATTGTTGAAATGCTAGAACTTCCTCCAAAGTAAACAAGTAGAAAGAAGTAGAAAAAAATAATTGTAGGTGTGTATGAGTACATGTGCTATGACTAATTCCTAGAAGACATTTAAATCTTGGAACAATCGTGCTTTGACAAAGTTGTTCAGGGCTGCAGAGATGGCTCAGCAGTTAAAAGCATGGACTGCTCTTTGCAGAGACCTGAGTTCAGTTCCCAGCACCTATATTGGTTGGCTCACAGCTACCTGTAACTCCAGCTCTAGGGGATCCAATGCCTTCTTCTGGCCTCTGCACACACCTGCACTCTCATGTACAAACCCACACATATAAACACATAATTAAAAGTAAAAATAAAATCTAAACAAATAAATCAATCATCAGGCCATATGAGGTAATAAATAAATAAATCGTCAGGCCATAGCACATATGAGGTAAGGCACAAAAGTATGTGCTTCACTAAACTTTCTGTTCATCTCACTGATATCCATGTCCTAGACAAAGTGCTCGGGCATTCCTAGCTCCCCAGAAAACTCTGACTTAGACTTTTGAGGTAATCATTTACACTAGACCTCTTCACTTGACCTTGAATAGCTAAGACCTGTCCATATTGTATATTGCTATCATGCAACAAGCTTTCAACAAATCTTCTTATGAGCCATCTCTAGCAAGGACTTCTGGTTACTGACCACAAATCCATTTCCCCAATCTTTTATCAGAAGAACTCAGTTTCCACGGGATGATAAAAATCTGTTCAGTTAAAAATCTGCATTTCCCAGGCCCCCCTCCAAGCATAGTCAATGACAAACCAGTAGATGCCACTCAGCAAGATACTTGGGAAATCTTTGACAGGGTTTATTTGTCCAGGAGACCTCCTTCATTCTATTGCCAGGTATGGGGTATGGTTGGAAGGTCAGCAGCCATTGAGGGCCATGAGACTGTGGCCATGTGATCAGCACTGAGAAGCAAAAACCCAACAGAGCCCAGGTCACCAATAGCATCCTGAAGCCTGTGTGTAAGCACCAGACTAACCCCCACACCCATCCCACTCACACCCCCATTCCTCACCCCATCCCCCACTTCCGCCCCTGTCCCCTACACCTGTCTCTGCATTGAAGGAGATCATTGCACTTAGAGCTCCAATAAGATGTAAGCAACAAGTGGATGTCAAGGCACCATGCAGACAGATGGCATTCTGGGAAAAACAGGAAAGAGGGACAGCTCTGAAAGCTGGGGACAACTATAAGAAACAGAGAAGGGGAAAGAACTGTTAATATCAGTATGTAGAGAGTAACATACTAATTAGACTAGGTTCCAGTAGGCCAACTTAACAAAGGTTAAGGGGACACTCTTCCAAAATATTATTGTCTTAGTTTGGATTTTATTGCTGTGAAGAGACACCATGACCATGGCAACTCTTATAAAGGAAAACATTTCATTGGGGACTGGCTTCCAGGTTCAGAGGTTCAGTCCATTACTGTCATGACAGGAGACATGGCAGCATGCCGGCAGACATGGTGCTGCAGAGGAAGCTAAGTTCTACATTTTGAACCATAGACAGCAGAAGGAGACTGTCACACCAGGCATAGCTTGAGCATAGAAAACCTCAAAGCCTGCCTCCACAGTGGCACGCTTCCTCCAACAAAGCTGCACCCACTCCAACAAGGCCACACCTCCTAATAATGCCACTCCTCATGGGCCAAATACATGAGTCTGTGGGGGCCACACCTATTCAAACCACCACAGTTGTCAAGCACGGGAATCCTGGGGTCTTTCCATCTTGCTTCTCTGCTGTAATTAGTGTGTTGTCTCATGGTCTGATGTGATTGCTTGTTTTCAGACACTACATTCAGTATCCATGTACTAGGAAGAATGAAAATAAGCAGAAAGAGACAAAGGCTTATGGCGGTTTTTTGTTTGTTTGTTTGTTTGTTTTTGTTTGTTTGTTTGTTTTTTGTTTTTGGGTTTTTTTTTTTCTGTTTTATTGGCCAGATCCCAGCTAGAGAGCATCTTCTGACTTTAAGGAAAGCTCATCATTCTGATTTTAGCTAAAGGTCCGAATATCATTAGGGATGAAAGACAGCGTAGACACTGGCCTAAGGTACACAGTGTCTCAGCACAGAGAGACATTGCAAAGGAGGCCACAACCCACTATAAGTTTTCCCATCCCGAGGTAAGCTCTATTTCCTCATCTCTTAATCAGAGATGTACTGTGAGTTCCTTTCACCCCAGCATGTAGTGGGAATGGCAAGGGGTCTGCGACCAAGGAGACTGAAATGTCTGTACTCCTGTTTTCTTCCAAAACTGCTATACAAGCCTGAAGTAACTCACAGAGGATGAGGGTCCAGGGAAGAAAACCCCAAGACTCTCCAGCCAACAGCTGCACAACCAAGAACCATCCAGGCCCAGCCAGCCTCTTGTCAACCTACCAGTCAACTGCAGAAGTGGAGGTACTTTCAATTTCTCATTACCTCAAGCTGTAGCTTTCCCGCCCATCAATAGACAAGTGACACAGTTGGGGATGGCAGATGAGAACTCAGGGACTGTGTGTCTGGGACTGTCAGGGTGGGGGGACTCTGGAGACTAATGCCAAGGTTGTTCTTGATCATGCCCTTACTGATGTTTACAACGTGCATTAGTTCCAAAATAAGAGCCTCCTCCCCGAGCAGAATCCTTCCCAGAATGTTCTAGCATGGATGGTTGGAGAAGAGGGCTGAGAGTTCCAGGAACTCTATGAACTGCAGCCCTCTCCTCTTTTGCCTTGTGATATGTGGACTCCATTATCAAGGCCCTAAGAGAGTAGGTGAGGCCAGTCGGCAAATAGGAGGCCAAAGGTGACCCCAATATGACTGGACACACTCTAGCCTTGGCCACACACATTTACTCAAGTGATAGGAAAGAGTCAAGCCATCTTGGCCACTATCAGGATCCTGAAGGGCTACTGTGCACTGCACACATAATGGTTCAACAGCACATACTCCATCTTCACTTCCCGACTCATCTTCTCCCAAGGAACTACATTTCCCAGATTCCCTTGCAGCTGGCTTCCTGTAGAGTTGACCAATAGGAGGCACTGGTGGGAGACTGAAAGGTGAGAGGAGAGAGAAGGCACCTATGGGCTTCTGGTTCTGCCTCCTAGAGCTTCTGGGAATATTCCTGCAGCCTGGCTGGACTGCAACCCCCAGGTTCCTGGGTGGTTACACCAGGTAACCAGGCCAGGGTGAGGTCTCCTAGGCTACCATTCCCAAGACACAACCAACTCTCTTCTTTTAGTTACTATGCAGCTTTGAGCCTTGGTAACCAGTTCCTTGTGTTATACTGAAATATCTAGAACAGTTTCTGGGTTCCTGCCTGACCACTGACAGACAATGGCAAACATCTGGAAAACTTCTGACTTACCCTGTGAATCCTTGAATTAACTGTAGCCCAGGCCACCACAGTGCCAAGAACACTAGGCACCCCAAGTACTCCACCCTTACATCATCAGATCCAGATCAGAATTTCAGTCCCTTCTCTTCTGCCCAGGCTGGCCCCACACTCAACATTTCTGCTGGACTCTTTCCAACTTCTCCCCCGGTTCAGACACACCCCTCAGCTCAGGATGCTCTCATGTGTTGGACTTCTCCCACCAACTCCATCCCTGTCATCCCTATTTTTCTCTAGGGAAGTGACAGATGGATGAGTTAGCATACAGTGTCACAGGGTATCACTCTTCCTTGGGGTGACTTGTTTCTTCATTGAGACCTCACCTGGGTCACCACACACAGCTGCCCAGTCTGTCACTGCACCACTGAGGTGTTGACCATGACATCAAGCTCCCCTGTTTGGAGCTGAGCACCTACAGTTAGCCTGAGAGCCCTGCCTTTCTAAAGTACAGTGGTTAAATGGGAGGAATACACTGGTAGAAAGAGCTCATTGAGAGACATCAGGATCCGAGAGACCATTGATAAGATTCTCTGAATCCCTTTCCTCTCTAGAAAACTCACCATAAGTTTGTTTGTTTGCTTGTTTATTTGAAGCAAAATACTTTTCAACACTTGTGCTTCCAGAGCTCTCAATCAGCATGTGGGGGGAGGGGAAGATGACAATGGTGACTGTGGGTATGGCAGGTGGTATCCTAGGGTCTGTTGGGTCTCTCATTCTCTCCCCAGATGGGGTTCCCCTGGCTTCAGCCCAGTGCTGGCTCCTTGAGGTACCAGGTGGAATCCCAACATTTTTCCTGGCAAGTGCAGCCTGGGAGCAGACGCTTTGCACCTTGTTCCTGGCGGGAGAAAAAGATTCTTGATTCCCCTTCCAGAAGCCTCCATCCCTTCCCCGTGTACATACTGTGTCAGCCTGTCCCGAGCTGTCGAGAATAAACAGTGTCATTATCCCTCTGTTGAGGACTGCACACCCTATTCATGCCACTTAAGACACCAGATAAACAGTTTCTTCGTTCCATAATGAAAGGAATATTTCATTTTGCAGAGCTCAGGAGCCATTTATGGAGCGTAAGAAAACATTTATCCTGTGTTTTGGTAATAAACTGACCTGGAAGTTGGTTCTTTAGGCAGTGGCTGGGGTGTGATTCAGTGTTCTCCGAAGCTGGTGTGCGTAGGAAGCGAGGAGCATGGGGCATGAAGTATGGGGAGAGATGAGGCCCCCAAACACCCTTTCAGTTACCGAGTTAACTTGTTGGAGACAATCCTATTGGGTGCCTGTCGTTGTTATTCCCAGTTCACAGCTGGGGAAACTGAGGAAAGGAACGGCTTTGGAACTTTCCCCAGTGGTAGGACCAGCATTTGGTTGTGTTGTGTATTAAAATACAAGCAGTCTGCCTCCAGAACTCACTTTCTTAAATACTGCCAGAGATGTGTTCTTAGCCTAAGAAAAGTCTAGAACATAGAACGTACCAAGAGGAGATGAAGGGAGGGGGTAGTTTATAAAAACACAGGATCATCCTCCATCTTGGCACCTGCTCTGATTTGCTACAAAGACTGTGGGTCTCCAGAGAAAGGATGTGAGGGCCTTGCCACAGGGTCCTTTCAGCCCCAAGGGATGACACCTGCAGTTCTGGCCTCTGCTGTTCTAGACTGTCATTGTGGCCCTGCACAGGGCTTTGCTAGCTGGCCTCTACTTGTAACCTGTACTGGGGAATTTCAGAACAGAAATGGGAACCTAGACCTGTCCTCTGCAGTCCTGAGGCTTCCTGCAGTGTCTGCTTCATCCCTCTCTTTTTCTGCCACCTCCTGCCAGCAGCCAGACCTCACCTGCCCTATCCAGAAGCAAGAGCTGATCCCAGGAAGAACCAGAAATGGCTTGGATGAACATTTTTTTGATACTTAATTTACATTTCAAATGTTTCCCCCTTTCCAGGCCTCCCCTTTGGAACTCCCCTATCCTCTCCCCTCCCCCACCTCTATGAGGGTACTCCCCCACCCACCCACCCACCCACTCTCGTCTTCCCTACTTGGCATTCCCCTATACTGGGGCCTCTAACACCCTCAGGCCCAAGGGCCTCTCCTCTCCCTGATGGCTAACAAGGCCCTCCTCTGCCACATATGTGGCCAGCACCATGGGTCTCTCCATGTGTTTTCTTTGGATGGTGGTCCAGTCTCTGGGAGCATGGGGGGAGGGTTAGGCCAGTTGACACTGTTGCTTCCTCCATGGGGCTACAAACTCTCTCAGCTCCTTCAGTCCCTTCCCCAACTCCTCCATCTGGGACCTCACACTCAGCCCAATGGTTGCTGTGAAGTAAATCTTGGGTATTCCGAACTTGTGGGCTAATATCCACTTATCAGTGAGTACATACCATGTTCGTTCTTTTGTGGCTGAGTTACCTCGCTCAGGATGATATTTTCAAGTTCCATCCATCTGCCTGCAAATTTCATGAAGTCATTGTTTTTATAGCTGAGTAGTACTCCAGTGTGTAGATGGACCACAGTTTCTGTATTGGATGAACATTTAGTGACATCACATTCCTGCCAAAAACAGACAAGCAGAGAAATGTTGCAAAATCACAATAATGTGCCCTTCCTTATTAAACCCCAGGCCTGCCATCTGCTGCAGAGTCAGAATAACAAGACAAACAAAACAAAATAATACCCAAAGAGGCAAAAGCAACACACACACACATACACACACATACATCCATACACACTCACACACACACATACACACACATACACCCACATTCACACACATATACACATACATACACACACATGAGAGAGAGAGAGACAGAGAGACAGAGAGACAGAGAGACAGCGAGATAGACAGACAGATGGACAGACAGACAGACAGACAGATGCAGTAGTAGCACTGCGCTCATAGAGTTCATCTTTCTGGCTGTTCCCATGGTGCTAGCATTGTCTGGAAGAATGGAGAGTGGGTTCCTCCCCAGCCAGACGCCCTGGGCTTCGGTCCCACCCACACCCCTGCAGCTTCTTGTGTTAAGCCAGTCCCTCCCCTTCTCTAGGTTTTAGATAGTAATGAGGTTTCCTGAGCTGATGTTGGCACACAGGCTTGTGTGTTGTGCTGGTTGTTTTTTGTTGTTGTTTGTTGGGTTTTTTTGCTTTTGTTTTGTTTAGGGCCAACTTGACACAAGCTAGAGTCATTAGGGAAGAGGGAACCTCAACTGAGAAAACGCCTCTATAAGGATGGCCTACAGGCAATGTGAGGCCTTTTCTTAATTAACAATTGATGTGGGAGGGCTCTGCTCCCTGTGGGCGGTGCCGCCCCTGCATAGGTAGTCTTGAGTAGTATAAGAAGACCAAGCTGAGGGAGTGACAAAGAGCAAGCCTGTAAGCAGCATGCCACTGTTTGCCTTGACATCCTGAATGGACAGTTATTGAGGCATGGAAGCCAAATAATCCCTTTCTTCCTCAAGTCGCTCTGAGTCAGTGTGTTGTCAGAGCAATAGAAAGCAGGCTAGAACATGTGCCTGTGGAGTGCCGAGGGCAGTGTGTGCGTGCGCACGCGTGCGTGCATGTGTGCGTGTGTGTGTGTGTGTGTGTGTGTGTGTGTGTGTGTGTGTGTGTGTGTGCGCGCGCGCACGTGCGTGCACAGCAGTGGTCAGCCCAGGGTGTCTTCCTCACTCACGTTGCAGCTTATATTTTGAAGCGGGCTCTTTCTGAATCTGAAGCTCTTGCTCAGCCAGGCTGGCTGGGCAGCAGGTCCCAAGGAACCTCCTGTCCCCACCTTTCCTGCGCTGGCGTTACATGTCATCACAGCCATCTTTTATGTGTGTGCTGGGGATCGGAAGTCAGGTCCTCAAGCTTGCATAACAGGGACTTCAGCAAACTGAGCCATCTCCCTAGCAAGGACAATGCTCAGCATCCTGATCAAACCGGAGACTGGGCAGCTAGGACTGTCTTCTCTCCCTACCGTACCAGATTATCATCAACCTGGAGACCCCCAGCAAAACAAATTTCTCCTGCTCAACTTTGGAGGTCAGAATCTTGAAATGAGTCTCATTTGGCAAAAGCTGAGGTATCACCAGACTGCTTCCTCCTGTAGGATGGAGCCCAGGGAAGCCCATTCTTTGCCTATTCTAGCTACCAAGGTTGCCAGAATTCTTTGGCTCAGAGCTACATTTCTGCTTTTGTCTAGAGAGCTGCCTCCTTCTCTCTGGCAGTCAATCCTTCCTCTGTTGTGTAAGGTAACATTCACTGTTTTGGGGGGGGGGGGACGACTAGGATGTGGATAACCTCTGGCATTCTTAGTCATCCTATGTCAGAGAAAGACTAGAGCATATTGAAGTAGTTGGATGCTTTTGAGGAGGAAGGTAGAGAATCCTAGCACAGCTTGTCCAAGAGGGCATCACTCCCTACATCTCTTAGTGGAGACAAGCATAGAAACAAAGCCCCTGGCAGACAGGTATGGGTTTGCCCTCCTCTGCCTGTCCACCCACTCACCCATCCACATCAGCCACCCGCCATTCCCCCAGTCATATAAATGCTTGCGAAATGCTAGTTCAACCCTAGAAGAAGCAGGGAGGTGTTCATAGACAGCTAAAGACCTGTCTTTACATCGCTTTTCTATTTGGTTTTGACTTGATCCTTTTGTTCATTTATTTTGTCTTGTTCTTTTGGAATAGGGTCTCAGGCAGCCTTGAATTCACTGTGTAGCCATGGATGATTTTGAGCTTCTGATTCTCCTGCCTGAGCCCACCGCCTGAGCACAGAGATTACAGGTGTATCTGTACACAATGGTGTAAGTGTGCACCCTTGTCCACTTAGTCCAGTGCTGGGGATGGAACCCAGGCCCTTGTGTATGCTAGGCAGGCACTCTGCCTGCTGAGTCCTAGGCCCAGGCCCTATGCACTCATCTTGAAGGTCTGCCTATGGAAGGCAGTTGTTCTTTGAGGAGGGAAGAAGGTCAGGCTGTAAAAGAATGGAGCTGAGAAAGGGAGGGGAGCAGAGGGGCTCTACCTCTGAGCAAGGGAGACCAGCAGTGCCTCCCTAGTCAAGGATGAGGAACTGGGCGTGGACCCTCTTTCCTCTTCTCCTTCTCAACACCACCACTCAACCATCAGAGATGGCACCGGAGCCTCTGGAGACCTAAGGCCAGTGGACACCGAAAGACAAATGACCAAGAGCCACCATGTGATCTTACAGCGATCTCCCAAAACACTCTGAGAAATAGGAATTAAAACAATAGAACTGGTTGAAACTATATTTTTGCCAACCATGAAACGTGTTTCTTTGTAATTTGAAACTTTGAGAATCAATGTATCTTACAACTAATAATATGTCGTGACATAATTAATGTGGCTTTTTCTCATAAAACACAAAATAATGGTGTGACATCAATGAGACGCAATACAAAGCAAATATGACCAGAAGAACACTTTTATAAGTAAGTACTCGTAAGTACTTCTTTCTCCATAGAGAAATTTCAATGTGAATTTAAGTGTCTAGATTCATATTAACATAGTGGGAGCTAAATGCCCTAGTTGCTGCTTGGGGAAGAGGTATCCAGCATAGCAAATTTCAGATTAAAAAAAAAAAAAAAAAAAGCTAAACAATGGTCTTTAAGGAGCAACAGCAACAGCAAGAGGCTAGGACATGGATTTTCATAGTTAGCGGCCAAACAGCGTTGAACTAGCTCCTAGGCCTAGAACTAGTGAGGGGTCTCTCTTTAATCCACCCCCATTATGTTTCTCTCTCTCTCTCTCTCTCTCTCTCTCTCTCTCTCTCTCTCTCTCTCTCTCCCTCCCTCCCTCCCTCCCTCCCTCCCTCCATCCCTCCTCTCTCTCCCCTCCCCAAGGATTGTCCTGGACATGTGGGGGAAATAGAACTTCCTACACAGGAACAAGATCCTAAGCCCCTGTCACCTCCTTTCTGGATCCCAACCCTTCTCTGAGAGTCAGGAACGATGCCTGTGTTAACCCTGCAGAAATAGTTTAGCTGTGCCAGGTCTGATACGTAGTGCCGTCCATGTGATGTCCAGCATTCACTTTATCAATATGACTCTTACAGCCCGTACCTTACTCTTCAGGGAACTTCAGTCATGTCTCTGCTAACGTCCCTCAAGACTGAAGTTAGGTCTTTGACTCTGTGAACACTTCCTCCCTCATTTAGGGCCAAGCAAGCTTTTAGCAAGTTTTTATAGGATTAGGGAATAAGGAATGGAGCCTGGTCTCCCTACATAGCAAGTACCAGGACAACCAGGGCTACACAGAGAGATACTGTCTCACAACGAAACAAAATCAAAAGAATGACAACAGAATTCCCAATAAATACATGTATGGATGCATTCATGCACAAATAGATGAACGGGCTGATCAATGAATGCACAAATGCATGAATGGATGTACAGAGAGGCACATGCACAAATGCATGAATGGGTAGATGAATAGATGGACAAATGACATGCATACACACAGATACATGGATGGATGGTTGGAACTATTTAGATATCTTTTGCTCTAGAATCATCAAAACAGACTAAAACAGGATTCCCCTGTGACTGCTGTTTGAAGTCACTGAGATAGGGCTAGATTTAGAAAGCTCCAGCCAGTTTATTCAATATCACAAATGAGTACAAATGACAAAGTTCCCCCAAAGTCCAGAAATCCAGATGGGTGTCTGCTTCTGGCTAAACACGCATGATATATTCTTCTTAATAAAGCCAGGCTCGTGTCCTCAAATTATCCAAGGAATACATTTGCCCACCCACAGCGGTGGGGGAAGCGATTACTTATTAATAAGGCAATAGCTAAATCTAATTATATCCCCATCAGAGGCAGCTGGTAATAAAACCCGGCTGGTCTTCCAGAGCTTGGTGACCTCGCTGACCTCAAATCAAAGTTTAAACCATCCTTCAGCTTCCCATACACCCCCAGCACACCTCCCAATTACGAGAACCCTGGTGCCTCTGTCTGCCAGGGGTCAGAGGTCGCTGCATGCACTAGATGGCTGGGAGCTGGGATGGGACTTTAGAAATCTCATTATCCTGTTAACCATACATTTATCTGACAAGATAAAAGAGACTAGGTGACCAAGCTATCATTAAAGATTAATAGAAAGTATAAAAAATTCAGCTGCAACGAGCATCGCTGTTTAGGGCTTGTGATCGGCCTGACAGGGTTATTAATCAGGGAGCAAAAAAGATTTAGGTCTTTGCTCTTGATATTTTTCTATTTTTATTTTCAGGGTTTTTTCCCCCCTTCTTTCTGTCTTAAGTCATTACCTTGTCTCCTACCACCTCAAACTGGAGGTCAGAGGAAGCTGCTGTTAATTGGTTCTTCTGTTTTTTTTTTTTTTTTAAATCATAACCCACTGGGCCAATTATAAAATTGCCAGGACTCAGAAGGCTGCTGATAGACTGGGACAGGAATTCGAGCTGCTTCCCAGAGCTGCGCCCCCCTCCTCCAGTGCAGCCCTGTTTGTTGGCAGGGAAAATCGATATGTTTTTAATTTAATTCAGTCCTGGAAGGCACACCCAAGCCCCAAGACGCCCTCTCCTCATTCGTGATTCCATTTCAATTTTACATGAAAAGATTTTCCAGCCCACGCCTACGGAGGCATCAGAGGGCAGGATCCTCCTCCTCATCTTTTTTTAAGGTGTAGGGAATCTTTTTTATTCTTTCTGATACTATCTCTTAGCTCCCACCCACCCCTACTGCCCTGCATCTCCCCTGCATCCTCCTCCTTTTTGATCATAAATCAATGTCTTTTTCCTGGGCTGCCCTGAGAGACACCAGCCCTGATGAAAACTGAGCTGATCCTCCACCACCACCCTAGGCCCAAGACAAAGAGAAAGGGTGGGGAGAGAGGCTGTGCAGAGCCCCCAAAGCTTTCTTGGACTCAGGCAAGGCTCAGAAGTCTGTCCTGGGAGCCATGCTGGCCAAAGCTCTGCACGGTTCTGGGACCAAGTGCTCCAGGATGGAGCCCTGGGATGTTCCTGCAGTTTTCCCGAATTCTCCACTGCTGCCTAGTGACATCAGGAGAGTCGACTAGCCTGGCTGAGCTGCTGCCTCGGTTGGATAACGGGCACCCCCCTCCTCCCTCCCTGACAGGCTGTTTGAAGATCAAATGGAATCCCTAAGAGCCGGCTATTGTAATCGCTTCCTACTGCATTTCCGTTTCCTCCCCAAGCCATTAAAACTAATCTGATAGATCAATTAAGGGTAAAATGTGATTGGCTGACCTCTGGATAGCTGCCAGAGTTCAAGGACTTTTTATTCCCGTTTAAGCATTGTGCCCCTCACCCACCAATATGACCTCCCTCCAAAGCATGCACGCAGGTGCCCACCTAGTGGTAGTGAGCTGTCCAAGGCCACATCTTCCCTCAGGAGGAGCTGTCCTTGCCTCTCGGAGCACAGTTTATTATCTATATCAGGAAATATTCTCATAAGGGTCAAAGGTCAGAGTTGAGCACATAGGGTTCAGGATCCAGCCCAGGAAGCCAAGGTATGTGGAACAGAATGAAAAAAAAAATCAGGAAAAGAAAGCACAAGTTGGAGTTGGAAAGAGGCTAGGTCAGGAGAAGTAGCTCAGGCTGTGCACTGAAAGAAGTCTTTCAGACCTTTAAAATGATGTGTCTGCAGCTCTGAGGCTCAGGGCCAGACCTGATGGTTTCTGGGTCTGGCAGCGCTAGACACTGTAAATCAATCTGCCAGCCCAGAGCTGGTGAGTGTGATGGGGAAAGAATGCTTCCTTCCTCTAGAAAGCCGCACAGGCAAGGAAGAAGCAAAGTGGGTTGTGCGGATGATGTTAACCAAGAGAGCAGCATGGGAAACGTCACATTTCTGGACACAAACTTCCAGTGACATCATGCAGAAAGCAGGGAAAGGAAGAGGGAGGAACTGAGCTAGGAGCCCTAGGGAGGGTGGCCATGCACCTGTCCAGGGAAGACCCCGCCAAGGCCATGCTGGGACAGCAAACCTAGGGAGAGCTGGATGTGGCAGCAGAGGGGCTGGCTGGGTGATCCCATTTATCCCTTCATCCCAGTCAGAGATCTATCCCTGCCTAGGAGGGGGTGGGGGTGCAGGGGGCTGGGATGTTGGGGTGCCCAGTGTCAAGACGCCAGAGTTGCTTCTGACCTTTCTCCCCCACCTCTTCTCACTGGTCCCAACTGCAAACGTGGCATTGATTTTGGAAGCCCTGCATGGCTAGTGATTTACTAGGTGTGTATCTGGGTCATACTTACAGTTGAAGATGTTCCCTTAAGCATTACGGCTCATTGTTGGAAGGTTGAGCATTTGGGAAACATATCAGGAAACAAAATCTGAGACAGACATGTGAGCAGGCCTCGCAGACAGACAGACAGCATCCTCAGCTGCCTCCAATACTTGGAGGACTCTGGGGCCAAGAAAGGCATTCCGGGATGGAACGTGCATCCTAGGGGCTGTAAGTGCATGTGTATAGCTTTCAACTGTTTTGTGTCACAGAGGGTAAAGCAGCAGTGTCTGTAAAGAGCCTACTAGTGTCTAGGTAGGTGCTTTGCACATGTTTTAACATATTCTTTAATCACCAGCGGGGTAAAACAATTATACCATGGGCATTGTCAACTCTGTGATCAGGCAGTTTTCTCTTGTCCTTGGCAAAGCTATTTACTAAACATTAACCAGCACACCCCTAGTTTGGGCAAACATCTTCTCTTCCATCTTGAACTCATCGAGGCCATGTCTATGTAGCTCTCAACTCCCTCCCCATTAACACCCCCTCCCCCCCCAGCATCCAGGAGGTGTGGCTCTGTTCTCAAACAAAGAACTCCATCCTAGACAGTTGGCTTCTGGAGGAGGAGCATCATAGTGAGGCTGCCCCAAATAGGATTGTTCTGGCCCAGCCCTGCGTGTGTGCGTGCGTGTGTGCGTGTGTATCTCTGGAAAACCCTGGCCTGTGGACATGGGACAGCTGTGTGCTTATCTCCAGCAATCTTGCCCAGGTTCCCACCTGTGGAAGAGGGAACAAGCAGAGATTGTTTACTACTGATGTAGTGAAGTGAACTTGCCCCAGGCCTCCCCAGATCCCTGAATCTTGCACAACGGGGAGGCAAAATTGAATCAAGGAGTACTGTAATAGAAAGCTCACCACACCTGGCAGTGCAGCCCAGCGTGGATCAGTACAGGTAGGGTTACAGGGGCCATCATCTAGCTTTTTGTAAGGGACAGAGGAGAGCAAGAAGCAGGTGGAACAGCATGCCCTGGGGGTATCCCTGGATCCATAGGTCTGAAGCTGTAACCAGCATCTGGGCCATGACTGACTGGACACTGGGTAGGGTGGGGTCTTTAGAAAATAGACTCAACCACAAGACAAATCACTCACAAGGCAAAGCTCTGTGGCCCTAAACTCATACACATAGATGACCCCAAAGCCCTTGCTTGAGTTTGGATGCCAATAGTCTTGACCAAAACTTGACTGTGTCACTCTGGAGTTGGGAAGTAGTCCTTTAAGAATTGAGAGGATGTTGGCAAGTTCACACTTTTTTGGTGTGGGGAAATGAGTTCTTGCTCTCCCCAGATGGAGCCAGCCATGATTAGATGGGGCCACCCCATGTTCCTCTAGTACATGTTCACTCTTCTCCCATGAAACACTCACCCAAAGCCAAACAGATACTGACACCAGGTGTCTTAGTCACTGTTGCATTGCTGTGATGGAACACCATGATCAAGGCAACTCTTTCTAAAAGAAAGCATTAACTGGAGGCTTGCTGTGATAAAACACCAAAACACAAAAGCAACCCGGGGAGGAAAGGGTTAATTTAACTCACACTGCCATGGAGCAATCCATCCCTAAAAGCAGTTGTGGCAGGAACCTGGAGGCAGAAGCTGAAGCAGAGACCATGGAGGGTTGTGGCTCACTGGCTTGCCCCTCATGGCTTGTTCAGAAATTCTTTCTTATAGAACTCAGGACCACCAGCCCAGGGTGATACCACTCACAATGGGCTGGGCCCTCCCACATCAGTCACTAAGAAAATGTCCTACAGCCTGATTTTATGGAAGCATTTTCTCAGTTAAGGTTCCCTCCCCTCAGAGGACTTTAGCTTGGCATCAAACTGGAGAGCACAGAGTCCATGATCATCATGGCAGGAAGCAGACAGGCATGGTTGCTGGAGTAGTAGTTGAGAGCTTTACATCCTGATCTGCAGTCAGCATGCAGAAAAAAGAGACACTGGGCCTGGCATGGGCTTTTAATGCCTCAAAGCCCACACCCAGTGACACCTCCTAATCCTTCCCAAACAGTTCCACTAACTAAGGACCAAGCATCCAAACATATGAGTCTATGGGGTCCATTTTTAATCAAACCACTACATCATGTTTGCAGAGGTCCTGACCAAATAAACTTCGTTCCTTTTAAATTTCCCAACTTGGGGAATTTTGTTACAGCAACAGAAGATGATCTAGGCCAATAATACTGAGAGGCAGACTCACAGTCATTGTAGGCGAAAGGACTCACTTCAACCCTCACCTCAAGACTGGTCTATTCACATGCCAGTCTCAACTGTGTTTGCTGAAGAAACAAAAGTGAGCTCTTGTCTCTGGACCTGGCTTTTCTTGGGCCAGGCCTCAGTTTCCCTATATGAACACTGATCTTTATGGGCTCAGTGGCAGTGGCACTCCTCTGAACCTTGCACTGCTGCCACCTTATTCTTCTAGGTATTTGATGATTGATTGATTGATTGATTGATTGAGTTAGTTAGTTAGTTAGTTAGTTAGTTAGTTAGTTAGTTAGTTAGTTAGTTAGTTTTTAGACCAGGTCTCATGTATTCCAGGCTGGCAATGAACTCCTCATGAGCCAAAGATGGCCTTGCACTGCTGATCCTCCTGTCCCCTAGGACTGCAAGTGTATCCCACCATGCTCAATTCATGTGATTCTGGGTGTTGAGACCAGGCCTCCTGCCTGCTAGGCTGCCACTCTAGCCAGTGAGCCACTTCCCCAGTCTTTATTTTGGGTACGTCCAATCTGGGTGTCCAGCCTAGATTGCAGGGTGACTAAGCATTTGAGAGGGCTTAACATGTCCATCTGGTAGGCCAGGCTAGGGGACCCCTGGGTCATGACCTAGTCCCTGTGCAAGCCTGTCTGTCACCTGCAGATGAAGGGGCTACTTCTTGGATCCCATCCAACTGTCTAGGAGCACTCTTCATGCCTGCCTGAAGCAGCTGCCAAGAAACAACCATGAGATACACAGAAACTCAGCACGTGTCACCAGCATCCCTAGGTAGAATGCCAGAGTCATGCCAATATTCCTACAGCTACTATTCCAGGCAGCAGAGTAGACAGAGAGTTAGGGGGGCCTGGGCTCCTAGAAGCCAGTCCCTAGTAGATATAAGACAAAACAGAGCAGGGGCTCAGGTTGCCTGTACCCCATCCCACAACCTTTAGGGATCGAGTGAAAAAGAGGGATGGGGGAATAGTTCCCCATGCCCTCTGCCTGTTATACATATAATAATCCGTTCCATATCTTCTTTATAATAACTCAAGAAAGCAGTTACAATTGCCCAACTGCTCAATTGAAGGTCAGCCTTGGATCCTGTCCTCCCTAGGGTCACTTTGTCCTTTAGGGGTGATATCATTTGTACTGGTTAACACGCCTTCAACAGATCCACTGTTGTGGGCTGTAGGTTTGTGCTATTGGCAGAGGTTTGGGGAATGATTCTACTGGGTAAGGCCATGAGGGTGGAGCCTCCCACGATGCAAGCAGTGCTCTTATAAGAGTGGGCCGAGTTCACCTCCCTCTCCCTGTGCACAAGGCAGGAGAGGGCCCTCACTGGAGCTCAGCATTGCTGGCTGCAGAGCCCAAGTCTCCAGGATCCAAACCCAGAACTCTGAGGAACTAATGTTTGGTCTTCAAGCTCTCTCACTAATGGGTTCTCTTACCACAGCCTGGGCCAGCTGAGACAAGAGGCAGGAATCAGCCACCCACTTCCTCCACACACCCGTTTTCACACGTTAGTGATGACTCTGCCTCTCCTGTCCATGCTGTGGGTGCACTGGGCCCTGCTGATCCCAGCTCACCAGAGTCTCACATGTGCGTCCATATTTGTCATATTAAAATTACTTGTCCTCTACAAAGTTCACACTCAAGAACCCTACATTCAAGTTATCTGAATAAATAAATAATCCTCACATTTTGAGTAAGTTTAGGATTCTGTGTTGGTCAATTTTCATAGCGATTCTAGGCCATACGCAGCCCATGGACCCCAGAGTGACCTTACCTGGTAGAATATCTTGCAGGGATGTCAGGTTTTGTTTAGGAGACTATGAGGTGACCTAGAAAGGACTCCCAAGTATGTGAGGTCCTAAAATGGGTGAGAGCAAGCAGTCTGGTGTGACTGCCTCTCAGGTCAGAGGCTGTTTGGTCTCCAGACTCCAGACCAACCTTCCCTTGGGGCTATAGCCACCATAGAGACCCAAGAGCCTCAAGACTCAGAGTGCTCCAAGATGGTCCTGAAGGCCTTGCCTCTCTGCCCTTGGTACCTTCTCTATATTGTCCCTCTTACCCACTTGCTGTTTCTTTCAAGTAAAAAGTCTGCAGTCTCTATCCCTCAATGTGGTTCCAGTGCCAACAAGAAAAAGAACTTGCTTTCTGGACCATTCCATACCAGCAAAGTAAAACAAGCAAGCCTTCCTTTGGCCTTCCTCCTGTCTAGCCCTGTGCCTGACCCTCCCCTCAGGGCTTCTTCAGAGGGAGAGGAACAGGAAGCCCCTAGAACTCTAAGAGACTGACAGCTAACTAAAGGCCCAGAGGGTTGAGACACATGGAGCAGCTCCGGCTGGAGGCATGGCTTTCCTGCTGTCAGCCTTCACTGCATACAGGGCTGGGGCAGAGGTGAGACTGGAAGATGAGGAAGGGCCTGATGAGCAGGCAGAGCCTGAACGGGCCTGAGGGAAGATCTCGAAAGGCCTGGGAAGGAGGGGAAGCTGGACAGCTAAGTGCTTTTGCATGAGGGATCTCCTGCTCCATCTTCCAAGGACCCCTGTTAGG
This sequence comes from Uromys caudimaculatus, assembly GCA_028551405.1. Classification (NCBI taxonomy): domain Eukaryota; kingdom Metazoa; phylum Chordata; class Mammalia; order Rodentia; family Muridae; genus Uromys; species Uromys caudimaculatus. Next base: position 57,305,248 of record CM052706.1, read on the forward strand.
CACCATTGCATTTCCTCATGGGTCAGATAAGAAACGGAGGTGAGCAATACTTCCGGCCAAGCTGATAAACTGAGTGGGGCCTGTACTCTCAGATCCTGGTAGCCAACCTCACACTAGTAAAAATGCTATAGAGCAGCTAGCAAACTTGATTTTCTTTGCTTTCTTTCTCTCTTTAAAATACATGTTAAAATGTATTTGCTTACTTAATTAATTATTAGCAGAGTTTTATGTAGCCCAGGCTGGCCTCTCACTGCTATGTTGCCAAAGAGGACTTGATCTTCTGATCTTCCTGTCTTCACCTCCCGCGTTCTGGAGTTAAAGGTCTGCGCTGTGGTTTATGTGGTGCTGGGGATGGAGCCCAGGGCTTTGTGCCCACTGAGCTACATCCACTAGTTCATTTTTTTAAAAAGACAGGTCTTAGTCTGTAGCTTCAAACTCTCCCTCCTTCTATTTCAGCCTCCTGAGTGATGAAATTACAGTTATGGCACCCTCAGAAGGAGGGGAAACCTCAGGTGGCCAGGACCTGTAAGCTCTTCTCACTTCACAAGCCAGAGTCATTCTGAGCACCAAAGTGGCCCCTGACAGAAGGATGTCTGATAGAGAGGGTCCTCTTCCATATCATAGAGAGGGTCTCCAGGAAGTGGGGGGTCCCTGGTGGCAAGGACAGCAGCTGTCACCAGACTCCGTCCCTTCTGCTCTCACTGCAACTCCGGAGGGCAGAAGGGACAAGACCTGTACTTGGTGACACTGTCTGATCAGCAACTTGAGCAAAACTTAATTGCTTCCCTGAACCTGAGAAATATCAAACGGCATAAATAATCGTGCTTTAAATTATTAATAAAGGCATTTACATCTCGAGTTTTGGAGCATGAAAATTAATTTAATTTCTTATGTTAAACTGGCTGGGGAAGCACGTGATTTCAGGATTTGGAGATGCCAAGGGCAGAGAAGAAAAGGAAGATGGGGTGTGTGGGGTCTTGGGCATTTTGTACTGAAAAAAAAAATCCCAAGAATAGTAAGAAGAGATGGGTAGAAAGGAAAGGAGGAAGAGAGCTCTCGTGCAGACTCAGGTACCCTCTGCCTCTAGCCCTGCTATCTGCAGGGACCCTTACTGTAAATGAACTTCAGGACTTTGGCAAGCCTGGGTTTGTGTGGAGGGAGAGTTCCTGGCTTTCAAAGGCAGATGTGATTCAGTTCAGGATGAAATGGGTTCATCTGGTGGGCTTGGAAAGTAGACCCAAAGCATCAGCTGGAATCAGGGGAGCAGCCCAGAGCCCCATCACCAGCTGACAGTCTCCCTTTGCTGCTTTTCTTCTTCAGTCGCTGGCAGCAGATGCTAGAACTATCCCTGTGTCTGCATCCCAAGGAAGCTCCTTCCTGGCTGACAATGTTTGGCTCAGATTATTTCCTTTGAGCCTCAGTCTGTTCTGTAAAATAGGTGTAGTAAGGCTGGCTCATGACTGCACAGATATAGCAGACTGTTTAAGGACTGCCGAGCTTATGGGAAGGAGGCTTGGTACCAGGAAGGAGGAGTAACCCGAGAAGGTCGGGAAAGATGGGAAACTCCCTTCCAGTTCCTGGGGCTGATTGGAGCTTTGAGACTAGCAAGCTTGAGAACTGGGAGACCACAGCTTTGAAGATCACAGGCAGGAGCTGGGCTGCGAGGAGCTTGGAAACGGGCTGTGGTCCAAGGCAGAAAAATAAACCCCTTTCCTTCCTCTGCCCTGAAAATTCTCTGTTCACACCCTGGGAAGGAGGGTGGTCTCATAAGAGCCGTGCCACTAGCTCTGGGCTGAGAAGAAGAAAGGACAGGCTAGGGGTACCACACAAGACTGCTGCCCGGGCCTCCATTCTCCAGAAACATGGGGGCTGAGGGAAAGCCTTGCTCCCTACACCCCTCTGGGGTGGATGATTGCAAATAGACCCGACTGCTCCCGTCCAAGGCTAGATGTCTGAATGGCAGCCAGGGAAGGCCGAGGGTAGATATGGACATGTGTCAGCTAGTATCTTCTATGCCTAGTTCCTGTGTCATCATGGGTGTCAATCCATAACTTTGCCAGACCATCACATTCCAGACTTTAACTCCCAAATGCACTTGGACACATAATGACCAACATCTTTATTAATAAAGATCCCAGCTTCCACCATACATCTCCTGGCATGTATCCACACCTTGCTCACTCAAGGCCTAACAATCTGGCAAAGTAGCCCCACTTACAGCAAGGTAAATCGAGATCCAAAGGAAGAGGATGTGTCCCAGGTCCCACAGCTTCTTAATCATGAGTGGAGATGAGTCTTGGGTGCTATGGCTCAGCCTTCTGATGGAGCCCAGGGTCCAGCTGATGGGAGGCTAGTGCCAACATCTTTTCTTCCCTCTCCTCCTTTCTTTCTTCTAAAAACCAAAACAACAACAACAACAACAACAAAACCTTGAGCTGTAATCTGCATAAACTCCAGTGACTTCCCTTGGCATTTGACATGGGCACTGTTACACTGTTAACTTCCACCTTGCTTACTGTTTTTAAATTATTTATTTTTCCAGCCTGGTTGAGGTATGATTGACAAAACGTGTATAATTTAAGTTATAAACATGTATCTACACAGGGGAGTGAAGGCCGTAACCAGGCTAATTCATTTCTCCATCCCCTCATCTCCTCTCATAATAAATTTGAAATCTGTATAATTAACTATAGCCATCATGCCACTCATTAAGCCTCCAGAACTTACCATGTAACTGAAAACTCTGTGTCCTTTGGCCACTTCTCCATGCCCCTCACCATGCTCCCTGGTACTTGTGCTTCTGTTCCTAAGAGTTTGACTTTAGAGCCCACAGACAGGTAGGACCATGCAGTTCTTGTCTGTGCTTGGCTTCTTTAGCTTCTTACAACCCTCCAGGTTCCTCCCTCCCTCTCTCTCTCTCTCTCTCTCTCTCTCTCTCTCTCTCTCTCTCTCTTCCTGTGTGTCTGTCTGTCTGTCTCTGTCCCTGTGTGTGTCTGTCTGTCTCTGTGCGTGCGTGCGTGCGTGCGTGTGTGTGTGTGTGTGTGTGTGTGTGTGTGTGTGTGATTTTTTTTTCTCTTCCCCTGCTGATGACGATCAAGGCTGTGTACACCACAGTGAACTTAGGAATCTCTCATTTCTTTTGGCTAGCTATTCAGAAGTGAGATTACTCGTTTGTGTGTGAGTTCTGTTTATAAGTTCTGGAGGAAGCTACATACTATTTTCTGTCAGCCAGCCCTCTCTGTAAACAGACAGTTGCTGGTGTTTTTCAGCTTTGGAGTGTGCCATGTGCAGCCTAGAACTATGTGCTTTGCCTGCCAGTTGTTATGAACCCTTGCTCTCACGTAGAGGAGAGTGTAGTTCAGAGAGTCCAGTGCATACCTCTCATGTTAATGAGTAGAAGACTCGGGTCTCCAGGGGCACCCCTTGAGACACAGTTCTCACTGACAAATCCAACTTGAGCATCTTTTACACAAACTGGAGACACTCAACTTACAGAGTCCTGTGTGCACCAAAACAGGCCTCAGAGCCCCTGGCTCAAGAGCGGCCTCTCAGGCCAAGGGATGCTGCTTGGTTGTGGAGTCCCCACCTAGTATGCACAAAGCCCTGGTTTGGGCCCTAGGAATCATAAACAGCATGGTGGTGCTTGGGCAATGAAGGTAAGAGGATCAAAAGCTCAAGGTCATCCTTGGCTACAGAATCAGTTTTGGGCCAGCCTGCACTACATGGAACCCTGTCTCAAAGCAGGGTTTTGGGTTTTGTTTGTTTGTTTTTTTGTTTTGTTTGTTTTATTTTTGTTTTTGCTTTTGAGACAGGGTTTCTCTATGTACCAGAGCTCTGTCTGTCCTGGAACTTGCTCTGTAGACCAGTCTTGCCTCAAACTCACAGAGATCTGCCTGCCCCTGCCTCCTGAGTACTGGGATTAAAGTACCCAGCAAGATGTGAGTTCCCAAAATACACATGCATGTCCCTTTTCCTAGGCCGCAGGGTTTCACAGTCCAAACTGGGATAGGACAGAGGTGAGGTGACTGACCACTGAGAACACAGTGAGTGGGGCCCAAGCTCAGTGGTGGGCAGGAATTGCCGCTGGCAAACACACATGTCCCTCTATCAGCAGTAGAGTGGAGCAGGGAGTCCCAGCTGCTGTGGGAGTGTCTAAAAGGAATGGCGGTCTAGGAGATGGCTCAGTTGGTCACATGCTTGCTAGCGACATGTCTTAGTTCGTTTCTTGTTGCTGTAGTAAAATACCCTGGCAAACGCAATGCAAGGGAGGAGGGGCTTATTTTGGTTTGCAGTTGCAAACTGTAGTCTCTTGTGCCAGGAAAGGCATGGCTGGGAGAGTGCTGTCACACTGCATCTGGATTCAGGAAACAGAAAGTGAACAGGAAGTGGGCAAGGTTTTAAGGTCCACCCCCAGTGACCTGCTTCTTCCAGAAGACTCTATCTCCTAAGGGTTCCATGACCATACGCCACCAGCTGAGGACCGAGTGCTCAAACACACAAATGTCTGGGGAACATTTCATATTCAAACCACAGCACCAAGTAAGCAGAAGGACCTGAGTTCGGATCCTCAGCTCCCAGGTAAAAGTGCGGTGCAGAATTGCTCATCTACAGTCTGAGGACTCTCATGAAGTCAGGGGTGGAGACAGGTAGAGCTCCCTGTTCAAAGTGACTGAGGGAGATACCTGAGATTAATCTCTGAACTCTACACACATGTACACATGCACATAAACATACACATACATATACACAATAAACAAATAATAAAATAAATATATAAGAGAATTGAGATACTTTATCTTTTATTTATCCTCAGCTACTGGCCTCCCTAATTGCCTTTGAAAAACCAAATTGTAACACTATCTTTCAAAAAATAAAATAAAGTAAAACATCTTAAGGGCTGGAGAGACTGCTCAGCAGTTAAGAGCACTTGCTGCTTATGCAAAGGACCCAGGCTTTATTCCCAGCACCCATGTGGCAGCTAACAACCATCCTTACCTCCAGCTTTACGGGATGCAGTGCCCTCTTCTGGCCTCCGTGGGAACTGCGCACATGTGGTATACAGACATACATGCAAACAAGACACTTATGCACATAAAACAAAAATAAACCAATTTTTAAAAAGTGTGTTGTAAATAAAATTTTCATTAGTGTTTATTAAACACTGCATGTAACCTCAGGCAGAATTTATGATACTACAGAGGTGGTTGGTTTAGCATCAATCTTTAGGTTTTTATTGCAATCCATCGCCCCTCTTCGTAATTATAGTATGAAGTAAACATTTATGTCCATTTTATAGGCTGTGGAGAGCAGTCTGGTATTTCACACCACTGTGGATATTTATGGCTGCTGCTTCCTTTGTGACACAAGGTCACTGCCTTGATTCAGGTGTCTCCGAGACAAGTTGTCTGGCACACCGTTGTATTTGCTGGGTGGCCATTTTGGACTGATGTCTTCCATCTCCGAGATCATCTCTAAGATTGCCATTAGCAGAAGTGAGGTGTTGCCAAATGCCAGGTGTGCCCGAATCCATGTCGAAGCCGGGATGGGAAATCATATTTCCTCAGAAACGGTTTTAACAATGTGTCAGAATGTCCAGAGGCGAGGAAACAGCTCACAGTAAAATGATGGTTGTGCAGTGGGGGTGAGTGTGATCCTTAGAACCCTCATGTAACGAAAGCTAGGTGTGGTAACGAGCACTTGTAATCCAGGCACTGGAGAGCTAGCAACAGGACCATCCCTGGGGCTTGCTGGCGGGTCAGTCTAGCCTAATTGCTCACCAGGAGATCCTGTATCAAAAACAAAACAAACAAAAAACAAAACAGGGTGGTTAGCACTCGAAGAATGGCCTCCAAAGTTGTCCTCTGGCTTCCATGTGCACGCCCACACATGAGTATGCACACATGTGCACATAATAAAGCATGCAAAGGCAACACACATGCTTGTATTCATGTGTGCAGGTGCGTGCGCACACACACACACACACACACACACACACACACACACACACACACACACACACACACACACTTTACCTGAAGGACAGATGGACTGGGCTACCTCTCAGCTTCTATGCCATCCTCTGTGTACTCTAAACCTGCACATGTCCTTTGGTCAGAAGACAAGAGACAGGAAGAACCAGGAGCCACTTACTGGTTTCCCAAGTCCTCAGCCCAGGTTTCGACACCATGAGCCCAGCCCTCAGCCATCTTGCCTTTTTTTCTTTCTCTCAGCCCACGAGCTTCTGGGCCCAGCTTTCCTTCGTGTGAGGCTGTGGGCTGTGGATAACTGGTCCCTATCTATGGCGGTGAGCAAGCCACCTCAGCTATAAATTAGGGGGACAAATAGCTCCTCCAGAGAGTTATGACATTGCATGAGAGCCATTTGTCAACTGCAAAGCCCCTCAAGGCTGTTATGCACAGAGCTCAGCTATGTGGTCAGCAGACAGACCACTGAGTGTATCCGTTTCTCTCAGACTACTCACTGTCAGCCTGCAAACTCAGCAGTCAGGGCACTGAGACAGGAGAATTGCTGCGTATGCCACATCTGCCTGGGCTATACATAGATAGTTCCAGACCAGTCTGGGACACAGTAGAGACTCTGTCTCAAAACAAAATAAAATGTAACAAAGTAAAACAACAAAATCCTGTCTCTCCATGGACCGGGTCTCATGTTTCAGAGGTGAAGCTGCAGAGTCCATAGAAGGTCACCCTGTCCACAGACGCTGCACTGCTCCTGGACGATGCTCTTCTCCCTGGAAGGGAGCCACACTAGGTTCTAGAGTGGCTGCTACCTGGAGTTAGGAGCCCAGCAGCTCTGAGATGGGTCCACAATGGGAAGGGAGCAGAGAGCTTATCAAAAGCCTTTCCCCTCCTCAGCCTTTCCCAAAGGGACCGGACAGACGGTAGCCTGGTCTCCTGAACTGGCCTGACATGTGGGTCTGCTTCCCTGGCCAGACCCCGAAGGGAAGAAAGACTCCATGCTGAGCCCCTTGTTTTCTCCCTGGCCTGACACGAATTAAGCCTCTGCTTTCCATTTTACTGTATAAAAGTTTCCAGGGGCAGTGACTACACAGAACCTCGCAACCACAGGGGGAATGGGGTGTGGCAATCAGAACAACCCAGACTACACAATTGTTCACTTGTGTTCTGTGTCATCTTGGGTCTCTGTGCCTCCAGGCAATTGTATGCATCTTGTACCCTCCCCCATACCGACCTCCAGTCCTGTGAGAGGCCCTGGCACTGAGTCTAGAACCTGCCTGCTGCAAAGCTCTGAGGCACAGGAGACCAGCCAATGGCTTCCTCTTCACCTTCTCCTAGCTCTCTGCTCCTCTCAGAACTCCAGCACCCCTGCAAGCCTCACAGTCCCCACAGACCTTCTGCAGATCCACCCCAGCAAGAGGGACTTGTTCTGCATCCTTCACTTTCTAAACTCAAGGAGAAGGAAGAGGAGGAAGAAGAAGAGGAGGAGGAGAAAAAGGAGGAGGAAGAAGAGGAGGAAAAAGGGGAGATGGAGAAAAGAGGAGAAGAGGAGGAAGTGGTGGGGAAAGGAGGGGAGGAAGAGGATGAGGAGGGGGAGAAGGAAGCTTGGCAAAACTTGCCCAGTGGGGAGGGGAAATGAGGGCCCTCCTGGGCACAGAACACAAGTCCCCGATGCACTGTGGCTGCCTTGTGGTTCCGGCCAGAGGCTCCTGCAAGCACACTGTGGTTGAGCATGATAACTGGCGAGACGATTCAGAGAATTTCAGAAGGTTTTGTAATAAAAGGTGACAGACAGCACAAAGCCTGTGATAACAAGATGCGGGGTCTCGGTGCCAAGAAACTGGGTAGGAGGGACAAGGAGGGCTCACCAGGGCAGGCTGAGGGAGGAAGAAAACACACTCCATTCCTGGCAAGGGAACCAAAATGGAGGCTTTCTCCTTGGCTTTGGAGCAGGGACAATGAATGCGCCTGGAAGGACTCACTTGCTCCTGTCTAGGGTGAGGCTGTGAGGAGGTGAGTCAGGCCTATCCCTTTCTGGGCAAGACGAGTCTGCTCAGTAAGTTCACGTATTCCCAGGCCCAGGCCACTGTCCACTAGGGTCAGCTCTCAGAGGTTCCTCCCAGCAGCCATCCCCTCTCTCTTCCTCGTTATCAATATCGCATGACTCTGGTCAGGAAGACAGGTAAGGAGGGCAGCACCAGGTGGGTGGCTGAGAGGGGATAGCCTGGCGGGCCTAGGATGTGTGGTCCATGAGGCAGACACTCATGGACACTAAGTGGCTGTGGTGATGTCTTCATTCCACAGTACACAGTGAAGTGGAAGGCTGCCTCTCCTCTCTTAGGTACCACCTTGTCTCTCAAGAGCATCCTTCCTTCTTCATGTGCACTGGTGGGATCTTCCCCCTAGATGTTCCGTGTGCCACACCCCCAGCTGTGGTGGCTCAGTGCCTTTGCACATACAGACCCCCTGCTTAGAACAACCACCCCTTTACATTCTGCCTTGCTCTCTCTTGGAGACCCTGTTCAAACCATGCCTGTGTGTCCATCTCTTCAGTGCAGATTCCCGAGCCCCCACAGCAGAACCCACCTCCAGCTTCTCCACCAGGCTGACCATGAAGCCATCTGCTTTGCCCAAATCTCCACTGAAGCCAGGTGTTCTGCCTTCTGCCTTCCATTCAGGTTCTAAGGAGAGAAACTACATCTTAATTTACCTCTGGCTTCTAAAGTCTAGCTAAGAACCAGGCGTTCTGTGTGGGTGGATGGATGGAGTTGATGTCTTTACTATGTAGCAAACTCAAAAGGTTTCTATGTTTTGTCCCTAACTGGTGGCTCTCTTTTAGGAGTGGCAGCTTTAGAGGGTAGGACCTAATGGAAGGAAGCAGCTCTCTAGGGGCACGCCTTGGAACGGTATGTGTTGTCTCTAACCTTTCCTCTGTCTCTCTGTGCATCCTGGCTGCCACAAGGTGAGCTGCTCTGCTTTTCTGTTTCTTTCCACCATGGCACTTCACCTCACCACAAATCCACAGTGATGGGGCCAAGAAACCATAGGCTAAAATCTCCGAAACTGTGTGTGTGTGTGTGTATGTGTGTGTGTGTGTGTGTGTGTGTATACATACATACATACATACTTACATACATACATACATACACTCACACATACATCATTGATATATGCATATATGTATGGATGAATGGATGGATGGATGGGTGGATGGATGGATGGATGGGTGGGTGGGTGGATGGATGGATGGATGGATGGATGAATGGATGGATGGGATGAAGGCAGGGTCTGGTCAGATGAGGGTTCTAGGACACCTCCAGGTAGAGTAAGCACTTTGCAGACCCACTATACAATTCAAGCCCAGCAAAGGAAGGGCTACAGATATGACATGTCCCTTGGGCATGTACCTCCACTCAGACTTTAGACCTGGGATTTCAATGTCTACCAGAAAGCCTTTTGCTTTGCCTTTTGCATGTGAGGCTCTAACAAGGTTTCTCCTCACCCATCCGTAGACTTGAAGACCTTGGGTCCTGAACAACTGTTTGATCTTGTTTAGACCTTAGACCTAGAAAGTATCATGGACACCCAATTTTTTCCTTAGAAACACACCAAAAGATGACAGCTCCTCTGCTTGGTATGCCTCCTACCTCCAGCCTACCATATTCAGAAACAGAAAACAGAGGGCTTGATCCCAAATCAGATCATTGCTCCTCTCTCAGGGAATTCCCCCAGGCTTCCCCCACTTAAAGCCCTCTTAACCATCTGCAGTTCCATCAATGCCCACCCCCAAGAAGGCTCTTCCCACGCAGAGGCACAGATGCCCACCAAGCAAAACCAACACCAGCCACAAGCCAAAGTAGATGCAGGACCAAGGAAGTGACCAGGGGCTAATGGGAACTGGTTTGAATCAGGCCCATCTGATTTGGCTCTGTCTGACTCTGAGCCACCAAGGGAGTGTGTGGTTCAGCCCTGGTGCACTAGAGCCCCTGGGGGACCTCTGGAAACCATGCCTTTCCTAGGCTGGATCTATTGCTGAGCAGATAGAAATCTCACCATATTGCACAGCGTGGGCCCCACACAGGCCCACAGACACACTCACAAACAAGCAGACCATGACTTCCTGGCCCCTCAGCCAAGGTCTCAGGAGACCTTAGCACCTGTTTTTCTTTGAGGCACAGTGGTTTCTAGAGAATTCAGGTTTTTTTTGCATTCCCTCAGAGAACCATTCCGCTCCTGGATTGTGGGCCCTGCCCCCTAGACCATTCTGTTTCCTCCATCTTCTCCACACTCCCTCCTTGGAGCATCTGCTGTACCTCAGGAGGAACTGTCTATCTCTCACACCTACTGTGTGATGGATATGGGCTCTCATCATGGAGAAGAAGGGCTGTGGGGTCAGATACTAAGAGTTCTGAACTCCAGCCCCACCACGAGTCAATCACTGTCCCTAGGGCACCTGGGCTGACCTGGGTGATGCTCCAGCTCCTGTTAGTGTTGTGGCCCCCAAGGTAGTCACCACCTCCCAAGGCCATTCAGAGAATGAATGAAAGGGGCATGTGCATAGCACTTAGCACTGGCACACAGGAAATACTTTCTCCACAAAACAGTGTCTCTCTCCATACAAACCCAAGCTGTAGCCACAAAGGTCCCCAGGCCCTGGAAGAGACAGGGGTTGATCACACACACACACACACACACACACACACACACACACACACACACCCTCAGGAACTATTGTATCAGCCACTCCTTTGGGACACTTGGCACTACGGTGTCACCCACATCTGCTCCCAGACAGGTCAGGTAAACTGCTGGTGAGTTTCCGGAGCAGAATACATCCCGCAGCCCAGCACCAGGCCCAGGTGTGCTGGACAAAGGAGAGAAGTGAGCCTGTTGTACACAGCTTCTCTCTGGCCAAGGGCCCTGCTGGGAAACCAAAGGCTTCAAGCAAGAGCAGCCAGGAAACCTGGCAAGGACCAGATAAGGAAACAGGCTGCAGAGAGGGGAGGCCCTAGGATTTGAAAATGAACCACAGGCTCTGGAATTGCATGTTGGTCCTCCATGGTGTTGCTAGTTTCCTTCTTCGAGTGTAAATGGGGAATTTCCCTGCAACTGCTCCCACTGGGAGTTTGCTCTTTGGCATGGTCCACCTCCTAAGGCTGTATCTTGTAGATCAGTCCACACCTTGGCCTTGCTTGGTTAGTTCATCTATCAGTCAGCCCCTACTCTGTCCCTGCAAGTCACATGGCCTGAAAAGCAGCATTGAAAGCGTTATGACAGTAGTTGGGGTCTTTTCCTTTAAATATGGAATTACTTATGTAAATGTATTTGTTTTTAATGGGTTCGTCATAATTATACAAGATTCATAAGATCAGGAGTGATATTTCAATATGTGCATATATTAGGGTATTTTTTTATTAATTCTTTTTTTTTAATGTCTTATTTGAATCTCATTTTGGAAAACTTTGACTCCTATTTTGGGTTGAATGTAAAATGCCTCCTCCCTGTAGGACCATGCATTTGAGCATGTGGTCCCCAACTGGTGGCGCTATTTGGGGATGACGGATAGCTTTTAAGAGCTAGGACTTGGCTGGGCAACCTGGATCCCTTGGAGTAGGCTGGGCACAGCCAGGGACTGGTTCTGATCTAGTTCTCTCTGCTTCCTGACCCAGCCACCACATGAGCAGCCCCACCATACACTCGTCCTCCCTCCCCTCTGCCTTCCACCGGAGGGGAACAGAACCCTCGGAATTGTGAACCAGTGCACATTCTACAAGTCATCTGAAGTCATACTTCCTGTAAGTTGCCTAGAGTTTGTGACAGTAGAGAAAGCTGTTCCCTATGTATTTACCACTGGTTAGCCATCTTTAGAAACACAAGTAAAGCTGACAGCTTCTTTGCCATTTTTAAAGTGTTCTATTTTTATTTGTGTGTGTGTGTGTGTGTGTGTGTGTGTGTGTGTGCGCTCATGAGCGTGTGTGCGTGCGCGCACGGTGCGCACACATTCCACTTATGTGCAGTGCCCATGGAGGCCAGAGAAGGGCGTGGGATCCCTCAAGTGCGAGTTTCAGGAGGCTGTAATCTACAGGACTCAGGTTCCTTGGAAGAAGCAGCAAGCACGCGTAGCTACTGAGCCATCTCTCCAGCCCGTTTTTGCAACTTTGTTTGTCCTTAGACTATTTCCCACAATGGATATATAGGCAGGTTATTTCCGTCCCCACAAGATTATTTAAATAAGGTTTAATTTTTCCTTCTTGCTTTGTGACCAGGCTCACTAGTAATTTATAATTTTGTCTGTGCGTTCCTGTTAGTACATAACTTGGCATTTTCCTCTTTCCTAATTTTCATTTGATTTGATTAATTTTTCAAACATGTAAATTATGTACAAATTATGTACAATGATTCAGAACACAAAACAGTATTAAAAATCCTGCCTAAAGAAGTTTTATTCCCATGGTAGTTTCCTACCCCCACCCCACCATCGCTGTTTGCCGGTTTATTCTCTCTGTGTTCCTTTAGACAGGTGTTACTTACAGGCATGAATATGCAGACATGTGCATAAACACAAGCCAGTTCCCACCTCTTTCTCATAGACATTATGGTAAGGATGTAGATGGGGGCTGAAGTCTCAGAAGAGAAAACAGGGTTTGGTTTTGATGTTTTTAAAATATTTTAAAATTATGTGTATCTGTGTGTCTGTGTGAGCTTGGGCCCATGAGCACAGGTGCACACAGAGGTCAGGAGCAGAAGACCCTGGAGCTGGGGTCCATGTGTTCTTAACTGCCGAGCCATCTCTCTGGATCCCCTTTTTACTTTTTTGAGACAGGGTCTAATGTCCTCATATTTCTCTGCTCATACAAAAGGTTACATTCTAAATCAAAAAAGGCACAAACAAAGTAGAGGAACACTTTAACCCAATAGTCCCAGAAGCTACAAAGTAAAACCAAAGGTGATATCGTGGGAATGTGAGAGAACTCTATAACAGAAGACAAGAATCACTAAAGCCCATGTGACTGACATGTGACCATGTTTGCTGTGTTTAAAGCTCCCCAGGCACAGTCAGTGGAAAACTGATTAGGGCTGGGAGAGGGCAAGCCTGGGAAAGCACTTGCTGGGCAGCCCTGAGGATCTCAGTTCAGAACCCAGAACCAGAGTAAAAGCAGACACGGCAGTATGCATGCCTAACTTCTGCGTGCTTGCAGTGAGACAGAAGGCAGAAACGGAATTCTCAAGCAAGGTGGAAGGCAAGGACGACACCTGAGCTCGCCCTCTGACTTCCATATGCAACACAATGCCACATGTGCACGGATATGCACACATCACACACACACATACACACACACCAGTTATCTCATACTCATATCATGCATATATATATATACATACACATATCATGCACATACACACATCATAGATACACATGCATACACACGATACACACACAGCAATGTTTTTTAAAAACCTCAACTGTTTGTAAATTCCTCAAAAAGAAAAAAAATTAAATATATACTCTCAGGGGCCCCAGTTCCTCAGTGCCCAGATGTTTATCTAGGAGAAGTCAGAGGACATACCCATACAAAGACATGCTCGGTGTTCATAGCAGCCATGTTCCTGAGTGCACCAAAGGAGAGAACCAGTCTGTTCACCAGTAAAGGAACCGACAGATGCACAAACAATGGACAGCTAGTAGGTAGTTCAACTGTCCCGCAGCTCCCGGCTCCAGGACCAAGCCTTCATAGCCACCTGTGCAAGCACTGAAGCTCCTCGTATATCGAGTACAGAATTGGCCCAGAACCTAGGCATGTCCCTGACACATCTCTAGATGATTAGAACATATCATACAGTGTCAACACCACGCCAGGGGTGGTCACATTGTGTCATTTAAGAAATAATGACAACTTATGTCTGCACGTGTTTCATAGCGTTTTTGAATACTTTCAATCTGCAAGGCCAACAATATACTCACATAAGAGACTACTATCCAATGGACCCAGGAAACCAGTTGCAGCATATATGCATGGTGGATTCTCAGAACGACACATTGGACAGAAGACGGAGACATAAAAGAACTTATCTGTGTGATCGAATTAAAGGAAGTGCAGGAAGAAACGTCTAACTCCAGTGACAGAGACAGAAGGATGACTGCCGCTGGAGGTGTTGGCTGGAAGTGGGCCTAGGGAACCCTCAGGAGTAATGAAGAGGGCTCATGTCTTCATCTGGGGGATGGGCAACCACATTTATCATGACTCTTCAAATTCTACAGTGGTGATGTCCATCTTTGCCTGCTGTGAGTCACCTCCATTAAAATGATAATAGATTAAATAAAATGTACGTAAAGAGCACCCAACAATCAGCAAGAAAGGGATAATAAATGTCGTGTAAAATGGGCAGAGACTATGAAGGGGCAGCCCTTGGCTGGTGCAATGCAGCCGTCTTTCAACGATGAAGAACGACATTTGCCTTCACATGTCAGCTGGGAAATGCAGTGAGAACATCCTCCCCTAGCAGGCCAGCCAAAATGAAGATTAATAGTACACGGTATTGGCATGAAATCAAGGGAGCAATCATTTGCTTGCACTGTAAACTGGTAGAGGTTGCCCAAAGGTGACTTGGCACTAGCTGTTGAAGCTTAAAAGCATGTGACCTCTAGCCCAGCACTATGGCATCCAGAAACATATGGGAAAGGGTCATTTTAAACCACAGCATTCCCATGCTAGAAAACAAATCAGGTCTGTATGTGCCAATGCGACCAGCATGCAGTTAGGTCAATAAGAGCAACACTGGATAATTAATAGATAGATAATTTAGTGCAATCTCATGAACACACACACACACACACACACACACACACACATACATGCACACACACACAAATCTGGGTGAATTTACACACACCTGTAAATATTCAGACAGGAGAAGGAAGACGTACCTCAAGTGTTGCTATGGTTACTTCTGGGGAGGGGCGTTCAGATATTTGGTAAAGGAAGAACTTAGTTTTTTCTATTGCATTGCACATTCTCTGTGCTTTTCAATAATTATATTCTCGCATTCTTGGTATGTATGTGTGTGCACACGCACGTGTGTGAGCACACAGATGCGTGTGTGCACAGACACGTGCATATGGAGGCCAAAGGTTAACAGTTAGGTGTGTGCCTGCCACTCTCCACTTTGTTTTCTGAGGCAAGGAAGCTAAGCCAGGAGCTCACGATTCAGCTAGACTAGCCAGCTAGCCAGCCAGCCCCAGGTCCCTCCCACACACTAGGGTTACAGGCACACACCGCCACCCCCAGATTTTTTACATGAGTTCTGGGGATCCAGATTCATGTCTCTGTGTTCACACGGTGAGCACTTTACTGAGTAAGCTATCTCGCCAGCCTGTTCTTGGTGTGATTTTTCTAAAGGTTTTTGACAAAGTCTCTGCTGCTGGTTCAATGTATGTTAAGGAATCATTGTACAAGGGCTGCTTAGCACCAGGCTGGCAGGCAGCCCTGCAGGAGGGACAAAAGAGCCCATAGAAACCTGCCTCGCTCTGTTCCCTGTGCTCTGGTCTCACAGGGATCACTAGATACTGGCCATCCCACACCTGGTCGCTAAGTGCACCGAAAACACCCATGGCTGTCAGGTGTGGGTGCTGGCCTGTGTTCTCATGGGTGGTGGAGGCAAGTCTTCATCCTCAGCTTTAGTCACACGGAACTTGTTCAGAACTCAGGAACCAAGTGTCTTCTAAAGGTCAGAGGTGTTAGGATTTTGATAGGTGCGACTGTGACAAATCTGTGTGTTATATAGCAAGGCTGTGAAGACAACCCATGCTATCACACACATAGTATTTCTGCAGCCACACACTCAATGCTCCTTCTGAATCAAAGGCTATGAATTACCACAGGTCAGCCAGAGCAAGCCGCTGCTGCTAAGTGTGTTGAGAAAGTGACACGGTCAACTTTTTGACTCTCAGAGCTCTAGACTCAGAAATGGTGGATAAGGCAAGATCCCTTAGAAAGCCTGACCCTGTGAAACCCTGACAGGTGACAGCATGGCTCCCTAACTCATTCTGCCCTGCAGCAGGTGAGCACTCAGTGAGCAGAGCCTTCCTTAAGGGAACCCAGGGTCAGAGGCTGAGCCTTAAAGCACCAGTTTCCCATCTTCATGGAGCATGAAGCCTAGGGGCTGGCAGGATGGTTCAGCGGGTGAAGGCACTTGCTGCCAAGTCCGATGACCTGAGTTCAATCCCCAGGGTGTACAAGGTGGAGAGAACCAACTCCTAAAAGTTGTCCTCTGACCTCCACACTCTCACGATGGCAAGTGCACCGCCCACCTCCCACCCACACACAGTGTGTTGTTGTTGTTGTTGCTGCTGCTGCTGCTGCTGCTGTTTTTAGAAGCCTGCTTCTCCTGTTGCTGGCATGTTTGTTTCCAGTTTCAGACCACTTTAAAGAAATGTCACAGGGACAGAGTACTGCATCCTAGTCACACGCCCACACACACCGCTGATTACGCATCAGGGGATGAGCAAGGGCAGTGAGCATGAAAAGTCTAATTCCGCACCTGAACCTCAATTCCAGAGCAGCAGGTGCTAAGGGACAAAATTTCCTACCACAATTCAGTGAGCCTAGGGTTTGAATTCACACTAGACCTGGGACAAGGCAAGCCATCCAGGTTGGTGGTGCCCCCTGGTGGTTGGGAGAAGTAACTACAAGTGCTATCCACAAGTCAGGCATCTCAAAATGTCCCCTAGAGGGGAAAAAGCCACCAGTTGAAAGCCATTGATTGAGATCCTCAAAAAACTTGCATGTAACAAGGATGCAGCCATATATAGAACAATTATAAATCAAATGAATAGAAACAAAAGATGGAATAGAAAAAATAGCAAAAGTATAAGACACTACCAAAAGTTATAGCCAGAAGCTTGTTTAAGATCAAGGTTTCTGAAAATGAAAAATATAATCAGTGAACTGTAGACAAAGATAAAGAAGAAATTAATGAGTTAGAAGGCAGCTTTGAAGAAATCATATCAAATGCATCAGGAAAGCAAAAACTAAACATTAAAAAAATGTAATAGATTAAAAAGTACTTAGGACTCTATGGTAGACTGTGTTCAAAATGACTAAGGGGGGAGGATAAACGGAATGGGAAGGGGTGGTGTTTGAAAGGGTAATTGCAGAGAGACACTCTTGGATTCTCACAGCAGGGAGTATGCAGTGAATTGGATGTAGAAAAGCAAAAGACCGAGCCTTCAGGACTTAGAACTGAGAGTGAATGACCATCTAACCCAAGGGTCCCTTTAAGGGATGCCCTGTATAGCACCAGGGACCACAGAGTCCCAACAGGCACTTCATCATGAGGCTTTAGAGGACAGACTCTTCCGATGCTGAGGAAAGAGACCTTGATATGAGGCCTGTGTCCTACAGAGCAGAGAGGTGGGCTCTCTGGGGGTAGATTCAGAAAGATGGGAGGGGGTGAGGGGGGACAAGGCCCTGTTCCAAGCAGGGAAGAGGATGAAGAAGAGATACATGGGCAGCCCCAAGCATTGAGTACCAAGGACCAAAGAGAGCTCTGTCAGACCAGAGAAGGGACATTCAAGGGAGCTGTCACAGCCTGGCAAGTAGACAGGGAGGGCATGCTAGGAAGGTCCCTTGAGCAATACATAAGCTGGGGTTCTTGGACTTGAAACAGTGCTAGCCTCTGACAACCTACAACCTGCAGGCCACAGCTGGCTTCCTGCTGTTTTTTGTAAATAAAGCTTTATTGGAACACAGCCCTGCTCATCCACCCAGCTCATTCACAGACCCCTGAAGTGTCAGCGAGCTAGATGAACCCGACAGGGCTGAGAAAACGAATTTGAGAGTTGCAGGAGTTCAACACAAGTGAGAAGCTTCAGGACGCACAACCACCAGAGACGGATTCAAAGCAGGATGCACAGTGAATCTGAGGTGTCGCAGACAGCACACAGATGTGTAACATGGCACAACTTCACTGAAGCTTCTGCGAGCATGGAACACACTCACCTTATACTGCAGACGCGCCTCACCATGCAGCACTAAGGAGATGCTGCAGCTCAGCTTTGGGGTCAGTGTGTGACATGAACAGCCATGTTTCTACTGTGTGTACAATGTTTTCTGCTCTTCCAGAAGTGTGGTTGTTTAAGGACAGAAAATGAAGACTTTTAATATTTTCCCACCACCATTGCTTAGCATGTAAGTATCAGTTTGTGTATCTTCGGATTGGATTATGTTCAAATGTTTGATTTTTCAAAGTGCTCTTTGAGTTGCTGGCTTCAGTTACACTTTTAAGAAAATGGTTAAGTAAATTTCAACTTGGGCGAGGACAGAACTTTCCAGGTTTCTGAAACAGCCCTGGGCATGTACCTTCTGTTTTGTGACTCTGGAGTTATACAAAGTGGGCTCCTTATTGGTGATTATAAAATCAAAATATTGATCAACTCTGAAAAACCATGAAGATGGGTCCACATCCTGCATACCAAATATCCAGCCAAGGTTGGCTCTTTGTAAGAATGAAAAAGTATGTCCTCTCACTAGGAGGCTTTGTTTTTCCTTTAATAAATAGTCAACTTAACTTAGCAGAAGAGCTGTTTTTAAACCAATTTCTTCGTTGACATATTAGTAAACATTTAACTTTTATATCTATGTTATAGACCAATGTATGTGGAGGGCCCACAAAAATTGCTTGGTAGGAAAAGGGGTTCAAATCAGAAAATAATTTAAGAAGATCTAGTTGGTACCTGATGTTGATGCTCTTTTTGTCTCACTGTGAAGAGATTAGAACAGTTTCCAGGGAAGCTATGTGTCCCATGAAGCCTGTGACATGTGTCCTCTGACCCACCTATGAAGTCCTGGGTAAAGACAGACCGCCAGTGAAGACTCTCAGCCAGCACGCAAGGAAGGCGGAAAAGGTTGTGGGGGCTAAAAGATGTGAGAAGGAACAGACCTGTCTGGCGGGGGCACGTTCCTGGCGCATCTTGTTTGAGAAGGTACATCTTGGCCGTCAACTTGACTAAATTTGGGATCAACTAAGAGATACCTCTGGAAGGGCCACCTTTGGGAGATTAGCATTCTGGGGACATCCTCCCAGAGAGCCAGCAGCATTGTCTTAGGATTTTACTGCTGTGAACAGACACCATGACCAACACAACTCTCATAGGACGACATTTAATTGAGGTTGGGTTACAGGTTCTGAGGTTTATCATTAAGGTGGGAAGCATGGCAGCATGCAGGCATGGTGCAGGAGGAGCTGAGAGTTCTGCATCTTGTTCCGAAGGCAAATAGGAGAAGACTGACTTCCAGGCAGCTAGGATGAGGGTCTTAAAGCCCATGCCCATGGTGACCCACCTACTCTAACAAGGCCACACCTCCAAATAGTGCCACTCCCTGGGCCATACATATTCAAACCACCACAAGCATCTTCTTGTGGTGGGCCAGATTTGAAGAGGTCTGAGGGGAAGACATAGCTGATTTTGCCTGTCCCTCTTCACTGCTGCTGGGGAATGCATCTACTCTACTGCTGTTGTACATCCTTTGCTAATGTGTCGATCCAGCCTCTTGGCCCTTCAACATGGACTAAAGACAAGTAACTCTGCAGCAGTCTTCCAGGGCTTTAGTCCTACACTGGGACTGCTGAGTCGCTCCCAGGCTCTCACCTTTCCTAGTATGCAGACAGCCATTGTTGGGCTGCCCAGCCTCTGTTGTGTAAGCCAATCTTATAAGCCCCTTGCAATTCACATTCCTTCCACTGGGTTTGTTTCTCTGGAGAAGGCTAATACACCATCCCTTTACCCATGGGATCACTATTCATTCTCATGGCCAGGAAGCTGGGACTAGGCCCATTTTAGAGATAGGGAAAACTGATCCAGAGAAGTTGGCTCCCCCAAGGTTGCCCAGTTCTTCAGGGAAGAGATGAGATCTCATTTCAAGTCAGGCAGACTCCAAAATCACTGTTCTTACCTCTATCCTTTAATACTCAAGTAGAAGGAGATAGCCCCAAGCCAGTGAGCTTGCTACTGTGTCACAGAAGGCCCTGGCCCAAACCAGGGAAAAGGTAACTGTTTTACACCCCTGATAGTTGGTCCAAGGCCAATGCTGCTCTGGAGGCACCACTTCTAGCCCAGGGTTTCTTCATCCTTTCCTCCCATTGGTGGCTTTACCCTGTCCCCTCCTTTGTGTCTCCAGACCCATGGGCTCTGCCAAGAATACTATCATGCCATCACCCTGCAGCCTCGTACCCCGCCAGGCGCTCAAAGCAGTTGGACGATACCATCTTCACATCTGTGATAAAAGCACAGGGGTCGGCAACCCACGTGTTCCACCCACGCCACAAGAGATGACCTAGTTGATTTTCAGTGACTTTGCAGCACACTATCTCGCTGCTCTGGCCCCAGCAGGACCCCAGGTCCCAGCAGGGCTTCTTTCCACTCCCAGCCAGGTTCCTGAGCCACATTTGACTCTTCAGGATTCCCTTCTGACAACCGTCATAATGACCTCATCCAGGAAATCCAAACTGCTCAGGTCTGCAGACACTTCTTCTTGCAGCTCCCCAGAGGCCCAACCTGTCTGAGGGACTGTAAGCAGCCTGCTCTGGGCTGAGAAACCCAAAGGAAGAGGTCAGGAAAAGGTGACTTCTGCCTGTGGCCTGGGTTTTCCACAGGGAGGGACATGGTGTGAATCTACCCAGCAGGTCCCACAGAAGGAACTTCTCCTCACCAGCTCTCCACCCATCAGAAGTCCCACCCCAGAGGCTCAGTCTACACTGTTCCTGATGATAGTGTGTCAATACAGGCAGGGCCCTCTCCGGGAGAAGAAGAGGAGGCCTGCCACCCTAAGGCCTGTAGTCTACAAGAGGAATACAACATTGTCCTGCTCTCCTGCCTCAGGAAATAGGCAGCCCCACAGAGCACACAGAGCTCTGGGGCCAGCTGCCCTGAAGCTGGGGGTTATGGGGGACACTTGCCAGTGCTATTCCCAGCCTGTGTGGCCACAATGTTTGCTGTCCTGGGAGTATGGAGGGAAAAGAATCTATAGGAGCACAAGCTAAGTATGATTTTGTGAACATCTGCCATGTGTTGAGTGGGTTGTGGTGCTCTTCGTAAATCCCAGGTCTGTATATTTGCCCAATCCATGTAGAGTGTGTGTGTGTGTGTGTGTGTGTGTGTGTGTGTGTGTGTGTGTGTGTAGGGATGGAGGACAGAGGACATCAGACCTTCTGCTATATTACTTTCTACTTTATTCTCTCCAGACAGGCTCTCTCACTGAGCCTAAAGCTAAGGTGGCAGCCAGCAAGCTCCATTCAGCCATCCCCCTGTCTCTGCCTCCTGCAGTGCTGGAGTTATAGGTCTGTATACTGGGGCACACTTAGGTTCTTATGTGGGTGCAGGGGATTTGAACTCAAGTCCTATGCTTGCTCAGCATGTGCGTTCACCTTCTGAGCCATCTTCCCAGGCCTCCTTGTAAGGACTAAAGGAGGTTATTTCTATAAAGCACTTGAATAATTAATGCCTGACACACTAGGATTGAAATAGGGTGAATAAATTATGTTTTAAAAAATGATTATACTCTTTTATTTGTGGGAAAATTGAAGTTCTAGGGGGACAGTGACCTGTCCAAGGTCACGGCTGGAAAATGATGACAGGATTCACAGTTCTAGCAGATGATAATACTCCTATTCCAAGAGTTCACAAGGATTAGATAGAAAATAAAAAAACCCTTGGGCGTCCTTGAGCTGGAGGGAGGGAAGGAGGGAAGAAGGGAGGGAGAGAGAAAAGGAGGAAGGGAGAAAGGGAAGGAGGGAGAGAGAATTGCTTTAGGCCACAAGAGAAGTCCGTCCTTTGAAGATCAGCAATACTAGCAAATGATTAGGGTGGTAGAGAAGGAGTTAACCAGCCCTCCAGTCTCTTCCTGGGCTCAGAGCCAGGGGGTTATCAAAGAACCCTGACAGGAGGTAACACAAAGGCCATTGTTCACACCAGGACAGACTCATGACCAGAGACAGTGGCACCTAAGTGTGGTAATGTGCCTTATGGTGGCTTGTCTCCTTCAAGAGCCAACCCCCAGCACAAAGTAGGCCCAGCCTCTGGAACTTGGAGGAAATTCCCAGCTTCCCAGAGGACTCGCTTGCCAGCTGCCCAGCTCAGTTGAGCAGACCCTGCTCCTTGGCCATTCTGAAGGCTCAGGTCAGGCATGTACAGGAGGGAGACCAGAGGGTTCCAGGCTCTGAAGAGTAGCCCTGTCACCAGTGCAGGGCAGCTGGGGTAAGAACATCCCTGGGACCTCTCTGCTTAGCACTGCACTCTCAGCCCAAGCCTGACTCCAGTTCTCAGACAACCAGACACCATGACAGCCTTCTACTGAGTATCCCTCGGTGGCTCCAATGCCTTATTAAGAAATGTGCAAACTGAACATTTCCAAAGAGGACAGCTCCGGATGTCTCTATGTTCTGGAGGCCAATAAGCACAGAAATCCTGGGTGGCTCTGGAAACTGCTCAGCAACCAGGATCCACACTTTCAAATGCATGGAGCCTGAGCCTCTGATTCTATAGTTGTTTTACAAATAAAATCTTCATGTGTGGTGGGTGTGTGCATGCAAGACATGGGGCGGTGGAGGTGGTGGTGGTGGTGGTGGTGGTGGTGGTGGTGGTGGTGGTGGTGGTGATGGCGATGGCGATGGTGGTGTGTGTGTGTGTGCGTTTCTGTCTGTCTGTCTGTCTGTCTGAGCCATCCCTTGGATCTTATTTTACTTTTGAACTCCTTTGCAGAGAACAGAGCCTTCTTGACCAGGTGCTCTCTGCCTGATGACGTCACTGATGCAGCCTCAGGTGCAAAACTAGCACAACACGCAGAGAGGAGAAGAGAAGAATGCAGAGACAGGATGAGAAATGGGGGGTGGGCGGTGGGCCCAGTACTTTCCTACCAAAATCTTCCTTACTTCCGGGGTTCCTGAGTTCAGCCACTATAGGCCCAGCAGGCTGGGTTGTGACAAAAACCCATTTTGTCCCAAGGCCCAAGGTACATCAGACAACTTGAGTGGGAGGGCGGGAGGGTGGGAGGGTAGGTGGGAGGGATAAGTTCCTGCTGCCTTCTAGACTCATCTTTGGATTCCATAATTGTTGGCTCTGAAAATGTCAGAGAAGCACAGAGGCAGCTGCTTGGAAGACAGGCAGACAGCAATGAAGGGAGTCAAGGCCTTCATTACTCTAGGGACCAGAGCCCGCAGAAAGAGACAGTTTAATGAAAAGGTGCTGTCAGGAACTAATCTGTGGAGGGCAGCTCATGCAGGGAGGCTTTCTCTCTGTCTCCTCCCTTCCCACTCAGGCAGGAGCTCCTGCCCAGCTCTGCATTTTCTGTGACCAGGAGGCTTGAGGACCAGCCCTCCGGGGCTGGGCTGATAGGAGCCCTCTGTTACACAGGCTGCCTCCTATAGGTCTCCTGCTGGCTGCCTGGTGTGTCCCTCCATACTGAATCTGTTCTTTTTGCTCAGTTTCACACTTCCTAGCTGGATGGAGACCGTGATTCTGAGAAGACAATGGACTCACATGTACTTTTATGTATGTACGTATGTGTGTATATACATATGCATGTATGCATGTATGTATGAATGTATGTATGTATGTATGTATGTATGTATGTATGTATGTATGTATGTATGTATGTATGTTTGAAAGGGTGGCGTTACCTGCATGTCATGGCACATGTTTGGAACTAAGAGGGCCACTTGAGGGGGTAGGTTTTCTCCTTTCCCTAGATGGGGAGAAGATTAGAGTCAGGCAATGTGGCTTCAGAGCCAGCATGCACTCTCCCTCTAGTCTGACTTTGCTAAGCTTGATGCTCCACAGCCATGAGGGGCTCTGTAGGCTGCTCACCTATCTCCTGATGCCTTAGCCTCATCTTTAGGCCCTGAGTGGCACCCAAACTAGCTTATCCCAGACTCAGCTGGGATGCCTCTCTGCAGCCATTCTTCCTGCCTTTGATCTAAGTCAGGATCCAACCATTCCCACCTACAGGTTCAACCCAGGAGGGTCTCAGGGCAAAGCTGACCTCCCCCAGTGTGCATGGACTCTCTGCTACCCAGGGAGCCCAGCCAGAGCAAAACCCTGGGAACTGTTGGATACTGGGGCAGCCGAGCTGAGCTGTGTTTCAATGACAATGTTGAACCCACAAGAAAAAAGGGGATACACAGCAGTGCACTGATGTGGTGACAGGCACAGTGAGAGGCCTGGCAGAGATCATACTGTCTCAAACGAGCCCCTTTCCTGGGGCAGTCTGCCCACTGTCACTGGAAGGGAATGCTGTGTGCTTCATGTACCTGTCTTTACCAGCCAGCTTTCCTGATGGATGGCTTTCCCCACTAGAGGAAATCTATGAAGCTATGAAGGGCCCCTGAGCTGGAGACAATGAAGGACTCTGTGCTGAAAGTAATAGGTTCAATCAACTCTGATGGGTGAGGGATGGGGAGAGCTGTGGCTCACGGTGCCTGGCGGGTTAGATGCTACATCAGGAATTCAGATGGAGCTGCCGAGCTGGGTGGCTCTGACCACCCAGGGACTGTGTCCAGCTGGAGAAACAGGGCAAGTTCACAGCTCTGAATCTTTCTAGATTTGCCATTAGCATGCTGGGTCAGCTCTGGTCATCACCTCTCTGGGCCCCAAAGCCTGATTCATGTGGAAGGAGAAAGAAAGTAGCCATAGGCTCTGCTCAGAGTAAGAGGTAGGTGCTGTGTGAGCCACCTTACACACTCCACCCTCAGGCTCCAGGGCAGCCAGCGCTGAGCCCTATCACATAAAGGAAGAGGTGGCTGCCATGTCACATGCTTGTGGGACCATGGGAAAGCAAAGCAATATCAACAATGGCACTAATGGGCTGGAGAGATGCTGAAGTCAACAGAGTACCTGTCTTGCAAGCACAAGGACCTGAACCCAATCCCCAGAACCCATGACAAAGTCTCAGCAGGTAGGAGCATGTGACACACAAGCCCAATAACCTGAATTGGAAGCTGGAGTTGATAGTGGCTAGAGAGAACTGACTCTTGAAAAGCTGTCCTCTGACCCACACAAATGACATGGCTTACGTGCTCGAGTGCGCGCACGCACGCGCGCGCGCGCGCGCGCGCGCACACACACACACACACACACACACCCCTTTAAACTTTATAAAAACCATCTCAGTGGCATTATTGTTCCCATTTTACATATAGGGAAACTGAGTCCTGAAGTCTGCAATGCCCATGCATGGTCAGCTGCCCAGACATCTTTACTTTTCATGTCACAGAACTGTCAGGAGGACTAGTGGTTCTGGAGCAGAAAGGACTACATAGTTTCCAGAAGAGACTGACCTTTGCTTCCTCCACCCAGAGGGGCCCCCTATGGTAAGAAGACTTCCATAGCTGGGTTATGCCCTCATGATTATCAGGAGGAAGGACTACAAGATCATAGCTTTGATAGCTCCAAGCCTGCCATCTACATCCCTGCATTGCAGAGCAGGTCACTTGGTTGCTGTCTTATCCGTACAAAGATCTGGTGACAGCAGAGCCCATGAGCTGAAAGGCCAGGAGTGGGGTAGGCTTGCCTTATGGACTCTGTATCCTCACAGGGCTGCAATAACGGGCTTCTTGGCTCTGGAAAGCAGCCGGGAGGTATTCTGGGTGGATGTATGGGCCCAGGGTTGGAGTTACACTATCCTTAAGTGTGAGAAAGGTAACCAGACAGAAAATAAAGGGTTAGAGGTAAGAATGATGGGACAGGAGGTGGGGAGATGGCTGAGCTGGTAAAGTGCTTGCCTTGCATGCATGGGGACCTGAGTTCCATACCTAGAACCCACATAAAAAAAAAAAAAAGCCAGACATAAATTCTTCTCTGGGTTGGAGGTAATCAGCCTAGCCTACTTGGACAGTCCCAGGTTAGTGAGGGAGCCTGGCTCAGAAAATGAAGTTGACTGTGCCTGAGAAACAATACCAGAGGCTTTCCCTTGGCTTCCACAGGTACAGGGACTACACTACACTACACTACACACACACAGACACACAGTACAGCAGAGGAATAGAGAAATAGACACACAGAGAAGCAGAGGGTGTGTGTGTGTGTGTGTGTGTGTGTGTGTGTGTGTGTGTGTGTGCGTGTGTGTGTGTGTATGAGAGAGAGAGAGAGAGAGAGAGAGAGAGAGAGAGAGAGAGAGAGAGAGAGAGAGAGAGAAAGGGGGGAATACTTGCCAGAAAGTTGAAAACTAAGGATGGGGTCACTGTCCCTACTGACACTTACTTGAAGGTCAAGGAAGTTTGTGACCCTCAGCCACTGTGCACCCTGGAGTACTGCTTCCCTCTGATAAGGATGGCCATTTCTACCAGAAGACCATACAGGACAGAGCCAGCAGGACAAATGCCCACTAGCTTAACATCACAGACTACCGACTCCCCAGGCCCTTCCTGAGTGCTGTTAGGAGCCGCCCTGCCCAGCAGCCCGTAGGACACAAGGCAGAGAGGCGGGGCTGTACGCTGCTCTGAGCTACTGTTGGCTTAGGCTTGCCCAACACCTTAGTGCCCAGCATCTGAGATGAGCAAGTTGGACTGGGTGGCCCTTCACACAGGCCCAGGGCCTTCTGCTCTAGGGCGTGAGTCAAGGACAGTACCTGGGTTACCAGAGGCTAGTGGGTAAAGAAGTTTCCTCCACCCCGAGTCTCACAGAGCCCAGTCAGACAGAAATCAAAGTGTTTGTGAGTATACATTACCCAGTATTCATTCCTTTGTTATCTTCTCCCAGCTGTTAGTCACAGCCTGGACACGTGTGTGTGTGTGTGTGTGTGTGTGTGTGTGTGTGTGTGTGTGTGTGTCCCTAAACCTCCACCCCTTCAGCTTCTGCTCACCCTGCACATATTGTCTCCTGGAAGAAGAGCCAGGGGCCTCGCCAAGGTGTAAGTCCCATGTGGTGTCTGGCTGGCCCTGCTCATAGTGCTCAGGACTATAGGGAAAGGAGTACACATGTACATTCACTGACTTGGGGTGAGAGGAAGAAGTTGTAGGGAAGCTGGGGGTGGGGACAGGCAGCAGGGGTGAGAGAAGCACAGATACAATGGGGACCTGGTGGTCTGAGGGGTTGGTCTGATGTGTGGTGTGTAGGGTATGTCTTAGGGCACTATAGGCAGGCCAGAGGAAGCTATGTCTGATTCCTTACCTCTCAGTCCTTCAGCCAGGCTTTTAGGGTTCAGGTCTAATGGTAACAGGTAACACAGAGAGTACTCAGGTGCCTGAGCAGCCTTCCGCTCTGGGGTCAGGGCTGAGCTGCCTCTACTGACTGAAGGATGCCTCTGTGTGCCCATCTTCCATTGTTCATCCATCCATCTCTCACCAAGGTCCATGCAGTAGAGGGGGCCAAGCTTCAGGGACCTTGCATAGGACATGCGCTGACTATCCACCACCCTTTCTGGTCGGGCGGGGGCACGCTGGAGGGAAGCTGTCTGGCCTTTCGGAAGTCTTCTCAGAGGCATTGAAATGGTAGGGCAGGAAAACCATCACGTGTCAGAACCCCAAGTTCACAGCCGATTGTCCAACAGTATTATCAATAAAGTGTACAACAAAATCATGTTCTCTCAGCGTGTGAAATCCAAGGCGTCCTGTGAGTATGTGTCTGTACATGTCCCCTGGAGGGGTGACAAGCTGTGCACAAAGTGTGGGAGGGAGGAGGCAGTTGAGGATTCAACCCAACCAGTGTGTTCAAGAGGAAGTCACATCTAGTAAGAAACCAGGGAACTGCTAGTCACTGTTATGGATTTGTTGGAGGTCCCAGTGCCAGAGTAGGAGCTTCAGAATCATGTCGGAATTCCCGAGTTTTCTAAGAGTTTAGTCCTGAAATCTTATTCTTTAATGCTCATTGCTGGCCAGGGCACAGGGCTGGCAGCTGTGAGATGCAAGGCCCCGTTCTAGCCAGGGAACTCCCACATTGTCTCAATCCCTACTCCTTCTGCCTCCTCCCTGAACCTTCTCCCTCATTCTCTATGGACGCCGGGCTCCAGGGTCAGGCTGAAGGAAGGAGAAAATCGAACCGAGAGGTCCACTTCTTTCACCGACTCAGTGTAGCCCCAGGGAAATTCCTTGACCTTTCTGGGCCTCAGCTTCCTTGTCTGTAGAGGCGACGTATGACCAGGACATGGCAATGCTCAGACAGTGCTGAGCACAGCGGGAACTGGTCTCCAGCAGGGCCCAGCAAACCTTGGCTGCATTTATAAGCTGTTATAAAGTACTTGGCAGTGGCGTAGACACTCCACAAATAAGCACCACACAAGTGTAAATAATTATTAATTATTATGATGAGCAATCACGGTTATTGTCGATGATAAACGTGAGAAAAGCTACCCAAACACCAGCTTCCCCAATCTGTCTGTAGATAGACATCACTCCTCAACCACAGATATTCATTCCGGGACCCAGAAAGGAAGCTAGTCATGGCAGACAGATGGGGGCAATTGCCCCTGCATCCTCCCCGCAGTCCTGCCCAGGGAGGTGGCACACAACCAAACCCATGCCTCGTGGATATTCAGGTTGTTCACGGCCAGCACTATTCAGTGTAGTTCTTCGGTCTCTGGGATGTTAAGTATTTTGGATACTAGCTGAATGAGAGCGTCCCTTGGTGCCTGTGGTTTCCTTGAGTCCCGGTCCATGTACAAGAAGGCTGACCTGAGCTCGGAGCAGCCTGAAAGCATCTTGGGCCTGCCCCTCGGACTCTACTTCTGAGATGAGGGCAGATGAGGAAGGGGAGACCTCTACTTAGCCTGCAACTCCTTTTGTTATATATTTTAAAATTTATTTTATGTGTGTAATTCCTTTACCTGCATGTTTGTGTGTCTATCATGAATGTCCTGGTTCCTATTGAGGTTAAAATGTGATACCCTGAGACTCAAGTTACAAACACAAATTGTGAGCTACCGTATGGGTGCCTGGAATCAAATCCAGGTCCTCTACAAGGACAGCAGGTGCTCTTAACTACTGAGCCATCCGGCTCCATGTCTGCAACTCTTACCACCATCCAGAACAAGGCCCACCAGCACCCAGTATTAAAAGTGCTCACTTAAGTGGAGCAGTGGTGGCACACACTTTTAATCCCAGCACATGAGAGGGAGAGACAGGCAAATCTCTGAGTTCGAGGCCAGCCTGGTCTACAGAATTCCAGGACAGTCAGGGCTACACAAAGAAATCCTGTCTTGAAAAACAGAACAAACAAAAATGTGTTCACTGCATATCTAGACTGGTAGGTGGCTGGGTAAATGGAAGGGACTATATTCCCCATGTCTTTTTGTTTTCCTGACTCCGAAGCTGTGGTCACTAGACCTACTGTTTATCCCTCATCCAGTCCCAGGGCCAGCTACCAGACCAGAGTGCATGTAGGAGATCACCCCTCTGTCTAAGAGTTTACTGAAATCACCCTAACTCTCTCCTAACCCTTCCCAGGTCCGTCCGCCCCATCCCTCAGCCCCAGAGCAAAGCTCTTGCCCATGCCCCCCCCCCCCGCCTCCTGTCTGGCCTGGTGCTTCTGCATATGGCCTTAGAGGGCAAGGCATGGCACGGTTGGCATGCCTCTGCTCTGGGTATTAGGAGTGGCAACCTGTCTTCTGATCGCCATATGTGAAAAGTTATTAAGGCTGTATCTTAAAACAAGGAAGGGGTGAAAGGAAATGAAGGAAAGAGGGAGGAAGGGGGAGAGAGAGGGAGGGAAAGAGGAAGGAGAGGCATAAGGGGAAGGAGAAATGGAAGGAGGGAGGGGAGAAGGAGGGAGGGTGGGGAGAGGGAGGGAAGGGTGAAGATGGCCCTTAGGTTTCCATAGGGATCATATATCCTATCACTGCCTCCTGCTTTGAAAGAGGCCTTTTCCTGGAATATTCTGGATGTGTTTATAAGACTGCCCCTCCCCAGGGCCACAGCTGATGATTGACATACTATCTGTGGAGACAGAATGACTGGATCAGAGTTCTGGCCTGACCTTCATTGCTGTGGGATCAGGAACAGCTGACCTAACCTCTCTGTGGCATCTTTCCTGAATAGTAACATTGTGCGTGTGCACGCCTGAGTGCGTGCGTGCGTGCGTGCGTGCGTGTGTGTGCACGTCTAATGCTACAGTGAGAGGGTGTGTGTCTGTCATGGATCCTGCACAAAGCACTCACTTTGCCCTGTAAACAGTGAGGGTCATGACCTGAGTCCTGAACCCTGAGTGTCATCTGCTGGAGGTACTGCTGGTGGTCATAATAGTCTTTCTCACCCAGAATCCCTGTCTGGGTCTCCTGGTCTCTGTTTCCTAGAGAGTCACTTAGTCACTGTGTGTCCTCAGCCTAGGGCTCAAGGTTCAAGGTCAGGGGCCGATGCTTCTGCTCTTGTGAAAGTCTCAAAGGCCTGAGAGCCCCAGTACATGCCTGACTTTCCCAGCCCTGTGCTCTGGGGTGATGCTGACCCTTCCCAAGGAGGAGCTGTTTTCCCTGCTGATTCTCACACGGGAAGGGGCCAGTGGAATGGCCTTCCAGTCTCCTCATCTACCCAGACACCATCACTCAAGGAAACACAGCTAATTTTAAAATGGCTGCTCTCGTGATGGACGAGATTAATGGATCTTGAAGAGCAGCCAGTGTACCAACTGCTCCTGCAGCCATGATGAAAGCTAATAATGTAGAAAATTCTGCCAATTCCTTTAATTCATGAATATTTAAGCCTGTGAAAAATCTGTCAGATTATATCTTTTTTTCCTGGTGATTTTCCGCCTAAGTACATTCATGGCGGTCTGCCAGGTGCTCAAGAAACTTCAGCGGGAGTAAAATCATTCTTGTTGTTGGTACCGTGGGCCTCGGTCCCACCTTCTTTCGCTGGATTTATCCCTCATCTCTGGGCAGGAATCAGGTCCACTGAGATTGTCAACGACAGCCTCAGCATTTGTATCTCGGCAGGCTTGGATTCCTCTCCTAACCTAAGGCTGGCAGAGCCCTTCAAGATCATAGCTCATGGTTTTCAATTTGTGTTCTGTGCTATCCATAAAAGTAGATGCCAGGGCCTCAGGCTCTCTGGGAGGTGTTTGGGCTGGAAAGGCTGGGTGGGTTGGGCTGTGGGATTGACACCTCATTCCATCAAATAGTCAGCTCTGGGCATCAAATAGCCTTCCCTAGAAAGACAGAGTACGAGTGTGACCCTGCCTGGAAACAATGTCCCTCAAATCTCAAAATGGCAACAGAAAGCGAATTCCTCAAGGAGAATTAATTTGCCCACCTCACAGGAGCTGTGACCACGCCCAGTCCCGTTTGTCCCTGCCCCACCCCCACCCCCACCCCCGCCTCACTCTCTAGCACGTTGTAGCTGCTCAGTATCATATGTCTGAGACAAACAGGAAGTGAGGTTCAGATGGGCGGAAGCTCCTAGCCACCAGGGAGCCCTTTCAGGAACCCTACAAAGACTAGAGAGACAATGAGCCTGTTTAACCACTTAAGAGGGAGGGGGGAGGAGGAAGAGGAGTGGAGGGCTGGAAGGAGGGAGGTTGGCCAATTTCGGAGATGATTATCATTCAGGGACTTGTTGGCTGGAGGAAGGAGGGAGCTGCTTTTTATAGGATCCAGTTCCGTGTTCTCTCCGGTTATTCTCCAAAAGCAAACCGGCTCTTCAGTCAGCTGGCAGGAGAGCTAAGGGAGCTGGGCAAGCGGGCAAGTTCTGGCGGCCATGGCCCCGGTTCAAGGTTTGCTCCAGCTGGTCACGTCCTCACCAGGGCAGCAGGCCTGCCTGCCCACAACTCTATGCCAGGAGCCAGGTCAGCTCTCATCTCTTAGGGGCCTGAGCCCATCCAAAATCAACAAGTCTTTTGTGCTCCTCCTTCGGAGGCTGTGTAATTACAGCAAACACGCATTGGCGGCACACAGCCATGCCGAGGCGATTGTTGAAGTATCTCAAATGCACTTGGCATTGGGTCTTGGAGAGCAACACGAAGAACCACAGCTCCAGTTGGCTCACGCTGGCCAGAAAACAAGTGATTTCAGAAGTCGTGAGTGGCATGCTGGCCGGGCAAGGACGACATGGCACTGTTGAGCTATTTTCTTGACAATGGGTTGCATCTTGCCACCAAACTACCCAATGGATTCATAAGGCAGGGCCTTAAAAATAAATAGGACAGGCCCTCCGTGCTGATGCCCAGTAAACACATCAGGCTGCCGACAAAATGGGCCCCTGCTGCTTCCCTGGGTGGTTTCAATTTTCCTTTTTGTGTTCTTGTTTGAAAACTATAAAAGCATAAAATTGAAACCATATACCATTGCCCTCAAGTAGGCCTGTTCCCACTGGCAGCCAGAGAACGGGGGGAAAGGGGTGTTAGTGAGACCCAGCCGTATCGTCCCCCTGAGAATCTATGCTCTAGATACTGGGCTCAAACAAACAAGGTCATGTGCAGGGAGTCCTCAGATCCAAGCAAGGACTCATGGAAAGGCTAACCAAGAGCTGGTGACTGTTGGCTGCATGATGGGGGCCCAAATGCTAGCTTAGGTGTGGCTTGCTGCAGGATTGGATAACTCTGTGAGGGGACGCTTGGTCTTGCAGCTGGGTCCCTGCTCTGTCTGATTCCAGTGCCCAGCCCCCTCATCCCTTATCCCATGCCTTGGCAGTCTCTGAATGTGCTTTGAGTGCACCAAGCATGTTACTTGTGCTTTGGGGGAATGGTTAAAGTGCATGTGGTCTCAGTCCCGCCCACTAGTATAACCAGAGATAGCCTTGGGAGGGAGACAACTGAAGATGAATTGGACAACTGGTCATCTTGTTAAACTGAGGTAATGCTTACATGGAGGGTTGGGTGATCACAGCGGAGGGAGCTGGCCTGGCCTGAAAGAAGCCTAAGAGATCTGAGGGGGTAGAAAGTGGTGCGCAGAGGAAACAATCAGAGCAATGGCCCTGGGAACAGTAAGGTGGAATGCTAGGTTGGGAAGCCTGTAGTACCCAATCAATGCAGTTATTTTGGTGGGGAATCCTGGGGGGGGCCTTAAAAGCCAAAGATTGTTGGGGGGAGTACCTCAATAGAAAAGAACTGGCCTTGGTGGGTGTTTGTTGGTTGGTTGGTTGGTTGGTTTTTAAAAATAACAGAGGTAGAGTCAGGTCTTGGTTGCTCTGTGAACTGTGAACAAGAGGAACAGGATTCCAATAGCCCTAAGTCAGGGACTTCCTAATAAAACACACTGTTAAGGGCAGTCACCTCATGCTATGGCAAGGGTATTCTGAGGGGCCTGTTGGTGACCTGGGTAGTCTCAGGTTTGGGGGTGTGAGTTTATAGATCTAGAACTCCCACTCGGAGGGGCAGAGTGACCAGGCTATGGTTACACAGCAACTGGACAGCTTTTGGCTTCTACAGCTCTCAGTCTCTGGCCCTCTTCTCACCAGACGTCTGCTTCTCCAGGAAGGACCCAGTACCTGGCTAGGGCCAGACCTAAGTGATGCTGAGAGCCACCTACTTCCTCCTCCGTCTCAACCTCGCACTTGCAAGGCATCCCTTTGAGTAATCTCCAGGCCAGCTATAGAATTCTGCTTGGCCAGACCTTCTCTGGTCAGACAGTTGCCCTTCTGTCTTCTCTTCCTCCTGCTAAGCTGGCCAGAGGGGCTCTGGATCCTTTCCCCAGGACACAACCCCAACCTGACTCTATCTCATTTCTAGTTTGAGGATGGATGAGTTAGTCCAAAGAGCGATATTCTACAAGGTGGAACTTCAAGGAGATAGAGGACACAGAGTTGGAAATGAGTCTCTACTCCCTCCTCCCGAGTAAGACCATCTTGGGAAAGGCTATTGTCTGCTTGCCATGAAGAAAACCTTCTCCACTAATCTTCTGCCTCTCCTTTCTCATCTTCCCCTCCTGTACCTCACTCTCTCTCCTATCTTCCCTGTCCTCATCATTTTCAATGGCAACTGGACCTGATACCTTCTGGCATGGCCTTGAATGTCTAGGGCTAGGCTGCTCACTTGGCTCTTGGGCCACTGCCTGATCCTCCCCACCTCTGACAGGAAAGAGAAGACCCAGATCTGACCCTGCGAAGGTTAAGAAAGTTGCTGGAACCCTGTACTGTGGTGGGCAATACTTCAATACTGGCCCTCCTACTCCTTTGCCGTGAAATGCCCTCAGGGAATGGCAGGCATAGGATAGTATCCTGGGATCCCTGAGAGCTTCCAACCAGGCACCATCCTCAGAGCATCACAGCCTGGTCTGATTTCTAATCCCTGTCTTGCAGCTGAGGCAATGTAAGTCTAGAGGGAACTGAGTTATCTCATGGGAATGAAACGCTCAGCCTCCTTCCTATTTTGTATTCTGGGTTACCAAGGAGCAGGGAGGTTGGACTCGTTCACCAGCTACTCTGTGCCCACCAGACCACATTACCCTGCAGAGATCTGGCTCTCAAAAGCAAGCCTCTTCACACAACATCACCTCTTAGCAGCCCTGTAAGACCAGGTTAGAGATGGAGCCAATCAGACCCACAGTCAATTGCAGCCGCGCTTGCTTCCCGCCTCAGGTTGCTAGGACCCCAGTATATCTGCAGGCATCCACTTGGGAAATCATTATCAATGAGGATTTAATGACTCTGACTCTTCTCACAAGGTTTTCCGAATCTTTCTTGTCAGCTCCAGGCAGGAGCGGTTCCCCCCCCCCAAACATCTGTCCCCTGTGCAGTCTCCTACACAGGCACATAGCCCACAGCACTGCCACTGCTGAGAACGGCTCTCCTAATGCCTGACCCGACATCCCTCAACCTTCCCACATCCAGGACAAAACCATTTATAACAGCACATTGCTGAGGGATGGCAAGGGGGATTAATGCCCCAGCAGGCAGTAATGGGGCAGCTGCCTTACCAAGCACACATCATGAAAACTTATGGCTCAGAAAACACTCTGAATTGCACTAATTCATAAATATTTAATATCACCCCACTTCCAGTAGCCAGGTCTCCTGGGAAGAGGTTTAGGGCCTGTAAGAAAGGAACCTGGGGGCTCCTCAGGAAACTCTGTCTCTGTTCTTCTACTTAGCCCAATGTCTCTTCCCATTCCCTACCCATGTCAGCTAGCCATTGACCTGAGGGCCCAGCAGGCTTCTAGCTAGCCTGAGGTCTTAGTTTATCTGGTCTCAGTATGGTGCTGTGGGCCCTAGGTGGTCCCTGGGCCAGAGGCAGTGCTCAAAATGGCTACCAGTCAGCCCTTCAGCAATTAGACAGAAAGGAGCCAGGAGAGTGCCCACAATAAATCAACCCAGATCCTGGAGGCCCATTCCACTCCTGAGAGAATGGGGTACTAAGAACCAGCCTTCAGGGAAAGCACGGGTTAGTGAGTGAAACCCAGTTCTAGCCCTTGCCTCATCCAGGATAATACCTGAGGCTTACATTGCCTTGGGGAAGCACCAGCTAAGGATGCAGGCCTAAGAGGCCAAGGCAGGGGAAGTATCAGGCAATCAGACCCACAGTCAGCCCCCAAGGTGCCTGGGATGGAAGGGTAGGAAGCCAGCTGAATATCCCATGTTTGGGACAAGCAGGAATAAAAGGGGACAATGCCCCCCCCCCCACCACCACTGTCCCTCTCCTCTTCCCTTCTCCCCTCCCTCCCTCTCTCCATTCTGAAGATACAGCCGGGCAACCAGTTTTCCCACCTCCCTGCAAGTCTCTTGTCTATCACCACCCATTCTCCACCCCCACAGAGTCTCTGGATATCATCTTCCCAGCTCCCTGGCCTCCTAGTCTCCGGAGTGTAGCCAGGGAAGGAGCCCCCACCTGGCAGGAAACAAGGTAGAAAGCAGGGAAGAGGATGGTGCGTCCTGACAATCACTTCTAGGCTAAGCCTTGTCTCTTCCCCAGGGGGCCTCGATTTCCAGGCTCCCTCATTCTGTGCCCGTCCTTCAGAACAGGGCAGGGCACAGCTTCCATCCTTGCTGGGCATCAGTTTTCATTCCCTTCCTTCCACCTACCCTTGGTGAGAAGCCTCTGTGTTCACACCCCTGCTTTGAGTGAGACTCTCCCTGGTCAGAACTTTCTTCTCCTCGGGGCCTCTTCTTGACCTGCAGAGGCTAAGTGCAGGGTGGGAGAACAGGACTGGCTTTGGCAATCAATCAGGTATCAATCACAACTTAGGCTGAGCGCTTGAACACCTCCAGCTTTGATTTCTTCACATAGAAGACAGAGATGAAGGAAGTGGCTTCCTCCCAGGTTAAGAGAACGAGAAACATGAGACACCCATTCACTTGGATCCTGCTTCTCTTCAGCACGTGGACTGACCAGAAGGAGTGAGTGGGTAAGGATACTGAAGGCCTATAGGCCAGAGAGGCCTGGCCCTCTCTAGGGAGCCTCACAAAATCAAATGCAGTCCCTGGTCCCATGAAGCTTTCCCACTGTGGACACAGAGATCTCCATCCCTAAACTCCAAAGCCATAAAGAAAAAGATTCATGGCCAATGGTAACACCCTCAGAGCCTGACTCCTAGGAGAGACTTCCCTGCACCAATTCTGTGTAGCCCCTGACCTGGTGCAGGCAGCTCTCGGGATAAGAGGAGAGTAACTATCAAAAGGACACCTCTCTCCTCCAACCGGCTTCTTCTCCCCACTTCTGCTGCATCTCATCCCCAGACACCGTAACCCAGCCCATCTGCTCTGTTGATGCCAGCCTGGGGCATGCCCCGCATCCCAAAGCCCCGTGTGCAGGATGCTATTGGCTGGTAGCCCAGACTGTTCAGTCCTAAAGGAGGTGACAGCAAATGACCCTCCTGCTTAGAACTCAACAGTGGCCCTACACTGGCTGCCGCCATCTCTGCTTAGGGGTCCTAAACCATCCTCACTATCCAGCTGCCCTGGCTGCTTCTTAAGAGCCCAACTAATATGACTGATTAACAGTTTTTCATATGCTATATTCATTCATTCAAATATAGGCATATTCAATCATAGACAGACAGACAGACAGACAGAGGGGGGAAAAGACTGAACTTCCTATCTGTCAAGCATTGTACCTAGAGAAGATTGAATCAAGGAAGTATCCTGAGGCCTGGCCAAGGGTTCTATCAATTTCTTGCAAGTTGTGATGATCCCTGGAGTGGTTTGTGGGGAAGGCGTCTACAGTTACAGTCACTGTGAGTGGATCCTTTTAAACTACAGTATAACGTGTGTAGGTGGAGCATGAATGCCCTGGAAGTCCATTCAAAGACCATAAACCAATCAGGGGGATGCAGAGACCACGAGAGAATGGCTAAAGTACATCAATGGGACTCAGTATTTAACATGGAAGTTACTGGAGAAAGAAAGCTTCTCGATTCGCTCTTGGGTTTCTAGATTATGAGACCAGGGAGATGGCATCGCACATCAATGAGATTCAGAATGCTGGAGGTAGGACCAGCCTGGTGGACCAGCATGAAGGTTACAGCTTCGGTTTTCAGTGTGGTGTATCTGAGGTAACACTGAGATATTACTCAGATGTTAGGCAGACACGGGGCTCAGACAGACATGGGGCTCAGAGGAAGGTGAGTCTCACCTATGCCGAAGGGTTAGTTGAAGGCCAAGGAGCAGGTGAACTCTGTTGAGGAAGTGAGTTCACACTCTGAGGACCTCCCAAAGGCCAGGGCCAAGTAAAAGAAGAAGACATTGTAAAGGAGCCAGGGAGGCAATAGGAAAGAAACTGGGCAAGCAGTGTGTTCTAGAGCTCAGAGGACGTTAAAGATAATGAGGTAGACTCTCCACACAAGACTGAGGAAGTTGGAGAACGACGCACTCATGAAGCCAGTGACACAGAGATGCTTCAGCAAGAATTGTTCTGGAAGACTAGCCAAGCTGGAAACCATCTTCATCAAAAATGTACTCAGACTGAGGAGATGGCCAAGTGAGTAAGTATTTGTTGTATTAACACGAGAACCTGGGTTTAAACTCCCAGGATCCACATAAAAAGTGAAGTGTGTTCACCTGCACCCATTCGTGAAGGGCAGAGACAGGAGAATGGTTGGCAACTTGCTAGTTGCCAGCAAAGCTCCAGGTTCAATAAGAGACCTTGCCTCAGGAGACTGAGATGGAGAGTGATAGAAGACACCCCCTCAGCTCCTACATGAATTCGTGGATGCATGTACCCACAAACACATGTGGACACACACATCAAGCCATATAACAAAAAATATTCTCATCCCTCACCTTTGCTAAACCCCATGCATTTCACCTCCCAGGTCCATAGTAAACTGCGGTTCCTCATCCCATTTGTTCTGAGATATCTGACTCATTGTGATGGATGGGTTTTGAGCAGAATCTATGGAAGTCGCTCCCAAGGGGATGAACACTTAATTGCAGACTCTAAGCCCCCCAGAGCTACCCCTTCTAGTAGAGTGACTGCCCCCTCAGCCTCAGTCCTAGTGACCATGAGGAGCGGAGCCTTCTTACTGTTCCCTTGGATTCTGCCCCAGTACCCCACCCCCAGACCAGTCATCTGTGCAGACACTCTATAGTAGCACACACACAAACACAAATAAGCTTTACCCCAGAAAGAGGTAGGACCTCACATCTCAGAAAGGTTTGCAAAATACCTGAGGGTTGCCCTCCTCTTCTGGGTGTCCCTGCACAATCTCAGCTGAGATGCTTGGCAGACAAGGATGGATGTCATCAAGGAGGAGTGGTGACAGGCAGAGTTAACAAGCTATGAAAGCAAGAGGCAGCAAGAAGAGAGAGCATTGCTGAGCCTGGCTGGAAGCCTGGCTGGAGATGTTCTTCCTCTGGCCAGCTGAGGAGTCAGTGCTTGCTCGCTCTGGGGCTTGTTATCGGCCCATCCCTTGATTCTGTCCGTGTCATTTCTACTTATTGGCTCTAGGATGTTGGTCATGATACCGGTGCTGCTTCAAACCTGTGGCTCAAGCTCTGCTCTCCTGTTTAAAATCACCCCATGGCCTCAAATTCTAAAGCAAAATCAGAATTGTGATATAAGGCTCCTAGCTCAAATGCCCATAGAGGCATCACCAATTAACCACAGCACTCTTTCCCGTGAGACCATATGCACCCCAGAACCCTATATCACCATCATTGTCATCATCATCATCACCATCATTGTCAGCAGCATCACCATCATCATCACCATCATTGTCACTATCATTGTCACCATCATCACCATCATCACCATCATCACCATCATTGTCACCATCATCACCATCATCACCATCA
>CM052706.1:57344463-57360733 GCA_028551405.1 Uromys caudimaculatus
ATTGTGATATAAGGCTCCTAGCTCAAATGCCCATAGAGGCATCACCAATTAACCACAGCACTCTTTCCCGTGAGACCATATGCACCCCAGAACCCTATATCACCATCATTGTCATCATCATCATCACCATCATTGTCAGCAGCATCACCATCATCATCACCATCATTGTCACTATCATTGTCACCATCATCACCATCATTGTCACTATCATTGTCACCATCATCACCATCATTGTCACTATCATTGTCACCATCATCACCATCATCACCATCATTGTCACTATCATTGTCACCATCATCACCATCATCATCACCATCATTGTCACTATCATTGTCACCATCATCACCATCATTGTCACTATCATTGTCACCATCATCACCATCATTGTCACTATCATTGTCACCATCATCACCATCATTGTCACTATCATCGTCACCATCATTATCATTCTCACCATCATTGTCATCATCATTGTTGTCACCATCGTCTCAGACCTTTTAAAAATTATTTTTGGGTTTATTTTATTTTGCATATATAAATGTTTGTCTGCGTGTATGTATATACCCCGTGTCTGTGGCTAGTATCCCTAGAAGTCAGAAGGAGTCTTCGAATCCCCTGACTGGGGCCATTCCTATTCAGGCCACCATAGTATTGTGACTGAACCCAAGTCCTCATCCAAGCACCAACTCATCGCAGTTACTTTCACAATCAAGTATTTTTGCTGTAGATCCTAAATGTCTTCTCACGCAAGCTCCTGACAGTGTTACAGTCACATTGAGTTAGCCATTCCCCAGATAGACCAAGCTCTCTGCACCCTCTGGCACCTGCCTCTCCCTCCACCCCATCCCTCGTCCCACTCAGATTCTAACCGTGTCCCCCTTAGAGACATTGCCTAGATGTCTACTCTATGGTTTTCCATGCACCCTGGGACCCAGTGCTGATTTATGGTGGATGTCATACTGGATAGTACCCGTGAATGACCCAACAGAGACGGAATTCCAGTTCCCTGAGAGCAGAGACGTGTTTCTTCACACTCATACACACACAGGTACTTATGCATGCACACAACACAAACACAGATGGGCAGATGCGCCTTCCTGTCTCTAGAGAGGAAGGATACGTGGTTCTGCCTCCAGGAAGGGCCACCAGACACCCAGCAGCCACACTCTCCCCTCTGTGTGTGTGTGTTGCTCCAAACCTAGGCTGTGCCTCTGAAGCAGAAAGTGAGAAGAAACTGGCCTTGTGGTTGGGAGCCCTCAGACCATGGCCACTGTGTGTCAGCTAAAGGAGAAGTGAAGCCCGGAGTCCCAAATAGAGAAAAGGGAAGCAACTCGGCCAAGCCTGCCCCCCTCCCCTCAGCCCGGCAGAGTAAATCCAGTTGTTTTCCCTTTCTTTTTCTGCTGTGTTAGCTGTGGGACTGTAGGATAAGTAAGCCAGAAAGTTCACTGGGGTAATCCCAACACAGGTCACTGGCCTCTGTCTGTTGAGTTTAACAGGACCTCACAGCTACTCCCCAAGCCCTGGCATCCCTCTCCTGGCCTTTGCTTCCCTCTGCCAGGTCCAAGTCTAAACAGTCAGCCCCATTCCCCCACTAGAGGCCTGGCCCAGCCAGCCCATCACCAGAGCCTAGGGCACAGGCCAGAACCACAGCTTGCGACATGATTCACTTTGTGTGTGGACAGACTGATGCAACTGTGGGTGAGACGTCGTTCTTCGGATGGAAAAAAACAACAGCTACAACCCAGTGAGAGGTGGGGCTGGGACTGTATGGGAGCTGTGGGGCACAGCTCCACAGTCGCTACCCCCACCCCCACCCCACAGCTTGGGCTTCCAAGAGCAACCCCGCCCCCACTGACTATATAGCTAGAGCCAGAGAGGAGTAGGTATCTTCTACCTGGAGAGGTACATTGGGAGAGGAAGGTAAGGCTCTTGAGTGAAGGGCCCCAGCAGGATCCAGCTCTCTCCTGGGGCAGCCAGCATGTGGTTACACATGATTCTGCTTTTAAATTAGCACATAATGCATTAGAAGCCAGAAGAATATCTTCTAACAAAGTGTGAGTCCCCTTTCCCTCCCCACCATGCTCACAGTTCCTCTTCCTCCCTTGTGGCTGCCTCTGATCTCTTTCCCCTTTCAAGCACCGTGTGTCCTTACCCCCCCTCACCCCCGTCCCTTCCCATTACTTAATATTACCTCTCTTGGCCTTCTTTCTAGACTTTTAGATTTTACCCACGCTCATGCCTGTGCATATGTTCACATATGAAAGAAAATGTGTGTTCTAAGTTCGGGCTACCTTGTTTAGCATTATATTTCCCAGACCCATCCCTTTTCCTGAAAATTCCAAAGCATCCTTTTTACCACTGCGTACTATTCCATTGTGTATATGTGCCAGACCCCCACCATCCACTCACCTGCTGATGGACATATGGACTGGTTCCGTTTCCTTGTTATCGTGAGCATAGCAATGGTGTGCACACGGGCGTGCACATGGGCATGCAAGTGTCTCTGTGGTAGGATATGGAGTGCTTTAGAGTCCCAGGAATGCGATAGCCAGGACATGTGATGATAGTTTTATTTTTAATGTGTTTTTTTTTTTTTTTTTGAGAAAACTCCAAACTGATTTGCATAATGGTTGTGCTAATTTGCACTCCCACCATGAGTAAAGAAGGGTCCTTCCCCTTCCTCTCCAACCTTTGCAGTCAGATTTCTTGATGACAGCCCTTCTGAGGTGAGCAGGCATCACAAAGAAGGGCTTTTATTCTTTCAAGATTTATTTATTTTTGTTTGTATGAGTATTTTGCCTGCACATATGTGTATGTACCACATGGGTGCAGTGCCCGTGGAGACCAGAAGAGGGCGCTGGATCTCCTGAAACTGCAGCTATACTCCATTGTGAGTTGCTGTATGTGTGCTGGGAACTGAGCCCAGGTCCTCTACAAGAACAGCAAGTGTTCCTAAAGTAGTTTTAATTTGCATTTCCCTGATAACGAGGGGTGTTGAACACTTTTTAAAACACTAATTGGCTATTTTACGAGGGCTAGACAACCCTGGTCTTATGCTGAGCTCTCTTTGAGTGCTCTTCATGTATCTGAGCTGAGCACCATGATGTCATGGTACTCACTACTCTGCCCTAAAGGCAGCTATGTCCACAGAGAAGAGCTCCTAGGGCCCAGCAGGCACCCATTGGAATTCACCGAACTACACCAGAAACCCCAGCAGCGTGTGTGCTGGGGCCTGACTTAGGGGCACACCTGCACTGGTGTTCTTCATTCATGACCGACAGCTAGCTCTTACCTGCCCATGGGCACTGAGTCATCCCACTGGCTACACGACCCCAAGCAAGTGAAGCCCCTTCTCTGAGTCATTCCTCCTCCTCCAAAGCCCGTGCATACACCCATGGCCAGGTAAGTGAACAGATAACGTATCTCATGGCAACTCCTGTCATATACTCTTCTCCAGTCTTCCTGTCCCATGCCTGTTCCCATTGTGAGGCAGTCTGACAAGGGCGGGGCTGCCCTACAGAAGTCACCCTGCCTGCTAGCCATCCTGAGCTCCAGAAGCCTCACATATCTCCATGCTGTTCAGCATCCCCATTCCACTCGTGAAGAAACCAAGGTACAGGAGGTCACCTGACCCACTAAGGACATTCACAGAGGCAGACTTGAAACTAGGGCCCGAGTCTCTTCCAAAACCCAGCCCAGAGTCTCTCTCTGGAACCAGTCACCTACCCAATTTCTTCCACAAGCTCATCTGAAGTAAAGGGCTGGAGATGAACCTTCTGGAAGGAACAAAGGAACATGCGAAGATAGAGAAGAACCGGCCACTCTCTGGATCTGCAGGTCACAGAATCCACAGGAAAATGCTCCACTGTCCCTCTTGCTCAGCCTGGAGGCTCCAGGATTGCAAAATCAGAGCTTAGCCACCGACATGCAAGCCTGACCCCTAGTGACCATAACCTTAAATTGCATGGCCTGCCAAGTGGACCTGTGAGGTCCAGAGGATTGGCACTCATTTGGCCAGCACAGACCTCAGGATGGGGCCCCACCTCTCCACATTCCAGGTCATGTGACCCTGGAAACCTAGACAGCAGGGTCTCACTAGTC
Source organism: Uromys caudimaculatus (assembly GCA_028551405.1). NCBI lineage: Eukaryota > Metazoa > Chordata > Mammalia > Rodentia > Muridae > Uromys > Uromys caudimaculatus. The sequence continues at coordinate 57,348,565 of CM052706.1, forward strand.
AACGCCCCCAGATGCTGCCACTGAACCCAGATTTCCTCACTTAAGACACTGTCTTTTTTCACTTGTCCTAAACCCTCAGCTTCTGAGTGACCAGAGGGCAGGGAAGGTGCCGGAATGTGGTCTCCAGGACAGTCCATGTAAAACAATTTAATTCTTTTTTTTTTAAATGGAGGAGGAGTGAGTAAAGGAGGTGAGCCACTGCAGGCTTGCAAGGGAGACAGCCTGGTGGTGTGTCTTTTCTTACGGATGATTCTGAAGAGAGCAGAGAGAAGCGGGGCTGAGGGATCCCAGCTGCCTAAGGAGGGCAGGCAGGATGCGAGTGTGGGAGAGTGCCACTTGCACAGAGAGCATCTTGATGGGTGTGGCCAAATGTTCTGGACAGAGTCTGCAGTAGAGTTGGTTGGGGTTCTGTCTTCAAACACTGCTCTCTCAGAGCTCATGTCCTCTCACCCCAGTCCTCCAGAATAATCTGGAAAAGAGATCACATATCCCTTGGGCATAGCAGGTGGCTTCAGAGTTCACCCCAGAAGAAACTGACACAAGGGAGGGATGCTGGGGTAGGCAGAGACTGGCAATACCCTCAGGTCATACCTGAAAGGTGTTTTCCATTTTGGCCTGGACATCCCTCCAGCTATTTTGCAACCTGAGCTATGTACTCCCCTGGGAGCAAGGGACAGTCATCTAGTTCTTAGAGCTGGCCATGGGGCCTGCCGAAGCCAGGGCTCTTGCAGTTCACCCACAAGTCAGAATAAAGTGGAGAGACTGTGAATAGGCCCAGCACATAGGCAGTCCGCAGTTTCCTTGGGTGGTTCAGCCCAAAGAGCCTGAGTACACCCATTCTCCCCACCTCTCTGCCCACTGGCCTGAAGAAACCACAGAGCCCTGAGGCAGCCCATTCATTCTCCCCTTTAAACACATCTTGGCCTCCATGAAGGCCTGTAATTACTCTAATTGGCCCCCTGGGGACATCATGAGGGAGCTTGCTGTGTCCACATGAGTCAGGTTCCCAAGCAGAAACCTCAGACAGAGCCACATGGCACAGAAGAGGCCTAGTCTCTGCTCCCACAGACCACTTCCTGCCTCTTCCTTTCCTGACACTACTAGCCGGAGGCTCATGGCTGCTGCAGGGCCTGGTCTCTGCTGCCTTATAGGTCTGGCAGGGGTAGGATCTGCCTATCCAGGCTGACAGGCCTCAGGACAAGGAGGGAAAAAAGCCTCCCTAGTCAGGCCTCAGGAATTTATCCTCACAGTCCTCAAGGTCTGCCCACAGCTTGGAGAGAAAACTACTCATGCAGAGCTAGCAGTCCCCATCCATCCCACACGTTCAGGGCTCAGCCCAGCTGTGACCTGTCCCTCGAGAGAAGGCTAGACCATAGAATCAAATAAATATGGGATTGCACCCCAGCTTTGTTCTGCCCTTGTGATCTGGATCAGGTGTTTTCATCTGTGAAATGGGAACATTGTGTCATCTCCTTCCAGGTGTGTGGAAAGGAGTGACTGAGCTAACATCGAAAAAGCTAGCTCAGTATCTGGCACTCGGTTTGACAAGTGTGCCCTAACTGAGGTGGCTCTGGGGACAAGGTTAGGGAAGTCCCTGCAGTAAGAATCAAGAGACTTTCTAGCCAATTCTAACTCTGCTTCCTACTTGTTGTGTGACCATAGACCAGCCACGTAGACAACCTCTCTGCTCATCTGTCCCCTCAAGCTTAAACACAAGGCTGGAACAGATGGTTTCAAGGTATACCTACCCCCACCCCCGCCCCCGCCCCATGATACTCCAAGTTAGGCTTGGAGGGAGAGACTGGAATTATGGGAGAGATGTGATTATGTCCACCACCAGGACTTCATCTGTGACAGGCATACAGTAAGGTTGGCATGCCAGGCATGTGAACTGACCCCCAGAGAGGGCCCAAGAGGTAGCTGGCAGGGACACCATGCTGGGTGGGGCCGTGAGCCTGGCCTGTGCTCGGGATGGGCAAGCCTCTTCCATTTGTCTAGTCTTCCCTGCTACATATTCCTTGCTCCCACCTAGCAGGTGGGCTCCAGAGGTCTGCCTTTGCAGAGTTCAAAGGCAGGGGCCAGGATAAACAATGCACACCGCCGCCAACAACGAGCCGTAGTAACCACATATTCTAACATTTATTATAACATTTACTATCATGTACTCCAGGTGATGCCCCACACTAAGCCCTTAATGAGAGTAATCTCAACTAATCCTCCTGACAGCCCAGGATGACATCACCACCACAGCTCTGATTCCTTCTCTGCAATCAGAAGAACAACGGCAGTGGGGTTCTGATCCTTGGCTCCATGCATCCCTGGAATAAGAGGGTTCTGCAAAGGAGGACCATCCCCTGAAGGAGCCCTGAGGTCACAGAAGAGTATTCTTCTTTCTGTGAAAAGGGTGAGGCTGGTATCCCAGAATCAGGGACAGTAGTTGCTATTTAATGAGCATCTACTTATATCACCTACTTCTTATGTGTGTGTGTGCACGCACACGCGTGTGCATGCGCCAGTGCATGTGCATGTAGAAGTCCATAAACAACTTCAGCTTGTCATCCCTCAGGTACTACCCACCTTGTTTTTATAAATAGTCTCTCACTAGCCTGGAACTTCTCATGTAGGCTAGACACACTCCAGACAGGCTGGAGTGGCTGCCCAGTCAGCCCAGGGGTCTCCCTCCTCAGCTTCCCCAACTCAGAGATTACAAGTGCTTACCACCCACTGTGCCTAGATTTATTTTTAGCTTGGGCTCTGGGGGACCCAACTCAGGTCCTTATGCTTGTAAGGTTAGCATTCTCCCAGTTAGATCCCCCAGCCCAGGGTCTCATACTCTCCTCTGGCCCCAAGTGAATCATCATCTTTGCCAACCTGGGCTATGGAAACTGAGCAGTCTGTGGAGAGGACACTGAGGGACGTCTTGTCCAACGCAGGAGAAAGGACGGTGAAGAAAGGGGACTTGCTCAGCTAGATTCCTCCATGCTCCAGAAAGAGCAGAAGCCAGCATGGTTAGGGCCTTCAGTTCTGAGAACAGAGGTCAGAAGGGGGCGAGTCATGACTCTGCCCCATGCACTTCAGGGAGAGGGGACCCAAGAGAAAGAACTTGGTATTCTACCTCCAGGGCCTCCCCTGCCACTCAGTTCCCAAGGAGGAGACCTGTTAGTCATCTTTCACCTTGTTCTCAGCAACTCAAGACATGCCAATAGAACACGGAGCCTCTAATCCACTTATACCTGGAGAACTAGGAGAGGCCAGGGGCTAGGCCTAGAATCCATGGCCTCTGGGGAGAGGCTTCCTTCTGTTCTCCTTCCCCAGACCAGTTGGGCAGGATACCAATGGGATTCAGTTTTTGACAGCTGAGAATCAATGAGGCCAGAGGAGAGATTAAGTCTTTGTTTCCTGGGACTCAAGACAGTCTGAAGGGCTGAGCAACCCAGAGTTGGCAAACAGAAAATTAGTGGCAGATTAATTTCATTGTCTCACTGGGGAGCGGAATCCTGCACTTTAAGTATAGGATTAAAGGGAGATTTATTTCCCATCTTACCAGGCAGGAGACTGCAGTGACCTTTGCACCTTTGGGTGGGGTAAGTTTGGGGGGGAGGGGCAGGTCTCCCTAGGAGTGACATGGCTGGGCAGGGTGAACTGTTGGGTCCCAGCCTCTCTTGTCTGCCTCAAACGCTGGGAGGAAACCACCCAAGGCCCCCCTGTAGCTCTCCATTCCTACACAACCTTACCTACTTTTGGTAACTAACCTTCACAGGGGTGGGGGTGTTAACCAGCGTCCCTGCCTGCCTTACTGTCCTTTGAGCAAACCTGGCAATAAACCCATTATAATAACTAATAATTTTCCAGATTTAAAGAAACGCTCTTGAGAAGAACATTAGAGGCAGAATTGGTAAGAGACAAAGCCAGCATTTCACCCCAGGCTACCTGGAAATCAATGAAATGTGTCTGTGCTACAGAGTATTTGTTTAGGTTCTTTCCGGCCTGTCTCAGTGGGCCATCCTAGAGTATCTCTTGCCCTTCCCTTAGGTTACATCCCATTGGAAGAACTTTAGAGCAAGCTTTGAAAGCGACCACTGGGCCCAATCAGTTGGTCTTGGCTGCAGCTGCCACAGGTGGAAAGGCTCTGTGGCTGAACTCTGAAGATCCTGCAGCGAGATGGACCCGCCCATCCAGGCATGGACCCGCCCACCCAGGCATGGACCCGCCCATCCAGGCAGGGACCCGCCCACCCAGGCACTCACACCCTGGCCCGGGCTAGGCAGTACCAATGCCTTGGTTGTGGGGAACCTTACAGTGGAACAGTGTAGGCCTAGCCAAACCTCAAATAGCAGGCTGTTCCAGCTGCCTGCTGGCTTTGTGGTTAGAAGGCCCATCCAGAGAAAGCTGGCTTTCAAGAAGGAAGGACCAGGCTTGCCAACCAGAAGAAGCCAAACCACAGCGTGGGGGAAGGCAGAAGAGTTTGATGAATCACCCCGCTGGGGGAAGGAGTGGATGAGCTGGCTCAAGAAAAACCTGTGTCTAGTTTGCTCTCGAGGATGGCAGGCCGCCTCTGATTCACATGTCAATTCTTTACAAATTCTAGATATTAATGCTCTGTTAAATGAATAACTGGTAAAGATTCTCCCCGACTCTGGGCGAGTCTTTTCGCTATACTGTTTCTTTGGCCATGCGGAAACCTTTTAATTTGATGCCCTCAGCTGTTCTTGCTGCTACTTCCTGAACAGCTGGGTCCTGCACTGGAAAGCTTCCCCTGTGCCGGCATCTTGAACTCCCCCCCCCCCCCCCCATGGTTCCTCTGGTGTTTGTAAGTCTTGGATCTCACAGTGAGGTCAAGGATCCGTGTTCCGCGGATTTCTTTGGATAGGGTGAGACACGGAGATCTAGTCTCATTCTTTGACCTGTGGACATCAAATTTTCCTAGCACAATTTGCTGAAGAGGCTATGTTTTCTCCGACGTGTTTCTGGAACCTTCATTTAGCTGGAGGCAGTGCAGCTACGTGGGTTTCCACTCTACTGCTCTGTATGTCTTTGTTGCAATGTTGATGCCACGCTGGTTTTGTGCCTATGGTTCTATAGTGTGTTTTGAAGTCTGGAGTTGTGATTCCCCAGCTGTGCTCCTTCTGTTCAGGATCGCTTGGACTTTTCAGGATCTCTTGGTGCTTTCTTTCAAGTGTCTCACTGTTGCCTAACTCTGTGTAGAATATCATTGGTACTTTAGTGGAGATTATGCGGAATCTTTTATCACTTTTTAGCGTGAGGCTATTTTCACAATATTAATTCTCCCATCCATGCACGTGGAGGTCTTCCTGTCTTCCAGCCTGGTCTTGTTTCTCCCTTCAGGGTTTTGTCATTTCCCCTGCAGAGCCCTATCATCTCCTTGGCCAAGCTTCTCCTTAGGCATCGTTGGGTGGAATTTGTGAATTTCTGATTTCTTTGTCAATATGTTCATCTCTAGTGCACAGAAAGGCTACTGATTTTTAGGTTGACCAAATATCCTAGTCCTTCGCTAAATTTATCATTTCTAGGACTTTTGTTTGTTTGTATTTTGGGTTTTTTTGTTTTTGTTTTGTTTTTGCTGGGGTCTTTAAAATCTTTTTTAATTAAAAGAAGCAGACATCAAAAAAGCAAATAAGGCCGTGAGAGATGGCTCAAGAGTAAGTACTGACACCTCTTGCATCAGAGCGGTTTGGTTGCCAGCACCCATGTGGAGTGGGTGGCTCACAACCACCTGTAACTCCAGCTTCAGGGGACCTGATGCCCTCTCCTGGTCTCTGCAGGCACTGCACTCATGTGAATATCCCACCCCCTTGCACACATACATATACACATAATTAAAAAGAAAATAAATCTCAAACCAAACAAGCAATCCAAATCAATAAATGGGCACCCAAACTGAATATGCATTTTTTTCAAAGGAAAAATGACCAATAATTATGTGATGAAAAGGGTCAGAATCTTCAGCCACTAGGGAAAAAAGGAATGAAAACCACATGGAGATTCCACAGGCCCTAGTCAGAATGGCTGTCATCCAGGAAACAAACAACAAATGCTGGCGAGGGCGGGCGGGAGTGGAGAGTCTTTGTGTATTGCTGATAGGAATACAAGTCGGTCTAATCCCTTTAGACTGTTAGATCAATTGGCATGGAGGTTCTTCAAAAACCAAAGATGGTATTAGTGCACGAGGCAGTCATATACCCTGACGGGATCAAAGTCAGTCATGGCAGAGATGCCTGCACGCCATGTTTTTCACAACACATGCAAAAGAGCCAAATTATGGAAGCAGTCTAGGTGCCCAATAACAGATTACATGGATAAAGAAAATGTGTGTGTGTGTGTGTGTGTGTGTGTGTGTGTGTGTGTGCCTGTGTCTCTGTGTGTGTGCATATGTCTATGTGTGTCTCTCTCTGTGTCTGTGTGTGTAACTGTGTGTATGTGTCTCTATGTATGCATGTGCATCTGTCTGCCTGCATGTGCATCTAGATCGGGGTCTGTGCGTGTCTGTGTTTTATTCAGCCACGAAGAACAAAATGGTGTGTGCCGAAAATGGATGTGATCAAAGAGCACTGAGATCAGCAAAACAAGGCAAGCTGGGAAAGTTACTGTGTGCTTTCTCATATAGAAAATAAATAATACACGAAAAAGGAAGGGGGTCACTAAGGAAGAAGGGGACCAGGAAGGGGAGACTAGGGCAGACTGGTCATTACAGAGTATTGATATGATCAACGGACATCACATACACTGGTCATATTCCCATGATGAAATCCTTCATTTCGTACAATCAATATACACTAATTTAAAAAGGTCTACACATCAGAGAGAAAAAGGCGGGGGAGGGGAGAAGGCAGAAGGAAAGGAAGAGGTGAGGGGGGAGGGAAGGAGGAAGAAAGGAGAGAGGAGGTTGAGGTCATGGAAGAGGATGGAGAGAAGGAAGGGACTTCCGCATGCTAGTGCCCGTCAGCTAATCCTGCCTCCCAGAAAAAGTCCAAGGATGCTACTTGAAAACCACACCCTGCTCAGCAAGGAAGAGTTCTGTGGTTGACTAGCAATGTGTGCTACAGGAGCATCATGGGCTTAAAAGCATGACTGACGCTTATCAGCCACCCCTGTGAACGCCACAGTTTAAGATCTCCTCACCAGGGTGTCACCTTCAGCCCCCACTCCACTGTCATCTCTTTCACCCCTAGCCCTTCCTCTGAGTCACACCCATGCGATCTAACCACCGCTCACACTACATACAATCCGCTCTGAGCTTGTTCAGGTCAGACTCTGTTCATACTGCCTCCAGAGCTCTTCCCTCCTCAGCTGCTTGCTGAGCTCTGTCCCTCACTTAGCAGCGCTTTGCCTGAGCCCTCTTGACAGGGTTTGTAGCTTTCCCTTCTGCGTGTTACCATCAGTAGAGCCAGCTCTGCCCAGTGATTCCGAGCTGGCACAGCCCCGAATTCATCAAGTGCTTCATCCTCAGAATGTCCCACATTGTTCTGAAAGGATCCCCACAGGACAGAGAAGGGTCGGACATTGAATGACACTGGGAACTTGCCCTGGATGCCCCAGCTGGCTATGACGGGCCTGAGATCTGAAGCTGGCTTGCCTGCTTTATAATTGTCACCGTCTGATCTGGCTACTGTCCTTACTACCTCACACAGTTGGTTGTAACCTTGTATTTGCACATTCATCTTTCCTTCCCCACAGCTGCTTCCTGGATGCCGGGGTGGTTTCTTTAGCCCGTTTCCCTCCCAGCTGTTCCAGAGCCCCGTGCACATCAGAAACTCTATAAGTGCTGGTTGACCTGCCTTGTGCTGACGATGGGGACTGTTCCTATCCTGTTCCCTGCCTCTCATCTGGTCCAGATATCCACTAGAGATTCCTCAACCCTGTGTGCATGAAAGCATAAAGACCTACCTGTGATGCCCCAGAACCCACAGGAAACAAAAGCCAAGCACAGTCCCATAGGCCTATAATCCCAGCACTGGAGAGGCAGAGACAGTAGGATCACTCAGCCTTGACCAATTACCAAGCTCCAGGTTCAGTGAGAGATGCTGTCTCAAAGTAAGACAGCAATTGAGAGAGAAGTCCAGTGCTAACCTCTGTCCCCGCACACACCCTACATATGTGTTCACGTGCAGGAGATGAGACATTTCTTGGACGTATCATTGAGAAGCTAATGAATACCCAAGATCCACTCCCCTACATCAACTCCAAAAGCCCCAACTCTTTTCTCCTCTAAAGCGCAAACTTAAGGGCATGGTTTTGGGGTGCTGAAATCAGGTCCTTGGAGACCACCTTGGAGATCCTCCTGCCTCTGCCTCCTGAGTGCTGGGATTAAAGGCATGTGCCACCATGTCCCTCTGATAACTTTCTTACACCACCCAGGACCAATTGCCCAAGGCTGTTACTGTCCAAAGCATGCTGAGCTCTCCTGTATCCATTAGCAACCAAGAAAATAGTCCACAGACACACTCAGGCCAGTCTGATGGCAGCAGATTCTCAACTGAGGCTCCTTTTTCCATGTTGACTCTAGTTTGTGTCAAGTAGACACAGCTTGAAAGCCAGAGGCAAAGATGTTCCTGGTCTGTCCCCATTTCTGGAAAGCCATCACGATTGCAGAAAGCCCACACCCAGGCCTGAGTGCATTAGGTAGCAGGCCCGAGCGCTAGCTCCACAGCCAAGTGACTTTAGGTAAATTACGTCATCTCTCTGAAGATCCGTTTCCCACCTGCAGCATATAACAAGGAATCCACATTTTAGCATCACCATGCAAACGAAGAGAAATTAGGGACGCCTGAGTGTCAGGGCTGCTCTTAGCATTCCTCAACACTGAGGACTCAAGCGAGTTCTTAGGAAGCAGCACACTACCAAACTCAGCAAGCCACTTGGCCATCAGTTGCTACCAGCTTCTTCTGATACCTCCCCCTTGCCAAGAAAAGGTATAACTAAGTGTCTCTGCTCCAGAGAGGAATTCACTAGCTGGCCACAGTTGTCTGTGCCATTAGTTTAAATTTTTATGAAACGAGGAAATTTCTTTCTACCACCTCCAAATTCCTGGGCTTAATGTACCCAGCCAGGAAGAAAATGCTCTCTGTTGGCCTCTGGTGGGCATGTGAGTGGGAGAGGTATGCAGTCAGCACAGAACCTGCCTTACAGGCGCTGGAGAAGGACAGGAAGGATTTTTGCCTCAGAAGCCAGGTAGGGAGAGGAAACACTACTTTGAATTTTCTGACAGTAAGGCTCATCTGCATGGACACCTAGGCCCTGTGAACATCCAAACGCTCACAGCCAAGTGTGCGTGCAGTTCTGTGGGGAGTGGGGGAGCATCTCCCACTTCAAGGCAAAGGAGAAGAGAGCACAAGTAGAAATGTTTGCAGAGTCCCCAGGCACCAGCCTGTTGTAAATATTCCTGTGACTATTCACCTAGCAGGTGTCTCAGCCATGTGTAGCCCATCTGGGACCTCTCTGAGCACCTAGGCAGGGCTTCCATAACCAAGCAGCCACTTACACTGAACATAGCAGCAGATCAGCCACCTGAGGGGAAGGCCACCTGCCTACATTTCAGGCCTGCTTTGCTTTACCTGGGCGATATCCTAGTTTGCTCTTTTGTCACTGTGATAAAAGACCATACCCAAAAGCAGCTTGGAAAGAAAAAAACCAAAACAATTTATTTCACCTTACAGGTTAAAGTTATCCAGAGCAGGAACCTGAAGGCAGAAACTGAAGCCGAAGCCACAGAGGACTGCTGCTCACTGGCTTTCTCCACGGGGCTTGCTCAGCCTGCTTCCTTCTTCTTCCTCCTCCTCCTCCTCCTCCTCCTCCTCCTCCCCCTCCTCCTCCTCTCATCCCTTCTACTTCTTTTTACTCTTTATTGATTCTCTGTGAATTTCACATCATGCACCCCAATCCCACTCATCTCCCAGGCTCTCCATAGCCACCCTCCACTCCTGCAACCTCCCCCACAAAAGAAAACAAAAAAAAATTAAAAATTAAAATTACAAAAGGAAAAACTCTCGCCATGGAAGCTGCAGTGGGTCCCACAGTACACCCTTCTGTCCCCACATCTTCACTTGCTCATGCTCATTGCCATGAGTTATTGGTCTGGTTCGAGGCCTCTGGCTTGTGCTACACCATCAATAATACTTGATCTTCACCAGGATCCCTCTCAGATCTCCTGTTGTTGCCCTGTGTCATGGAGCTCCTGTGGCTTTGGATCTGCAGGACTGGTCCCTTCACACACTCCAGCAGTTCACAGACGAGGTAGATGTTGGGGTGGGCCAACTCAAAGCCCTGAATCTGGGCCTGGGTGGTAGCTGAGTTGATCAGCCTGTCAGCTCTCCCTTGTCCATGCCACCTAGGCCAGCTCTCCAGAGTGCCACTGCTGGTAAGGGGCTAGGCCAGCTCTCTCATGTCAGCCCACTTTCTTATAGGCTCCAGGGCCCCCTGCCCAGGAGTAGCACAGCCCACAGTGGGTTGGACCTCCCATGTCAATCATCAATCAAGAAAATGCCCCACGGACTTGTCTCTCTAATGGAGGCAGTTCCTCAGCTGAGGTTGTCTCTTCCCAGGTGTCTCTAGTTTGTGTCAAATTGACACAAATTAACCAGCACAGTGGCTTAAACAGAGTCACTGTGTCTCCAGAGTAGACATGTGTAGGCACAGGGTGGAGGGGAATCCTACCATAGTCAGGGTATATCAGAAGCTTGAGGCTTTTTGCACACAAACAGACCAAAGCTATGCAACCTGTTGGGGTCAGAAGCTACCTTGAGCCACTGTTCTTTCAACAGTGACAACCCCTGCTCAAAAATCATACTCATGACTGGCTTTCTGCCATTCATTTGCATATAAAGATGGCTAGCACAAAAGGAACAGATCCAGGAGGGAAGGCTGAGAAGGGAGGGGGTCTTCTACAGCCTCCGGTCAAAGATGTCGGGGTACATTTTTTATTCTTACACACACACTTTTGCTTCTTCTCTTTGGGGGCAAGCCGTGTACAGACGAGGAAACTGGAGAATCCCAAGGAGATTGAGAGAGTTGCATTCCCCAAGCTGTCTCTATCTGGCAGCAGGTCAGTTGTATCTATCTCACACACAATGGATGAGTTTCAGGGAAATGTGAGAGATAGGTGCTGTCTCAATAAAGCACATCTTGTGACCTGAGGACCACCACCTGACGCCCTCCACACACATGGCATGTGTTCTTCTACATGCACATAAATGGAAAGAGCCAAGGCCTCAGTTCCCAAATGTTCCTAGGGAGCCTACTATCTGTCCCCTTACCACACAGACAAGTCCTGGGGCTTCAGGTGGGGCCCTGAGCTGGTGAGCATCACAGCTAGATAGCCACACTGCCTTCTCCTGATACTCAGGGTGTGTATGAGGTGAGGTAGCAGAACTGTCTAGATGGGTCCCCCTTCCCCACTGTCCTAGCAGTCTGAGGAGTGAGGCACTGCACAGCCCAGACAGGCAGGCAGCCTTCACCCATACAGGGGTCAGGGCTCCTTTGTTCTGAGGCTTAGGTATGGAAGGTCAAAATTAGTCCTTAAGTTTGTCAGCTACCTGTTTAGGAATTCCTTCCAGGAGACCCACACTACAGTCTGACAAGATGCCGGCCTCTTCACCTCCAGACTCATCCATGTTGCTTCAAACTACTTCACTGAGCCTTGCTCATAAAGCATGCATGTGGTGTGTTGCTGTGGTCTCACTATGCGGCCATGACTGGACTGGGAACTCCCTCTGTAGAGCCAGCCTGGCCTGGAGCTAACGGAGACCCACCATCTCTGCCTCTGCCTCCCAAGTGCTGGGTTTAAAGGCATGTATCACACATCTGGCTGAATTACAATGTTTTCAATGTACATAAAAAATATTTGGCTCTTATAGATACATAATGATTTAATTATAGAAAACAAAGACAATATTTCTTACTGTCATCACTCAGCAACTAAGCGTCAAATTAGTGTATTGTGGGGTTGTACTATATAAGAATGTTCAGTTTATTTCTTACCATGTGTACCCTCACATGTGCCTGCGTGAGGGCCCACATGTCACTTGTCCTGTAGGGGTGAGAGGGCAGCTTTATGGAATCGGTTCTTCCCTTCTACCATGAAAGTTCCCGAGATCAGACTCAGGCCACAAGCCTTCCAAAGCGGATGCTTCTCCCTGCTAAGTCACCTTGCTGG
>CM052706.1:57366643-57407772 GCA_028551405.1 Uromys caudimaculatus
GTGCACACCCACTCACATACAACCTCTGCATGCATGTGCACACTGTGCACACCCACTCACATACAACCTCTGCATGCATGTGTACACCCACTCACATACAATCTCTGCATGCATGTACACACTTGTACACACCCACTCACATACAACCTCCACATGCACGTGCACACTTGTGCACACCCGCTCATATAATATACACCCACATACAATTTCTTTTAAAGATCGTGGAGATGTCGGGCTGGGGGAGATGGGGTGGAGAAAGAGAAAGAAGATTCCAGTTCCCACAAGCTTCCCACCAGGGGAGGAAGTGAGGAACAGGAGGCTGCCATTCCAACAACTCTATATGCTTTCTGTAAACTTGATGCAGCAAGCCACCCAGCCCAGGTGGGGACTGCAAGCTAGGGGGTTGGGGACAGCCATGTGGCCCATCCCAGGTAAGCAGGCAGAGCCCCGGGCAGGATAGCGTCTGAAGTGGAAAGTTAAGGATTCTTTGGAAAGTCAGTTGGATGGTGTTTTGCTGAGGCAAACATGTGAAGGAACTTTTCACTGAAGCAGACACAGGAGAGAAGATGTTCTACTAAAGCAAGCACACAAAATGACACACGATGAAAGATTCTTTGCTAACAACACACGTGTATCGGTCCGCCTTACATTGCATAGTTGAGCTGCATTTGTCGGGACTCCATAGAGAGAAACAAAAACTTCTGGCAGTGTGCTTCAGTTTCTTGCCACTTTCACAGACTCCAGCTGATTGGCAGAGTGATGTCAGCTGAGACAGATGCACATGCTGAGGCAAGACCCGTGGAGGACACGTGACGTTTGGAGAGTAGAAAAGGACTCCACAACAGTGACAGAGGCTGAGCTAGGCTTGCTTATAGAGCTAGCTGCGCAACGCTTGTGGGTCTTGCGTCTTTGTTAGCTTCCCTGAGAGAGGCACAGGCGAGAACTTCTCCTGATGTTCCTCCTGGTCCCTCCTGCTGACTTATGCCAAGGCTGAGGCCTGGCCGTCTCTGCTAGGTAGTGCCACTGCTGCTGGTTCCTGTTTGTTATCCTGACTCTACCGAATTGGACTGCTGTGTATCCGAGAAGTGTTTTTGAGTGGATTGAACTGCCGCTGCTCACCTGTGAACCTGCCGATTTCCAGACAACACAGATGGAGTTGCTCAAGGAACCTTTCTAAACAGGTCCACTTCCCCCATATCCTTTCTTTCCCACTACCTCTGGTGGGTAGGGGACTAGAAGGAAGGTTGAAGTGTTTAAGAACCATCATTAAAAATAGCCGTTTGGAAAAAATTAAAGTTACAAGTTCCAGGCCTAGCCCTACTGTGGGAACCTTGTTTGCCTTCACCATTGCTGTCACTGGTTTGGAGCTCTGCCTCCAGCAGTGTGAGAAAGTGTCCTGGTGAAATGATGAGGCGTGAGTGACAGATGCTCACTCCACCCAAGCATCTACAAATAACTCAAGGGCCTTCAGCTTCCAGATCTCTAGCCTCGAGGTCCCCTTGGTAATCCTGTCCTGGCTTTCCCACAGTACCAGAGTAGCCACTGTCTGCTGAGATTCCCTTTGCAAGGATTTCTCAGCCTCTCCATGGTACACAAACATGTCCAATAGGAGAAAGATGAGTCTCACTCGTTTCTCACCACTGGGATTTCCCCTACTGTTGATATCAGCACTTCTTATGAGGCCCCCCCTACCATGTCATTGTCAAAACTGTTGTGTTCTACCTCCTTACTTCTGCATCTCAGTCTTAGGCACAAGCCAGCATCCCCACCCTCTGTCCCAGAAACAATGGGGTGGGTGCTTTACTGTTGTTTGGCCGATGGTTTAGGAATCACACACACACACACACACACACACACACACACACACACACACACACTTGCTAGAAATTCCCCATTTCCCGTCTTGGGACTGGAAAGATTGCTTAGTCTATACACACAATAGCCACCTTCAGGACTGTTGTGCAGAAATTTCTATAGAATTGAAACATGGTATCCTCAAGAGAGGAACTGGCTCCTTTCTGGCTTACATTTTGATGTTACAATGTGTCAGTGAGAGAAGCCAGAACAAGAGCTTGAGGCAGGAACTGAAGCACAGGCCATGCTTACTGGCTGGCTCATTCATGGCTTGCTCAGCCTGTGTTTATATACTACCCAGGACTACCTGCCCAGGGTTGGTACCACCTCAGTGCTATGGACCCTCCCACCGCAATCATTGATTAAGAAAACATCCTCTACAGAATTGCCCATGGGCCAGTCTGATGGAGTCAGTTTCTCAGTTGAGGTTCCCTCTGCTCCGATGACCCTAGTTAGCTAGCTAACATGACCTGTGTGGCTGGGACTTGACCTGAGTAGGGGAAGACTTCAACTCTTCTTCCACATTCACTTAGCACTTCCCCCACCCCTGCACCTAGCATGTGTCAAGTTGACAAAACATATCCATGTTTTACTCTACCTGCTTGAGTATGATTTTCATCACCAAGTATCCTGGGCTATATACCTACCCCCAACTCAGAGTGTAACCCAGCTCACCTCAAAACCTCCTGCCTCCCACATCACACGATCCCTGCAGGCCTTCTACTCTTCCAAAGACAGAAGGAGGGAAAGCAGCCTGCCTGCAGATCTTCACAGTCAACTTAATTAGATTGAGAGGTGCCGAAGAGAAACGCAAAGGCACTTCTGGGTGTATCTGGGACAGCGTTTCCAGAGACATTTGACATAGTAACAGAGACTAAATGTGGGCAGTACCATTCAGTGGGCTGGCAGCCCAGGAGGGATCAAAGGGGAGGAGGAAGCCAGCCAAACAAGGTCTGGTGCTGCCTCCTTCAGCTGTGGATATTACACACCCTCACAAAGGAGTACCCACACACATGTAAACATGGATACGATCACATGTATACCACACACAAACACACACTTGAGGAAACAAAGATAAAGAAACCAAGGCTTTAAAAGTTGGTAATTTACCCACCATCACCAACTAATAAGCAAAGCCTATTCTGTATACTGGCTGGTTCTTTGATCCTTTCTGCCAATGTAGCCATGGGAACAGCTGACTATGACCTGGAATGACCCTGACCTTCTCACACTTCGGGAGACCAGTGATTTCTTGACACGGCTTTTGTCACATTAAAAAGGTTCCCCTAGATTAAGGACTGGCTTGAGTGGGTTGGTTCCCAGTGTCATGGCTGCCTTGCTGCTGTGTGTGTGTATGTGTGTGTGTGTGTGTGTGTGTGTGTGTCCAACTGCTCAGATTCTAGCTGGGATTCAGAAACTCAGAAGTACACAGCACAGCCTTCCCTGAGAGCAGTTCCAGGGCTTAGTGAGCAGTTTCTTGACTTGGAATTTAGAAAGCCTGTACCTGGGATCTATATCCCAGCACTGCCCTCATCTTACCAAGTCTTGCGTGGGTGGCAATGCATACATACTTTCATGGGCTGCTACTGCACAGCACTTTCCTCTCAGCCAAACAGGTGCTGTTTGCATGAGTTCAGGTGTGCTTGCTTGCAGACAATCCCAGTTGGGCTTGTTGATGATAGACTGTGTTCCCTCATAAGAGAGAGCCTAGAGGGTCATGGGACCCTCACCTGAGTATTCGGCTGCTCCTCCAAGCCATTTGTATGCAGATTCTACCCTAGGTGCATGTGGCATCTGGGTCTTGGGGAAGAAGCTAGAATATATATAGTTTGAGAAAGATTAGAGGTAGAGGGCTTAGCCTATGTAGCCAGGAGGAAGCCATCATCCATGCTAGGTGAAGACTTCAGGGTGGCTACTTTGGGATCACCCACACTCCTGTCAACAACCTCTTATTCATGGGTTCATGGGGGTGGAGGAGTGTTGGTGAGTCAAACTTTGGTTGTCATTGGGACTTTAGAAGGAAGGAAGTGGACATAGCTTAATCAGCATCCCTGCCTCCCGCTTCCCAGGAGAAAATTCTCATAAAAGCAGCATTCACTAGAACGGTCTCTTTAATGGTGCAAGCCCCAAGATTTTCATCTGAAAAATCCTTTCTGGCATATTTGGCTTTAAGGTAAAACCTGGAAAAATGAACCTTCTAGGAAAGCAGACCTATGAGCTTGCTTCCCCAGGTAGCCAGCCTGCAACAGAGAGCAGCCTTCCTTCCCTCCTGTCTGGGACAGAGGCCAGGCCCTCTGCAGTCTTCTCAACTGAAGACTCCTCACAGCTCCCTCAACAGTGCTCAAGCTTGCCCTCCAGCCCCAGGCCATAAGAGCCACTTAGCACACAGTTTCAGCCTACTGACTTTCATTTCCCTAGCTCTTGCCTGAAGAAGCCTAAGGTTTGAGGTTTGCCCAAGCACCCTGTCAGTAAGGACAACAAAGCAATTCAAATGCAGATGTTCAAATGTCTGTGGAAGTTGACTCACCCCTGAGGGGCCGAGGCAGGGCCTTTCCTTTTAATCTGAGCAGAGGACAGTGGGTCCTATACTAACCTGAGGCTGTTTTTCCAGAATCATCACTGTGTAATTGTTTTTACTGCATGTTAGGCTGAGATGTTCCCCTATGGTCTATGCAAATACCCTTTATTTGTGCAGGGTGACTCTAGTGGTCCCAGGCAGGAATGATAGGGCCCAGGGCCCTTTTCATCCAGGGCTCATCTGTCCCAATCATTGTGGACTCCAGGCACCTCTGTTCAAATAGTGCTGTGCTAATCATGTCAGGACTACACATACATGGTACCCAATGAGACCTTAGAGAGCACAAAAAGTCACAGTGTGCATAGAGAAGACAAACACTAGTGGTATTATGAAGTGTACAGGGCCCAGAAAGGAAGAAACCCTAAAGAGGAAACAGCTGGGGAGGGTACTGCCCTGGAGGACTTCCTGGTGGAGGCAAACCTACAGTTCTGTAGAAGGTTTGCTCTAAGCAAGAGTGAAAGCAGAACTGACTGAGCTAAGCCACAGAGCAGGAGGGAGCAGGCTTGAAGCTGCCTCTCCAGTCAGAGAGAGGAAGAGAAAGTGTGGCAGCCTGGGGCCACAGGCCTCCTCACTGGGTGTCTCCGGTCTGCACTTCCTGCTCAGCACCACTAGCCACAGAAAGACAGTGTTACAGGCACCCTAGGCTGACTGGTGCTCCGGTTCCCATGAACAGCCTTTAGTGGCTACAGGACCATGAGGGTGCCCAAGGCCCCATCTGCTTGGGCAGGATCTCACACAGATACAAGTGCAAATTCAAGAACGCACATACTTGAGCTAAGCAGACTCACATTCTTCCTACAGTAAGATGGAACTAGGAGGCACACGGTGGCCTGGGCGAGCTGTGGTGGAGCTGATGCCCCATCACCATTTGGAAGGGGGAGGTGCCTGAGGCAACATGGGCCCTGCCCTCATCAAGGAAAATCTCCTTTTCTTCCTGGGGTCCTTGATAAAGGTGCTTATTTTGCATGAGTCCCCTGATAGCGGCTTCAGTTGCCAACTAAAGTTGTCAGAGTTAAAATAGAGTCCTTTGTGAATATAATGGAGCAGACAAGACTTGGGATCAGCTGGTTCTCACTTCCATATGCTATTATAAACATATTTCAAGAGCTCTGGAAAGCAGAGCTTTGTACCAAAGACTACCAGATCATACCACACGGACAGCATGGACCTGCCAGACCCCGCTGGACACCGCCTTTGTTATCCATCTCTGTAAACAAGGACAAATACCTTAGACTAGGTATCCTCACTTCACCTCTAGATGTGCCTGGACATGTCCAGGGTGATATAGCCACAGACACGTTTCACCTTTAGAAACCCTGTTTGCAGTCCTGGCAGTGTTGCCCTGTAATCCAGCTGCTTGGGAAGCTGAGGCAGGAGGATCACAAGTTTAAGCCTTGCCTGGGCAGTTTAGTGGAACCTTGTCTCAAAATTCAAAATTACACTGATAAAGGGGCTGTGCATGCTGCTCATTGGTAGGGTACTTGACTGGCGTACATGTGCAAGGTCCTGAGTTTAATACCCAGGACCACGAAGTAAAATAAATTAAAAGTCGGGGGCTGGAAAGACGGCTCAGCAGTTAAGAGGCTTCTGATTTTACAGAGGACTCAGATTCTGTTCCCAGCACCCACATTAGGTAGGTCAGAATCCAGGGGTTCCAGCACCCCCTTCTGGGTTCCATATGCACATGGTGCACATAGAGACAAGCAGGCACATGTGTACACATACATAAAAATAATTTAAAAATTAATCTGCATTTTAATTAATTAATTAATTTGTTTGTTTATTATTGTTACTTCCCCAGATATGCCTATATTCCATCATATAGCCCGGATTTGAAAACCTCTAATATTTCAGATTAAACTTATTTTTATTACAGCTTCTCTCTGTTACCAGGTTTTGCGGAGATAATAACCTTTGCTGATGCAGAGGGAAAGCAGACCCTGTATTCACTAAGCAACCAGTGAGTGCTGGCAAGATCAACCATGGCCCCCACCCTCCCACGGACCACATGGGCCTCAGCATCATTAGCCCTTTTTCTCAGAAGAAATGGGCAAGGCTCCTGGGATGATGGCTAATACTTCGGGTTTGGCAGGATTTAAATCGCCTAGGCGGTGAGCCTCCAGACGCAGCTGTGAGCGAGTTTCTAGATCAGCGGCCAGAGGGCCAGAAGTGGGAAGGCTGGTCCTAACTGTGGGGAGAACCATTCCAGGGGCTGAGGTCCAAGACTCCTGGACGGAAGTGGAAGAGAAGCGGAAAGCAAGCTGAGCGCTGGCTCCTGTCAACAGCCTTCTCGAGCTCCGGCTGCCATTCCCTGCCATGATAGATTGTCCCCTCAAATCTGAGCCAAAATGAACCTTTCTGTTTAAGCTGCTTTGCTCATGTATTTTGTCACAGTAACAAGACCCGTGAGTAATACAGCTTGGAAGGTCAAAGGCCCATGGCACCCTGCCAGGAAGGGGTGGAGCTGCCCTGCCAGGACTGAAGTCACCCTGGCTCCCTCTTCTCCTTTTCCTCTCCCTACATATATAACCTTTAACCTGATGTTCAGATAATCTTGAGAGAAAACAGTTCCCTTTGGAAAAGCCAAAATGATTTTATAATAAATTTATGGTGACATTTAATAATTTATTTTTAATTTAAATATTAAATGTATTACTGGCATTCTACATATTTTCAGTTTTGTGTGTCGGTCCCTCTGTGTACTTCTAGGACATGTCTATCGACCGCTGTTCCCTTTTTTCCTGTCTTTCAGACTCAGGACGTGCGGCATCAGTGGATCCGTGCGTACATGCGCTCTTGTGCCTGGCTTCCTTCATTTCAAAGTGTTTTCAAGGCTCCTTCATGCTGTCTTTTATTCAATTCATACTTCATTCCTTTTGATGGCTGAATAGTACTCCATATTTGTTCATATAATCTATTTGTTGATGGACATTTGAGCTGTTTCCACTTTGGGGATATTCTGGAGAGCAATTATGAATGTTTGAGGGGAGAGAGAGAGAGAGAGAGAGAGAGAGAGAGAGAGAGAGAGAGAGAGAGAAACACCTGTTTTTCAATTTCTTTACACATAGAGTAGATGTAGAATTACTGGGTCATTCAGCAGTTCTACCTTAAGCTTCAAGAGAAACCAATGTCTTAGTTAGGGTTTTACTGCTGTGAACAGACACCATGACCAAGGCAACTCTTATAAGGATGACATTTAACTGGGGTTGGCTTACAGGTTCAGAGGTTCAGACCATTATCATCAAGGTGGGAGCATGGCAGGCATGGTGCAGGAGGAGCTGAGAGTTCTGTATCTTCATCTGAAGACTGCTAGCAGAATACTGGCTTCCAGGGAGCTAGGATGAGGGTCTTATAGCTCACACCCACAGTAACACCCCTATTCCAACAGGGCCACACCTTCTAAGAGTGCACTCCCTGAGCTGAGCATATCCAAACCATCACAACCAACATCGCTTTTGTTTGGCTGTGCTGTGTTTTCCTGCGGTGTTGGGATCTGGCACAGCATGGCAGGCTGCCACCCTCTTACTGAGCTATATCCTTGGGCCTCTTTTTACTTTTTATTTTGAGGCAGGATCTCATCAAGTTGTCTGGTGGGCCCTGAACTTTCCCTCTACCCCCCAACTTTCTGAGCAGCTAAGACCACAAGCCTACATTGCCAGGCTCAACGACAGGTACAGCTTATGAGTTACTTCACTTGCAAACATCCAAAGCCTTTCCTCAGCATGAGTACACCATGACAAAGGACAGAGAGACGTGAGGAATAAGACCTTTATAATCCTGAAAGCCAACCTTTATAATCCTGAAAGCCAACCTTTATAATCCTGAAAGCCAACCTGTTTGTGTTTTTATATTTTATTTTGTTATTTTGCAGATAAGGGTGTGTGTTTGTGGTACGTGTTCATGGTATGTGCATGTGTGTGTGGGTTTGTGCTCTGTGCTTGTGAGCATGAGGAATTTCCTCCTCTGTGGGTCTCAAGGCCAGTGAGATCTCAAGATCCACTCGTCTCTACCTCCTAATGCTGGGGTTGCAGACACATGCAGCCATGTCTAGCTCTTAACATGGGTGCTGGAGATTCAAACTGCAGTCTTCATGCTTGCAAAGCAAGTGTTCTTATACACCCAGCCTTCTTCCTGTCCCTGCCACCGGAGCTTTCCCTACCACAGGGCAGTCTATCATGACTCAGCACTCAGTACACATAAAACATGCCCTGAGGGCCTGGGATTTACAGAGCAAACTCCTGCCCCCAGCCCACCTTAGGAGAGAGAAGGGGCCAGGGTGAAGAATTACCATTAACCCAGCTCCCATGAAGCAGCAGAGCATAAGTAGGAGGGGATTGTGGGTAATGGGAAATTTGCATTTCAATCTCCAAATACAAATTAAACCCAAAGTTGTCATCAAAGAAAAGACGAAGATGAGGATCAAGATGATTCCACAGTTCTAGAAAAGAAGAGATTAAAGAAAGGGAATTGAATGCGTCTTTAAAGATGTTTTAAAAGTGTTAATGCAGACTAATGCAGTTAATGAAGGTTAGGCGGGGTAAATGGCAGCTCATTAGCATCTTCCACCAGAGGAGAGCTCTTTGCACCTTGCCACATATCAAAGCCTGGATTCTTCCTCTTAAGAAGACAGCCTCGATTATCTTTAAAAGGAAGGCGAGATTAAAAATAGATTCATGATAACTACTTCTTCCATCATAGTGACTATTTATTTCTTTGCTCCCATACTCAGCTTCATCATGCACCACACATTCTGCTGCCCTGGATAAGTCCTTGAACCCACGCGGTGTAGGTTGCAGATGAGCTTTGTAAAACCAATAATTAAGTTCAGAGATCCAACTTTCTCCTGGTGTCCCCTATTCCTTGGCTAGGGAAGAAAGGGAACCTAGCCAAGACAGACAGACCTAGGAAGAACTGGATTATAATGGGATTGGCAGAATGAATATATATTAATATGGGGTATATTCAGTTAGGTTACACTGTGCATGCTGGGTGGTCTGGCAATGGCTTACTAAGAACTGGAGAGGCTGGCACTTCCACAGTTGCTGAGGCCATGAGGCTGGATACCTCAGCAGTCCACATCTGCCTCTGCTGTTAATTTTGTCCACGTTGGAAGGCCGAGAAGCTGGGCTTGAATGTCAGCAGAGGGCAGCGGCAGCACAGATGCACTTACCAACAAGGGGTCAGTGGAGGCAGGCAGAGTGCAATGGCTTTTCTAGACAGATGTGGCAACCTGGCTATAATCCCAGCACACTGAAGATGGACATGGGATTGCTGGAGCAGACTGGCTAGCTAGATGGCCATATGGGTGAGGTCCAGGCTCATGAGAGACTTTGCCTCAGTTAAAAAAAAATGCAGAGAAATATAGGAAGGCACCTGATGACGACTTCTGCCTCTGCACACACACACATGCATACACATACACATACATGCACACATACACACACACTTACACACTTGCTCATATACATGTGAACAAACGCACCACAAATACACAAGCAAAAAGGCAGGAGGAGAAAGAGTGATCAGCACCCATGCCCTCTGTCATGTTACTTGCACCCCAACCACCATACCAAACAACTGAAACATGAAGGGCTAGGGTTAGGGTTAGGGTTAGGCAAGAAGTGGGTGTGGCAGACACCAACAAGGGCAAAGGGTATGAGGTCAGAGAAGATATTCAAAGGACATCAGACCCATGGTCACGCTGCATGTTGCTGTTGGCCAGAAGTCACTTCCTATCTTTCCTCTGTTTTTGTTTGGGTTTTTGTTTTGTTCGAGACAGAATCTCATTATATAGCTCAGGCTAGCCTGGAACCCACAATCCTCCGGCTTCAGCCTCCTGAGTAGTAGGATCATAGGATTATAGACATGAACCACCAAATTTTAATGGTAGAAGACAAATTATGGTAGCTCAGGTCATAATCCTCAAAGTATTACACCTAATTTTGGCCACTAGCAGGAGGAGATATATATATATATATCTTGGAATGATTGGAGCATAAGAAAGCAGAGCATTGGATTAGAATTCTATTTGATCATTACAGGGCTATGTATTGTGCTTCTGATGTGTTCAAAGATCTGCTCTGGGCTCAGTAGAGACTACAGTGGTGGTGACAAAGTCCTGGGCTTCCCTGAATGGCCTACACACAGCAGTGTGGGGCAGGTACCAGAAGATCAATACATACACTGATATCAGGAGCATAGAAGTCTCAAGGCAGAGAAGTCATCCCTTCAAGGAAAGAGAAGGCTCTCTGGTGCCATGCCAGATGTGGGCACAGGGGAAAGAGGCACATGACCTGCACTGGCAGGTGTGCCTTTGGTCCTAAGCAAGATGGGGGTGGTAGGCTGATGGTCCATTATGGAAGGCCACCCTGGGAAGTCTGGCACTGATCTAGATCCACGGGCAAGGCAGTAAGAAGTTGGAGCTGGAGGGAACAAATGAGAGCAGCAAATGAGAGACTCTTCTCGCAAAAGTCTGTAGAGCAGAAACCGTGGGAGTCTGCGCATGCATCAATCTACTTGCAGCTGTCGCTGAGGGAGTTGGAGGAGGACCCTTCATGTGTGGTGGACAATGGGAATGCAAAGGAGGGTGAGGATGGAGAGCCAGCAGGCCCTGGGAGGCCCAGGGCTGAAGTTGAAGACAGGTGGGCTTAGAACAGGGTGGGTTAGGGAGCTCTAAGCTAGGTGGTTCTATTTTCTTTTCCAGGTTCCTCCACACATGATGGAGAGGCAGAGTGGTGGAGAGGAGGCCCTGACATGAGCGCAAAGCTGGGATATCCTGATCAGAGTCAGGAGCCTCACTGCTGCTCAGACTTCACAGCCAGCTTCCTTGAGTGCAGGAGAGAGGGCACAGGAGAAGACATGCATCCCAGAGCAAAGGCACAACTGCGGTTAGCAATGGCTGTTCCTGAAGCCAGCGGTGCAGACCTGGGTTCAAGGCCAGGCCTGGGTGGTTTCTGGCCTGCTCTAGGCTGCCTCTGATGCTTTAGGATTTCCTTCATCAAGACAATTGCTAGTATCAGCATATATTTGAAGAAAGGAACCAGGGAGACAGAAAGATGGTTCAGTAGTTTAAGAGCACTTCCTGTACTTGCAGAGGACCAGGTTCCCTCAGTCCCCAGCACTCACACTAGGTAGCTCACAACTACCAGTAACTCCAGTCTTAAGGAACCCAATGCCCTGCTCTGGGCTCTGTGGGTACCTGCACATACATGACATAAGATGCGTAGGTGCTCACATGTACGCATAAAATCCTTAAGAAAAAAATAGAGAGAAAGAGGGAGGAAGGAATGTTGTTAGTATCTGCCTATATTTGTGTCAGAGAAACTGACACTCTGCGGGGTTTTAGCCTGACAAGAAACTCTGAGAGTACATGGTACGCTATCCAAAATAGTGCTCACATGGGGTCTTTCATGAGGGCTAGCAACCAGACAAGACCAAACCACCCCAAAGCAGGGATGTGCCAATCCCTTTCCAGTCTGAAAAGCTAAAGACTCACACACCTCCCCTGCTTGAGGATGGCCTCCTCCTACTGTCCCTTGATGACAGAAATTCAAGCAAAGGTATATGCATGTACATGCACACTTTCCTAGGAGAAATACCAACTCACAGGCAGGGAACACTGCCCTCCTATGCAGAAGGGACAGCTTTCCTGACTCCCTGGGAGGGCGTTCCTAAGCTTAGGTGAACCATGAAACAAAAGCTTCCCTTAGGTCTGTGTTCTGACTTCAGAGTATGAAGTTTGAGGAGCCTAGCAGGATCTGGCCTTCCCAGACACCAGTCCGGAGGCAGAGTGACTAGACACTCTGGAAGAGCAAACCTGGGGAGGGACAGATGAGGAAACTGGGACTCTAAATCTTGAATAACTAGCCAGAGCTTGAACACGAAAAGCAGAGCTGGGGTTTGAAATCATATCTTCCTGAGGATGGGGCCTCCCGTGCCAAGACTTCCCAGGTCACCGACTGCCCAGAGTGACCAGCAACACTGTGAGATGCCGAATTCTACAAATGACTTTAGAAACTGAGTGTGCCTTGGGAGCTCACTCAGTCACAAGTAAAATGGAAACAGCTTTATCTTACCCTGGAGACATGGCATCCAGGCCCTGTGGGTCCATGTGTTGACCACACTGGACCTTGCAGCAGCTGGTCCTTACTCCCTTGACCTTGAATGACCCAGACTAAATGTGACAAATGAGCAAGCTTATTGAGTTTGAATGCTGATGCCACCACAATGGTTGACATCTGGACTCACATTAGCTTTTTCCTGCTTCACACAAGTCACTCTGATTTTAATTACGGGTGTTTTAGGAGCTGAGGGGTAGGGTAGAAACCCGAGTCAAGTGTGAGAACGCAACGATGCCCAGAACCCATGTAAAGCTGGACCAAACAGGGCATGTCTGTAATCCCAGATGGAGATGAGACTCCCCAAGAGCTCTCAGCTAACACACACACACACACACACACACACACACACACACACACACACACACACACACACACATGCTTGTATGTATGTATGTTTGTATGTATGTTTGTATGTATGTATGTTTGTATGTATGTATGTATGTATGTATGTATGTATGTATGTATGTATGCTGGCACATACAGAAGCAGCAAATAAGAGTTCCTGCCACAAGCAAGGTGATAGCAAAGGTTGTCCTCTGACCTCCATATGCATGCTGAGTAAGGGAGGGAGGGAGGGAAAACACAGAGAAGTCACCTCTTCAGATGAATCTGATAAGAGAGGTTAATTAGCTGAAGTGGTTCATTTCTTCCCAAGCTGTAAACACTCTGGACTCCAGATAGGCCATGTGACTTGTCCAAGGTCCTACAGTTGCTGGGACGGAAATCCTGCTGCAGTAAGATCCTTGCCTCCTTCCCATAGTCTGCAACATTCCCTGCAAGCCCACACACGTGCATTTACACGTGCGCATGTGCACGCACAGACTCTCAGAACAAATTAACTAGGCTCTGGGGGTGACTTGTCATACCATCAGTCACAGCATCACAGGTGGGGAGCACTTGAAAGGTTGTTAGCAAACTAATGAATTATATAATGGCTGCCCAGTAATTCCCAGGTTAACATCAGCTTCTGGAACATTGGCTTCCATTTGAAGAAGATTAAGCTGAGTACACGTTGGTCCTGACAAGCTTTGAGTGCTGTCTTTTCTGTGGGAACATTTAACCTGTGAGGAAATCATGCAAAGGCAAGGTCAAGATTACCTGGGGGAATAACCCTGAGGGGAGCATGAGGTCAGTTGACTGACAAGTGAGAGTCACCTGCATTTAGCCCAGAGACTCCACAGTATCACAGGCAGTAGATGGCACCCGTGTACAGCCTGGTGTATAAAGTTAGTCTTGGCCACCAGAAGACACAGGGTACCCAGATCCTAAGGGCCCCTTTGCTTGAGGCACACTCCCAAAGATGAAAGCATTCCAGACCCATGGGAAGGATTTTGGTTTATAGGAGCCAGATTCTGTTCTGAAACCCCTGGTCCAATGGGGAAGAGGCTTGTGTTGGTCTTGGGGAAGCAAAGCCTAACAGAATGGACGTAGAGAAGGAAGAAAAAGCCTGCCTCTGAGAAGCCAGATGGATAGGAAAGATAGAGGTCCTGCTATGACCAGGGAAAGAGGTGGTGCCTAGTCCCTCAGGAGATGCCATCCTTGGGGTAGCCACTCTAGTACCAAGCTAGAGTCCAGCAAGCATAGACTTGCCTGCTTTATCCTAGAAGGGCTTCTTGGGTGGAAGACTGTTCGTATTCATGTTCTCAAAATTTCATAGCCCAACTCAGAGCTTCACCTTCTACCTCTGTGCCTCCCCCTGCACCTGTATCTGAGCTAGCCCAGGTCTGAGGAGACTCTGTTGTAAGTCCACAGAGAGGCCAGTCCTGGAAGGCAGGGTGCTGCAGCCTTACAGGTGAATCCAGGTTATGGCCAGTTTCCCGTGTAACCATGGAGATGTTCGTCCAACTCTCTATTCAGGTCTGTAGGGCAGACCTGGGGCACCTCCAAGGGGACAGTGGAAACCTGGTTCTTCACCCTGCTTGGCCCCAAAGATACCTGCTTCCCAGACTCTGCCAGCCATGGGGGTCTCTCGCTCCTTTCCTGGGTGCTAGGCTCTGGACTCTTTCCTGCCAGTAGTCCCAGGTCTCTTACCACTATGATGTAAGGGTTCAATAACTTTGTCAACTTGACACCATCTAGAGTCAAATAAGAGGAAAACTCCCGTCAAGGAATTGAATAGATCAGGTTGACCTTCAGGCTGTCTGTGAAGGAATTGTCCTGCTTGCTGACTGACTGGGTGGTGCCATTCCCTGGGCAGATTTGGTCCTGGACTGTATGGGAAAATCAGAGAAGCACAAGCCAGTGTGTGAGCCAGCAAGCACCATTCCTCCATGACTTCTACTCTTCAGTGTCTGCTTGAGTTCCTGCCCTGACTTCCCTCAAGGTGTCTTAGAAGTATAAATCAAGTAAATTTTTTCCTCCCCGAAGTTGCATTTGGCCATAATCTTTATCACAGCTACTGAATGCAGCTAGCATAATGTGATAGAAAGCTCTTCTCCAACTCCAGGCTCTTCTCACCTCCTCTTCCTGCTGCCCTCCAGCCAGTGCCTATCTTTCCACCATCTTTGAACTCATGGCTCCAAGGAGACCCCAGGTGTTTTCCAGCCTGCGATCCCAGGAACTTCAAACATTGGCTTTACAAAAGGCAATTTGTGAGGCTCACAGGGGTCAATAACCAGATCTGAATCTGAACATGTCCCCAGACACCATGTCATGGACTTTGATGCTCTCTTCAAGTTCAAATCTCAACCTTCAAGGTACTCACCAACCATCTTGAGTCTCTGGGACTCTTCTCCACTGTGGAAAATCTTAATTCTAGCAAAACCACAGTTACTCCTATGACCCAGTGTTTCTGAGAGAGGGTTGCTGGTGGACATCTTCCCCTGGGACTGCAATCCTGTATCACTCAGAACTGTTTCCTGGGAAAACATCAATCAGCAGTTGAATAAGGCGGACCACAGAGGCTAGTGCTCTGAAGTGAGAGTTCCCAGGGGACGAGGGGCACTGACCTGTTGAATCATCCCAACTGTGATATATTTTAAGATCATACCCTTTGCAGTATCAGAGTAACCCCTGGTCATGACGTGACTACACAGCAGAATATTCCTGGGCAGTTTCCATAATGAGCATACATCTTTGCTTTGTGAGATCTTTGCATCCTCAGGCACACTGGCTGTGGCTTCCATCTATCATCCCAAACAATGGGAGCAAGGTGTGAGGTCTGGAATGGCAGAAAGATGGTGTACTGGTTAGCTTTAATGGTCAACTTGCCACAATTTAGAATCATCTGGGGAGGAGTTACCTAAATCAGGTTGGTCTGTGGGCTTATCTGTGGGAGCTCATTTTGATTGTAAATTCATGTTCGAAGACCCAGACTACTATGGGTGGCACCATTCCCTAGGCTGGACCTGAACTGTTCTAAGAATGAAGAATGCTAACAAGTCAGCAGGCAGCATAGGCACATTCGTTTCTCTGCTCTTGACTGTGGGTGTGACGTGACCAGATGTCTCAAGCTCCTGCCTCTGAGACTTCACTTCAGTGATGGAAGTCATAAGTCAGATCAATCCTTTCTTCCCTAAGTTGCTTATGGTTGGGTATTTTTATTGCAGCAACAGAAAGGAAACCAGAGCAGGTGATGGGTACGGGGAACAGGGAAGGCTGCACTAAGAGCAGTCACCCCCACTGGTCGAGCCACTCCTTTGATATTATGAATCCCAGTTCTTTCATCAGAAAAAGAGAAAAAAGAAAAACTCTCTTGAAAGATGATTTTAATGATTATGAAGAGACACAAAAGGATCAGAAGGGATTGAAGTAGACTTTACAACTCCTCTTCCTTTGGCTGAGGTGTCTCTTAGTTCAAGAAATAACTCCTTCTGAAGGATAAAGAGGGGGAAGAGGAAGAGAAGGTTGGAGGGGCAGAGAAGTCTACTGAGGCTCACTCTAAAATTAGAAGGAGAGGGTCTGGCAACTGACATCTTTGGGCTTTCTAGAAGACAGAAAGCAGAGGGACTAAGGAGAGGCAGGTGCAGAGAAAACCCACAGTCCAGGACATGGGGTACTGCAGGAGAAGCTGACAGGGATCTGAGATAGCCCTGCAACCAGACAGCTATGAATGACCTAATGTTAGTGAGAAGCCACCAGCATAAGCCCTGACCTCATGAAAAGAGCAGGTGCCCAGGGCCAGTGAGATGGCTCCGGCTGTGAATGCACCTGCTGCCAAGCCTAACGTGAGTTCGAGCCCCAGAGCCTCCACATGGTGGAAGGAGAGAACTGACTCCCACAGATCACCATCTGGCTTCCATACAAGCTCCATGGCACATATGTGCCCACACACACTCACACACGAAATAGGTAAAATAAGTAGAGTTTTGTTTTGTTTTGGAACAGACTCCATGGAGGAGACAGGATGGTGTTAAAATAAATAAAAATGATTTTATCAGAAAATGTTGAAAAGACACACAGATAAAGAATTGTCAGTTTTGAAGGAAAAACATTGGTTTCTGAATGCTAAAGAAGTGAATCCAATTTCTGAGGGGGGAGTGCAGTTCCTAGGTCTCCTAATACTAAGGGTAAGGCCAGAGGGAGGCTGGGCAGAGCTGGCCTGGGGGCCAGTGGAGGTGGCTAGACCTTGACAGGAAGCAAGCTTAATAGAAAGGATTCGTGCATGGGCACACTAACATGCACACCTCTCTGTGTAGGCTGTGTGTAGGCAAGTCCTGTCCATCCCAAGTCAATCTAGTCATCGCACTAGAGCTGGAGAGAGGTCTCAGTGGTTAAGATCATTTACTGCTCTTGCAGAGAACCTGGTTTCAGTTCCCAGCATCCACTGGAGGCTCAAAAATTGTCTGTATCTATAGACCAGAGGATCTGACACCTTCTTCTGCCTTCGAAGGCACACACATGGTGCACATACATCTATTTAAGCAAAACACTCACATATATGAAGTAAATATAAATCTTTTAAAAAAGAATTACAGGGTTTGAGTCCATAAAATATGAATCAGGCATATGTGCTCAGAGCTCTCACGGGTCACAATTGTACACACACACATACCACACACACTCACACACCACATGTACTCATAAATCACACACACTCACAACTGCACACACACACACACACACACACACACACACACACACACACACACTTGTGAAGCATGAGTGTCTTCCAGTTGCTACACAGTCCCATGGTCTTTTTGCAGAAAGTAGAAGCCAGGCTCAGGGCTGGCAGAACCTTCATGGCTCCTCACAGCACCTCATGCCTCTTTGTCTTTTTGGAGGTTCTCTGGTATCATAGATCACCAAACCATAAGCATCCCTTCAGTGGCTTCTCTGACACAGGCTGTCCTTCCCTTGGGTTGTGACAAGGGCCAGAGATCTTGGAGCAGCAAGCTGGCCTTGTCTTGAGGATGGAGGATGCCACCAGAGAATCTTTGGCTAGGTGTAAGCCACAGAGAAGGGAAGGGACATGGCCCCAGGGTCTGTCTGTCTGTCTGTCAGGTGGCCTCTAGCCCCTCTAAGCTCTTATTCCACCTTGTGCCATCTCATTTTTAGTAAACAGGTCCTTGGCCTGCTGTCTGTAGCCCCCATCTTGAAGGCTCACTGTGGATGCTCCCAGCCCTTACCCCGCAGGTTCTCCTGGGAAAGAGAAGGAAGCTAAACTTTGTAACTACTCTCCTAAGAGCCAGACTCTCTGTGTCTGTGTCCCCACCTGCTCCTCTTAGTCTTCATAGCAGCTGGGAGATGTGCTAGTTCACTGTCTGCTGACGAAGCCCAGAGAGGCCAAGGAACTGGAGAAGGGCCACCTAGCCAGCAGATAGGAAACCAGGAATAATCTAGGCCTCGACAATTCCTTGCCCCTCCTTGTTAAAGGCACACAAACTTGGAAATGATGTCATACCAGGTAGCAGGTAGGTTATGGCTTAGCAGGGGCCTGGCAGGAGATTTAAATCTGAGTGATCAGAGAGGTTTTGATTCCATGCTTCTAGAGAGCAGAGGAGTGGAAGGGTCACGAGGAAAGCCAGAAGTTCCAGACTCAGCCCACAAGATTTTCAGTTTGCTTTGAAAAGCTATCACTGCCCGGGCATGGAGGCACGTGTCTAGAGTGGTTCCAATGAGAGGCATGCCTCTTAGGTTGGCCCCCAGCTAATAACACAGTTTATAGGGTGCTGCAGTCTCGCCGGAGTGTCACCGAGGGCCAGCTTCGAGTGTATAGCCTTGCCCCGTCTCCAGCTCTTTCTGCTTCCTGAGTGTGGATAAGGATGTGATCCCTCAGCTTCCTGCTCCAGCTGTTCCGGCCTGCCCTGCCATTAGGACTCATCCCCAGGAGTAAGCCCTAATAAATACTTTCTCCCATAAACGAGCTTCATGACGGCCACAGAAGGGCGACTAACACTGCACTTTCAATTCCAGAGAGGAGGGACAGAGGCAGAAGTATCTCCATGAGTCTGAGGTCACTCTGGCCTTTACAGAGTTACAGGGTCACGGGGGGGGGGGGGCTACACAATAAGGCCTTGACAAAACTAAACAAAATACAACAACAACAACAAAACAAAAACAGAAAGAGAGAGGAAGGAAGGGAGGGAGGGAGGGAGAAAGGGAGAGAAAGATAGAGAAAAGAAATGAAAAAAGGAAAGAAACTTTAAAAAGAGTGAGACTAGGCTAGCTTACTTGGTAGAGGCTTGCCTAACACGCAAAAGGACCAGGTTCGATTCCTAGCGCCATATAAAATGGGTCTGTTGGTCAGTAATGTCAGCATTTGCAGAGGAGGGAGGAGGATCAGAAATTCAAGGTCATCCTCCACTACATAAAGCAATCCAGACCAGCTAGGGATACCCAAGACTTTGTCTCAAAAAGGGAAAAAAGTCATTAAATGAATAAAAACAGCACAAGGAAACTCCATCTTAGGAGAGTTGAAAACAGCCAGAGGCTGATGGGTTATAAAGGCAGAGCGAACGGGAGAGAAAGCTTGTTGGGGAGGCTGGCGGCTTTCCTTCACAGGCAAAGCCTTTCTCCTCTCAAGTCTTGCTGGCTATTACCTAACTGTATGTGGTAGCCCAGTGGCTCCACCCCTGTGGCAAAGCAGCAGCGACTAAAGTCACTATCCAGCAGCAACTGAAGCTGGTGCACTGAATACTGTTCTCAATGAGTTAACCCTCGCCACCCCATAGGGGAGGTGACTGTTCAGACAAAGAACCTGAGGTGCTGCCAGGTTACTGCACCCACAGAGGTCACACAGGCAAGCACAGAGACAGGGATGCAGCCGCGGCTGCCAGGCTCCACTGCCTTTCTCTCAGTCTTGTCACTGTGGCATCACAGATTAGACAGAGGGACTTTGCAAGGTTTTTTTCCTAAGAAAATGACCTGTCAGATGGGCCTGCGGACAAGCCTGTGGGGCTTTTTCTTGACTGATAATTGATGTGGGAGGACCCAGTCTACTGTGGGTAGCTGTATAAAACAGCAAGCTGATGAACTGTGGGGAGCAAGCCAGCAAGCAGCCTTTCTCCATGGTTCCTGCTGCTCCTGCTGGACTTCCAGCCCTGACTTCTCTCAAAAGTCAACTGTGAGGAGGATGTGTAAGCCAAACAAACCATTCCCTCCCTTTGATCGTGGTGTTTCTCACAGCCATAGAAAGCAAACTAGGACAGGGACCAACTGCTCCAAGCATCCCAAGGACGCTATCTCCTGGTTCCCTAAACTGTGGAGCTGGGAAGATGGGTGGAGCTGGTAAGATGGGTGGAGTTGAGAAGATGGGTGAGGCTGGGCAGGTGGGTGGGACTGGGGAGATGGGTGGGGCTGGGAAGGTGAGTCAAGTGGTAATGTGTTTGCAATGCAAGTATGAGGATGTAAGCTCATCCCCCAGAACCCACATTTTAAAACAAAAGTCCTGTGTGGTGGTGTGTGCCTGTAATGTCAACACTTGGCTGGCGGCAGAGGGGGGAAGGTCCCTGGCCAGTCAACTTAACTGAATCAGGGAGCTCCAGGTTCACTGAGAGCCACTGTCTCAAAAACTAAAGTAGAGAGCTGGCAAGATGGCTCCATGAGAGAACTTGCTGCCAGGCTTGACAGCTTGTGTCTAATTCCTGAGGTCCATGTGGTAAAAGGAGAAAGTTGACCTCTGACCTCTCTGCATGGCAGGTGCATATCACACACACACACACACACACACACACACACACACACACACACACACACACACACACACTGTATGAATGTAATAAAAATAAGATTGTAAGATACCTAACATCAACCCTACCCTCCATATACACACAAGCATACATGTATACATGTACACATGCACCCATGCTCTCATGTATATGATTGTACACACACACACACACACCAACACCACACCACACTTATTCCATAACAATCTAAAAAATAAAATTGGTGCAGAAAGCAACAAATCAATGGATTCCCGAGCAGCAGAGGGAAGGTCACTAGCTTGCTGAGCCATGAGCACAAAGGCAAATCTCAAGAGGTACTGAGCTCTCCGTTGTAAGAGCTATGCAAGCAGAAACTTCTCTGCTTCTGTGCTCTTCAGCACAGGGTTCTGCAGCCCTGGGAGGCTGTCAGGCTCCAGAGAAAATCACCCGAGATCAGACCCAGGTCACTCAGTTTCTTGGGTTTCATGCTGCCAGTGGCTGCCTGTGTGGGCCATTTCCCTATGTCTTTTAGCCACTTGACTCACTGTCTGCCTGTCTCACCTGGGCCCTTCCCATTCCTGCCCCTGCTCTGCTTTTCTTCTATCTTTTTCTTTTTTCTTCTTCTTTTTTTTTTGGTTTTTCGAGACAAGGTTTCTCTGTGTAGCCCTGGCTGTCCTGGAACTCACTCTGTAGACCAGGCTGGCCTCGAACTCAGAAATCTGCCTGCCTCTGCCTCCCAAGTGCTGGGATTAAAGGCGTGCACCACCACTGCCCGGCTCTTGTATCTTTCTGATGACGCTTCAGGCTGCTGTTTAGTGAACAGCTGCGGCCACACTGATCACTACTTACTACATCTGCCCTACTCTCTCCCTCATCATACTTCCTTTAAATGATTGATAGGTGCACATCACCAGGAGTCTGGTGTGTGTGTGTGTGTGTGTGTGTGTGTGTGTGAGAGAGAGAGAGAGAGAGAGAGAGAGAGAGAGAGAGAGAGAGAGAGTCACCTCTCATACGCCTTCCTCTTGCCTGAGCTCTCCAGAGTCCACACAAGGTGATGTTCAGGTATGTCAGTGCCCACCAGTTGAGACTTTTGTCATTCCACAGCTTAGCCCTTTGCCATGTCTGCAAGCCACAGTTACATACCGGGTCCCCTTCTAGGAAGGCCTTAGGGGGTTAGACTCTGGACAGGTAGTTGGGTTTTCTCAGTTGCAGAGGTATGGACCGCAGCCAAGGTTATAACCCTTCCCCTGGAGAACAACATCCCATGATAATGGAGGTAGAAATGTGCCACAGTTAGCACAGCCTCCTGATGCTACTCCCCCCAGAAAGGGCTCCTTGATAAGCTACCTGAGCTCTAGCTTGGGAAGATTTCCTTCTATTCTCTGCTGAGAATGGCTCATTAGGTCCCGGCTATCCAAGCACAAGAACACACACTAGCTTTCTTCTGGGAACCTGACATTTAGCCACAGGGCAAGGCAGACAAAAGGGCCTGAACTATGGGCCCTGCGGTGGTTTGCATGAGAAATGCTCCTCGTGGGCTCAAGGATTTGAATACTTGGTCCTCAGTTGGTGGCAATGTTTGGGGAGATAATGGAACCTGCAGAAAGCAGATTTACTAGACAAGTTACATCACTGGGGGAGGGTTTTGAGAGTTAATAGCTTCTCATTTCCAGTTCATTCTCTGCTTTGCTTTTGGGTTTGAAGGTGAGCCTCCTGCTCAGGCTGCCTGCTGCCATGCCTCCCTGAGCATTAAGGACACGCTCTGGAACTGCCAGCCCAACAAACTCTTTTATAAATTGCCTTGGTCATGGCATTTTATTACAGCAACAGAAAACTAACAAAGCAGGCCCTATGCTCACTGTCCCAGTAGGAGCCCCAGGCCCCGAGTCTCTGAGAAAGTCTTTATCTTCAACTTTCTAGAAACACCTTCTTGATGGGCCTCCTGGCATGCCTTTGGGAGATTAACTTGGTATGCTTATTTGAGATGGCTCTACTTGCCCACTGTGGGTGGTGTCATTCCTTGGCTAGGGTTGTGGGCTGTATTAATGGAGACATAAAACTGAATGGTAGCATCCAATCGTTGTTCTCTGTGTCCTGACGTTAGGAGTGATATCAGCAGCTGCTTCAAGGCCCTGCCATTTTTATGTCCCAGCTGTGATGGACTGTAGTCTCTAACTCTGAGCTGGAATAAACCTGTTCTCCCTTGAGTTGCCTTTGTCCGGGTATTTTATCACGGCACTAGGAAATGTAACGAAGTCAGTCTCCAAGGAGCTTCTCCGCTGCAGCGATGACCTCACGATGAACTGCTGGAGGGATGAAGCATGTCCTGTGTCACTCTGTTGGAAGCTGAGTCCTGGTTTCCATGGGACCAGACACTTCATCCTTTGCCTGTTCCTCTGGGCATAGCCGCACTGAGTCCTTCTGTTGTTTTGAGTTGTAGCTACAAGGGTCGCTATGCTGAGTTCTGTTCCTCTAGTAAATTATCCATCTGAGAACTGTTCTGAAAATTCTACCCAGGGATAAAAGGACAGATTGGCCCCAGAGCTCCATATGGGGTCAGGTTTGGGTTGCAAGTGAACGCCCCTACAGTCCTTTTTTTTTGGCTCATTGCTGATGGCTTCCTTTTTCACAGCCATGAGAGCCCCCAAGTTAACACCCAGAATATTAAACTCCCACTAGGAGGTCTCATCTCTGAAATCAGGACCATGTTTCAGGATCCCCAATTTCTGGCCATTTAAAGACCACTAACAACGTTACTATCAGCCCTCAACAGAGGATGAAACAGAGAAGCTCCACAACATAGAGAGTGAATGCAGAGCTTGAATACCCAGCTGGAATGTTTCTGGAATCTGCAGCCTTGCTCCTGAGCCAGGCTGGCTCTCACTTGGGGATCTGAAGGTCTTCATGTCTTCCGGGGTAAGGACATGTGGTTGTAAATGCCCCCACTAAGCTCTTCTGTGAGTTCCCTGGACACAGGTCCACAGAGCCCTGAGTAGAAGAGGAATCTAGCACAAGGAGGGAAGGCAGGGATTTTCCTTTCTCTGGAGCCTTTAGGGTGAGGAGGCACAAAAGAGTCTCTGCCCAGCCTCTTCAGAGAATCCCAGCCTTCATACCGAACACTGTCGGG
Organism: Uromys caudimaculatus; assembly: GCA_028551405.1. Lineage (NCBI taxonomy): Eukaryota > Metazoa > Chordata > Mammalia > Rodentia > Muridae > Uromys > Uromys caudimaculatus. The sequence goes on from CM052706.1 coordinate 57,390,410, forward strand.
ATCCTCAGCCTGCCTGGAGTCTGTAGAGAGAGGTCTGTCCTCTGTGCCCAGTGCAGGAGTCATTCATCCCAGCCACCGCAGTCCCCAGAATCTGTCCAAGCAGTACCAGAGCTGAGAGGGTCTTGGCATCAGGCAGGAGACAGATACCACTCCACAGAGGCACCCAGGCCAGCTGAAAGCTCCAAACAACACAGGGCTGCAAGTGCCCATCTGTCCACAGCCTAAGGAACAGAACCCTCCCCAAGAAAGGCGTGGCTACTCGCTCTGATGGTACTGTCCACCATGACCTCTTCCTGAGGTAACTCAAGTGCCCCAGGTACACAGCCTCCCAACACCAGCAGCTGTACTCAGATTCTAGAAGTCTCAGCTGTGGCCTCCTGCTCGCGGAAGCCCTAAGCACAAGGAGACAATGGGAACTAGAAACAACAAAACTATGCTTTCTCCCCCTTTCCAGAAAATGGACATACAAATCATCACAGGAATATGCAAATAAGCAAGCCCATTTGCCTGATGGTCACTTGGAGATTAAGTCAAGCCCACTGCTGAATTTACTAAAGACTTCAGGGGCTCCAGGAAGGCAGCTACATTGTTTCATACCCCTTGCTGCCATTTGGAAACCATAGGCCATCCCTGAGTCCTTTCTGATTGCCTCGTCTTCCAGCTCCTGCCTAAACAGTCTTACTGCCTCTTACTCCCCTCTATGCCTTCCCCTGCTCTTCTCCTTTCCTCCCCTGGTCACCTTCAAGCCAAGCTCTTGCCACAGTCAAGCAGGATGTGCACAGTCATCACTAGTGAGCAGATTACCTGGGGATCGCTTCCTTTCCCTAAGTTCTTATCAATGTCTTCACCCTCATTTTACATATTAATGTGTGCGAGTCTCTGTGTATGAATTCCACATGAGATCTCATCTCAAGTTGAAAGTCAAGTTTAAGCCAGCCTCGCCCAGGCTGACAGTACATCTTTTGATAGTACATCTTTTTCATCCAGCTTTAGAGCAAGGGACCTCGTAGCTCAGCAGATCAAGTGCTTTTTTCAAGGTTCCGCAGGAGATCAGTGGATGAGCCAGCATTTGCCTCCAAGTGGTGCTGTCGTTGGAACCCTAGACAGTGCAAAGGAGCCTCCGCCTCCCCCTCCCTTCCTTGACAGAGTCCTTCACTCACCCCATCCCAGCATCTGTTCTCTCAAACATAGACCTTTTCATCGGCACGATTTTTCTTACCCTCCACCACTACATCAGATGTGCAAAAATGCCCCCTCCACTCAGGGACATTCTTGCTGGCTTCTAGGGTTTCCTGGGACTCAGCTGAATGGGGCAAAGGCCTGGACCTCTAGCTTCAGAGCAGAAGCAAAATCCAGAAAGGCTACCATGTCAGACTACAGAGCTGATCAGGCCCAGGTGACTTTGAATCTGCCTCTGTGCATTTGGACACAGACCCAGGGTTGTAATGACCCAGGCAGAGTGTGAGTAGAGAATTCCAGGAGTTTGTAACCTCAAGTGTCCTGGTTGGCTCTGGTGTATTCTGGCACCTTGTGTAAGGTTTATAAGATGGGGGGAAAGGGGTGGCATGATGAGAAGTCCAATGACCAGGCAGCTCCATTTATCTCCCCCACTTCTTCCTCACTTGGCTGCAAGCCCCTGGACCACTAATGTGTCTGTTAAAGGTGAAGGGATGCCCACATCAGCTTAGCTTTAGTTCAAGCTTCTGAAAAAGCTGGGTGAGCAACAAGCGTAGCAGAAGTCTGTGGCTTGAGACAACAAGGATATGAAGAATTTAACTCTAGCCATTTATTTACTTACTTACTTACTTATTTATTCATTACATACTTTTGTATGCAACATGATGTTTTAAAATATACTTTTGGAACACCAAAGTGTAACTAGTTAACTCATCCAGGATTTCACATAGTTATGATTTGGGGAATAAAAACTCTCTATAACCCCCCTAGCATTGCTAAAATATACAATATATTATTAACTATAGTCAATATGTTGCCAATGAATCTCTGTCTCTAATTGAGATTTCATACCTGTTGACTAATCTTTTCATTCTCCCAAATAACTCTGGACCCTTCTAGACCATTCCATTTTCTACTTTTATAAGATCAACTTAATAAAATCTTTCATACACATGAGGTTATGTGGTATTTGTTTTTCTATGCCTGGCTTGTTTCTCTCAGTATGATGTCCTTGAGGCTTATCCTCGTCCTTTGCAAGTGCTAAGATTTCCTGTTTTCCTATGAATGACTAGCTTTCCACTGTTTGTAGTGCACTGTCCTCATAGATGATGGACATTGCATGCAGATAGCCCTGCAGCATCTCATACTAATGCAAGAACCAACCAGCTCCCTGAAGTCCCATCGGAATGCAAAAGCACATCACAAACCAGTAACAAACAAGTAGAAAGTAAAATGAAGAACATTTTTATTTGCAGAAGTATCAAAACTAACAAAATGTGAGGCTAGAGAGATGGCTCAGTGGCTAAGAGCATTGACTGCTCTTCCAGAGGACCCAGGTTTGATTCCCAGCACCCAGTGGTGGCTCACAATCATTTGTAATTCCAGTTCCAGGGACCTGATTCCCTCTTCTTGCCCTGCAGAAGACACTGCACCATGTGGCGTACGTGCACACATGTATTCACATGGAATAAAATAAATCGTTCTGTCATTTATTAAATTCATTTTTAAAAATTTTAAGTGCGGAGGAATAAATTTAACCAAAGAAGTGCAAGGCTTACACACTGAAAATTATAAAACACTACTGGGGATTTAAAAAAGAACTCCAAGTAAACAGAAAGGCATTTTGTGCTCGTGGACTGGAAAGTTTAATATTGTTAATGGCGACATAATGCTCAAATGACTGCAGATTTATTGCAGGATGTACCAAATGCCTACTGTTGTTGTTTTTAATAGACAAGTTGATTGAACTGGATAGACACATAACCAAACCACAATTATATTTGGAAAATTCAACACTTCTTTCTTAGTCAACAGAGGATCCATAATGATATACTGTTAGAACATTATCAATCACCTGGACCTGTTATTTATAGACTATTCTGCCCAACATCCATAGACCATGCATGCTCTTAAGTGCATGTGGGAAAGGACTCGGCAGTGGACCTTCACATCTGCTCTGCCAGAAAGACAGAACTTTGCTGTCCACAGCTGAGCATTTCAACAGCAGGTAAGTGGAGACATGTCCTGTAATGCCATCAGCCAGGGACGAGAGATGAAAAGCCTGCTGCGAGCCATTGCTGAGAGGTCCGGAGGTGGGGGTTGTGCTGAGCTGGAAGAATGGCGGCTGAGAGCCCCGATGCCTTGCTTGGATGGTGTGTGGCATGTGCCAGGTGTGGAAGCTATGCTATGAGCTAGAGCATGGGGTCACAGGGTCATGTACTCAGTGGCTTCTGGTGCCATAGCAAGACAGAAGGCTGGCTATCCCCAGGGCATGCAGAGCATGCTGGTTAGCAGGGAAGTCTATCCAGATGTTCTGAACTTCATTTTGAACAAACCACTGGGTGCTGTTTTCCAACACAGAATTCACTATGTGAGCAAGGTTCCTGAATACCCCAGAAGACAAGGGAGACCTAGCACACAGCAGGTAGAGAGGGAACAGAGGCAGACTGCAGCCCATGTGCAGTCAGTCCTTATCTGTGTGACCTTGGGCACGCCTCTTGACCCAGAGAAAGAACATAGGCCATCATTAGCGCATTCAGATAGATCTACAGGGCTTTCTCAGTCCAGAGAAACCATGGACTTGTGAGAGGTGCTGAGGCTTACACTTGTCTCCTAACAGGCCCCTAATGTGGGGTCTCCAGGGTGCTCTCAGGCTTGCTGCTCCCCATCTCTGGGGTTCTGACTGCAAACTGGTTCACATGATGGACACAGGGTGCCCGAATCACTCGTAAGACAGCTCAACCAAAAGCAGCGAAATGTTTTCTTAATTGTTGGATGGCAAGAGGTTAATTAGTTACTATAAAAACCATCCCTGCCATCTGGTGGCTGTCACCAAAGCCGGCATGAAGGAGAGGTTCCGATTTGTGACACAGGACGACTAGATTCTCTAAGTTAGGAGAAGTCCTGTGGGGGTGAAGTACTGAGGCTGGAGTTCGGAACATATCCCTGCCCATCCCCAGATGTCCCTTAGCTGCAAGGGGGGGGGGTTAAAATCAGGGTAGATAAAAACAGCAAGGAAGCAAACAAAAAAACCCAGCAGAAAGCCAAAACATCACCAGCTCAGATACTCTTCTGTGGGAGCTGACTCTCAAGGGACTGCCCTGACAGCAGAGCCACTTTGCTCAGCACAAGCCAGGAGGAAGAGAGAAAAGTGACAGACTGAGGGAGAACTCAGCCAAGGCAGGAGAGGGACAGACAGCACAAGGCTGCCAGACTCTGCAATAACAAGAAAACAGAACAGCTGAACAAACAAAGAGAGAGGTGAGAACGGAGAGGCCGGAAGATGAAAAGGGTCTGTGACACCAACAGGTTGGGCAAATGAAAGGGCAACTGATTTTCCAGACTCTGAGACAGGAAGGAACTTCTGGGGGCTATGATTTGATATATGTATAAGTATATGTGTATGTGTGTGTGTGCGTGTGTGTGTGTGTGTGTGTGTGTGTGTATATATATATATATATTTTTTTTTCCTTTCTACAGCTGGAGGTAGTCATCAAGAGTCATCAAGAGAAATGACCCTGGGCAGAAGTAGACAGGAAAGTGTCATATGACTGCCTCTGCTCTTCCTTGACCATTACAACATACATATGCATATACACACACATGAGCACGCACACACACACACAAACATACAAATATATACATATAAACACATACAGACATATGTATAAACACACCTACTCACATACAGGTACAGATATACAAATGCACATAAACACACATACATACATACACAAATGCATACTTACAGATGCATACAAACATGCACGAATACACACATACTAACATTCAGAAACATATGCATAGATAGACAAACATATGCATGCATGCATGCATACGCACATGCTAACATACACCTACCCTTTTTGCAAGGCTTTTTATCCTTTCTGAGAGTCCCACATATCCCCCACCACTACCATAGCTGCAGTATCTCTATATTCCAGGCTCTTTGCCTTCGGGCCCAGTCTGTGGGCTTGTTTGCAGTTTCAAATCTGGCAAGCGTGGGGCTGATTCTCTGGCACAAATAAACTGGGAAGTCCACTATTGGGGCTTCTGTTGGGGTCACTCACTGCCGGCCCTTCAGTATTTCTGGGAATTGGCTAGGAAACACGGAGGTGACCCTCTCTCTTCTCCTGGGTCTTGCTGTGATCTGTTTCCTGGAAAGGCTGGGACCATGAAGCACATCCATCCCAGGCTTTCATAGACTCTTCTAGAGCCTACCACTGAGACAACAGAGGATGCCTCTCCCCTTGGGATGGCTTCTCCGCCATCTCTGCTCACCATTTACAAGGGCAATGGCAGTTTGCCTGCAGGTCTGGGTCTCAGCCTAGAAACAAATCCATGGCCCATAGTAAACAAGCCGGATGCAGAGGTCTAGTTGCGAGACTCCAGTCTCTCTATTTTCCTCATTATCTTGAATTCCTATCCCTGCTTTTCCTCCTCTCTCCAGCTCTTATACCAGTCAGCCAAATTTGTCCTCAGGAGACTCTGCAGCTGTGGAACTAAACAGAAAGAGTATGTCCTGATAATTCTGTCCTCCCTCCCTTCTTCCATCTGTCCCTCCTTCCCTCTCTCCCTCCCTTCTTCTCTCCCTCCCTCCCTATCTCCCTCCCTCCTTATCTCCCTCCCTTATTCCTTTCTTCCCTCTCTCCCTCATTCCTTTTCTCCTTCCTTCTTTCCCTCTTCCCTTATTTTAATTTCTGGGGTTTTATGAGATGGGATCTTGCTATGCAATCCTGGCTGACCTGGCCTTTTCTAGAGCCTAGGTTGGCCTCAATCACAGCAATCCTCCTGTCTCAGTATCCCAAGTGTTGCAATTGCAAGTATGTGCCAAAACACCTAGCCCTTCTGTCTTTCTAGAAGCTATCAATCCCATTAAAACCTGCTGGGGAGTTTGGGGACCGTGAGGGTGCCAGTGCTAGGGTAAGACTTGAATGAGCATTACAGACACTCTCACAGCCTGGCAGTGCAGGAGTAAACCATAACTGCCTACTTTGTTTCCAGCAGCAAAGCAGAATCCTGGGGCTGCACCTAGCTGGGGCTCTTTGAGGATTCACGTCTTCTGAAATGCCCCAGCCGAGGTATGCCAGGTCTTTGTAAAGCATCTTGGTTCCCTGTCAGATGCCAACAGCAGTGCAGTAGCAATGCCTATGATCAACCCCAGGACTCCCAAGCACCAGCAATGGTGTTCTCTCTGTCATCTCTGGGCTCTGCCCATTACCGTTTGAATGACAGGGGATTCTCTTCCTGCTGGTGCTGTTGGTTCTTCTGATTCCAAAGAAAAGGAGTGTGTATGCATACAAATGCTCCTGAGAGAGATGAAGAAGGGTCAGGCAGAGTGGCTAATATCTTTAATCTCAGTTCCTGAAAGGCTGGGGCAGAAGGATCTCAAGTTTCAGGCCAGCCTGGGCTATGCACCAACACTTTGTGTCTTAGTTATGGTTTTACTGCTGTGAAGAGACACCACAACCAAGGCAGTTCTTATAAGGAAAGCATTTAATTGGGGCTGGCTTACAGTTCCAAAGTTTAGTCTATTATCATCATGGTGGCAGCTACCGAAGAGCTCTACATCGTGATCCATAGGCAGCAGAAGGAAACTGAGCCACACTGGATGTCGCTTGAGCATAAGAGACCTCAAAGCCCACTCCCAAAGTAACACTTCCTTCAATGAGGCCACACCTCCTCCAACAAGGCCACACCTCCTAATAGCACTACTCCCTATACTCCAAGCATTCAACACACGAGTCTATGGGAGCCATGCCTATTCAAACCACCATACCTTGTCTCACAAAAGCGTAAGTGAATACAATAAGAGAGAAAGAGACACAGAGAGCCAGGGACTGAGAAAGATAGAAAAAGAGAGATGAAGAGACACAGAGAGGGAAAGACAGGCATAGACAAGATGCTAGCACCTGGCATTGGCTCAGGAAACCATAACCTCTTGTCATCCCCCTGTTTCCTGTAGACTGAGCCCTTTGACTCCCCCACACTCCTGGAGGATTGTGGGGTCAAAACCTTGGTGGGGTCACAGCTTCACTTTTTTCCCCAGGAATTTAGCCCTTACTCCTAAGGCTAGAATGGCTGGGCCACCGTGGTATGTGACTTCACCTGATGCCCCATCCCTCATCTGGCACATACTCATGTATCCATAAACACAACCTACTCACATAAAACGCCATGCATACACATGCCACATACACATCACATGTCACGTTATACATGCACCATACTATACACCCACACCGCACACACATATCACATACCACACACATTGTATACACATAGCATATATCACACACACAGTGAGGGGTTCAAGGAGGGGAGAAGTGCGTAGAGTCTGAGCTATCACAGAAAGACAAATGCCACAGCAGACGAGGCCTTGCTATGGCGTTAAGCTGCATGAAAATGAGCATCCAACACAGGATCCTCAGGGTTTTCTTTATTGATCTGAAGGGTAATTTCATCCAGGCATGGGGCCACTAAGCTACCATACACTGCTGCTGAATTCCCTTAGAGCCCCCACCTCCCTTTCTTCTTCAGAACCCCCTGGGTGCTCTCTGCTAGGAAGGGGTAGGAACAGAGCTCAGTGGTAAAGCATTGCCTAGTCTAAGACCTGGGGTCCTATCCCCAGGACAACAACCAGAATGCATTAGAGTGAAGAGCTCAGAGCCTGAACAGGCTAAGCCCTAACCTACCACCACCACCACCACAGCTGGCCTCCCAGCACAGCCTGACCCCAGCACAGCCTGACCCCAGCACAGCCTGACCCCAGCACAGCCTGACCTCAGTACAGTCTGACCTCAGTACAGCCTGACCTCAGTACAGTCTGACCTCAGAACAGCCTGACCCCAGCACAGCCTGATCTCAGAACAACCTGACCCCAGCACAGCCTGACCTCAGTACAGTCTGACCTCAGAACAGCCTGACCCCAGCACAGCCTGAACCCAGCACAGTCTGACCTCAGTACAGTCTGACCTCAGTACAGTCTGACCTCAGTACAGCCTGACCTCAGAACAGCCTGACCTCAGTACAGCCTGACCCCAGCACAGCCTGAACCCAGCACAGCCTGACCCCAGCACAGCCTGAACCCAGCACAGCCTGACCTCAGTACAGTCTGACCTCAGTACAGTCTGACCTCAGAACAGCCTGACCCCAGCACAGTCTGACCCCAGCACAGCCTGACCCCAGCACAGCCTGACCTCAGTACAGCCTGATCCCAGCACAGCCTGACCTCAGTACAGCCTGACCCCAGCACAGCCTGACCCCAGCACAGCCTGACCCCAGCACAGCCCGACCTCAGTACAGCCTGGCCCCAGCACAGTCTGACCTCAGCACAGCCTGACCTCAGTACAGTCTGACCTCAGAACATCCTGACTTCCAGAACAGCCTGACCCTAGTGCAGCCTGACTCCGTAATAACCTGACTCCTAGCACAGACTGACCTCAGCGCAGCCTGACCCCAGAACAGCATGACCTCAGCATAGCCTGACCCGAGGACAGCCTAACTTTCAGAACAGCCTGACCCCAGTACAACCTTACTCCATAACAACCTGCCTCTTAGCACAGCCTGATCCCAACACAGCCTGACCCCAGCACATCCTGAACCCAACACAGTCTGCCACCAGCACAGCCTACCTTCAGCACAGTCTGCCACCAGCACAGCCTACCTTCAGCACAACCTGCCACCAGCACAGCCTGACCCAAGCACAGCCCAGCCTGACTCCAGCTCAGCCTGCCTCTCAGAACAAACTGGCCCCCAGACAGCCTGCCTCCCAGCACAGCCTGCCTCCCAGTACAGTGTGACCCCCCTATACTGCTGCTGCAGACAGCCTGCCTCTGTTATTCTCAGCATGGCAGACTCAGCTCTAGAACTAGGATGCTGGAGGTCTCCACCCTGGCTTCATTGGTGGCTGGCAGTCTCTGGACTTGGGCTTAAATGAACATAATACAAAGTGTCTCCCTTCCTCTTTCCTTCAAATCTTCTGAGGAAGCCGAAGGGTGCATCCTCGGGGGCCCCTGGATGTAGTTCTCCCTTTAGGCATCCGCTCTGCAGGCCCCCGTCGCACACCTGTACTAGGCTCTGCAGGTCCTGAGCAGATGCCCTCCTGAGGTCCCAGACCAGGCCTTATCTCCCTTACTGTCTCCTGACCATGTGGCTCCCTGCCATGCCCTCTTGTGGTGTCATCCTGAAGGCATCAGACCAAGTCAGGTAAGGGGTGCATACATCCATTCCATGCTCTGACCAGAGTACCTATCGAGAAGTATAAGTCATCTTTCCAGTTCACTCAAAGACACCATGAGAGCTAGTGGTCCTAAATGGTATAACTAGCCACAGAGTATTCTCCATCCGACAGGGCGTGCCCTGGGAGTCACCAGCTCTTAAGCATGGAGCATCTGATTTCCAGCTACAGGATCCCCATGCTTGCTGCTGTTTCTATTGTACTCTGCTTCACAGACCTTTTTAGCACTTACTAGAGGCCACTGCCTGCTTTTGCCCGCCTGCACCTGATATCCCCAAACCCTTAGAGAGGTAATACTCTGTCCACTCTCACCTCTTCCTCTCAGCCTGAAGCTGGCCAGCTCATTGGCTTGGGGACTAACCTGTCCCCAGATCCAGGGTTTTCAAACCAACTACCCTCACCCAGTCCACATGTGTCCCTACTGGGTCCATGGTGTTAGAACTTAGAAAGTTGTTCCTCCACCCCCACCCCCATCCCCACTCCCACCTCCACACTCAGAAAGGTCCCATCAAGCCTGACAGGGTCTGAGGTAACCCTGGGGTCAAGTTCTGTTTTAGTCTGTTTCCTGTTGCTTTAAGAAAACTCTCTGACCAAAATCGACCCAAAGAGTTGGGAGAGTTTACTTCATCTTACACTTCTGGATCACAGCCCATCATTTAGGGGAGTCAGGCAGTGACTCAATGCAGGCCCAGAGGCAGGAACCATGGAAGAATGCTGCCTCTGCTTGCTCCCTGGATCGTGCTTGGCTAGCTTTCATATACAGCCCAGGCCCACCTCCCCGGGCTCCTAGCACCCAAGGCTAGTGCTTTGCAGACTGTAACTCCAGTTTCAGGGCAGCCAAAACCTTATCTGGCCTTAGCAGGCACCTGAATACACATGGCATACAAAATAAATCTCTTAACTTCCTTTTTTGTTTTTTACTTTTTATTGATTCTCTGTGGATTTCACATCATGCACCCCAGTCCCACTCATCTCCCTGTCCCTCCATAGCCACCCCCCACTCCTGCAACCTCCCCCACAAAAGAAAATCAAAACAAATAAACAAACAAAACAAAACAAAAGAACATCTAGTCATGGGAACTGCTGTGTCCCACAGTACAGCCTTCTCCACACATCTTCACTTGTGAGTGTTCATTGCGATGAGTCCTTGGTCTGCTTGGAGGCCTCTGGCTTCTGCTACACCATCAATACTGGAGCTTCACTGGGCCTGAGACCTCCTGTTGTTGCCCTGTGTCATGGAGGGTCTGCAGGACATCCCCTTCACGCACGCTAGCAGTTTGTGATGAGCCAACTCAAAGCCTCGGATCTGAGCCTGGGTGGCAGCTGAGTTGGTCATCTCACCAGCTCTTCTGCACCCATACTGGGTGTGGCTACTGCCCTGGCTAGCTCACCCAGTGCTGCAGCCAGCAACATGCAGGACCAATTCTCCTGCTCTCATGGCTGGAGAGATGTTTTAGCCATGGCTAGGCTCAAAACCCATTGTTTTAAAAAGAATTGTTGAGAAACAAGTGACATACCATGTTAAGAAGTACCTGGCCCACGGTATCTGGTCCTTGTCCCCAGGGCTGACATTTGATGCACACCCTTCCCTTTCTCCAACTTTATATTTATCAGGTACAAAAACCCTACACATAACCTCTCCTGTCTTATGCCAGCCCAGCTCAGGTCAAGTTCGCTTACGTTGGTTCCCCATGGCATTGGGAGAAAGAACACATTTGTTCAGCATCTGGGCTGGAATGATTCAATAGGAGAGCTTGCTAGCCCGTGTAGTTTGAATGTTCAGTTAGGATCAAAGGGAGAGCATGGAAAGTTCCAGAAACCAACTCATTTCATGGGAGAATGAAAAGCAGGTGTAGGCCTCCTCCCCTTACCCAGTGCCTGTACGACAGGGGGTGGGGTGGAGAGGCCCTGGGTCTATACTAAACCCCAGCACAAGAGGAAACACTTTGGCATCTGTTAAGTGCAGTTCTCAATGTTAGTCATCATTTAAACTTAATTCCTTCCAGCTCCTGGGAAACACCAGCCCCCAGGGAAGGCCCCACTAGGTCTCCTCACTACATCCTGGGGAAACCTGCTTCTTCTGTAGCACAGGCACTTGCTGTTCTGAGTGACCCTGGGCTCTTCACTCCTCATGCTATAAGACTAAGCAGGGAGAACTAATCTGGAGCAGGCTTTGACTGATGAGACATGTACCCAAGTGATTCTGTCATGCACATTGTAGGATGCTCAGCAGAGTCTCTGGGCTCTGCTCACTGAATACAAGGGGCACGCACCCCTCCCAATTACAACAGCCCAAAGTGCCTCCAGATATTGCCAACTGGGAGCAAAATCACTGGGGGAAGACTACTGTCCTACACCTGAGCATGATCCAATGGCTCACCATGGCCTGGCTGCTCTGTCTGCGAGCTTCAGTGCTTACCTTTGTGGCCAGTTGTGCTGACCTGATCCATACAGCTGTCCAGCACAGCACAGTCCACATAGCTCCGTGTGCTGTCCTGTCCTGGAGTATCCTCTAGATTGAGTGGCTGCAGTTCTTTGGGCTCTCACACTAGCCACCTGAAAATGGATCAGATTCTAATCTCAGACTAGCGTTCCGAAGTCTCCTACTTAGTTCTGAGTCTTGCACCTCTACCTAGCTCCACCTTGCCAAGCTTGCTGCCTAGGTTTTAAGGACTAGAGTGGGATGTCACAGGAACATGCCACTGGGAAGAAGACAGAGAGAGCCAAGTGCAGCAGGGACAGTGCAGGAGGCACCTTTGTCCAGCAGGAAGGAGATGGCCAGTCTATTCCATGAGCCTCTGGCACTGTTTTCTACAGCGAGAGCCCAGCGTATGTCAATCATGTTTAAAAAAAAACAAACAAAAACCTTCACTCAAGGGACTGAGGAGATGGTTTGGTCAGTAAAGGGCGTATTTCCTAAACCAAAGACCTGGAGTCAAATCCCCAGCATCAGTATAAAAAATCAGGCCCAGTGGGGCACGTCTATAGCCCAGACCTGGGGTGGGGGTGGCACAGAAACAGGCAGGTTGGAGTTCACAGCTAGTCTGACGGAATCGATACTCTCTAGGTTCATGGAAAGACCCTGTCTAAAGACCAGTGGTGCATAGCTATAATTCCAACACTGGGATGGGGCTGGTGCAGAGACAGGCAGATTTGAGCTCACTGGTCAGCTAGCTTGACTGAACTGGTGCTCCCTGGGTTCATTGAAACAGACCCTGGTTCAAGACCACATTCCAGTGGAAGGGGTTAAAGAACACAAAGTTGAGTGGGGGAAGGTGGAGGTGGATCCAAGAGGAATGGGAGAGAATTGAATGTGACCAAAATACACTGCATGGAATTCTCAAGAAACTAATAAAAACACGAAAAAGAAAAAAGTAAGTGATTGAGGGAGACACCCGTGCCAGCTTAGGACACTATCTAGCACAGGACATGCGCTCAAAAATGCACCTTTGCTCGAGGCTCAGATGTTCCCTTATAGGCTTGTGACTTGAATGTCTTGCTCACAGGGAGAATCTGGAAACTTAGGAGACAGGGCTAGAACTGGAGGGAGGTGGTACCGGTGTTCTTGGAGTCGTAGTATCCTTGGCTGCTTCTTGTGTCGCCCTTACTTCCTGTCTGCTGGAATGTGAGTTGCTCCCTTGCCTGCATGTTCCCACCATTATGATGTCTGCCCAAGTGCCTGTACCCACGCAGCTAGGGACGAACCCTCCGAAACCATGAGATAAAATACATATTTCTACACCTTAAGCCCTGTGAGTAGGTTGGGTAATGATGACCCCCAGACCAGCTGCAGGGAGAGAGATCAACATTACTTGGGGTGATTTAAAGATTACATAGCTTTGGGGACAGGTGTAGGAGTATCCAGGATGGGCAGAGGTCATTGGCTGGTGGCTTAAGGTACCAACCAAGATGCCTCATTAGCATGGGAAAGCATTCAAGGAATCTCAGGTGCTAGCTGAATGGATTCTTATCTGGTGATCTTAACCAAAGCCAAGGGGAAGCCCTGCTAGTAAAAAAGAGTCCTCCATTTTGCGCAGAGCCCAGAAGGCTATCTGAACAATGGTAGACTTCGACCTTTATTAGCAGGACAACAATGTAAATATCTTTAGATATTAGTAAGGCTGTATGTGTCTTAGATGATTTTGCTCAGATTGACAGATACAGATAGATGATAGACGAGTCATTTGTTCATGTCCTGGGAGGGAGAGTGGGTGGGTGTGCTGTTGCTCAACACACAGACGCCCCTGTGTTCTAGTCTGATGCCCCTCTGTTCTGTTTTAGTCTGGTTGATTTACAGGAACGGATTCTATGGCATATATATTTGTTTGATCTACTAGACTGTAGCAGCAAATTATTTCTCCTATCCTGTTGTTACGGTTTTGGATTCTTTTACATTTTTATTTATTTTATGGGAGTGTGTGCATATCACTGTGTATATGGGGAAGTCAGAGGACAACTTACAGGGGCTAGTCCTCTCCTTCCATCGTGGGTGTCTGGGGAACTGAACTCAAATCATCAGGGTTGTCATCAAGAATCATCTCCCAGCCGGGCAGTGGTGGCACACGCCTTTAATCTCAGCACTTGGGAGGCAGAGGCAGGTGGATTTCTGAGTTCGAGGCCAGCCTGATCTGCAGAGTGAGTTCCAGGACAGCTAGGGCTACACAAAGAAACCATGTCTTGAGAGAGAAAAAAAAATCTCCCTTGTCCTGTGCTGGCTTCAATTTGATGCCTAGTTTTGTTTTGTTTTGTTTTGTTTTGTTTTGTTTTGTTTTGTTTTGTTTTGTTTTCCAAGACAGGGTTCTCTGTGTAGCACTGGCTGTCCTGGAACTCACTCTGTAGATCAGACTGATCTCAGATTCAGAGATCCGCCTGCCTCTGCCTCTTGAGTGCTGGGATTAAAGGCGTGCTCCACCACCACAACTGGCAATTTGATGCCTTTAACAAGACAATTTTGTTCGACTTTTAAAATTTTTTAGGTATCTCAATCTGCCAAACTTCTTCCATGTCTTTTGGGTTTGCTGTCAGATTTAAAAGGGACTTCTTTAATCCAAGATAGATTGATAGATACTGATCGATGATAGATTAAATAGATAGATAGATGCTAAATAGATTGACTAATAGAAACTAAGTAGATAGATAGGTACTCAAGTACATAATTTTCTACATTGCCTTTTAAGATAGACAAGTTAAAAGTGTCTTATATACATGTCATAAAGATCTCTCTCTCTCTCTCTCTCTCTCTCTCTCTCTCTCTCTCTCTCTCTTATTTATCGCAGATCTTTGATTCTTTAGGATTTGATACTGTGCCTGGAATGAGTCTGTAGTTCACTTGTGCCTTGCCCACAGACAGTGATCTATGCCATGGTGTCTTACCATTAGGATTACTGAACTCGAGCCAGCCTAGCCCAGGAAGGAAAAGAGACTGAAAACTGAGCTTACACCTTCCTCCCCTACACCTTGCCCTACCTCCCAGTCCATTTATTTCCTCCAGAGGCAGCAGGTGTTCCTGAGGTGCCTGACTCAGAGCAGAGCAGGGTGAGGCCAGAGGACTGCCAAGGGAGCCGTGAACACTCCATCACTTGAACACGACATTATGGGAATGGTCAGAGCCTGAGTGATGGTTACCTTGAGACCGCAGTAACTTACGTGCCCAGAGAAATCATTTTCCTGGAAGATGCATTTTAGGCAGAGTGGAGGCCCAGGTGACCGTTATATCATCTGGCCCCAGGTTCCTCTGGATTTACACATGCTGGCTTCCCACAACAGAAAGAAATCTAATTACCAGTAGAATAACTTACAGGTAAGGAGACTTCCAGTGTGGGCTCAGGCTGGCTGTAAATCCTTACAGCTGGACCCTCGGGAGGTAAGCAGGTGCTCAGTTTAGGAGGGAGTACCCCACCCCATGCAGGCCCAGCTTAGGCGGCAGTACCTCCCCCTGAACAGAGCCAGTTCAGGATGTGGCACCCCACCCTGTGTAGACCCAGGCAGAAGGGCAAACCAGCTAAAGATCTTTGCCTTTTCTGGGCTTAGATTGTGGGAAGAGCAGTAGCAGAATCAGCCTGCTTTGGATATCCACTCCTCTACTGACTGCCTCACACTGACCACTGTTCCTCAGTTTCTCCATCCAGAGTCCTTGTCCATCAGTATCAATCCACATCCCAGAGGCAGAACTTCAAATACAAGCCTCCACTTTTCACAATAAGCCTGACGAGTAGGAATGTGTGTCCTTGTCCACCAAAGAAACTTGGTGGACATCACCACAGGAACACTGTCAGGAAGCTGCAGAGCTCAGACTCTAAGTCATCCACCTGAATCCCAGGAGTCTGAGCATGTCTGCACCCACGTCTGTGAGCACAGCAGTTTGGCCATCTGCTGCTGCTGCTGGGAGATGTCACACTGAGCTTCTTAGGGAGGCTCCCAGGACTTCACTCTCCCATGGCTGCCATGTGGCCTTCCCTCTAGTGATAACCCTTCCTTGTGGAGTAAGTTATATCCTGGTCAACATAGCTGCCAGGTCTGGAACCACAAGATTGGGTGGCTATTCGTGAAGAAGCCAGGGAACAAGCCTGCTCCAGCACAAGGCAGGAAGGTAGGTACTGTATTTGTGGATGAGTCCCAAACCAAGCTCTCACCTCCCAGCTTCTGCATGACACAAATAGGGCTAACATAACTGAAAGGGACAGACAAAACTGTGGGTTTTATAAGGCTGAAAGTCTTAATATCAAAGGTAAACTTAATTATGACTGGGTGTTCAGGTGGTCCATTGACAAGCTATCAAATACAGTATAAGTAACAGAATAGAGAGTATTTATGTTATATTTTTATATTGATTTCATGGAAATATTTGCCTTCATTGTTGTAAAATCTTTATGTGTGTGTGTGTGTATGTGTGTAAATGCAATGTGTGAGTACATGTTTGTGTGTGCATGTGTACATACTTGTGCATGCAGTCGCCAGAGGTAAGCATTGGGTGTCTTCCTCAACTGTTCTCTGCCTTAGTTTTTCTGTTGAGACAGGGTCTCTGATGGGTTAAGGTTGGTTGACTGGCCATGGATCCCCTGGAATCTCCTGTCTCTGCCTCCCAGTTCCAGAGTACAGGTGTAGGCTAGCTTGCCTGGGTTTTTATGCGGATGCCGGGGGTCCAAGCTCAGGTCCTCTTGCTTTCATGGCAAGCACTTTACCCACAAGCCATCTCTCCAGCCCAATATTCATCTTCACCAAACTTTATTCTGCTAGCAATACTTCTCTAAGGATTAAAAGATGAAATGTGACTGTAACTGCAATGGAATAAACTATGAATGTGGTTCAGTTTCTAAAACATGATACTTTTAAAGTTGAAAACTACAATTTTTTTTTCAAATATGATTTCAGTAAGTTATCTACCCTCTCAAATTTTCCTATTGTTAAAAATCTAGGCAGAAAATTATACATTACAATTAATGAATACAAAATATTTTCTATTTTGTATGTGTGCAAGAGGAGGGGGTTTCAGGAATATCATAGTATGTGTAGGGGTCATGTAGCAGTCTTGCCTCTACCGCATTGGATACTGGGATTGAACTGAGGTCCTCAGACTTGGCAGCAAGTGCCTTTACCCACTGAGCCATCTCATTGATCCAAATAGCAAAAAGGAAAAGGGGGGGGGAAAGCAGCTATTTTTGCAGCTTTTGGATTAACTTATTTTTAAACTTTCATTTTTTATTGAAAAAAAAAAAAAACAAACCCAAACTCTTCATACAATACATTCTAATCACACTTTCCTCTTCCCCAACTCCTCCCAGATCCTCCCCACCTCCTGGCCCACCCAACTCCACCCCATTTCTTTCTCTCTTTAAAACAAACAAATAGCAAAGCAAACAAGAAACAAACACACACACCCCAAAAAACTACAAGAAACACACACATACAAAATCCACTATGTTGAAAACCATAATACAAAAAGTGCTCA